>JAWWEW010000112.1:23846401-23967038 GCA_035583185.1 Anabacerthia variegaticeps | reverse complement strand
GTGGAATACTTCCTTAGTTATAACCTGGTTACCAAGGAAGGCCTGAACCAAAACCAAGAAAACTAAACCACCACAATAACACACCATTTGACTGGCAAAATTACATTTCTCCACCAAAAATGCATGAAATGGATGTTTGTTCACTTAAGGCTTAGTCAAAGAAAGACATGACAGGACCTGCACACTTTACAGTTCTACTTAACACACTTTACAGTTCCACTTAACACAGGAAAAGGACTGACAAATTGAGTTTTGTAATGCGAAAGTTGAACACATACATTAGAAAAACATTCAATTAAACATTCAAATCACAGCAGTCTTGTGAAAGCACCATTTTAGGAAAGTTTATCTACACAATCCTACCTCTGTAGGTTGGCTGGAAGACAGCTTATCTTCATCTGTCTGTGTGGGCATTTTCAGGCCACCGTATTTCTTCCAATAAATCCAGCAGGATGCACACAACCTACATTGCATATTAGGAGGGCCCCAAGAATACCATTGGTGAGACTGTGGAGCTGAGGAGGAGAAAACAACACAGGTGAACTGGTTCATGCTACATTCACTACAATAAATGCAAATGACGTAATAGATGGCTATATAAGGCCATAATATATGGCAATAAAAGAGCACTGTATGGATACGTGTTTTAATACATTAGAGAATACATGGAGAATAATAATGTGAATTGTTATTTGCTTTATTTTTTACAGGAGCAACACAGAAGCCAACTCCAAATGGAAATTTTGGAAATGCTTTCCTAATAAATGTCAAACCAGGGACTTTGTATACTGAAAAGAGATTTTCTTCCAGGTGACTACCAAAAAACATCCCCACTATTTCTAATCTTACCCTGCAAAAAAGGTGATTAAGTTACTTGTTACCTATGAGAATTACTTGAGATCTGGAGAGTGTTTTGCTCAAGTCACGCGAAGTGAGTACTTATAAATCAAGATCCACATTCAAAGGACAAGCACATCCTCTTTTGACCTTGAAGATGTATATGTATTTTTATCTTCTGCAGGTGGAAACCCAGTAGGACACAATAATTTAACCTTTTCCTGTCCTTTTTTACAAGAAAACTATTCTTTAAAAAATACGACTTAAAAAACAAGCAAGTATAGATGTTCTATATACAAATTATGTTTTTAATTTAATTGTTGTTTAAGAGATGGGCAGCCATGGGAAACAAACTTGAATCTAGCATTATGAGGGTAAAGAAATAACATATCAGTGCCATCACATTACACAACTTAATCCTCCTGTACTTTCTGAATTGGTACAAGAAAAAAATATAAAGTGGATTTGAATGTTGACATTTAATTAATGTATCAAAGGCAGCTCTAACTTTAAAGTTATTTCTGCCACACAAACAATAGCATCATCTATAGCATGCAAACAAAAGTACATACATCTGTTTTTAAAATACAGCACATGTTAAAAGTTAATGCAAACTCCTGGATTCTTTAAAAAAAAAAAAAAAAAAAAATTACTTACTATAGCAGCTTTCACAAGCCCGACCTATTACTGCAGCCTGTGCCTGGTAAGAGGCTCCCATTGCTCCATTGACTGCAGCAGGTTTCCCATTGTTGCTGGATATTTGATTGGGATTTGGTTTATTGCTTTAAATAATTTTTATTTAAAAAAAAAAAAAAAGGGATTTTAGTAACTGGTTAGTCAACATGAAAACAAGCAATATAATTCTGTAATTCTGATGCATATTGATAATACTACAAAATCTGCTTTAAACAAGACTAATTTTTGTGCTCCTCTAGTATTTTCAGCATTGCAAGAGACTTGATATGTAAAAGCTGCTCTGATACTCCAATTTACAAATCTTTAGTGTGCTCACATGTTCTGAGCTACTTGGCAAGCTCATAAAAGACCAAGTCTCAGAGTGAAAACATTAACAAGAGTCTGACCCAACACAGAATTTAAGTAGGTGGTTCTAGTCAACAGATAAAGCTTTAGAAGTTGAGGCTGGACTTTGGACAAAGTATAACAAGTAAGAGTAGTAGCACTGCCTATAGCAGTACAAGGCTGTCCGCCCTAGAAGAGGGTCAAACAGTCTCCCGTCTCAAGCAGAAGTAAACACCTTCCCACAGACTGCAGTAAAAGTGAATGTTTTATAATCCTGGCAAAGCTTCCCATATAACACCAGGTTTTTTTGCCTGGGTTCTGTTCTAAACTACTTTCTCTCTGACATGGCTCAATAACTGGTTTTGGGGATTATAGTTTGGCTTTTAAAATATTATTATATTTTATTTTTCTTGTAATTATTGTAACTACTAATACTTCAGTGAAGTAGGACTATATAGGTCCGTTAATTCAGAGACGGTTACTATGCTCCTCCCTAGGGTAAGTACAATATTTCCAAAGCTTCTGCTTTGGGAGTGTTAAGTACCCTCAATACAACGCAAGGCTGGATACACTGATTCCTAAAATGACTAATTGTTACTTTAGGTAGGATAAAACATATTTAAGATTAGTTAAAATTACTAACTGAACAAACCTTTGCTCTATGAATCCTCTATGTCAAATGCCAACAAGTCTGTCTCTTGCCTTCTCTTTTTTCACAATATCCCTCAAGATACACTTTTACAATTTCTACATACTCTTTATCTAGTACCTTCAGCTCGAGGTGGAAGAGAAGGCATGGAGAGACAAATAAGTGTCCCACATTATGTTGCTTAGTTACCTTCCAGAAAAGCCATGACTTGAAAGGGACTCTCTGCTATTGAGGACAGAACCTTGCTTTTACAAGAAATACCTTATGACCAAGTTCAAAAAGATACTTAGCTCTGAGAATCAATTCTACTCAGATTTCAAATGCAATAAATCACTCTTGAGTGTTAGTGATCCGTCTGCCTACAGCCACCCCAGATTGCACAGTTACCAAAGACATGAGAAGTCCTACCACCCTCTTACTGTTGACCAGGGATTTTATCTTGAAATGGTGGCAAAAGACAGCCAGTAAGAAAAAAAACCAGAAATGCAAAATTTCAAAACATGTTTTGTCCTCCAGTACAGCTAGTCCCTAGAGGAAACATACTGGTGAAAACCCTGAATTGTCCACATGGACAAAGGAAATTAAATCAAAAAAGCATTCTCTAAAGACTGAGCACCTTATGGTTTTCCTAAATCAGCCACTTCTCTGAGAAGGTTATGGAACACTCATACTAGCGTTTTTAGCTTTTTTTGGTGGCTTGATTTTTTTCTGAAAGTGCCACTGATTAGAGATGTGAGCTTCAAATGAAAATGAAAATTCTCTAGACTTGAGTCTAAAATAATGAATTTAACAGTCTGCTGTTTGCATGCTTACATCTTTTTTCAAAGAGAAAATCTGTATGAAATATGGAAATGAAGCTCTACTGTATGCAATTCATATAAGTCATCAAATATGTAAAACTGAATATATCCACACAAAGTTTAAAAAAATGTCAACTGTAATACTTTCTCATAATCCTGAGAAAACTATAAATGTGAAAGAGGGATTATATCTTGTTTCTGTAAACTATGTTAACAAAGGTAGATACAGCATCAAGTTTAAATCTTTAAAAAAAGAGTGTAAAAACCCCTCGGAAAAAAAGCAAGATTGCATTAATAGGACTTGCTCAAAGGTGAGTTTTGGGGCTGTGTGCTACCTTTAACTTACAGCCAGAACATCTCTTGTCTCTAGCTGAAGAACAGAATTTATCAGCAAGATAAAACTGTAATTGGAAATGTAACTATATTAACAACTGCTTCCATTTTGAAATATTGCATTTCCACTAATATGGAGTGTCCTGCTACAGGGATTTGGAAGACATTATTCTGGAAAAACTGCTTTTTTAAATTATAAGGCTCTTCTTGCTTGTGAGCAGTCCAGAGGTAGCACTTGATCACCTTCTGTAAAACTTCCCAGCATTCCAGACAGGCAGTTTGCAGGCCAAAGACAAACAGTTTGGTTAAATATGAAGATTTCTCTTAAAACAAGAATTTCTACCATTGTATCTCTGTACACAACAAACACTATGAAAATAACTATTATAAAGATGACCACGACACTACCATGCATGTAACTGCATGTTACAGTTTTTGATTTCACCTGTACATTATTCAAAAAAATTGACACTGTTGTTATACTCACTAGGTGGGGATGTATACTTGTTTCAGTTTACTTTCTGCTTCTGCTGCTTTCAGGCGTTTCTAGATGAAAAAATAATACATTCAAATATTTTATTATATTAAAGCATGAGATTTCATAAAACTGCACACAATCCATCTTTAAATTATTTCTGTTTTGTGATTTCACAAGAGCCTTCAAAACAAGTACAGAAATCTACAAGATGAAAATCATGAAAAACAAGGTTCTCTATTGTTATTATTAGTTTGAAATTATACTATACTGTCTTTCCCAGTAAAGCTCACAGTCCTCCACATATAAAAACAAAAATGTAAAAACAAGAATTACTATTTCCATAAATTACATCTACATAAATATGTATGACATTGTGGCTAAATCTCATTGCAGAATTAAGTAGAAAATAAATGAATGAAATTCTATGTGATGAGTTCCTCATCAGTCACATACCTCAACACTTCCTGCGCACTCTGGCATGTTATAAGCAGTATAAGTAATGTCCACTGACTGTTAGAGATAGCGAAATACTTACTTTCATTAAATGTCATTAAAACTGTGGCTCAGGAACGTCACAGTAGAAGGAGAGCTACACTAATGTCAAGATAGTCTGAATTTACTAAATCATTACTTTCTTCATACTTGCAGCAAACTCAGTCTTGCAAGTAGTCTTACTAACTTGAAAAATGTTGATAAGCTTTAGTTATTACCATATATTATACAAGTAACTAAGATGGCATTTGTTTTCAGCAAAGGCACAAGAAATACAGAGTTCAGATGTCTACAGGTTTTGTCTGTACAGAAAAAAAGAAGAAAAAATGTTATTTCCCCGCGCTCAGGCATTACTTCTGTTCCCTTGGGGGAAAAACAAAAAGAGAGAGAAAAGGAGTTGAAACATGGTCAAGTGTATTACAGAGGATGAAAAAATGGGGAGACACATTGATATCCATCAAAAATAAATCAACACTTATGGCCTTTCTTTATCAGGTGATTAAAATTCAGTTCTTCATTTCTCCTACAACAGCCAATTCTCCTCTTTGCGGTTCTCCTGTTTTCTGATATCCAATATTTGCAAGGCTTATAATCCAGGAAGATATTTCCCACCTTAAGAACAGTATCATCAGACGACTCTGCTCTGAGAGTCTCTTGCCTGAGCCAGTTACAGGGTTAATCAGCTTTACTGGTCCAGTAGTCTGAGCGAACCTCCTCATGTAAACTGCTGTTCTTTTCCATTTTGGAAAGTTGCCTCTTTGTTGTCCATTGACAAAACTCTCATTTATAAAAACTGCACCTTTAAGGAGTAATGTATGACAAATAGACTTCTAAGCACTCCATGCCACCATTAATTAATTCCCATGCAATATGAGAGCCCTTTTCTGTCTATCTCCAAAATAAGCTTTCCCCCATACCCTGCTTTTCCTTTTTCCTTTTTTTTTTTTTAAATGCATTTTTTTGCTGTCCCCAGGTGCCTAGTTGTGCTTGGAGCTGTAGAAGCAAACTCCCCTGATAGCACTGGTGCAGTTGCAGCTTTCCCCAGTGCCAGGCTTGGCAACACTGCTCTGCCTTCAACAGGCCCAGAGCAAACATGCAAACATGGTCTGCTCTGCCTGCAGAGGAGGTCTCAGTGGTGAACTCGCTCTCTGCTTTACAGCAGGCCACAGGCTCTCCACAGCTGCCTCTCTTTCCTTTTCATACTAAACCGAACAACACAGAATCTGTTTTCAGCCTGAAAAAGGATGTAAAACTGCCAGACAGCAGGTAACAACACATGTTCCATGGAGGGCCCTAACAAACTAGTTCCATTCTACAAAAAGAATGGGGAAATTTCACTGCACACCAAGCAGGAGCAAAAGAGAAAAACACAATAAATGGCAAGAAATAAGGAAAGCAGCCCTGAAGCCCTGTCAAAACATAAAGGCATTTGTAGGAAGCTATACTAAGTCCTGATGGCAGTGTCACTGAGAAGTGATTATATACACATTAATTAAATTTTAGCATTCTTCTAGTACTGGCATAGAGGTTGTAAGGCATACAATTTAACAACTGATTTCCTCCTTTATTTACTAAAGCAAATGATACACTACCTTCTAAAAAAAATAATCATACAATGCCATTTCAGTCTAAACTATATTTTTTTACATTAAAACTATGGCCAACATTGCTCTCTAAAAGCAACAGAACATGTCACAAATTGAACTCAGGCTGACCTATCAACTTTTAAGTACCAAGAGAGAAGAAAGGATGCATAAAGAAAACCATCAGTAGTTTCTGATATGAAACCTCTGCCTGTTGAAATTTAGAGGATGAAAATTGGGGTAAACATTGGAGTTTGAAACTGAAAACATTTAGACATGAAACAAAGCACTAGTTTGTAACAAATCACTGGAACAATGTCACAAAGAGCTGCTGCTTTACCAGGAAAAATAAAAATAAAAAAAGATTACATCTTTAACAGTATTTCAAACAGGTCTTACAGACTACATTTTAGGGGAGGTCAAACTACACTACCCCAGTTTTTCACATAAGGTCTACCACTTTTAATCCACTAGCATTGAAATTCAATGTTTTTTTAAGAACTTTTGTTATGAGTACCAACTTACAAATATAGCAAGAAATGACCATTTCCCTAAATTAGTACTGTTTTCAACAGTGGAAACAAATGAATGAGAGGCAAGTAATATATTGTTGCAGAACAGTAATTTAGTTACCATTAAATATGTTTTCCCTTTTCTTCTTTCAAACTCTCAGTAAAAGACTTCTTGTATGGAATCAGATTTCAAGGAGAACACCACAAATAATTAGAATACTTTTCATTCAGCAAAATCAATCACTTGGCCTTCCTCAAACACTATACATATATATATATGTAGTAGTGGTCATGAGAAGTGCCATATCACCAAGAATGTTTACCTAAGGCCTGCACTAGTTTTGCTAGACAAGTTCAGAGAACTTTAACATATCTTCCTTTCACCTTGACTTGAAGGGAACATTTTCTGAAAGCAAGCTGGTAGCCCACTGCTACCAAGTTGGTGGCTCCACTGCCATCACCACCTTTAGCTACCTAGCAAGAATAACATTTAGTAGCAGTTATGATAGGGAAATCTTTCTTATGCTTGACACAATGAATCCAGCTTGTCCAAAGAAATAGATATAATTAAAAGCAAATTTTCATATTAGATCACACCAATCTAGGATTCAGAGACTGTATTTTATGCATAAAATTCAAATAGGTATATCAGCCTTTTTTGTCTTCTCATTCCCACACATCACCCTACTCCTCAAGCATGAGATTAGGAGATGACTCTGAAATCGCCACTTTCTTATTGTTATTTTGGGAGTGGAAAAAACAAAACAAAACACCAACAAATCTACAGTTTTTACTGACTGTTATCAATTTTTACCATTCCACAACAAACCAAGTAAGTACACGATGAAGTTCTGATCCCTTGTTAAGAAGGATTACAGAAATGTTATCCAGGATAAAAATCACGTATTTGGCCTACACTGGTTTTGTTACTGATGATCATACATGTGACCCTGAAAGAACAAGTCTAAAGCATTCACTCCTCTGCTAAATTGCCATGTTCTGCGGTAGGATGTTGTACATTCACTTAGTTACAAGTAAAACACAGGCATTTACAAGAGCATTCCATTATCCAGGAGATAACAATTAAGCTTGTGTGTTTTTTCTTGGGTACAACCTAATCCTGTGAAAGGACGTGCAATCTCAACACATCCCACACCTGAATCATTGTAGCAACAGAATCATAACAGAGCCCTAGAGAACTAAAAAGGGAATCTTAGTCTTTTGTCAACCACTCCAGAGCAAATATGTCAGCAAAAAATTGACAGGAAACAAGATCAGTCTCTGAGCAACATAAGATAATTTGCACTTCATTTTATCCTTACTCCAGGGCACTCAGTATGGATAAAATCTTTTTATCTGATTGTTAAAGATAATCTGTTGCCCAATCCTTAAGAGTTGACAAAAAGCACAGCAAATCTCTGCTGGCTGTACCTTTCTAGGATTAAAATTAACAGTGCAAAAAAAGTGTTAAAAGTGAAATGAATGGTGACAAACACAGAAAACATGTCTTTGCACAGAACATATTATTTTTTATTTGCATTATCCACAGAACTAAAAGTTTCTAGTGATAGTCCAAGATTCTCCTGCGTGGCAAAAGACATTTCCCCTACTTTCCATACCTTAACAAGATGATTTAGAAACACCTTTCAAATAAACCAGAACAACCTGAAGTAATCATTCTTCTGACATACTTAACAACTCCAAAGATCTATCTAACAGTACAGCTGTAGTTATTATAGTAAAATATTTATTTTCAATATGCTGTACATAACATTGCCACTAATAATGCAACAAGTAAAGGAGCCATAAACTTAAACATTAAATCAGAAATTAAAATGAAGTATATTGAAGTATTTTATATGTTTAAACCAAGGACTAAAAAGAGAACAATATAAAAAACACTGAAATTTTGCCTAAGCCTGCTAAACATATCCTGGTATTGGTACCCAATGCAATATTATTACTCTGCTCCAGAGCAATCCAAGCAGTTGAACATTCAATCAGAAGGATGAACACATCCACTGTGTGCAGAACGGTATCAACTTTGGTTTTAAATGCTGGTAATGCCAAAGTAATGCTTGTCAGGGAGTACCAGTAAAGGGTTCATAACACTAACAGCCACTTTAACACACTGTATTTTTCCTTTTCCTTCACTCCCATGGCACAGCTCCCCAGACTAAAGCATTTACGCTGCAGCCCATTTCCTTCTTATCCCACACTGCAATAGGAACCAAGAATCCTATTGCCTCAAACCATCATACAATACAAATGGCTTTAAAAGCTCTTCACAGGTGTGTGAAATACACCAGGCACCAGAAGATTTGATAAAGTACCCTGTGAGCAGCACAGAACCACTGGTCTATATCGCAAAATATTACCATAGGCCTCCCACCATATTTCTTTCTATGAACACTAACAGATTTTTATGCTTTAAGATTATCACATTTTTTTAAGAATGTCTTAGAGTGGTTCATGCTGAAATAGTCATTAAATTACCTGCTGCACATATCTGTCAGTGGTTTTCCACATGTAGTAATACTCAATGATGCTAGTCAGTGACTTCCAAGGGAGCTGAAAAACATTGGTTACAAATTAAAGTGGTTCCAAAAAATTGCAGTGTCCACATCTTATAATACACATGTTAAAATCAAGTATAGTTGAAACTAATACTAAAACCTGAATGTAAATAACTACATTAAAATCCATATGCAAATGAACATGTTGCTATTAATAATTGTGTATTAATAATACACAACCTTTCCTTACAGTTAAGAAGTATGCAAAATCTCTAATGCAATATCACACATCGAAATCTAAATGTAATTTATTCTGTTTAAGGCATATGGTTAAACAAAGTGATCAAAACAGAAGGCAGATTTCCATCAGGAAACACAGAAGGTAGTATCTTTATTATAAAGTGTATCAGATAGAGAACAACATTAGGACTAAAAGAAATCATCTTGACAAGACTGTGTTCAGGTCTCATGTATTTTTTCTGTTGAAAAAATACAAAGGATACCATACTTACTTCACATGTTTTTTAAGTCCCATAACAACTCAGCCGCTTGTACAATACCACTAGTTTTGCAGCAATCTCCACATACTGTCAACCATTATCAAGAAACAGAAGGATATGAGAGACAAACACTTCCCTGAGCAACAAGATTCATACTGACAATGAACATTTCACAAAAATCTTTGTGCAAACCCAGTGCATGTGATAATGGCAATTCTTTTGGGTGCATGTGTGCATTGGTAAGATAAAAATTACTAACCTATGTTTTGTGGAGAAAATTAAGCAAGCATTTTTAATTATCACCAAATAATCTATTTAACTCCATAACATCTTTAGATAGTTTAAATTAGTACTTCTCTTACAAAAGTCATGCGTTTTTACTTCATAGCTTGGAAACATGTTACAAACTTGATACCTTCTAGAGGCATGTGTTAATGCTGATATTCTCTGCTTTCTGGAAATGAGGATGATGTTTAGGAAGTCTCAGAAAACACAAGTGTGGAATCTTATCTTTCCAACCTTATTCACTCCACTCTGGGACTTTCTGCATGACTTAAGTGAAAAGAATAGTTTCCTCCACCATTAGTTAAATTTCTAAAACAACGGAGTCACACCTTATCAAGCTGCCTCTCTCTGAGTGCAGGAGCTCATAGCTAGTTTTTCATGCTGCTTGCTTGCCGACACTTAAGAGGAACTGAGTCTGGCTCACACCTCTGCCTTTCAGGAGATGGGATTTATGCTCAGACTCAGCTGTGAATTCTTTCTCAGGCAGTGAGTAAATCCCTGAATACTTGCATTTAATTCGAAAGTAGTAGCGTCAGAAATGCATATGCTGATGTTCTAAAAAACAGCAACAGGGTTCAGTTTCCTAAAATTCTTTTACTTTCTCAGGTTAATTATGCCTGTAGAGAAATCTGCCCAAAAAAAGGTCAGTGACAAGAACACATTTGACATGAGGTGACAGATTAATTGATTCACAGTCTCCAAGTCCATATTCTTCCTGGCATCCCAATGAAACACTGCCACTCCAACTACCTGCCATTGTCAATTAGTACATTTCAGCATATCCATATTTATTTTCCATCCTGAACACTTATTAGCAACTTCATGCTACAGCTTATGTTTGCTATTTCTCAAGAAAATCCCTTTATCTGTTTTAACTGTTATTGTGACACCAATATGTTCATTCACTCAGTAGGCATCTACAAATAAAGATAATTAAGGTGCTTGGACTGAATAACTGTAATGCTTTTACACTTTGAATCAAAACTCGAAAAACCTGTTTGACAGACTGAGCACAAATAACCTGTATTCCATTTACCTTTGCTCTTAATGCTCTGAACTGCCAGTGAAAAGCCATAGAAAGACGTATTGTCATTACCAAATCTTACTCTTGAAAGAAGTAAATGTGCTCATTTGTGCGACATTTTTGTAGGAGAAAATTAACAAAAGGTATCAACTCTACAAAAACAGAGGGGGAATTTTAAGTTCCTTTACTTTCTCCAGGGTGAAAATGGACCACTCAAATCAGATCAGCAAGAAAAACCTAGGATTATAAAGAATCCTAAAAAAAACATGGTCATTTTAAGGCATGTTTCCACAATTTTCTGAAGCTGGAAAACAGTTGCTCCAGCCTTCTATAAATAGTTAGAAGTCGTGATTACCAAGGCCTTTCCTGCCATATCTGAGATGTAATAGTTATAAATTTGTGAAAACTGTTGATAATGAAATACTAAGAATTAACAAGCATAACAGCTGCGTCTTATTGTTAGGAAAACATATTTGGAGAACAAAAAATATTCATTGTTCTTCCATTCTACTACCCTGGGATGTGAAATAATTCAAGTACATCAAGTAACTTGAAATAGCTTGTAAAGTTTAGGTTGATTAGGATTCACACAGTCTTAGAGATAGCAGAGAGAGTCAATGAGTCAATAGCTGATGAAAACAATTATTCAAAGGCTAGACTGGTAATTTGATTACAAATGTGCCTCTCCTGTCTATTAAAAACAGGAAAACTCCTTTACACCATTTAATTTATAATAATTATCTTGCTTACTAATATTTAGTGTTTATAGCGTAATGCTTGAGCACATCAAATAGTGCCAATTCTTACTAATTGCTGGGAAAGTAAATGAACCTGCCCTTTACAGAACTATCATTTAAGGGCTGCAATTGCAGCTGCTATGCCTTGCAAATCTGAGCCAGCTCAGGAACAGCAATTCCTCTGGGGCATAATGACTCAGGCAGGTGCTACATAACCCTTCTGCTCCAGAAGACTGCTACCAACCACTTTCTGCCATGCAACGTGACAGTTTTGCCTGTACTGTGGCATCACTGCGTGACTGCTTAGCTATGAGTTTAATCTCAGGCACTGCAGTCTTTGATTTTATCATTAGATCCTATGTGGAGACTTGAACAGGTTCACAAGTACATTACCAGTGCATTATCTTCTTTGTCCTTGCTCTTACAATACATGTAAGAGTACTTAAACTTAAGAATTACTTGCCATTGAAGAGAAGGATGATAATAGATAACCATGCTATCATAGAAAATCACTGCTTAAGTGCTACATATTTATACCCACCTTGCAGAAACTTTTTATATACCCATGATCTAAGTCCTGAAGGACTATTTTCAAGGATTATTTATAAATTAAAAGTGTTTTTTCAAATCCCTATACTTTTAGAATACTACATAGGAAGTGAGAACACAAATTTTACTCTAGAGAAATTAAGATATCCCAAGACTACATAATGATTAACATAATTGACAGATTTCAAACTACATAGAATTAAATCAAGACTGTGCACTGTTACCAGTACTATATAAATTGAGATATAAAATAGATGTTCTTCTATTGATATTTTTTAAATTACACTTTTCCAAAGATTAAAAAAGAGATGACTGAGAATAGAAAATATCCCTGTTCTAACTAAATGAGGCTATAATTAATAAGTGCCCCACATCCCTTTGTGCTGTTCTCTGACTCATCATGAACATGCCCTTGGGAAGCTACATATCACCATCACCAGATCTGTGTGTGTCTCTTGCTTTGGGAGGAGAGGATGGGAAAATATCTGTGTTTTGGGAAGGAAGATTCAGTGAGAAAAAAGGAGGATATCAGGAATCTATCAGAGACAAAATTTGAACATAAACAGCTTCTAGTAGAATCATCCAAACATCTAGCATTTGAATATTACAAAGGCAGACATAATTCTTGCAACACATTAGCCCATTGTATCACTTTAATGTATGTATATCAACAGAATTGGGTGCATAACACAGAAATTATGCAGAAAATAAAAATAGTACATAATTAGCAGACACAAGCCTTAGGTATACTTGGTCACAAATTGTGTTAGGACTCAACTTGTAAGCAGTCAATAAAATATGTGTTATATGATTGAGGCATTTTGGAAAGCCAAATATTAGCAACCATTTAATTAGAAGGCATAGCTTCTGAACTATTGTACAGTTACAGCTGAGAAATATGAGAAATAATAAGGAACTGTAATTTACATTAAAATTTGAATACTAAAGCTCCATAAAATATTATTTTCCAATAATATTTTATTAAACTTAACAGAACTATTTCATCCATGATGCAACTTTCAACCCAATGTCATGAATGCAGTAAACATCTCTCTTGGGAATCTCAAAAGTAAGCACCCAGATATAATACACCTATTAAAATGTCAGTTCTTCAGAACAACAATAGCCTTCCCTTCCCACCTTCATTCAATTACCTGTTCCATTTCAAGACTGAAAGTGAAGTAATGACATCTTTGCTCACTGCCAAGCCTCCTCCCACTGTCTCACACTCTATCTTGGAAGGACTTCTACATTTACCGTACAGTACCATTTTCCCCTCACAAAAATTACTAATAAACTTCTGCAAAGAAAAAAAAAAAATCTGAGCTCTCAGAGTCAAGCAGAACGAAATGAATGTGAAAATATTTCAATCCACTTCAGTCTTAAATAATGGAATTACTTTGGTTCAATTCCTAACCTTTTCATGAAGCCCAGCTTGAACTTAGTACAACAGAGAAAATCTTTTTCCTTGAAAGAAAAAGGCTCTCCATGAAATGTGAAAAAAAACTGGCAGCAAATTACTAACACTTCCAGCAATTAGCATTAGAATCCATTTCATTTCATTACTCTGCATTAGAATTAGCAAATTAAATCTTTACCGCCCTATAGTCTGATACTTCACTACCAAAACCAGTGTAGTTAGAACATATTGGAAAACACTTCCTTTACTTTTCAGAACTGCCAAAACACCTAATATATCAAAATAACTCCCTGTAGTGCACTTTAAAAGCTATCTGAATATAAATTTCTCTCTGCTAACCATAGAAGAAATCCCCAGCTTTCCAAAAACACTCTGGGGAGTCAAACATGTAGTTGCTAATGAATTTCACTGGAAATTGCGGAAATGTTCTGCAAAGTTCCTGGAACTTTTTCAGATGGTTATGAAAAATCCTTGTAAAAGTCCTTATTGAAACACCTCAGCATGAGACATCCTACCTAGTATTAAACAGATTATCTTTTGTCACCATCTTTCCAAAGAATGTCATCAAACAAGAACGCATATTGACTTTCAGTCAGATAAAATGTATACACATTTTAATTACATGTACTGGCTACACAGATTTCTCCTCTAGCTAAATCTTCCAAACCTACAGAAAGCAGTTATGCTCAACCATGTGAAAACACAGCTACAGTAAAGGCTATTACTTTCATACTTACAAAGTCTTGTCGAATGTCATTGAAGTCCTTGCCATACTTTTCCAATGCCTCTTCAAACAAACTGGCTTCTGATGCTGACCACTCTTCCATTTCATCTCTACACAAGACAGGCCCTCCAAGTGGCACAAGGACACTGATGGCACTGCTCAAATCATAGTTGTGTTTATGCAGTGTATCCATTGCATGAAACTGGCAAGGACAAGAGAGAATAAAGACGTGTTTAAACAGACAGTAGTCCATTTCAGTTAATGCAAATTCAATACATTATTCTCTATAAGCCAAGCAAGTAGTCTCAACTAATGCTAAATTTAGAATCTATCTTGATATCACAGTTTACTGCTGTGGAATATAAGGAAAATAAATTGTTTATTACTTAATTTGAGAAAGGAAATGCCTTGATAAAATGTTTACCAAAAATGACGTTAGTTTATTAGTTCCTGCAAATTACTAGCAAACATTTCTAAAGAATCTTTAGTTGTAGAAAGTGGTTCCAAGTAACCCAATAAAGACAGTGGCACATATTGACTGAGCAGCCATTTTCAATTAACAGAAGCTTGAAATAGTAACTAAACAGCGGTTCAGACATCTTTGTGCTCAATAGTCTCATTGCTGGTGAAGGAAGACATTTATTGTTTTCATTATCATCGTACAGAAAGAGAAGAAAGACATTTGTCTCTTGCTAAACACTGTTGCCAGAGACAGGCAAATTAGGTTTCTTTGGTTGATTCCCTTTCTGTTATAAAAGAGAAAAATGGAAAACAAACAAGTTAAAACATTCTTCACCCTACCGGTAATACTGAACTATCACACTGCTAACCAGTGATGGGGAATATGAAAAGTAAATAAATCCACCCATCAGGAAAATTAACAACACGCAAGAAGCCTTTCTGACTCAGCGTCCCAAAAGACCCCCATCATCACAAGCATAAATTGCTTTTCTGAAGAAGGTGTTAAGAGTTATAAAGCATAATAATGTATGTGACTGTGTACCATCACTCTCCTTCCTATTTGTACCACCGCAGTGCTGAGCTGTAAGTGTAACACACACACTCTCACATAGCCCTAGGCTCATGAAGAAAACCCTCAAGGAAGGAAGTCCAGCATTATGTGTCAGCATAACAATTCCAGAGCAATTCCAATCAAGCTTCTGCATACAAATATACTACAAATAATGGATTCTCCTCACCTTTTTCCATCTCCTATGAGTGACTACTGCCTCTCTCCAGAGCTCACTCTAAGCCTTTGAGTGCTATCAAGCACAAGATTCTGGAACTGTCTTGTCTGCAAGAAGCAACGTCACTATTATCCTGAAATATGTCATTTTACTTATGGTTCAAATTCACCAGCCTGAAGAAAAGCCATTGTTAAGTATTCTAATGTGGAAATATGTAACATAATGTCTAAAATCCATAAGCTTCATATCAGAGAATGTATATTGCAATCACTGGTTTATTGCATATAATTCAGACAATGAGTAAACCAGCTCTAAAGATTGAACTCTTATAGCAGATGTGTTACCAAGGTTTAAATACTTTTCTAAATTGCAACCTTGTGGAAAAGAAGTACACACAGGACATTTTCCAGGCAGCTGCTGAATCCAGATCTATTCACTGATACCAATTTTCTTTAAAATGACAGTAGAAGTGAATAAATCAGAATCTTGCTCTTGTTTTATGTTTGTTTTTCACCCATAATAAACATCTGATTCCATAAAGCTTCTTTTGATACTACTAAAGAAAAGATTCATAATGAACTCTGTGGACAAGTGCTGTCTTCACTGAGCTGCTCTGTGACGGAAGACCACTGACAAGTTCTCTGGTAACAACTCTGTCTTCTGCAGGCTTGCCGGCCCTCCCCTCAGTTAAATGCCCATGCTGCAGTGAGCAAACTGTGGTAGCAAAAGCAAGAGAAGCCTGAAGGCATCACTAGGGGCAGAGAGAAAAAGTCCTGGAGTATCTTCTTTATCCGAGCATGCAAGAAACAATTAGTGGGAACCTGTGACCTAAGGAGCAAGAGGCTGAGAGACTTGGTGTTGCCTCTCCCAAAGAGAAGCCTGAAGGACAGAGAAAGAATCACCCCTCCCCAACAACTCTTGCCAGAGCATACTGTCCAGCACAGACAAGGGTGCCCACCAGAGGAGAAGTATTAGCCACACAAACAGAGGGAACTTCAAGTCTAAATATAAGCAGGTAAAGGAAGAAAATTTCCACCAAGACCTAAGGGAGGACTTCATGGAGGAGGGAAGAAAGAGCATGACAGGGCATGCTGCAAACAAGCCTCAACACACAGCTGCAATTTCAGTAGTCATTACATCAACTAGATTGAATTGACTCCAACAAAGCACTCAAACTGGAAACAGAGTATAGATTCTACAGTTCAATAATATTTTAAGCAGGTTTAATGTATAAGCCACATATATGGAAGTCTAAAAAAAAAAAAGAAATCATTAAAACCACATCATTCAAAATGAAAAGGAAAAAACTTTATGCTTCTCATTTTGAAGAGACACCAAAATCAGAATTAGGTCCTTAGAGTAAAGTAATGTGGGCTCTTCTGAATAAGCCCACCACAAGGAGTAAGTGATTCCATCAACCTGCTTTGTTTTAAATGGCTCTCATTGCCAGTATATGCACTATGCAATGCTTAGGAATCTGAAACAGAAAGCCTTTTCAGTCCCTTACTCTTCCTAGAGATCAATTTTCATTATAAAAGAAAACACTGTCTCTGAGAAGGCCAGAAATGCATGTTTCACTTGTTTGTCTCACAAGTCTTTATCACATCAAGAGAAGCACATTTACTATCATCTGAGAAGGTAAACACATATTCTTCACATCTTCAGAAGGGTTTTCAAAAAGCACTCATATTTCCTATCTTGTCTCATTACGCCTCTCACTTGCTGTTCTGCTGCAAGACCTCCCTAATGTGTACATCCACCCTGAATTTATTCATGTTTATAACCTATGCTTTTTCATTTTATTTTTAGTATCAGTCTGTTTACAGTTATCTCTGATTGAAACAACTCATTAGGAATCCTGGAAAACCACAGGTGTGGCATACAGAAATCCCATTAATAGCACTTCAGGTGCTAGGTTTATCTGCCTTGCATTAAGAATACAGACAGGATAATTTTCTTACTGTTATGCACCTATATCCCTTCCAAAGCATAAATGAGATATGCCACAGGTTCTGCAAATGTCTCTACTAACTTTAACTGCTGCTGAAAATATGCTCCCAATTAGCATGGGAATGTCTGAAAAAGTAACTATTACAATGACAAATATGTCTTTTCTTAACTTAGAAGGAAGTACATTGCCAAAAAGCAAAAGAGAACAGTTTTAAAAAGCTGAGGGGGTAGGAAAATGAGAAGAGACAGACACAATAATTAAGCATGGGGTGGCTCCTCTAGTGCCTCATTTTAAGATATGCCTTTCATTAAGTGTAATGGAACTTAATGGATCATTTGCAACGGAGAAACATTTTCATGGCACTCAAACACTAAAAGTATCCCTTTACTAGCAGCATTGCACATGTACTTTCAAACAAGAAATTGCTATAGGGAGGAATCTATTATATTAATCACTGAATACAGTAAGGACATGCAATATGTGAAATTTATTAGAAATTCTTAATCCAACTGAATCTTAATAAAATTAAAAATGTTAAAGAACTATCTTTATGAAATAAAGTATTTGATGTGAATAGAATTGCATTTGTAAAGTCATATCAGCAAGTGTGAAACAGAAAACTCATTTTGATTATTACTGAAAACATTCCATTTTGTCACTGCCTTTACTATACTACCATAGTCCAGACTAAATCAGTTTCCTGTTCAATAGCCTTTGAGTACACTGCAAAAGGTAGTAAATATTTTTCTCATTATACTAGTGAATATATTTTATCCGTAATAAAAGAACTGCTCTACTGAGTCTTACCAGTCACCCATCTAGCCAAGTGTTGTCTCTTACAGTAGGCACCAAGGAATGTTACATAGAGAAAATGTACAGGTAGGTCTGATTACAATCTAAAGCCAATTCCCACTTCACTGACCAGCATTTACAAACCTTGGGAATTAAGAAGTTTATATGGTACAACTTTCCCTATTCTCCTCAGTACCCATTTATGGATTACCGTCCATAATTTTTCTAACCTTTTTTTTAACCTGCTGGTACTGCCCATTCTGACAAAATTCTGTGTAACTAAATTTCATGGGCTCTCTATCCACTTTATAAGTAAGTGCCCTAACTATTTCAAACTGATCTGTTAATTAGATCGAGTGTCCTCTAGTTCTAATACTCCAGTATCAGGTGAATAGCAGATCTACTTTAGCTTACATGATCATCTTCGTGATTATGTACACAAATACTTAAAATAATGAACAGCTGCGGATGGCTTTGGAAATATAAGTCAAACCTGATTCTATGAAATAGTGATATTTTTCGTTCTTATATAATTTTCCTGGCATGTCTTTATTACTGTAGAACATCTTGTCATCTCAGCTAGTATGAATATAGAGAAAAACCTTTGGTCTGTAATCGATATATTTTTAACTTTCTCTAAAAGATGCAGATGCTTACATCACAGCAAATATTTTAACAAACTAAGGAAACACAGTAAGAATATACTAATTAAGATGTTCTCAAAAAATATCCTTACAAATTCAGATTGCTTATCCTTTAGAAAATTTGATGACAGATATCTAGTCAGTAAAAAGTATTATCTATACAATTTTCAATCAGCTTCATTACCACACACTTTAAATCACACTGTTGCTCAATTACATTGAATGAATCCCTATACAACGTGTATTATCCACTCTTCTGTGGAAATTACTACAGCTAAAGTCAAGTGATTTACAGTATGATTACAAGGGCAGTACCAACCAGCTTACAGAAAATACATAGGATTTTCTACCACGCACACACACATCGCCCTAGCATGTAGGTATGTAAAGGATGGGAGATGGAGGATGGAGACTCTGGAGTAACAGCCAGTGTTGCATTCACAGACACAGAAGCTGTAGGATTTTTAAGAAGCCACCTACCAGTGTGATGTCTCGGGAAGCAGCAGCTGCACTCATGTGTAAACTAGGTTGCCTGACAGAGCTACTGCAGTCCAACGCTCGAGCAAACGTGCCAACCGCACTACAACAGAGAAACAGTAGAGACAGTAAATACACAGAAAGATAGGGTTTTTATTATCACACTATCTCATATCTATAAAAGTGTCCTTTTAAAAACAGAATTCACATCTTGTTACTGTTAAGATTTCAGATCTCTGTAAACAAAGAACAAACCTGGTACTCAAGACAAATCACTAAACACTGCAGCAAAAACTCTGACCTTCTCCCCTCAGAAGTAACAAAATACAAGAACAACTGAATGGAAACAAAAAATACCCAGAGAATTCCAATGTACCAGCTTTTTAATATACCAATTTTTTAAATTAACAATGAAGTCAGAGATTCTACAGAGTTTGGGTTTTACAACCATGACTATTATTTCTAAAATTAAAAAGCAATAATACTGCTTAACAAATCACAATACAAATTAAAAAGAGGTTCACCATGTCCCCACAAGGAAATTTTATTCAATTCAGTAGTGCATGTCTACTACTTCCATTAGCGATCCAAAGAAAGCATATTAGCTTAGTCTGAGGTACCTCCAAAATCCTATTTTCATCACAGGTTTTAAGTAACAATGAAGTAAATGGATCTCTCAGCCTACCTAATAAAAGTATTCCAGCACTATTGAAATGGACATGTTTTTCTCCAATTCTTTACCTTTTTTTCCACTTTTGTTGATGAATTGTACCTGGCCTTTATTACACTTACCGGAGCAACAAAGAGAGGTGGAGAATTAGTGCGAATGAGACTGTTCTAAGCTGTAAACATTTCTTGGAAGTACATCTATATAACAATCACAGTGAAGGGAAAGATGTGTAAGAGAATTTGACTGGGCTCAGCACATCATATAGAAAATGAGCAAAGATGCAAGGACACAAAAGATTACTAATTAACAGAAAAGAAGTTTCTCCAGAACCTGAAGTAGTGTCATGACTTGTGAGGTGCATTGTGTCACTGTGATTCCAGAAAAAAATATTTGTTGCAGTTATGGTGTAAAGCCCGTCTAAATTTAAGATGGAGTTACATAACACTTTTAATGCAGTGTAAGCCTCTGGACTAAGGACTGAACCCTCACTCAGCAATTACATTCCTCACAACTTGTAAGTGCAGAATGATACTGACAGATCAATACACACTACTGTGTCCCATAAATCTGATATTCATCAATAAAACAGTGTGCATCAAGAGTTAAACTCATAGAGGTGTATAACAGATCATGCAGAAACCGATAATAATGTTTGTTACTTCCTCTTGAAACAAAAAAGATTTAATACTGAGTGTTTTAATACTTGCTGCAAAAATCTTATAAGACACATAAGATTCAACAGCAGTGATTCACAGACTCCTGATATTAATTGCATAGGTTTCTAAAGGCTGTGGAATAAATAAGTGATATTCAGACGTCGTTCCATGACTTTTGCTCCCTCTTTATGGAGATGGCAAGTATGCGACAAGAACACACATACGCATCCTATTTTCTACTTTTTTTCCTTTTTTATAAGCTTGGCAGTACATGGAACAATATTTGTCCACAAACCAGTCCTAATAAGGCTCTATTATGAACACATTTCCTGACAGTCAGTCAACCCCCTTCAACATGTTGGCTTTGATAATGGTTGTAGCTGAACAGTCTTTCCTGGTATACTCCTGTCATGGCTGTTCAAACTAGTGAATGTGGCATGACTGTATTTCTCTTCTGCTGCTACCTACTAGCTCCTTACGTCCCTTTTGCATAATTAACACTATTCTCTTTTGACCACATTCCTAAAATAAAACCAGAGTACACTATAAACACAACAAGGAACATGTTCTCACAAGTCACACTCTGGCAGATCAAACTTTTGAGGCTGACTTCAGAGCCCCAGTGCACGTAAATTATGTTGCCCAGTATGTAAAGTCAAAATTAAGACATGACGTAAAATTAGGTTTATTTTGAGTAAGTGATAGAGAGTTAAGAATTGATGCACCAGTTGACGTTGCATCCAGTGCTATACTGAGTAGGTGAGGATCACAACCACAGAGCATGGGTTACATGAGGGCAACAATAAATAAACCACACAAGTACAAAATAATAAAAACAACATCATAATAACCATAAAATCAAAACAAGTAAATACTAATAAAATGCAAGCAGTGTGCCATTTAGGGAGGGCAATGAGGACAGGACAGGGGATGGAGATGGTACAGGACACAAACCAGAGGGTGTGGGTTATGTATGTGTCTGTGGCTTTCTTGAAATAAAAGTAACTTGCAGTTCACTTTTCCCTGGAAAATTTTGAAAAAACAGTGATTTTTTTCAGACAATGCAAAGAAGTGTAGAAATTCTAGAGCTTTTGGCTGTTAAATAGTAACTAGGCTCAAAACTTAAAAGCAACATACAGTGCTATAGCTATACAATTCAGACCCTAATTCACTACTGATTTTAGAAATCATTAAAATACCTTAATTTTTAAGTTTTTCAATTAAAAATACAGATATGAGGAACACATTGATGCAAAGGTCAAAATACTCCATTTCTTGCTTTCTTTTCTAATAATACCACAAAAGAACAGTTTTAAAAATGTTAAAAGGAAAAAACAAGTAACTAGCCAATGCCATTTCCAGTAGACACACCATTGTCTTCACCTACCTACTACCAAAATAAAACTCAGTATTAAGCCAACACAAGCTGAACAGTCACACTCTTAACAACCCCTTTGTTTTCTTTTTAACAAACTCTTCAGTGTTGATATACCATTAAACTGGTAGAATCCAAAGGATAACTAAATATTTAATTGAAGCTATATTCAATTCGACAATAAATTCACAATCCAGAAAAATTGCACTCAGCAAGCTACTTATAAATTACTCAAGTAATTAAAACAGAAACCAATACTCCCCACATCTTCCTAAATAAGCTAAACCCAAAAGTCACACAGACACGGATTTACACAGGTGGAAAAGTGATGGATGAGACCAACAACTGGCATTATCAGCAAAGAGATCACTGCACAGTCTGTATCAGAAAGCAGGTATAAGAGTTTCAAGAGTTAGACCAAATGATTCAGTGTTACCTTAATTAGGATTTCTTTGTTTTAATTATCTTCCAAGACCAGAACCAAGAGCATTCTCTCAAGGACTTATACCAGATTGCAGCCAACAACCGTAGAAATAAAACAACTGGATATGATCCAGTGCCAGGATCTACAACTATGGAATAAATCCAGAAATTCAGCAAAACTCAACAAGATCTATGTCCAAAATATCCCGAGTGAGATCTCTAGAGATGTTGTATCTGTGTGCCCTACATTTAGGCAAACTTTCAGATTAGATTTTGAACACAGAAAATATATTTCTCCAAATTTATTATAGCTCAGGTCTAAGACATTAAAGTAAGTAATTGTTCAAATATTTGCTTAAGATTAGTTTTAGAGGTAGCTGATGAAATTATGAAGCAGCAAACACAACAGACTGTCCTAATGAACTTCCAAAGATTTGGTTGCTCATCAGTAACTAGTTCTGAAAAGGGGCTGCTATTTACCAAAGAAAATCTGGAACTACAGTGATTATACATCAGGATAAAAACAGCCACTGGTTTTCCAAAGAACAACAGCAGTCTAGCATCAAATCAGATCCAGAAAGTTATGGATCTATGCCAGTAACTACTGATTTTCTTCTACTTTGTATCCTCAAAAATCCAGCTGAGACAGATGTGCTTAATCTGAGGATGTTTATTTTAAAATTGTTCACTTTTATACACTGTTTCTGTTTCAGTGATCCCAGATAAGTAGCGGTATACTCTGGCCAAAGTGAACCAGATCTGTGCATGCGTGAATCTGCAAATCCACAATTTTCCAAAGATACTGGCAAACTAATGAATGAAAACTACACCTCACCTCACAGCTAATATTTTTGAGGAAAGTAATTAAGTGATCTTTGGTGGTTTTCTACATATTGGGAAAGCCTTTTGCTTTCTTTATTATTACTCCAATGTTCCCTTTCAATGTGAATTAGGGACAGTCCTAATAGACGACCTTTTAGACTACTGTGAATTTCAAGCCAACTAACAATCTGATTGCTCTTTGAGAGTTCTGTGTTACTTAAAATAGAGGAAAAAAGAAAACAATTTTTTTCTTCAGTGAAGATATATGTAAGCAGCACAATATTAACTAAACCTGAAAATACGCTCAAGATTTTTACTAGTCAATTTTGCAAAATCTGACCTGCAGAACATATCTCATGTAAAACGATGTTCCAGAAGACATATTTTCCTTGCATTTCCAAGAAACTGTCTGTACAGTGCTATGCTTCATTATTATCACTTCAGATATTTACAGCTCAAAGGGAGGTGACATGATAAACACGAAAAGTCACCTGTCACTATTCTTTTGCTGACAGACTCTCAAGGTTAGGGTAAGGGTGGCATTATATATAAACGTATGCTACAATCAACCTTCACTTTCATTACTATATGAATAGAAGTGAAACATATGAAATCTTTCTTATTCAACAGAAATAGAATCAGATACATACAAGGAGTTTAATTCACAGGATGCTATTTAAGCAATCATCTGTATGCCATCCTGCAATTTCACAGTCACAGAGGAGATTTACAGCACTCTAAAAGCAAGTCCATGAAAATGCTGCTACAGAAATTCCTTCTTTATACTGCAATAGATCAAAATCCATTAAAAAAAAAAATGCAAAAAGAAATTCAGCTCCATGTCTGAATTAGTTCTTTTCAAATTAATTTGGGTCAAGAAGTACAGTAATAAAAAATGCACAAAGGAATAAACATATATCGGCCAAGCGTGACAGACAAGCACAAAAGTAAAATTTTGGATACACCTAGTAAACTTGATGTGAAAATAATTTTCCTTTTTATTGCCAAACCATCTGCCTACCATTAGATGCTGTAATTCACCTTGCTAGCAAACATCTAGTTGTGCGAGTGCAGCGTTGGCAGCAAGATTTTTCACCATTTTTACTGCATACTTTTATGTTGCAATTCTGCCATTAAATTTAATTACCTCTTTAATGAACTCCAATTTCTTTTAATTCTCACTACCTAAAGAGAATCCAGAAGCATAGCAATACTGAAGCTTTCAAACTGGTGACTTATGTATTTTTTTTCATTTATGAGCCTTGTCTAATGCCACTGGCTACATTGAATTATTTTGCAAGAAAAGATCATTGCTATTTGATCACAATTGTAAATGTTTTTACTTATTGTTCTCAGTTGACATGTGTTTTCTTTTCCTCAATATGATGAAAGACACCTAGCCAGTTGAAGCTGCACTATGTTCCCTTCCTCTCTATAAGATAAATTCATGTAACAAATAGGCATACAGTCAGAGAACACATCCAAATACACCAATATACCATGAGCACTTATAACTAAATCAATAGTAACCAAGAGAAAATGAATATAATCACTGTCTTAGAGAAAACGAAAAAGTTAGAACAGTGCAGGAAGGATCATGGTCTAATTTAAAATGACTAACAAGTAATTTTCCATTCTTCTATGATTCTCCATCAAAAAACAGGCATTCCAAAAAAGAGAAATATGTCAGACAGAGGTATGTAATGCCATTTTAATTTCATAGAAATCAAAGTACAAAATTTCAATGTAGAGATGTGATGCTTCAAGGCTATTTTATTTACTTAGATTTCAAAACTCTGGTTTAGTTGGAAATAAGCTGGGACCACAAATGTTTGCAAAATAGCTTAATTTAGAGATACATTCCTTCCAGAAGGCTATGTTGATAATGCAGTTAGATGAAGCTGAGTAAAATAACTAAACTAAGTTTTAACTGTTTTGCTGCATCATAAAGTACATAAATGCAACTAGAATTTAAAAAAAAATGCAATGAATTATAGAACAAATTAGTAGATAGAAAGAAAATGAAAGAAAAAAAAATGGGTCGTGTCTACAGCTCTCAGCATCTGTGTAGACCAGAGCGCACAACTCCTACCGCATTTGAGACTGGGCACGATAATTTTTGACTCTGGCAAACTGAAAAAAAGACAAGACTACTTATCTGACAATGAAATGAAATATTTCTTGTAGATTAGGAATAATAGAGACTGATGACTGGGGGAAATGGTGCATCTGTATCAGTTGTTTAGTTCAAATTAGGAACGGAGTTCCAAAGAGACTGCCCCCAGCATTTTATCTACTACACTTAAACCAACAACAGAAAGTATCTCATAGCATAAAAACTGGGTTTCTGTTAAAGTAGTTCCATGTATGCTTAGATATTCAGTCCATGGGACCTCATCAGAGTTAGACTAAAAATAAAACTGCTCAAAATGTGCACAGTGTTGATGCTAGGTCCTCGGCACCAAACATTTCAATCCTACAAATCACCTTCTACTGTACTGAACTATTTGCTAATGTGGACAGATCTAAACTGCTGTTGCAGCTCCTCAAACGCCTGTTCTTTGAAGCTTGTAGACACAGAAGAAAAACAGGTAGATGAAGTTGCACCTTTTTTGAATGGAGTAGAAAATGCTGTTTTACTTCTCATTGCCAGAGTACAAGCATTATCCTAAACACAACTCCAATCCAGAATACGTTAGTCTGATGCCCCAAGCTTCTCCTAACAGATGTTTTTGATAGTTCAAGCAAGAGCCTTTACCCAAATTATGCTTCAATAGTAGCAATAAGGTACTTTCAAGATTTGTCAGTCAAACAAGACTACTTAGGTAGGCCAAGGTTAAGGATTCTTATGCTTTTTTTAACATATCCACCAATTTTCCTGGCACTGCTACTTCCAATTTCTGGAGAGGAAAGGCATTTTCTTCTGCTTTTCTATCCAGCAAATGATTGCATACCAGGGCTTCATGACAGGCCCAGACTGACCAGACATACAAACCTAGAAAAAAGGCCCCTCTCCTGAGATAGTGAAAAAACCTTGTCAGACTGGGAGAGCTATGTGACTGAGGCCATATATAAATGTTCTTGGAAATGGACAACACAAATAGAAAGAGTATTTAAACACTTTCTAAAAAAACAACAAAGCCTGCTTGTGTGATTGAAAAAACTAAAGTATTTATGGACAAAAGCAACTCTTCTTTCAACTAGATCAGACTGAAAAAAAAATGAGAAAAAACCTTATGCCTTTGATGCAGCATATAAAAAGGATCGCTTGAAATGCATTTAAAATGCCAAATACAGATAGTTTACACACACTTAATGAAAATGACATTCAGGAAAGCACTTAGGAAAAAGTTCTTGTTGTCTGATTTTCAAATTTGCAAAACTAAACACAACCAGAGAAAGACAATTCCAACTGGAAATGCAGCAGGCACAGCTAATGCCCAGTGAACTGAAGTTCAGCCACAGCAGAGATGTCTGTAAGCACTTTACCAACTCATAATACCAACTCCACTGTTACTCAAGGAGATTTTAATGGTTCTATATAATAGTTCAGTATAAAACCTGCAAGCACACAGCGTACTGAATTGAAAGCTGCCACAATCACAAATTTCTGCAGAAATTGGTGAAAATCTGCCTCAGAAGCCACTTAAAGGAACAGAAATACAATCTTGAAGCCTGTGAATACAAGTACATAGGAGCTTGGAAACAGTTTCTGGCAGCTGAAAAGCAACTTGCAATGATTAATGATGTTCTGCGGAAGAATAGCCATAAGATGCACCTAACCTCTGATTACAGATGGCTGTTTGCCTACCACAAGATCTTGAATAGCTACAGTTGGTCAGCCATGACCTACCATAATAGAAGTCTTCTTTACAGAAATGTATCAACTTCTAAACAAATGCAGTCTGGGTCAGGGCACAGCATTGCACAGGCTGTCTTTAAATAACATGAAGAAAAGAGAAGTATGTCTTTCTCTGTGTATGTAATATATTCTCTGTCACTTCCCAGCACACAGCTTACTGCTACACTCCTCTGGGAACATTTCTGGCTCCAGTATACTACTTCAGCTCCCCAGAGTGACTGCAAAATAGGGAGTAGAGTAATATAAAAGCAATGAATGAACACTTCACAAAATCTTCATGGAGATGGGTTTTTTTTAGGGCACTCCAAAATAGTCTGCCCATGCATGCCCAGGTATTATACTTGGGTGTAGAAGTAGTACTGTTTCCTGGCTTCTGTTCTATAGAGCATCTACCAGGCATTGTGTTCTTCTGAACAGATGCATGTTAACACCTAAACCCCTCTGGCTTGCTTGAAAATTCAACAAGGGTGGGCAAGTTTTAGCACTACCTAGAAAGGATACAGCACTACAAGTGGGAGAGTAAGAAAAAAACCAGGTGGATCAGCAGCTGAAGTGTAACACAGTAAATCAGCAATCCATTTTACCCTACACATAAGCTGGAAAATAAAAGACAACTTCTCCATTTCCTTCTTGAAATGCTTTGTTCAAAAGGGAGAAAGAAAAAGAACGAAAACTAGAAACCATGTAAAAGGATTATTTGCCTAAGAAGATTTGAGACTACACTCTGCAACCAGGTTACAGAGAATACAGGAGATGGAGTGATTCAGGATAAAATCCCTTTGTTAACAATGATTAGCAGTTTTCTGCTATCATTAGAACAGTACTTTCATACTACATTTGTAAGTATGAATTACAGGACAGGCAAAACCTGCTGTATCTTAAGAATAGAATTGTCCTTCACTCAGAAGTCTACAGATTTTTTGAAGTGGTTTGTTTTATTTATTTAGAGAAATAATTTTAAAGGTATTTATTAATTCATAGTGCTTTGCTGCTCCTCTCATAAATCTGCATAACCATGTTAATTTATAAAATTGAACTGACCTTATTTTTTTCACTAATGAAATGGATCACTTCAAAACTTTTATTTTAACATTCATCCAAAATAATTGCACATTATTCAGCTTATACATATACTTTGCAAGTTCTGCATTCATTTATTTTGTTAACGTTTTCTTTATTTCTACTCTTAACTTCTATTTGCACCATGAAATTCCAAGTAGTGTAATACAAGACGGAATTATTAGCACTGAAATCCTATTTCACTTACTCTGAGGGGAAAAGAGACTGATGTCTAAATTCAAAGTAACAAATTCTACTAAAACCTGAAATACAGGGAGGGTAACGTAATTCCAAAACTCACTTTCTTTTTCTCTCTCCTGTATTCGTAGCTTCAATAAATATAGCAGAAAGTTATGGTCCGATTTTCTCTTTTAACTAACTTTGGGAAAGAGTAGGGCTCACAAAATGGCAAACAGGTTGAGTAACGCAATATAGGGGAATAAATAGCAGGAAAAGGAAAAGGATTTTTTTATTAGAGGATTTTAATCTTACCGTGCTACAACTAAAAACTGGTCAATCTGACGGTCAGTAAGGGGGCTATCTGGATCCCATACTTTTACTTCCAGCTTTGCCTGTTCTCTGTCATCTAATTCTCCTGTCAAAAGGTAGATGGGACAAAACACTTATTACTCACAATGCTTTTCTCTGTGTAGTTCTTGTACTATGTTTAAGAGAGACATGGTATATTTTTAAACACATAGACACATGGAGTACTTAACAATCAGCAATTATCCATTTAATTTCCATAATGCAGCATCATCAAAATAAATATATTCCCTTAACATCAACATTTCAATTTAAGGAGACATTCTTAAGAGGCATAGTATCAATGAACCTTAATAAAATGTGATTATAAAATTGAAACCATAACCTAAGTAAACACTGGTTTCTTTAAATTGGTTTTTTTACTATATCAAAGTTACTGTTTCACTTAAGCCATACTAAAATGCATTTTACACTTAACCAGCTTCAGCAATTAAATTCTATACAATTTGTATTCTATGGCCACAAAATACAAATCATTAGGCAAAAATACTGTCTACTACATTTAAACATTTTTTCACTTTTTCAGCCACTACATTATCTGTATTTTTAACATAAATCATACTATTAAAATTGCTGTGTACATTGACTAGTTATATCCTCCAATAAAGTAATATATAAGGCTACACCACAAGAAAGTTACTATACACTACATCATCATTTCCCAGCTCCATCTGTCTGAACAGCGCAATTTGTGTACATGCACATTTGCCGAAACAAAGATGGTGGTTCCTGAAATTTAATTTGCCCTTTATTCATTATCACAAAACCATGGCGTTTGTACTGCTTGGAAGAACAGTGAAGTGTGAATTCAGTACAATGTTCATGTTCATATGGAAGCCTAGATCTTGTCTTGCCTACTACACTAGTAACTTCTCCAGTAAAATAAGAAACACCTCAGAGGCTGGTGGAGTAAGCACCACATCCTCTACTAGGACAAGAAGATTTACCTGTGGGATGCAGCTAACGCATTTGGGGCCACAACAGATGATGACAGTGAAGTTAAAATCGTTGTCTTTTCTTGTTTTAGAACATGAATGTGCTCTTCCTTCAGTAAAAATGTGAAAAACACTAATGTTTAGCTGGTTGCCAGTACTCGCCTGTGACTTTTATAAGCTACTATACAAATCAAAACCCGTTGCCAGATACAGCCATTTCACTCCCTTTGAAAACCTAGGCTGTGTGGGTACCTCCCTGAGCATGCATAAGATCACTTTAGTCTGTGCTATTTCTTATGACTTAATGAAAGCAGCCAGCCTAAACAAGCACAGTATCATCAGGACATGAAATAACCTGTACACTTGAGATTTTGGAAGCAAACTGCAAACCAAGAACCGGCTCTTCTGAAATCACATCATATATGGTGAGTTGCTCTAGTGTATTCATTCTGGAAGGAAATTAAAATGTGGTATATATTTATCCCTACCAAACACACAAGTTAGAACTGCATCATGCTGTCTGGCTAATGTTTCAAGAACAAATTTCAGTCACATTCTCAGAAAAACACAGTAAATTACTTTCTTCCAATGCAGAGGCAATAAAGAACTGGCTGCCTAATGGGAATTCTGCTTCTGTTCAAGCTAATCTACATCCAGTACTGGATGTTAATTTCCGGCAATCTTGGATAGGATTTTAGGTCTATAAACTTATTCAATGGATTATACACCTGTCAATATATTCATTTTTTCCATCTGTGACAGACACTTTGTGGGTGATGTTTTACATTTTATAAATAATCTCTGAGCACTTCATTTCAATCTGTTAATATATATTTTTTAAATATCTTTAATGTTATTTAACTGTTTCAGGACATGATATTCTGGAGATCACAAAAATATTCAGGCAGAGTACACTTCTCACAAAGAGAGAACACCATACAAGCACGGCATGAGTATTCAAAACATGTCACTCTCCTGAGTCAAGTTTGCAAGACAAAAAAAATTGCAATACTACTCTAGAGGTTATTAAACAATTGCTACTACAACATGCTGTTGCAACTCCTGATAAAAGTGAATCTGAAATATTGAATTCTGTAATGGCAGAAGACATAAACGGGATATGAGTAATGGAATATCTATACAAAAAGAGTCTAAACATATACAACAATTACAATATTAATTATCACTGCAACAATGGTAGATAAAGGTTTGCAAAAAATAACTGGTGTGTGCTAAACTGCACTTTAAAAAACTGTTTCATTCAGATTTTCAACTTAAATGGCAGGATATTATCACTTAAACAGAAAAAGTAACCTTAAACAGAGTAAGTCACGGAGGTAGTCACAACAGTGCTGTAGAAATCTTTGAAAAGTTCATTTGAGGAATAAAAATCTTGTTAGCTTCCTTCGCATGTGCTGAAAGAATCAGTATAGGATGATGACATACGATAAACAGGTCTTCTTTCAAAATAATAATTATATGCCCACTGTCTTACTTGAGCTATCTGTCCTTAGCTAATCACACCTGTAGGCATTCATATACTGTAGGATTTCTAACGCACCAGACCCTTTTAAAACTAAGACGCAGTTTCTCTGTTAACACATCAACATTGATCTTCTATAGTGTTGAATTTGACACAAAAGTACAAGACATTCAAACTGAACTGATGATAAAGTTGCCACAGCACTAATTCCTTATATTGCAAAACCCAGGCCACAAAGGGAATGGGGGACTTTAACTTAACATTTTCAGTGCACCTGGGAAGGTTCAGTTTTATATGTGTCACCTTTCCTCACTGCTATCAATATACCAATTACAGCTTCTAAGAAGTGCTAGGCTACTTTTTGAATAGCGCGTATGACATTCCAGTATATCCAACTTGTTTACTTGATGTTTATAATTTTATAACAGCTAATCTAATCCTTACGATTAATTTTACTGGAAAACATTAGTACATGGTCAGAAATATGCCTGGTTTATGTTTGATTGATCATTCAATGCCTTACTTCTCATGGTTCTCTTCTAATTATAAAAAAATAAATTAAAAAAAAAAAGGTTAGGCTTTTTCTTCTTAAAAAGTAAAACATTTGTATTTCAGTTAGTAATTTTAAACAAATGAAAGCATGATATGCTCCTCCCCAAAAACAATTGTAAGAAAAAATTTACAAAAGTAAACCAAATGAAAGTTTTAATCAAATGCAATTAAGATGAAGTATAAGAAATCAAAGGTCTACTTAGTCTTTTAGACTTCACTTCCTGCAGACAAATACCCCAAAGGTATCTAGTACATTATGTTCAGCATGATCCTGCGTTCTTCTCATACCAAACTAAAAGAAAATAACTTGCAATATAAACTATGAACAGTTTCTTAGGTGCAGTTCTTTCAATTTAATACATATATAACAATACTGCAATATCATATCCTTTTAAGAAACTGAAATATGAATCTATAAAAGTTGGACTCTTTTTTTAAATGAAACAATACAAATTCCACTTCTAATAACAAACTGTTGATGAAGTATCTGACAGAAATAACCAGGAGGACAGTTTTTAAAGACACTTGTGAGGTATAAGGTCTTATTTCTGTATTTTGCATGATTTGCACTATTTTTCAAAATACCTTTTTATTTTCCTTCTTAAAAAGTAATTTAGCACTCAATTCAATACAAACATTTAAATCACATGCTTGCTTGGATCCACTTTTCAGAATATGCAAAATAGAGATGCCAGCTGCTGGATTCTCAATTACATGGGACAGAAAATCCGTAGTTGTTTTTTTGGCCATAGTAAGGCAGCAGACATACCCATGCTCCTACTAAGCAAATTCATTCAGGGCTTAACACAGTCTCCTGAAATCAGTCAGTTTTGATGCATGCATTAATTACTCAGACTCACCAGATATCTAAGCACAAACATGAAGGCATTTGTAGATGCTTATATTCTTAATGCTTAGCACATATGGAAGAAGTCAACTCAGTGTCTTCACCTTTGTTTGTCAGTTTAATACTTGTGAAACACTAGTATGTCTTAGCTAAACTTGCAAGGATGTGGAAGAGAGGTACTTGTTGGTTCTTATCCTCCCTTTGCCCAGTTCAGCAGGTAACACAATGAAATTTCTTTTACTGAAATATGGGTTCAGATTCAGTAGATAAAGGAATAAGCAGATTTTTGCCAGAACTCTTTGGCAGTCTCTTAAATTGCAGGTTATCCTAAATCGTTTTTTGAACACAGTTTCATGTGCTGCTCCTGTGCCATTACTGTACAAATAGGCAACTAATCAGTGAAAATGAGGTTTGAATTTATGAACCACACTCTCAAGCTGCTATTTAAGCTGTCTGCAAACACTTTCTCTGACTTACAGAGGAGAAAAAATAGAATCACACTGAATTTTCTTGCAGTGTCTAGGTATGAACAAAGTTCCAGACATTAAGTCTGTGTGTCTAAAGTAAAATCTGAGCTTTTTCCTTGGATGAAAAGTTCTTTAGTTCCTCATTAAAACAGTCAGCATATTTATATCCATGCATAAAATTCTTACTACTTATATTTAATACTTTTTTTTTAATCATTTCCGATTCTGACCAGCACTGACAACCGAAAGTCATCCAGAAAAAAAAAGTTCAAAAACTTACACTCAACTCTTCAAAAAATAAAATTGTGTTATATGCAAATAAACTCGCTGAAAGTAACATGAGAAAGGTTAGACCATTTTAGAAACTAGGCAAAAGGAACATTATTTGTTTACCTGTCAATTTCAGAACAAGCTCCCCTCTCCCTTAGCTTGCTTGACAGATGTATATTCAGATTTCAATTAGTCATTCAGATAATGAGTCGTATGTTTAGACAAATCTCATGGTAAAACTCAATTTATGTACATAACACACATATAGAGACTAGAAATGAAAAACAGGCTACATATAGAGGATACAAATGAAAGATAGCAGATGATACAGGCCTGTTACTTGTCTACAGACATTTAAACCGCTGCTGAGTATTTTCAAAGCAAATAAAACATGCATAGTCCAATCACCTCTTAACCTCTAGAGCTTGAATTTATTAAAAAAAAAAATCAGTCATTCTTCACTTGAAAAATCCTTTCTGAAATAGAATTGCCTTCATTGACCTTAGAGCTCCCTCAGGGTTCAGCTTTACGGTGCTTATAATTCAATCACTGGTGATCAGAAAACAAGACTCACAAAAAGCTCAAAAAATATTTAATGCATCATGCTCTACATTTCCAGAAATAAACAGAGAAAATTACACATTCAGAATGAACTGAACTGTAAGAATGCATTAACAATCAATTTCTCCATAATGCTGCATCAAGAATGGCTGGCTTATGGAAACACCCAGTGCTGGAAGGAAGGAACAAATGAGGCTGCCTCTTTCTCAAAACCCTGCAGAATGGTACACAAAAAGGAGCTTACACAGATCAGAGAATATGGAGACATATAATGTCCTAGAGTCACACTATTCCTCACTTTTTAGTCCTTAGATTAAATCACACGCAGGTAGAATCCCCACAGTCTCAGACATGAAACAGTAAGAAGTCAGCCCTTCCATTTTAGTGGTTTTTTATGACAAAACTGAAGGCAGTGACTTTAATACACCACATGAAACTACAAGGTCACCTACCATTTGAAGGCAAAAGTAAATATTCAACTAATGAAAAGATACCTGAAATTCACCTTTATTTTGGAATTAGCTTCTTGTACTCTTTTGATATCTGTAAATAAACCTGAACAATGTGACTTTGGGCCAAGGTTCCCCACTCCCATTTCAGATGACATTTGGGTTGATAGATACTGTGCAGTGGTCTAGCACCTATTCCAAGCTGAATCCAGAAAGATTGCAACAGTTTTTCTGAAATTCCTGAAATAACAACACTTGAGGTAATGCAGTTTTCAGGAAAGCATACTGAAAGTGAGTCCGTGTGTAAATAATAACAGTACCATACTATATATGAATATTAATAATATTGAAAATATTTGGTTGTGGAAAAGGGTTACCACAAAGATAGATACAAACAAACAAACAAAAACAACCAAAACAAACAAGAAAACACCACAAATCACAAAAAATCTGACTAAATTAAAATGAAATGTTTGGCCCTGTAGTTTTGGTTTGCTTTTTTTTTTTAGAAAAAAAAACACCTTAATGTTACAAATACGCAAATTCCCTGTGGCTTTAGCACTCTAAAGATAAATAGGACTTTTCATGTGAATAAAATGAAACAAAACAATTTAGAGAAGAACTTTTTCTTCAGGATGAAATGTATTTTGACTTATTCAAACATAAAAAACCCACATCTCATCTGCATCTGCTATTTTGTTTTTCATCTTCTACAGAATGAACTTAAAAGAAAAATCAGACTTGCAGTAAAACAGCAAAGAAACAAGAATCTGAACTTACAATAAGTCCATTTAGGCAAAGTTACTGAGGTAGAAAAATACATCAAAGTCAATTAAACCCTAAGACATTGCTGCTTGAAAGGTGATTGGGGTGCTCACAGGGATAATAAGTACATACACAGCATACAATAAAAACCCGTGTCCCTCATAAGACTGACTACCTGACAGAATTCATTTAGTACTGGAACAATCTCAGCTAAGGCTCTACAGCTATTACTGAAAACAAAATCTTTCCAACAGCAATCACACACAGCTTTCCACACCAACATCACAGCACAGGCCATTCATGCTGCAAACAGAAGGCAAACGATGGCTACCTCAACCATTTCCTTCAGGTTGGACGTTCATAACCAACAGAAAACAGAGAACAGAAGACTACATCTCCTAAGAAGCTAAAGAGAGCAGGACATCATGGGTCTCTTTTCATGAGGACCAAAATTCTGACTGACTTCTCTTCAAGCACAAAGCAAACTTGAGAAACATAGACCTGCTTTGACAATTCAGGGCAGGAGTAAAAAATAACCCAAAACCCAACCAAACAAAAACAAGCCATCCACACTCCAGCAAGCCCCAAGCAGAACAACCTGCATAACACAATTCAGCTGTTAAAGACTTTTTATAAAATCTAATTGATAAACAGCAGAATTTCCAACTTTTCTAACTTCTCACCTGTTAACATAGAAGTTGTGAATGATCTGAGAACTGAAGCTCAGAAACTTCTCTTACCATATTATATAGGAATAGTATAATTATAGTAAGTATATAAAGAATAAAAGGACCAACTTGACCCACATAATTCAGCGTTTGATCAAAATTACATATGCACTTAATATCTCAACAAATTGTACCAAAGGGCAACAACTATTTTCAAACAATGTTATTGAAAATACTTCCTAAAACACTACGGTTTCCAATGCAATGCTTCAAATACACAGTTGAGCTCCTGTAGTACATGCAGCTGCAACCTTAAACTACAGATTTTCCTTGCAACTGCAGAAGCAAAGTCTTTACTGAAAACAGGTACAGAGAAGCCATTCACATGTGGCGTTTTTGTTCAATCTATAGTAAAACCGATAAAAGCCTATACACATGCATTTAATTGCCGAACACATAAATCACTAACGCAGCTCCCCAAAATGAGATTAGCAAGACTGATGGAAAGGATATTATTATCCTGTTAAAATCTGACATGAACAACATCATTGTTTGTGATGAGTGAGCATTTGACATTTAATTATGTAAAATTGACACTACTGAGCTTAATAATGAAAAAAAATCTGCAAATCTGACAAGTGACTACCATGTTTAAATTGGATAACCCTCAAGAAATGGCTCCTTCTTTTAGAAGGTACTATAGATGAAATTTCATGTTAACTCAGACTCAGAAGTGTAACCAACAGAAACTCCATTTGAGAACAAATGTATTTCAGTACATATAAACAGAAGTTTTATTATTGCTCAAGATTCATATCATCTAACCTTAGACATCTGATCTATTTTAGATAGCAGTTGTGCAAGGGGCATTCTAGCTTTTTATACAGGTACTTTGAGTATAGTTTATAATTTCATTTACTAGACCAAAAACAACCAAAAAAACAAAAAAACTTGGAACACAACATCTTTCCTATGGGGACGACTAGCATGAGAAAAATTGCTTGCAGCAGTACACAGACATCCCCATAACAGTGACTGAGATGATCCATCCCTCCAGGCTAATTAAAACAGGGACCTGCAAACAATCTGCCATTGCTGGTAGGAGTACTCAGTTAGGACTAGCAGTCCGTTCCCTAGATAAACCTTTAAATGGAATCATTCCACATCATACTTGTCAATCTCTTGATGCTTGTTTCCTCCCATATACCTCTGCATGGAAACTAAAAACTCACTTCTGAATCAACCCTAATAACATCCCATTTCCCGCTCTGACATGTCTCTGTTTTGCTCAGTGATCTCTGGCTCTAGTTGACTTGCTCAGCACTCAGAATCCTTACAGCAGGCACGAGGAGCAGAACCAGATGAGCTGACAGAAGCTGCTGTTACACACAAACAATTAACTTGCAGAAAACATTCTCACCAGGCACTTCCCACTGTTCAGATAAGCATGTGCACACTTCTAGTTGTGGACAGCTGCCACTATAATGCTGCCTAGGATAACACAGTTTGGAAATCCTTGTGTGTCCAAAGACACCCTTCGAGCAACTGAACAACTTAAGACAAGTAGAGAAAGTTCAGAGTTAACTCCCTGTACAATCTACTTTCAAGCTGGTGGCTTTGTGTTAAATCTTAAAAATTATCCCATATTTTCACAAGAGACACAAAACTTTTAAAGGTTAGTTGCTGCTCTGTTAAGTGACTCATACTATGCATATGTTATACTTTTTCTTATTCTGCAGTATCATAATCTAATTATACTGAAAACTTTCTGGTAGGTATTAATGCCCTTAGCTTAACATTAGTGTTTGCACTTCCTAATCTTCAGGTGTTCCTTTTATTTTTAGACTGAGATTTGCTAAAACCTCAACATATTGTCTCAAACCTTTATGGAAAAGTCAGCTGAAACTGAGCATTCTAATGGCGATGACTGAACAGACAGAAAAAAGTTATCCACTACCCAGCATCATCACTGGAGGGAAGGTTTCTCTTGCAGCTTCTCTTAATGAAATGACTCAAGGTAAGCACAGAAGAAGATGCAAGCTGAGAACATCTTTGAAGCATGTGTATTTTGATTAAACAATGTCCACTCACATGCTTGTTTACAGGTAGCCTTGCAGCCCAACTCTTTCTCTACAGTTAAAGACAGGGTAAAAGATAGAAGAACATGGCCTGAATCTCATCAGTAGGTTGTTAAGCTGGAGCACAATAGTCTCATGTCAGAAGTCTCAGGAGGTCTCTAGTTCAAACTCCTCCTCAAAAAAGGTTCATCTGTGAGATCAGTATTTACTTGAGTCTTGAAGACATTTAAGGACAGAGTACCCTGTCTGGGTACTTGCTATATCACATGATCATCCTCATTGGGATAAAAGTTATGCTCATGGCCATTCTAAACCTCTTATTAAAAGTTATGACTGCTTCACCTCATCCTCCCACTACACACCGGTCAAGAACCTGCCTGTCTTCTCAGCAATATCCCTCCAGTCACTGGGGGGCTGCTGTTGGTCTCCTGCTGTGAGTTGTTCTCCAAGTTGAACAAGCTCAATTCCCTCAACTGTCCTTGTAGAGCAAGTGCTCTAGCCCTAGCAAGTGTGATGACCTCTATGGAACTTACTTCAGTTTATCAATAACTTTCCCATATTGAGGGACCCAAACCTGGATGCAGTATTTAGATGGGATCAAATGAGCACCCAGTAAAGGGGAAGGACCACTTGCCTTGATCTACTGGCTACGTACCAGGCGGCCACCTTCACTACCAGAACCCCTTACTGGCTTACAGCCTCTTGCTGTCTGCCAGTACCCCAGGGCCTTTCCCACAGAGCTGCTTCTCTCAGCTCCTTCATACCCAAATAAATTTCATATACTTATGAAATATATGAATAAAAGTATCTTTGTGTTCTACAATTTTCCCTTCAGCTTGGAAATAATTAAGGGCATCTCATGCCACAGAGAAAGAAAACTGTATTTGTGATTGAGACACGTTACCAGATCTGGGGTTAACTTTTTTTCTTGACACTCCTCTTTCATCCTCGTTTTTACTACAACATTGTCCAAATTTCAGAGGGCACGCAAATGACTAAAGTCTTCTCAGGCCATCAATAGAATCAAAAGGTCTATAAGCTACCTAAGTGTCCAAGACCTTGACAATATGATCTGCTTAAAAAGGAAGCAAGAATAATTATAGCTCTCTTCCAACAGTTAATTTGAATTTTTTTTCTGCATTTGTGATGACTAGACAAAACTGCTCCACATGCTCCATGAAGGACCTAAAATATATACCTTAAAATGAAGCATCTGTAGGAGAGGTCACAGAACAATTCTACAATATGAACAGTAACAAATTACTTGAGTTTGGACAAGCATCCTCTCAAAATTTCTACAGGATCTCAGGGATACAATAACTACTAATAGTGACACATGAATTCTAATCCATTTGTGTTATACCTAGGGTGTGAAGGAAAAACCCTAACCCAAGAAGTTAAAGAAAAAAATGTGGGCAAAGAGGCACATCAAGGCTTACAGCTATACTAGCCAAATTAGTAGAAACAGCAACAAAGACACAGTGGGGACAGATCAGCAGGCCTTCTAAAAAGAAAAATCCTGCCTCACATAGTTACTGAAGATCTGCCAGAAGATCACATAGGTACATAAGGAAGCTCAAGGTGACAGCCTATTGAGTGTCTAATAGGCTTGAAACAAGTTTTAAGAAAACTAAGAGATCACAAGAGACAAGATCTTCTGCATGGATAGACAGAAGATGGTCTGATTCATCATGGTTGTTCCTACACTGGTGGGCTAAGTTTTCTTGAGAATGATGATTTTAACACTTAATCATGTTGCATCGCCTAACACAGGACTATTCTACCAAATTCTGGTACAAAAACCGTTCATTAATTATTGCTTCACAAAGCAAATGTAATATCAGAAAATTTGTTCTCACAGATTACACTTATTCTCGATTTCTATTTAAAATAATAGGAAATAGTTACTATAAACTGTATTCATTTTCTTAAAAATACAATGCAGTACAGTACTTTTTTGTTTGGTTGGGATACTTTTAGTCAGAAAATTACTGCAAACAGTTTCACTAAACTTCCATATCATGACCGGAACACAGCGACAATAAATTTATTTGTTAGGTTTATTTAGAAAGTATCCTCTGCTTCTGAAGTTTTAATAGAGTTTTGACAGACAAACAATTATTGACCTGTTTTGCCTTTGTTGCAGCCTCTCCACCTGATTCAAAACCCTATGAATAAATGAAAGTAGGCACTACTTAAGATTGGCCTCCACCCCTAAACCTAAGCCCCACCTAAACCCAATCTAAGCCCAATTGATTTGGCCAATGAGATAACTGCAAATAATTGGCTTCTCTGTTTGCAACACCACTTTGACTGTATTTAGCTAAGCTGCCATGCATTTCACTTTGTGTAAATGCATGTACATTGTGTGACAACTACAACTAGGCCTAGATCCATGCTTGAGGCAGAAAGACCAGAGCAGGCATATGACAGAAACAATTATGCATTAGATGAAATCCTGTGGAGCAAAAAAAAAAAGAAAAAAAATTCCCACTTACTCCCATTCTTAAGCATTATCCTACTTGCTAAATGACATCCCTAATGCTATGCCAGCACTTTTCTCTGTGTCATTCTCTGCCTTTTAGCCAACCGTGTAAGACAACCTGTCACTGCATCAGTAGTCCACTGCTGAGCCACACTGGTTGAAATGCCAGACTTTAAAAACATTTGGATTTTAAAGTTGTGAGACTAGGAAGAAGCAATGTTACCTAAAAGTCTACCAAGTATCTAAATTGATTTGCCTTGGTGCAATTTTCCTGTACACAAAACAGGATTAAATAAAAGCTGTTCAAGGTGACAACAATTGGATCATACTCAGAACAAATTATAAAAGTATGCCCTGTAAACAAATAACAATGATAATAATGAGTTGTCCAAAGTAAAACTGTATACGTTTGGGGTTTTTTCTTGTTTGGTGTTTTTAGTTTTGTTTGTTGAACTTAGTAGTCACGAATTTTATAAGCTGTTGGTTAAATACAGCAGTTTCTGGCAATCATATGCAGAGAACCAGGTACCTTGCTCTTATACTGGAGAGTAGAGGTGCTTGAAACAAGACACTCTTTGTCCAAATTCATGCCTTTGGTTCTCAGAGATAAACGCTTTTATTCTTGCTTAACACAGAGGAGGAGACTGTGACCCCACACTGGAAGCAGATTTGAAAATAAACAACTCCTACATCCACAGAATAAGTCACTGGAGAACATGTTGTTAAAATGAAGAAAAGACCTCTTTCTACAGTATCCTATTAGCCAAAAATTTGAGTCAACGCTGCAGAACAGTCTCCTGTTCTCCAGTGTATTAATGGAAACTAAAAAGACTCTCAAGATCTTCAAACTAGAGTCTAGACAAACTGAAACACTTGGCACTAGGGGGAAGGAAGGGTTTCACACAACCATAACATCATTCAAATCTGACAACTTTTACTCCCAAGATTTACTCCTATGGATGTTGATAACAAAAGTGGTAAGAGACTGTTGAAAGAAATCTGGTCTGGTCTTTCTCCAAAGTTAGAGTCTTCATTAAACATGTGATCCAGGCAACTTAGATAAACCATTACAAACAAAAGGGGCATAGATATACAAGGGTTATGCATTTTCAACCGAATTTAAACTTTTTTTATACTTGTTTGCTGTAATTGTGTAAAGGATTTCTGATACAACATATCTTAAGGTGGAAAAACAGTTGAATCTGGAATACTTCATTACATATCTTGATTTTAATAAAACTTTTAGACTTTTGAAAGCAAATGGTCTTTTAAGTCCAAAAATTAAAAAGAAACATAAAGTTGTCCAATAAATCCACAGAAAAGGGGGAAAGATACGCTGCATTATCCAAAGTTTGGCCTAAACATCTGGTTTTGGAGTACATTTTACTCAAGAACACAAAAATGGTAACATCAATGCATGGGGGAAAAAAAATAAAAATCTATCCCTACAAAAAAATGCACATAGTTCTCCAATAAACACCAAAAAACCCACCCATACAAAAAAAAAAAAACAAAAACCAAACAAACAAAAAAAAAAAAACCTAGTCCATTCATATAGAGCATAAGTTACCACAGTATGGAGAAAATGCAAGCAATTTGAATTTCTAATCTACTAAAATAGATCAATGTATTTACATCAAAATAACTTAGTGGTTATAGAAATCTTTTTTATTTTTCAGTCACATTGTGACTGCTCTTCTGGAAGCTAATCTGAACTGGCATGTCTTCAGTCATTTGAATTGGATTTATATGCCAGTAACTTTGAAAATAAAACAACTGTTGGTGTTTGAATCTTCAATTTTTCTGATTTTTTTTTTTTTAAATGGACTTGGGGATTTTCTATAAACATAAAATATGCCTACAAACCACCTTTAAAAATTTTTCCTGCCTTTACATTAGAGGACAAATTTTATGTGTAAATAAATTTAGTAATTCCCTCTATTTTATTATATTATTATCAGATGATATAAAATCTGATTTTTCCTAAATGACTTGAAGTTGTCTACAGTCTCTGTTTCAATATAAGATGTTTGCTCTGGACTTAGTTTTAAAGAGTCATTTATTATAGCCTAATAAATTGAAGATAAAGATCATTGGCCACTTTTAACAGTACTAGTTGAAAATTTTACATAAAGATTCAAAATATTCACAGAATCCCATAAATCCTGAATATAACTACTTTATTCTATTAATTTTAAACACTGTTTAGATTTGTTTTCATGAAAGAAAAGCCTTGACAGCGAATGGATTAATTTGCAGGCCAAAAGCTTACGAAAAGGGACAGCAACAGCTGAATCATCTTTTGTTTTTCCTTGGAGGTCAGAGGGCAATGGAAACATTTAGACAACAATCAGTCAAAAACTACAATAATTCAGATATTTTTATCGTCCAAAACCAAACTCTTTTTTCTACAAGCCACTTGAAATAAGTGCAGATTAATCCAGCTAAACTGCTCAAGTGCTTCATGTACCAACAGATCCTCAGTTTGTGGGCTTGGTGTTTCTCAGCTTTGATGGATTATTATTTCCTTCTAAAGACAGAAAGAAACTGCATCACTTATTGCACTTTGGGGATTAATGGGGTGTGACAAAGCGATAACAGTAAGACAGGGAAATCCTGTCTTCACAATTTAAGAAAGAGATCATCTACTCATTTAACTAAATCAAGGATTTAACACAGAATGTTAAGCTCCAGAAGAACTTGGTAATTTACTTTTCATAAATACAGAATTTAACTTCAGAAAAAAATCAAATAAGTAAAATTTCACCAGAAAAAACATTTACTTTATGTGTAATATTCGCTATTTCATAATTAGGCTCTGTCTTTAGTAATTTAAGTCAGCAAAATTCAGTAGAAAAAGACTTCCTGGCTGGCAGACAACCCCAGCTCATCCTGAAAACCCTACAGTTCAACCAGATACTTTGGAATTGCATCAGCACTTCCTGGCTACTTGATACAGACACTGAGACAGTCATTTTCTCTTAGTCCTCTGGGAACCTTCCCTCTTGAGCATATGAATGTCAAATATTTTTTTCCTTACAACAGGTACATTTTACAGCAAGAATAGCAGTGTATCACATTCTATTCATAAACTTGTTCTGAAAATCATTTGCACACCTTATAAACAAATCTGGAAATTACTGGAAAATACTTTATTTCTGGTTATTAAAAGAAAAGTCAGAATAATAATGCAGGTGAACTACTAAACAGCACTCATTGTAAAACAATCTGCCACTTGCTAGAAATCAAATTATTCTTGTTTTACACATTTATTAAATAAGCTCTGTAGAAATTAGAAATAATGCTTCTTTTTTCTATTAAAAAAAATATAAAGCAAAAAAACAGCCCATGATGAGTAGAAAACACATTTAAGGTTACACATATATATATATATACACACACACACATATATACATATATATGTATGTATATAATTGAGGCATTCAGAACTCCTTGGACTTACTGCAAGAGATATTCTTCTCACATCATCTTTTCTTATTAAGGAATAAATACCAAGATTCTTGAAAACAGTATCTATGTTTAGATACTTCTGAGGAAACTTTTCTCTTGTTAGCACTCAATATATAGTGTGCATTATGCTGATGAAACCAACTCACTTTAAAATTTACTATGTAAATGTAATTACAAACATAACAAGACACAGGTGCTCACAGTTCTTAAATGTCATCCAAGCACTAAATAAACAATTCTACTTGAAATTTTGTTTCAAACAAAATGTAGCAAAATACTAAGGCACAGGTAGTTGCACTACATTATAAATAAATAAAATAAAATTTAAAAATTATCAGTGATTTTAAAGCTATGCCAAGGCTAGAAACATTTGTCTCAAACATGCTACAGAACAGTCAAGATGCTGTGATGAAGTTTTAAGAAGACATAAAGACACATACTCTATGCATAGCCTGTTTTAAAAGGAAGAGAAGAAATATTTTTCACTTGTTTCACTACAGTGTTATTATTCTACAAAATGGTTTGGTCATTAACATCTTCTCTCTGTGCAGCCTATATTAGGGAACTAACCAGACCATACAATTAAATAAACAAATACAGAATGCCTAAATTGCATTATGCACAAACTGAAAGTGGACATTGTCTTTTCAACAGGTATTCAAGTTTCCTTTCTTTCTTCCTTTCTAATATCCAGCAGTATTCATAAATATTCTTAGACCTACCATTTTACTTTCTCTGCCTCTATGTGCTAGTTTAGTTCAAAAGTCAGCATGAGCAATATTGCAAGATGAGGATTTTTATTGTTTCACTAATCATAGATCATGTATTTACCTTCTGCAAGCATGTCTGGTACATCTGCTTGATATCTAGGCCCCACTCTGATTTCTCCCTTGTCTGCTAAAAGCGTTTTCAGTGATGGATCATACACCAACGAATAAAAAAAAGTATCCTAAAAAAGAAGACATTTGCAACAGCATAATACTTTTTCAAATTGGGTTTTTAAACCCATAACACCTTCCTTTTGGAAATTTGTACACTTTATAGAACACAGGCTTGGAGCATAAATCCTTTTTTTTACATAATACAGATGTTTCGTGAATACTTTAAAAAAGGGTAATTGAAGCTTCTCTCATTGCTAGGACTTATTTCAGAACTGAGCAATAATGCAAAGATTCATACACAAAAATATATCAATGGATATGAAAAAAACCTAATGTTAACTTCTTTCTGAATTTCATGTTTCCACTCATAAGCATCTCTACCATACTGACTTTGCATTATAAATTAGTCTCAAAAACGATTAAACACTCTCTGTGTAAAACTTTTTCAGATACAAAAATAGTATTGGTAAATTTGGTACAGTACCTCAAGTACAGGGCAAGTCCTGTCCTGTTTTCAGAAACATTTTTACTGATTATCAGTAATTTTGGGGTAGAAATTGAAAAATAAAGACATGCTAATTTCAGTTTAAAACCACTGTCTGCCTGATGTTATATTAAGACATTCAAAGAAAAATACATTTATTCTGAAGGCATTTTGCACTATATTTTGCAATTATCCTCCAAATTCTTGGGGAATTTCCTTCCCCTCTGGTAAAGCTAAGCATTTTAAATACTTTCCACAGGAAAGGAAAGTTGAGGAAAGACTTTCATACAATTAAAAACCAAAAACAAACAAACAAACAAACAAAACCAGCCACGTGAATTCTCCCTTAACTATCTGCTACAGGAAAACATCTGTATATTCTTCTTCTGTAATATACCACATAAATTACATCAAATTAATTATTTTCTAAAAACAAACATATTCATAATAAACCCATCATTTAAGACTGTCAAGTTTTTATAAAATAACATTTTTGAACTCAGTGTTTTCAACATCATAATTACATAATTTTTCTAACCTATCATTCAAGAAAATAATTTCAAACTATTTTTAGTTTTCCCATTTATTAAAAATACAGCTGTAAAAGACTAAACCCATTACAATATTGTCTGGAATAGAATTCATATATTACCTCTTTCTCCAGGTATGACAGCACAGATTCTGTCTCATTCAGAAGTGCAACACTGCATTTTCCCCTAGACAAACATAAGGAAGAATGGTTATTTTGTAAAAAGTTCAAATTTTTACTAAGTAAAAAGTTACTTCCAAGGAAACAATCTAGATATACTTTAAAGTTTTACACTGAAAACATAAAAATTTCACAATGTCCAAAAATTAACATTGCCATACTTTAAAGACACCGAAATTAACAGCATAGCAACAGAATAAATGGCTGTACTGATCCATGCATTCGAATACATTGGTGTTCCAACAAACTGGGAAATTGCTTCAGGAACGGAGAAGCAAAGAAGGTGAAGAAGTACTATGGCAAATAATAAATATGCATGCAATTAATAAAAAGGTCAGCATCAATGAAACATCACCTCCAAGAGACTTACTTTCAGTAAGTTCAGCGCCTAATTTGAAAACAAATAACCCAAACCAGAAAGAATATATGGTTTTATCAATGCCCCATAAAATAAAAGTGTTTTTCTGTTTTGAAGGAAATTACATTTAAAGATGAATCATGGAATTCTAATAATTTCTTCTATGACCACATTTCTGTGCAGGCTCCTGGTGCAGACCTGCCCACATGTAACCTCTGTAGATAAAGCAATGGGAGTTTGACCCCGCTACCCCCACAGCTCTATCATCCCCTTGGCCCCCAGCATTGCCTTGGCATCAAATTCCTCTGTCCCTGACTTCTCTGCAAATAACCTGCAGAATTATTTTTAACAAATGGTATTTTAAAGAAACACACATGGATGTGGATGAAAAATGTTAAGTGTGCTGACTCATCTTGCTAGCAACTGGCATTTTTATGTTATAACATATATTTATTACCCTTTACATACAGCACCTTGTATTTCATGCACCTAACCTTCAGTTTAGTTGGTATTGACCAGGAGGAACCAGTGGCCTTATACATATGGCTATAGGACCTCTGCTCAGAACACCTCTCTCCCATCTTCTCTCATGGAACAGACCAGCATACAAATATAGAAAGAATAATTCTTTGCAGAGACCTTCTTGTTTTTAAAATAACACCAACGAAGGTATGGTAAAAACCTGTCTGTTCTTGTGAGTGAATGTCGACTGCTAAGCTCAACCAGAAACACTGGAATCCAGTTGCTAAGGGCTGATAATTAAGAGAACATACCCAGCCAATGTTTTATTCATTGCCACTGTACATCCAGGGAAAGGACGTTAAGCCACACATTAAGTGTGCGGTACATGACGTCCTGAATTTCTCTTCTTTGCCATGCCTGTCAGGAGAACCACACCACCAAAGAGAAATGGTGGGAAGATGAGCAAGAATTTCTGCGCACAATACACAAGAGCAGAGGGAAAGACACCTGATGTAGGAAACGTTCTCTGTACCCACCATGTCCTTGAAGGTTTCTTTGAAACATTTGGCCTTGATAATTCCAGAACATTCACTTCCAAAAATTAACTATATATTGTACCATGAAGTCAGTTTGCAAACTTTATTTCAATGTTTTGTTGGTGTCTTTTTAAGAGTAAAAGGCTAAAAAGGAGTTACCTTTCCAGTCTGCTTCTATTCCATACACCTCTAGAATGCCCTCTCTTCACTACAGCCTACCCTTATTTAACTCAATTTACTGCAGACGCATTCATTGCTTCACTGCCATCACAACTGCCAGAGTACTTATTAAGTCACCTCAGACTTTGTTGCTGGCAATTTAAAAAAAAATTTATTTCATTAAGAGATGAGCTTAATCCCCCCAGTATGTTTTTTAAGTGAGTGAAGTTCTATCTAATGCTCCATTTCTTTGAACACCATATTAGCCATCTAATGGCTGGAGTCACACAGAGGTAATATTTTGTATGTACACATGACCTCCCATATGTACGGACTAGGGTCTCAATGAAGACAACACTAGACATACAGTAGTAGATCACACTAAAAGAAAACAACAACAACCAACCAAACAAAAAAAACAAACAAAAAAAAAAAACCCAAAGAAGTGAACAGAAAAACACCAAAACCACACACACATGAAAAGACGTAAATTACAGAATTTTTTCTAATTTTGACTCTCTATATTACAGTTACCAGCTTCTGTAAGCTAGAAACTTAGAATCTTTACCAAATAAAAGCCTACTGGCTTTATATCTCCTCTCTTTTTTCCCATCAGAGGAAAAATCTTATCTGTCTAGTTGCAAATGGTCTGTTGGGTTGAACCTAGCATCTAGTTCATTACCTTGTCTCTAGCATCTCTCAGTCATTCACTTAAGTAATTTCCTCAGCATCCATATCAATTTGCAGTGATATATCCCTTAATATTCTCCAACCACCACTGTACTTTGCACCCTTTCTCCCAATACTAATAATTAAAACACTCTGGAAAAAAATGTTGTTTAAATCACACTACAACAAATCTTGGGAGTTCTTTCTCTAAGGCACATATTTGAAAACCCAGAGCTTCTCTGGATTTAAATATAAAATATTTTCCTCCTCACAGTGTTCTGGAACTTCATTTATTAATGTTTTTAAACAATTTCAGATCATTGGGACAGATGGAGCTATACCAAGTAAATAATCAGTGTAACAGGATAAAATCTGACTGTTCTAAACTAGACAGAGAAAAGAAAGGGGGAGCTAGCTACCTACAAAAACATATGGAAGAGATTGTACACTGCATTTACCAGACTGTCAGTTACACACCAAAATAAAACATTCGCTTCACAAAGACAGCAGCATTTTTGAAAGTTTTGAGTATTATTTAGACTGGTAGTATACAATGCCATAGTTTCATTATTCTGTTGGAGTCTCCTGACCGAAACGTGTCATCAAATTGAACAAAGCTCAGGTTAAAATGACAAAATAACCCAGCTTTTGAGAAATCAAAAGAAAAAAAATACATAAATGGAGAGTTGCCTACTATTTTTTCACATATGAAACCTTCTTCCTCTATGACTTAAGCTGTATTCCTCCACCAAGCAATGTTACTGGTATCATCAGGGTGAATTACTAGAAAACAGCATCAGAAGGTCTCATTGATGTTAAGATGACATGTCTGGTTTTGACCTTTTCTCAAACTAAATATATTCAGAAAAATTGGTTTTACTTTTTACAGATTTAGGCTAAACTTATGTGAATGTTGAGGAAAATTTCAGCAACTTCCGCAATGCACAAATAACAGTAAACAAAAAAAAAAATAACTTGGGTTTTATGTCTTCACTTACAATTTAATTCTGATGAGACTAAGTTGCGCCTTCAGAATTACATCTGCTTTTAGATGTACATTGCATTTCAACTGATCACAAATAAAAAGTAGTTCCGTTGAGCTGGCAACAATGCCAACAAAACGTGTTATATTATTGAATCATCCAGCAACAAAAATTATTTTAGAGGTCTTGCAGTAAAAGGGGACAGCAAAGCTTGCCTAGTATGGTCATGGTATTACCAGCCCCTATCATACAAACCACTCAGGATTCAATTGCTTCCCCTGTTCTAGTAACCAGAGGCACAACTCATAACTTTTGTCTTAAAAGCATTAATCATGTGAAAGCTCTTTTCATATGCTGCACCTTCCTTTGCACTCATTTGTTAGAAACCCTTGACTGCTTGTAAATTTTTTTTATGTTTCAGGTGACTCCACCAGTGGGTTGACAATTCCTGATCATTTACACCCATCAGCTAAGGGATGCCTGACAAGCTATTTCTCCATGCCTACAACCTACATCCGTACCTCAGGGAAACCTTTCTGTTGCAATAGAGAAATGCAACACACACACACTCTCCACAACAAAGCTACTTTGGAAAAAATGCCTTAATGATTTGGTAGGAAGTGTTTCTTCAACAGCCCCAGCATAAAGCCAGGAGTATGCAGTCCCAAAACCAAAACACTAATCATCTACACTTGAAACTGCAAAGCACAGAGATGCTAATGAAGATTATAAGAAAATGGTTAGACATACTGATCATCGTGATAGAAGTCTCAGTGCAATGAACATAACAATTTGTATTCCCACCTCCCTGGTTTAGGGAGCTATTTTTCATGGGGGAGCAGGGGGTGCTGTTTACTGTGGAACAAACAAAAGGAGAATAAAAAGGAATTCAAAAAACCAAATGGCAGCTTTGTGAGACCCTCCTAGGTAGAACTGTCTAGGACAATTCAATAAGGAACTAATGAAAATCAACATCTCATGTGAGATGTCAGTTAGTATGCAAGTCCTGAAGGAGAGATTTCAAAGAGAGTAAGCAGAGACAGGAGCTAATAGAGCTTGAAAACTAAAGAAAAAAATGTGCCACATTTCAGTGAGACCCAGCAGAGAAATGAAAAACATGCAGGAACATATTTTAGACAAGACTGACAATAATTAATATTTAGAACAGAGAAGTACAAGACTGTCCTTACTAACCTGTTCCAGTGAGGACAAAAGATGATGATAACCAGCTCAAGAATCTAAGTAGCATGAAAACAGTTGTACCAAGGCTATTATACAAGACAATATTATGAAAATATTTTAATATAGCCTGGTTAAACAACCGAGAGCAAAACACCAATTTTTTTGCACTGTCCGGGTAATTGCCCTTTAATGAGTTTTTCCATAAAGAAATATAGACTAAAGTCTTTACCAAAATTTTAAAAAGCTGATGCAAACACATTTTAACACTACCAAAATGAATGAAAATAACAGCAGCTGTTTCATCTTTTAAGGTCCCTGTTTGTTTCAGCACAGCTCTAACTTTTAAACCAGTCGAGACCTCTACAACTCCTGCTCTGCTGTTGTTGCAGGCTATTTCTTCATGTTTTCACAGATGAGTAAGACAGCTCATGAGATACAAATCTTAGATTTCTTGGAACAGTAGGCATGTAAAAAATTACATAAAGAAATTACAAGAAACATAACACTTGCTGCTTGTCAACCAGTACAAATGATAGGAGTGAAAAAAGAAACCTCATGGGTACAGTACCATGCCATCCAAGTCTCCTGTTGGAAAGTAGATGCAGCCTGGGTGACACTGAGGCAGTGCAAGAACTCTCAGAACTCACTGCTCTGTGTTCCCACCAAGCCAATGAAACTTGATGTGCATTGGTAGTTCAGATACAAGTGAAAGAAAATAAAAAAAACATATGGAGGCATGCCCCCACAGGTTTGGAAGTAACAATTATTAATTGCCCTCTTGAACATGACAGAATTATGTTGGGCAATTTTGTACAGATATACCAACTGTATCTTGATGATCTGCAGCAAGAAATGTTAGTCTCTCAGTTGAGATTTGGAACACAGAAGTATGAGTCACAAGCTAGACAGTCTGAGAACAAAATAACAGGAAAGAATATTAGGAAATATTATGCTTGTGAGAAAAATCTGATTTGATTTTAACATATGCTGTTACTTCAACGACAATCAGAGATTAAACTAAAAAGAAGATGCATAATGAAGAGGATTAGAAAGGAGCAGGTGCAGGAGCAGGTGTAGGAGTAGAACTCAGGAGTAACCTTTCCCATATTCAGCATAAAGGGAAAAAAGGGTAGGGGGAAAGGTACAGATATTGTAAAGGATAAGACAGCTTCCTTAAATAACAAAGGCTTTTCCTGAACAGTCTTAAATGAGAAAGTGTTTTGAAGATTTCCAATCAAACATCCACTTTCAGGCAAGTCTTGATCCCTTATAAGCAGTCTAAATTGCAATGATGATCACCAAACCACAGAGTAGGAACTGTGGAGTCCAAAGAGCTTCTACTAATTGTATGAAATTGATTCCCCAGTTATGGGAAGCCAATACTAAGAGTACTTGTGTTTTTTTTACTTTGAAATACAGTTTAAGGGGCACAGAATGATGCCAAAAGACAAATACTAAAGTCTTTACAGCAATTTCAGGTTCTCAAAATTGCAAAGGGATTATCAACCAGAGAGCAAGCTATTGCATAACACTAAAAACAAGAAAAGCATCATAATAGTGATTTATGAGCCCTAACTACAGTTAGGCTTTTAAAATATTCAATCAATATATAGAATTGACAAAAAAAATAGTTGCATTGCATTGGCTCAGACTTAATTGTTGCAAGTTGTCTTTAAAGGTTCATTTACAGAGCTATCTCAAACATGACGGGAAAAAAAAAATTAATGAAACAAAAAAACATCTTACAGGTGATTGCTACTGGGATCTGTCTCTCTGACAAAATAATAACAATCTCCTAAAGAGTACAAGATTGTGTATATGTGGTCAAAAGATAAATCAATAAACTTGGTATTACCTGATTAACACACTCTTGATCAAATAAAATTAAAAACAGAATGCACAGCCAATTGATTTATGCACATCTAAGTGAACTAGTAAAATGCCTGGCATCTAAACATATGCATAGATCATAAGGATGGCCCAGGGTTTTCACATTGCATGTGGATTTTAGTCAAAAAATTCAGAGTTTTAATCTTAATTAGAGCTGGAGAGCTGATTTTAAGCACTCCAAATTGGTAAGATTTACAGTCTCTTGGAGCAATCGTGCACAACTAGAATGGATTTAAAAGTAATTAAATGGTAAATATTTTCTTGGTGTGGGCACAGTAAAACTACATATTTTGATATCTGAAAACAAGCATAACTGTATATGTACCTTCTATAAACTATTGTAGGAAACTCAAGTCATCGTTTTTTTTTTTTCTTGAGAGATTAATTCATGTTAAAAAGTAAAAAAATTGTTACATTTTAGCACAGCAGCAGCAATGCTTTGAATGAATTGAATTGAACAAAAAGACAGAAGGCTGGTTAAGAATGATTTTTCATACAATCATGAAATCATTTAGGCTGGAAGAGACCTTTAAGATGATTAAGTCCATTAGAAGGTCCGAAGTGAAGCACATCACTTCATGCAACTGAAATTAAAAGTTTTGCACCACGTGAAAGGCTCCTACTTTGCAATGATGTCACTATAGGGATATATGCACTGATTTTCAGGTATTTAAGTGACAGTCTTCCACCAGTAAATGCACTTTTTCATACACTGTTTCTATTACTAACTATTGACCACATCTGAAAATAGGATTCTCACTTATATCAAATTTTTATCATAGTTCATGTCAGAATATTTCAAATTCTATTGGAAAAGAAAAAAAGAAGGGTCAGATACACTTCAAAGTCCCTTTGCTATAAACTCAATCCAGAAAGGAAGAATACCTCACTCAACAATCTAAATGATCAGGTAAGCACATGTCTACGCAAAGCAAATTCACTCCTTATCCAGTCTGATTTATGCCAGAAAACAAATCAGGCTTATAAGGCTCATAGCAATCTTTTTAAAAGGGGCTAAAATTTGTGTCACATATTTTTACACGCTTACACATATGCATATGAAGTATGTGAACGCATACACACACACTGTTTTATAACAGAAACTTTTAGTTTGCCAGGACTGCCAAAACTAAAATCCTGAGGTAATACTACTAAATTCTAATGTGACCTGTCTTGAAAAATAACATGTCTTCTGTAAAATTACTCCCTTGATCTGTCTTGAGCTTTAGATCATTTGTTGTGCTTTAAGCGAAGGAATTCCACATTTAGAAAGAGTATTTCTCTACACCTTTGTTGTTTGAAGTATCAATATTAGTGAGTCCTGATGGAATCATGAAGAACAGCAAACAAGAAAGCTGTATGACTGAGTCATCTATAACACATCTAAAAAGCATCACACTCTTAAGAGTTTGCAAGCATGGCATGTTCTTATAAACCGCACATTCTTATGCTACTTTTTCTGATATGTCTACAAAGTGGTACCAATCAAAGTTACTTTAGTCTATGTGAAGCAAGGGTATTATCTAACAACCAAAAACCTCAGAAATAAAAAAAAACCAAAGAAACAACAACAAAAAAAAAACCAAACAAAAAAAAAGCAAAGCAAAACAATAAAAAACACCACTTCCAAATCACCATACACAATCAAGGCCAACAAAACAACTAAAAAAAAAAAAAAAAATTAATATTGTGTTCTGGAGTGCCTTGCTGATCAGAATAATGTCAAAAGAGGGAAACCACGATTCCTATAGGTTGATACTTTAGAAGTTTAAGTACACTTTTTCGTATTCTTATATGTAAAAATATGCAGAGGCTCCAAATTTCTTAATAAAAATAAAAGAACTCTTCTCACGATCAGACTATTTGGTCGCCCTTTAATGTCACACATGCACAGGCATTCTGAAAAGATAGTCACATTCTCCTCAGTCGTAATAATGAGCTTTTAATAAAATTATCTGATGCAATCACAATCTTTAAAAGGCTTATGAAGTCTTTTCTGTGTTGGAACAGGAGTAACAAACCACACCAACAGCATCATAAGATAGTGTGGGGGTTTGTTTTTTTTGTCTTTTGTTTGTCAGTTTTTTAAAGAAAGGGTATGTATGAGCAGATTTCAGAATCAAAGCTCAGAAAATTTTTCTGAAGTAAAGGCCATAGTTACACAGAAAACTTGAATTTGCTGTTTATGTCAAGCAAGAATTATAATCCTCTAAAGAGCATAAGAGACAGTTTATCCAATGGCAATTTGAATAAAAATTCTCTGTTAAAGATTAGGGTATAGATTTACTGGTCATTTGAACAGTCCCCATAATGACAAATATCCACATAATGCACACGTATCATACACAGCCATGTTGAGCCCAGAAATCAAACTCAGGAACAATTTCAGCATCTTGAAATTGTACTCAAAAAATCACAAAACCAAAACAAAAACCAGAGTGGTTGCATAATTAGCAACTGATAAAACTTTCAAGAATATGGTACATTGTCTATAACTTGAAAATTTTCCAACTAAGCATGGACTTCTCCCTGCAATATGCAATTTAATGCAAGCACAAACAGTTCGGATCACATCACCAGTCACTGCACATAATTGTGTGGCCTGAATCAGATAAAAGAACAACTAAAAAGGTCATTACAATCTCATAGCATTCTTCTTTTATACTACGGTAGGATTATTAAAAACCTGCATTCAAACTCTAACTTATCACAAACAAGAAGTAATTTAGTAAATTAAATTTAGTGAATTTAATTTTTATTGACTCAAGGCAAATATTTTTAACCCCACTGTAACTCAGAAAGGCTTCTGACAATGTAGTAACTTATTCTTTAACCCTAAGAAAATCCCAATTATATCAACTAAATTACCAATATCATAGCAACTAAATATAATGACACTTGAAATTCTTTTTCCCATTCACAAATGGCCACCACTTTGAAATTCTTCTCCATTCTCAAGCTGTTTGGACTTTAGTCAAATAGTCTGTATATAAGACTTTACTTTTTATAAACGAAAAAAGAAATTTTTTTAGATTTTGGTGTGGGTGGAGGTTGTTCTTACAGTGTAAAGCAGCCCAAAATATCACCTGATTTTATTATGACATCTGAGAATGTTTGCCCTATGTATGCTTTCCAAATGCTTAAAAGTGTTAAAGATAACAACAATGAACCAACACAAAAAGACTGCAATCCCCAAAACTGAAACACAGTTATTAGCAAACAAGAACTAAACAAAGATACTGAAAATGGTAAGATGAACCTTGACGGATAAATAAATTCTTCTACACAACTCATGTAAGTATTAAATTTTAGAGCAATTACAAAGGAATTTAGAAGTCAATAGCATCTTCATAATAACCTAAACACCTATTAACTCTTGAGAGCTTAAGAACGAAAAATAAATGCAAAGCCCAAGTCAGAAGTCAGATAACTCAGTACATCTCCAACAAGATAACAATTTGCAGATTTTTATATAAAGGACCCATTTTCATCACATGCTACATTTTATAGTGAATTTGACAACACTAGCAAACAATTTCAACTTTTTGACAACTCTCACCCTTTTCCCCCCTGTGTGTTCTCATGCCTTTCCAAAATGCTGTATTTGGTAATGCTCAAACCTCTGAAACCCCAAGTTAAAGCACACAGCACTGGCTCAACTCAGCCCCTCCCTAGGACCGGCAATGCTTACAGGAGCCATCTGCACAAATTCTGGGAGCATTTACTGCGTGATATTAATGAAGGAGAGTGGCTCAGTGAGTCTGGCTGGCAGTATAACTGTTCCAAGGACATGTGGGGATTACAAAGCCTGGCAAAACTGCACCTGTAACATGAAGGGATTAGGAAGGAGGGAGATAATCCACTGGAGGGGTGTTAACTGACCTCACACATTTGAGCAGACAGGCAGGCAATAGTTTCACTTGTAACTTGACAAGCAGACACCAAGGTAACAAACTTTGTCTTTGATTCCCAAACTAGTACATCAGCTTATACTGTACCATGTACCAGAACGATGCTGCACTGAGCTAGACAATAACACCTTCTTAAATACATTTCACTGCAAGGTCACTGTCCACAAGGCAGCGTTGTCATGTTTCTAATTCTTTTCTAAATCTGGATTTTTTTGTCATGTTTCTAATTCTTTTCTAAATCTGGATTTTTTTTCTTATGCCAAAACTTATGCCGCTCCCTAAAGTTACTGGAATGTCACAGTGACACCTAATGAAAGGGGAAAACAAGATGAAGCCTAAAAAAAATCCCAGTATTTCTAAGAAAACAAATGACATTAAAAAAAAGTTACATATAGTGTATATAGCAAAATCAGAAGTATCAGAATAGGGAATAAAACAGTTTAATATCTTTATTAACTGGAATACAATTTCAACAAGTCTGCAGATGATATTAAACTGGATTTGTTCACTCTTCAGGTGTAAGAGCTAAAGGGAAAAATTCTATTGCTATGTTCAATTACCTAAAGAAAAGATAGATAACTAAGACAGAGCCAGGCTCCCACTAAGATGGAGCCAGGCTCCTTTCAAAGAAGCACAGTGATAGGACACAAGGTAGCAATAAGGGAAATCCCAAGCTGATGACAGGAAAAATAATTCCAAGACAGTTGTCAAGCACCGAAACAGACACTCAGAGAGGCTGTGAAATCTGCTTCCTTGGATATTCTGGAGTACTGATAGGAGAAAGCTGAACGAATACCACCTTCGCAATATTTCTATCCACCTTACTGGAAAAACCTAACTAATAAAAGTCATGAAAACTACTGAGAATCACAGAATGTGAACATTAGTAAGTTAAAAAGCTAAACAGTGTATTTTCCTTCTTGTTTCTTTTTAAAATAGAGTTAAGTTTGTTAAAACATCATTAACCTCCATCAAGAGTTTTCCAGAATTTGCCCAGTAAAGGTCCTAGTAACACACGACAGCACAGCCCTACAACATTCATCTGTTCTGAAAAGTAGATGCAAGTCATCACTCTGCATTTGCCTGCTGTGCTGTGCAGCATGCACTATGAATTCATGTGTTTTTCTGCCTTCTCTGTGAAGTATGTACTGGAGAACCTCTATTGTATTTGCTCCCTGAGTTGTGAGGTGAGAAGACATTTACAATACTTCTTCTATGTAATCTTCCCTCTGCAAAGAGAATACCTTATTTCGATATCTAGATGTCAAAGTAAGTAAAAGAAACTGCACAGGATTATTATCTCCATGCTATAGTTGGAGCAGCAGAGAATTGGCAGTTAAATTACTTTCTCAAAGTCAGAACAAGTAGCTGAATCAAGCACAGGAAATTAATACAAAAATTTCCAACTTGCAGTTTTTGTGTTGTCAGTGAGAGAGATAAGCAAGACATTTGCCAATAAGAGAGAAAGTACATGTGTACATACAAAGTGTTTGTCCTATTGGATAGTATATACTTTTTTTTGGTAGCTTCTAGACATTTATGATCTGAAATAGCTGAGGAGAACTGGATGTAATAAGAAAATGAAAATTCCTTCAGAATGCAACATAAGAAGCCTTGTTTCACATTTAACTACACTCCCCATTGTCACTGTACTCTTCCTATTCCATTTCTAAATTCATTATCCCCCCCCATACCAACACATAAAAAAAAGTCTTTCTTGACTTCTAAATAGGATACGGCATGAGTATTTGCATTATTTACAGACAGAAATCAACAAATCCTTTTTGAGCTTTAGCAAGCTTCTTTCTACATTAGCATTAGGCCAATTTAAAACAATATTTGAAATGCTTCTCCAACATTTAGCCAAAGAATTATGACTTCTTCACATTTACTGAAAAAGATGGAGTAATTTTATATTTATATGTGTGCAGCCCTAAACTGCCTCCTTTCCATACCTGACTGCAATTTTGCTGGCAAACAAAATGGTCAAAATTCCCCTGGCTAGCAGATTAAAAACCAAAACTCTTCCAAAGTAATAACAGACTGATTTTATACCAAATTATCAACTGTTGCTCTAGTTGGCAAGCCAGAGCTCAGACTCTTGCCCCTTCTAGGGCTCAAACATCAAGTGACAGAAGGAAAAACCAAAGATGCTTTAAAACAGTTCATGGGACAACCTGACACAACGCAGGTAAGACCAATCACAGCCTTTTGTATGACAAAGGCTGATGTGTTCAAGCAGGTGGGCTACTGGCAGGCAATCCACCTCAGCAGAACACACAGACAAAGTGTATTTACTCCTTCTTACCTGATATGTGTTGCCGGAAGGGACTCATATTGACGAGAAAGGAAAAGCTCTCTGTGCTTCAACTGATGTTTCTGTTTATCAGTCAAATCAACCTCAATTGTAGTTTCAGACTCTTCTTCAACTTCTTCTGCAGAGAAGCAGAGCGTAGGTCGAAATTAACTCTGTTGCATAACATCATTGCAGCCATTTCACTTGACATCCCCCCCACCCCTTAGCAACCTCCTTTGGTATTTCAAAGAAAAGATGAGTTTAACAAGATTACAGTTTATGTAACTTGACAGAATATTAAGTATTTTGAGTGATACACTTCTACTTTAACTCTTTAAAAAAATTATGCTCCTTTCCTACTGTATTACGCATTGATGTCTTTCACACAGTTTAACAGCAATCCTGATTTTACTTATTCTTTTTTCATCCTTCTTCATCTGTTTTTTCTTTCTTGCTCGCAGACCAGTTCTGGATTTGATTTTCTGTTGCCAACATTACTACTACTAAAACTTTCACAGAAGTCCTGGGGAAAAGCATACTTTCTGTGAAGAGAAACTTACTAAACACAATTGCAGTCTAAGACTGCAAAATCACAGTCTAAGAAAACTGAGAAAGCCTACTGTCTTCCATTATATCAACCTTATTAGATACTGACAACAAACACAGTGTGTTTTCATATTTAGATAGGATATAACATTATTTCTATTTTAAGCAAGAGAGGAAGAAATAAAAGCAGATACCAGAAGGAATCACACACAGAGTTAAAGAGCAGTGTTCACAGTGCTTCCTAATGTATCACACAATGACAGGCTCCTCAAAACAGATACCCTGAGATCTTAATGGCTGAAGTTGGCCTTCCTAGTGGATTCTTCGGACATGAAGAACTTGAATCTGTACTTCCTCTGGCATCCCAGAAAGGGCAAAAAGTGTCTCTGAATAATGAATGCAAAAATACAGACCCTTTAATAACTTGTTTAAGATTTAGCAATTTTCCACCTGGCAAATTATCCACCATCTGCAAAACTAAGTGTACTTTACGAAATATTTCTCAGAAACTAAAACAACAGAACGTCAGAATGAGGTAGTATTTCATGTAACTACCTACAACATATGACATCATCCGCTCTACCAATAATAACCATTTTTACAACCAACCTACAGACACTATTTCAAAATGAAGCCTGCCTGCATCCTCATGGCAACCACAGTTCTCTCCAAATGCAACACTACTCTTTTTTTATCATGCCTGTGTGCAGCTTATTCCAATTCTACAAAAGTGATATAACAACACACCCTGATATAACCAATTTCTTCAAACCCAATTCCATTTACCTTAAGTCTATCTTGCCATAGACACCCCCAGCCCCCTCCTTGTTTTGGCATGTTTTATGGAGAGATGGAACAAGAAAAACAAAAATGAAAAGACCAATCCCCCCCAGTCTCACTTGACAGCCCACAGTGTCAGCTGACACATGTACGGGTTCAAGTCAGACCGCAACTTATTTCAGAATTATTCTGGCATCTATAGTACTCACAATAAATAAAGCTTAAAAAGCCAAAAACTATGCCAAGGCAAAGCATTTTTTTAATTAGACAAGTAATTAAATAAAAAATAGAATTTCATATTAAAAGGTTTATATTTGTGGTGGGTTTTGCTGGGATGGAGTTAATTATCTTCATAGTGGCAGTATAGGCTGTGTTTTGGATTTGTGCTGAAAAGAGCGTTGATAACATAGAGATGCTTTTTTTATTGCTGAGAAGGGCTTACACAGAGCCAAAGCCTTTTCTGCTCCTCTTACCACCCCATCAGCAACAAGGCTGAGACGGCACAAGGAATTGGGAAGGTGACATAGCCAGGACAACTGACCAAAGGGACATCCCCTACCATATGGCGTTATGCTGGGGAAAAGAGGGAAGGGGGAATGTTTGGAGTGATGATGTTTTGTCTTCCCAAGCCGCTGTTATGCACGACAAACCCTGACTACCCTGGAGAGGGCTGAACACCTGTCTGGCTCATGGGAAGTGGTGAATTAACTCCTTGTTTTGCAATTTTCTCCCCCATCCCACTGAGGTAGTGAGCGAACACTTGTGTGGTGTTTAGTTGCGAGCTGGAGTTAAACCACACCAATGTTTCCAGCAATTAATTTGTACAACAGCTTATTACAGTAAGTGACCATTATAAGCTACGTTTGTATTTCAAAATTCAAGCATGAATATTTCTTCTGCTTGCTTTGTTTCTGGGGCTCTTCTAAATAATATAGGCATGCAAACACATGGCCAAACACAGAACAGTTCCATCCAATCAACACATTTTATAATCAGGATAATTTTACAAATTTCTTCTTTAGATTATAATAGAAAACCAAATCTAACAGTAGGATTAGCATTTAGTAAAGCAAGTAATAGTTTGTTCCAATAGTCACACAAACTCATATCAGGAAAGGAAACACTGGAGAGCATGGAGAAATGAGAAAGCTAAATTTGCTTGATGGCATTACAAAGAATTCTGCACCTGAAGAAATTTTAAGATAACTGCTTTTGAACTAGGTTTTTGCAATGATCAGACCTTAACACCTGTTAGAAGGAAAGAGGTGACAAACTGGTAGTAGTTTTAGAGATCTCTTTACATTTTTTACGTGATTTGCAGCACATGTGAAAATTAATTGCCATCCAAGGAGAGATTATTCCTATCAAAAGGAGTGAAATAGAAGGTACCTAAAGGAAATCAAAAAGTATCACCAAGATAAGCACATTTTAGCACTTGGGAAGAGTAATAAAGCAATAGCTCAGACTAAGCAAATATTTGAATGGGACAACATAATGATGACATACACAGGCCTCATTGTTCCACAATTACAGAGAGAAAAAGAATAATTTAAAATTGTTCAGCTTGATAATGGTTTGAATGTCTTAGGTATGACTACAAAGACGAGTATAATCATTTTTCAAAAATGACACAATCCCCTTTAGGCCTTGAGCTATGTTGAAGATGATGCTTTTTTGTAGTACTTTTCCTGATTTACAAGGATTTAATTAAAGGAAAAAATCAAGGAGAGCAAAACTATCTCAAGTGACCTTTTAAAGCTTTTGGTCTATTTATTATAAACAGGCTTTCTAATCATCAATTGCAAATATATGCTTTGACCTTGAAAACCAGAGTCATCCAGTGATACTTTCAGTGGCAGTGCTGCAAGCCTTCCCTTTTCCCTCTGATAAAAATAAGACTTAACTGACTTAATCAAGCAATGGATTCAGGGAAGAAACTGCAATCCTCACTCATTTTACATGTGCACCACCTCTTTCAAAAACATGATGAACCTGTTTTTTTTTTCTTCTTCCATTTAATTTGCGGGATTCGCTGTCATAAAATGGTGTTAGTGAGCCAAAGACAACTGTCTGTGCCACCTAAACTTTGTACAGTGTCTTTGTTTATAGTTATGTGATGACTCAAACTTACCACTAGAAAGAACTGCTTGTTTTAACAACTAAAATGAAAATAAACGAGGGCAAGTCTCTAGAAATACAATACTCCTATTTAATATAAAATTCTTTTAAAATAACTTTGAAAATAAATCCTGAAAGACATTTAAAGACTTAAATGCAACTCCAATAACTGTACGGTTAACTACCAGCTAGCAAACAAGGTAAAGTGCTCTGACATAGTATTCTTCCTTAACATAATCAAAATAACCCACCATGTGCCCCCCCTGGCTACTACAACAGAAAATAAGAGGGATTAGTTTAAACCCTGAAGACTGTGTTCAGGGAGGAGGTGTAAATCTTCAGTATTAAAAAGGGGAGAAAATTCTCCCTCTACTACCACCAAACTGCTGAGAGTGTTCTTTTCAGCTAAAGGTTGAATCACAGAATCAGACAGGAAGGGACCACAGTGGGTCATGCGGTCCAACCTCCTTTCTAGAGCAGGATCATCCTAGAGGACGAATCCATAGTACTGGAATCTGGTAATTCAACCAAGAGACATGGAAACACAGAGTAATTCAGGCTGGAAGGGGTCTCAGGAGCTCTACTGCAAACTATTCCTCAAAGCAAGCTCAGCTTTGAGGTCAGCCCAGGTTACTCAGCATTTTATTCAGTCGAGTCTTGAAATTCTCTGAAGACAGAGACCACATAACTCCTCCAGCACTCAGTCACGGTGAAAAACTTTTCCTTATATCTAATCTGAATCACTCCTCTTTCAATTTAGTCGTCGCCAAGAGTCAAGTCCATCTTCACTATAACCTCCCCATAGGCACTGAGAGTCCACTTCTTCTCCAAGCTAAACAAGATCAATTCCTGCTGCCTCTCCTAGTAGGGCAAGTGCCTATGATGGTGGGTTTTGCTGAATATGCTCCAATTATTCAGACCCTTTCTTGTATCAGGAGCCTAAAATCTGGATGCAATACCTAGATGTGATACAAGGAGTGCTGAATAATAAGGAAGGATAATCTCTTGTCTTGATCTACTGGTTAGTTGCCTGGTGATACAGTCCAGGATATTGCTGGCCAACTCCCTCTGTTGCCTGGGAGTTGTTGTCTGCCAGCACCCTCAGGGCCTTTCCTGCAGAGTTGCTCCTCCAAGCCCCTCTGTTCTCAGCCTATATACCTGCCAGGAGTTTTTTCCTACCCAGGTGCAGGACTTGGCATTTGTCCCTGCTGAATGTCTTTATGTTCTTGTCAAAACACTCCTCCTGCTTTCTAGGAATCCCTGAATACCAGCTCTTCTCTTGAGGTAGCCTATCACCTGGCAATCCCCCCCAGTGTTGCATCACCTGCAAATATGATGAGTACACCACATTGCCTCCTCCAGTCACTGATAAAGATGGGGCCGCATGGGACCCCACACCCAGTGTGAACCATTAACCACCACCCTCTGACTCGGACCACGCAATTAATTATTTATTCACCTAGTTGTCCCAGATTGATTCCAACTGCTTGACCTGGTCGGCCCACCAAGAATGCTAGTGCTGGTACAAAGGAATAAGAGGAATAAGAGGCAAACTGGAAAGACAATGCAAAAAACCAAGACCACTCCCTTCAACAGCAGCACGGACTGACACTGAACTAAAGTGTCAGAATACCGAAACCTACAGTGCATCAGTTTTCTACCTCTTAAACTTAATTGCTTTCAATGTTGAAACCATACTTCAGCTTAGCTGCATCCAGATTATGTAAGCTTGGATGGAAAATTTAAATTACCACCACATTGTGTGGAGTTACAGAAGTTACACCAAGTTTGTTAAAATAGCTTTAAAATTGTATTAGATCAGAATTTCAAGCCTGCGGAATGCCACTAAGCCTCACTTTCAGAAAAGATTCTAATTTTTTTTTTTTTCCATTCCTGTATACCTTTTCCTTTTACACTCAGCCAAAAAAATATACACATCACAGGTATCAACAACATATTTTTAAACCCACAGATAAAATGCTGAGAATGCTGAAGAGCAGCAAGTTTACCACACACATCAAAGAAAAGGTGGCTGTGCGTAACTCTCTTTTAAGCTTAGCTTGTTGTGGCAAAAACATCAAGTGCGCATTTGGTAGTTAGATGCTACAGCAGTAAGAATTATAAACATAGACTTTGGGGGAGAAGGAGTAAATCTATTTACTGCCAAATCGAGTACAAAATACAAACATTAAGCCTAACCATCTGAACAATCCTGTTCAGACTGTGAATGAAGAGCTCTCTTAGGTGAGCATCTGGCCAATTTGCTGATCCGCAAGAGGCTTCTTGCCACATGTTTCATGGTACTAACTTCCTTGTGATAGTTAACTCCCTAGTGCTGTAGTAAAACCGTCTAATCAACTTTGTGAGCTAGACTATGCATGGTTACACTATCCATTTGACTGAGGAAGCATTTCTCAAAGTGCAATGAAGTAGTTTTACATACACCAGGTCTCTTAGTACAATGTTCAGATGGCTGTTTGAACATATAACATCAATTTGATATTTGCTGATACTTCCACATAGGATAAAAAATCCAAAGCACAGTTTGCCTGGATTACAAGTCATTTAGATAGTATGTTACTCTCTAAAGGATGAATCTGAACAATTCTGCGGATAGGAAAAAACGAGACTGATCACTTGTGTCTACAGGGAACATGTCACATACACATGGCCTCTAAAGGGTTATCAAGTTTTCTTACACAATTATGCAGGTGATCCTCCCACACTACTCTATCATTATTTTTCTAAAGAAGGTCACAAAACAAAGAAATAACCGCTGCACAACCATTAAGAACTCATATGCCCCACTCTCTCTCCAACAATAAAAATTATTTCTAAAATCACTCAAAATGGTTTTTTGTAGACTTCCAAGTAGCATGTTACAATAATAATAATTCCCAGGACAAAGTAAGTTAGGAACATCTGGGCAACCACATCATGTTTATCACAGGCCTGTAGCAAAATTATTTAATGAAAACTATGCCAGCTTTCATTACCATAAAACTCTGCCTTCCAAAACTTGATGGGTGGGTTTTTTTGGATAACTGGTTTTGGAGATTTTTGAGAGCAAGGAGCTCCTGGCTGGAAAGCAGGGAAGGATTACTTTCATTAGTATGAATCATGATGCGTTACATTAATAAAGAGATCCTAACAAATTCGACGTAAAATGAATGAATGCAAGAGCAAGCACAATAATTTTTGAACCCTATTTTTCAGCACTGCAAACTAGTTTATGATAACACTACAGAACAGAAGGGTCCCACAGAACCATGAAAACAATGACACGTAGGTAATGGTGAAAGAGCAGGCAATTCTGTATCATAAACCTAAACAAGATTTTTCCCTTTTACTTGGATTTCTGTATCACCTATTCAAATGCAAATTCTTCCAAATGAGAAAATATCCAGTTACAGGACTCAAGATCTGTTTGGTCATGTATACACCTGTATGAACTGCAGCAAGCTCTTGCAGGATGTGTTAAGCAACAGTCCTGTGCTGTGTTTCCTTAAGCAGCTCATTCGTGGCAGCAAGCAGCAGACTCAGAATAGTACCACAGACATTGAAAATATTCATCATATTGTAAATAGCCATGTCCAATAACTGGTATCCAGCAACTCAGCTGAATCAGAAGTCAATTAGTAGTTTTTCCAAAGTGTACATATGTTTAGAGCTGCGTGGGAAAGAAAGCAGAAAGTTTTAGTTCTACCCTCAAATCCGGAATGGCAAACCACCCATGAACAGAAGTGCACATGGCAAATCTGACACTGCCCAAGAAATAATTTTTAAATCCATCATCTGGCTCAAGAAATACAAAGGCTATCTGTAACAATGTCATGTAATCTGCATGAATAATTATTACATCTGATTTTCACAAAAGGGAGATATAGAATCATAGAATAAGCTAGCATGGAAAAGACCTCTGAGATCACGGAGTCCAACCTTTGACCTAACACCAGCCTGCCTACTAGACCACTGCACTCAGTGCCACATCCAGTCTCTTCTTAAATACCTCCAGGGACGGTGACCCTACGACCTCCCTGGGTGTCCATTCCAATGCCCAGTCACTCTTTCTGTAAAGAATTTCTTTCTAATGTCTAACCTAAACTTCCCCTGGTGCAGCTTAAGACTGTCCCGTCTTGTTCTACTGCTGGTTCCCTGGGAGAAAAGACCAACCCCCACCTCACTACAACCTCCTTTCAGGTAGTTGTAGAGAGTGATAAGGTCTCCCCTGAGTCTCCTCCAGGCTAAAAAACATCAGCTCCCTCAGCCACTCCTCATAGGACTTGTGCTCCAGTCCCTTCAGCAGCCTTGTTGCCCTGCTCTGGACATGCTCCAGCACCTCAATATCCCTCCTAAATTTAGGGGCCCAGAACTGGACAGAGTACTCGAGGTGCAGCCTCACCAGTGCTGAGTACAGGGGAAGAATCACCACCGTAGTCCTGCTGGCCACACTATTCCTGACACAGGCCAGGATACCATTTGCCTTCTTGGCCGGCTCATGTTCAGTTTCCTGTGAATCAGAACCCTCAGGTCCCTTTCTGCCTGGCTGCTCTCCAACCACTCTGTCCCCAGCCTGCAGTGCTGCAGGGGGCAAAGTGTGGGACCTGGCATTCAGTCATGTTAAACCTCAACCCACTGAATTCAGGCCATATATCCAGCCTGTCCAGAACCCTCTGCAGAGCCCTCCTGCCTTCCAGCAGATCAACACTCCTCCCCAACTTGGTGTCATCTGCAAATTTGCAAGTGTTGGACTCAATCCCCTCATCCAGATCATCAATAAAGATATAAAACAGGACTGGGCCCAACACTCATCCCTGGGGAACACCACTAGTGACCGGCTGGCAACTGGATCTTCCACTTTTATGAGAAAGATGCTATTAACAACTTTTCCCATCACTTAAATTTTCACCATTTCTATGTGAAACACCTGCTCATACCTTGTTAAAACAAGATTGTCTTTCCTTTAGCACAGAAAACAGGTCTGTGTGATCTAGCTGGCTAACAAGTTGCACAGTTGCCTCTCCTCAAGAAAAAGCAGTGTAAATATATAAAAATAATAAATTTATTACATAGAGAACCAAGAAGACAAAAGATTTCTTATGTTTTCTGTAAGAACCCAAAGTCCAGGTTTAAGATTCACAGTGGCATTTTCTTTCACTGTGTAACAATAACCACAGAATTTCAGAAATCTAAACTGCTTTTCCAACATTCAATTCACATCCTCAAAAGCTGGTAAACAGCTTTTCAAAATTTGTTGGCAGAGATGAAAAGGCACAGATTGTACAAGCACTTTCCTACCCCTACTCAGAATGGCATATGATTCTGCTTATAAAACACAAATTATTTATCTTCTACAGCATCTCCTTACAGAAGGGACGAATTTTGTCTGATTTTTTGCAGCAAGGAAAGAAGTAAGGAGAAAATAAAGGGAAAGAAGAAAAAAAAAAAAAAACACAGGATTTGTATATGCTGTTCTTGAGTAATCAAGACACATTAAAGCTCTATGTGCAGGATCTGGAAGTGAGAAGAATATTACCCAAGATAATGCCTGCTCAATGCCAACATGCTAAGAAAGCTTTTCTGTCTATAGACCTGGCAAGACAAGCAGGAAGAGGAGTTCATTCACTCTGATGGTCTGTGTAAGACTTAAAAGATAATTTTTTTCCATCTTAAACTACGTTAAAGATTTACCTTCCAGGATATATTATTTCCTTGATGCCTGTACAGAGATATTGAGATTATAATTTACAGGAACCGTACGTATGAACTGAGAAAAGTGTCAAGAGATATGAATATATGTATTATTTAAATTATTAAAATCTTTTAGTTTATTAACTCTGATGCTGGGAGAAAAAATAAGCAAACAAAACAGCATAGGAATAAACATCACACTATATTAACTAGTCAAATTTTAATACATATGCCGTTATCACATTTTTTTTCAAATAAATGGAAATAAAGGTCAAGTAAACCAATTAAGTTTTTCTTCTGCTCTCAGTACTTTGCTTTGAAGACAACACATTCGAATACCATGTTTGTTGCATCAAGTCAAATATCAAAAATCATCACTTATTCACCTCATACATGGTAAATGTTAAGTATTCTGATTTTTTCCCTTGTATTAAGAAAATTAAAAATATAAAAGAGAGGGAAGAGCATTATCAAAGTATTTGAAGCTAGTTCCCCTTTGAAGACAAATATAAATATGAAAGCTGTCTATATATCAAACCCCTTTTTCCTGTATGATATTTGGCAACTGAGTCTTTGGCCACCTGAGAATAACAGCATCAGGATTTCACTCCTGACAGCAGCATCAGTCAAAGGATATGGCTTAAAGGAACTGTCACACAACAAAGGGCCACAGTACCCTGTAGGACTGGGTTACGGGTCACTGACTCTGCCAAGACTAACGATTTTTACACTGGTTTAAGTCAAAACAAAGCTTCACTTTTAATAGAGGAAACTGAATCCCTTCAGTGTTGCATGTCACTGTCACAATCCTTCACAAATGAAAATTTAAGTCTATCGTTCAGCACATCAAAAATGGGAAGATAGCTAATTTAATTGTGCTGGTTGTTGATAGATGTTTAACGTGTTGTACAGGTAGAAAAGGTATATGCCCTTACATAACCCCTGGATGTATGCATCCATAGTGCTCTATCCATAGCCTGGCAACTATGCAATCTGCACAGACAAGACAGCATAGGAATAAACATCACACTACTATGATAAATCTTCAAACAGGTTTTGGATGCAGGCAGTAGGTGACAGTCAAAATGAATTACTTAGCTCCTCGAAGTCTTTTAGGAATTTTATAATGTAGAACAGGCTTTTACTGAGAAAACACTTGTGCCTTTTACCACGCAAACTTGTTTTGCTCATGGAAGTGACGTGTTCCACATTATACAATGCAATCTCTCTGCAAGGATCAGAATCATTTGTGTAGCATATCAAAATCATAATCGAAGGAGGCTCACGCTACAAATCTTCACTTGGTCAGAGAGGGCCACAAACAGTAGTTGAGGTGAAAAACAAAATACTGATCAAACAGACAAATCTGTGCCAAATAGCACAGTCATTCCAACCACCCATTCCATGTGGTTCAGGGCACGTCAAACAACATACACGGTAACTTAGAGTCATGTTAGTTATGCAGGCTACATTTAACAGAAGTAAAGTTTACAGACAAACCACATGAGTACTTTACAGATTAACCTTATCTCCTACTTCTACCTAGTCCATAATACCTCACGCCATATATATATGTATATATACACATACACACTGAGCACTGCATGAATCAGCTTGGGTAGGAAGCACTACACTCATTCTCACACAGTGCCCTGCCCAAGCTAGAAAGCTCCACCTCTCCCATCATGTGTGCAGTTACAGGCATGCATGAGTATCACCAAGGGCAACTACTGCAGACTTCATTCCACTGCAGGATACAGACATTCAAGAACTACTGCTGCTAAGCCTTTAAACCAGACCTGATTCCCAATTCATACATTTAACTTCCACTGCATCATGGGGGAAAAAAAAAATCTTTCTATATTAAGAGTGAGTTTACATCATTCAGATTTATAAATTGTATAAACTACTGATTCAATTAGACTATCGGAGAACTCTTTGAAGATATAAAATGCATCTCTAACTGAAGCTTTACAGATAGAGATAACCTAGCAATGTTTTCGTAGTCTAAAATTTATGCCTCAGGTGCTTTGGTACAGTGTGGGTGCACTGGGGAGAAAGTGGGAAAAGTCATTTAAAATTATGAGCCAAAAAGAAAGAAGGAGAACCATGTGAGATTATGGAAATCTAGGGGGCGTGAAACATCCTATTTATCTTCATGAGACAAAAAATTATGATCAATAATGTCAAATTAAATGCTACAAGTGTTTTGGAGGTACCAAGAAAACAGTGTAGGATCACTGACCCGCAAAATTAACAAACAGAAGAAGCAAGAAAGTTAGCAACTGAAAGACAGCAGTTACTTTTTTTACACAAATCAAAAGAAAACTGGAACAAGTGTGGTAATACTGACACACACATTTAAACCTGGCCATGAGGAAATGAATCCTAAGGAACACAGGGCAACGGGAGAATGCACGATGCTTTGGCAGTTTTCTGTGAATGCTGCCTCCTAAAAACTCAAATGTGAAGAATTTATTTTGGTAGGAGAGCTCAAAATAGTGCCACCTTTTGTACCTCACTGAGTTCCTCCCTATCAAGGGAACATAAGAAATAATTTCAGTATTTATGTAATAAAAATAAAAGCTCAATTTCAGATCTCTATTGAACAGTTTCAAGCATAAATAGGAACGGATATTTTCCAGCTTTCCACTCTCAACAGCAAATTCACAGAATTAATCCAGATTTTGGGTTTAGTTTGTTTTCACATGCAGAGAAATTGGCAGCAATGTATTCAAGCCTTTTAAATTATGTGTTCAGCAAATAAGATTTTTGAATTTAAAAAACAATAATCTACACATAGCTGCCCAAAATTATGTTTATTCTGAAGAGGTGAAAAGATAAAGGTAGCCGTTACTAACTAGCTAACTCATGCAAAAATTCTTATGTAGTTATACAAACTAACTGCATGGAGCAGACAATATTTTTGTACATGCAAAATCCATCTATGATCCAACACAGATCACACATACTCTGGTGAAAAAAAATCGACTTACGCAAGTTTTCCATAAGAGCTAAAACCTCCTAAAATTATGAACTTAGCTGGAAATCCGTTCACTCCATTAAGAGAAGATCATTAAAATTCACAATCTAACAAGACATTCTGCACAAAAGGACGAGTCTGAATGGCCACAGCAGTTAATAATTCCACAAGGTACTTGGAGCTGACAGTAAACTTGTTAATGAGACAATATAACTACTAATTCTAAAATGTCAGTTACGAAAAGAAGACTCAGATATTGTCAGAAGCAAAAAACTCCTCATTACTGCTCCTTTATTGCTTTTATAGCTGAGGGGAAAAAACATTCACAAGTATCAGTTCCTTCACAAAAATCAAATGAACAAAACACATAATTTACGAGACCACCCAAAGCACTCTTGAAAAGGGTAATAGGGAGCTTTGAGATAAGTTTTTCCTTGGTGACAAGGAAGCAGTTTTGGACAAGGTTTGCTGTATTTCAGCATGTTCTGAATTTCTCCCCCTCTCCAAATAAATCATAAATGATAGCACTCTTGGGTAAATGAAGGCAAACTTCATGTTCCATTCTCTCAGGAGACCAATGAGGTCATGTCTTTCTCACAAAAAAAAACACCTACTCCTCAAGTTCATTTTCAGTGAAAGTGATAGTTAGACTAATATAAAGGTGCCTTAGCATAAAAACTACTCGGCAACTGATTAAAAAATTTGTTATCTGTACCGTCCTTCAATGGTCCTCTTTGTGTGTGTCTCTCCCACATCATAGACTTCAGGATTCCCAGAATCAACATAACACACCTGAATTTGCTTGTGCTTAGTTTACATGTCTCTATTAGTTGATGCATTAACATGCAACAGCAAAAACACCATTGGAACTCACACTCCTAAACTTTCCTGGCTTGCTAGATTTGGTTTTCTCTCTGCTCACCAACCCATCTACAAAACAAACCCATCAGTCTTCTGATGGCCTGCTCAGACACAGACTTCTGAAAGAGCTGTCTTTTCCTCAAAGAAAAGAGGGCAAGATGTGAGGCGCACCACCACAATAGGTCAAAACTAATTTTCTCCTAATTCTTGAGTACTCATGGGGAAGGTGTCTGTGTGGACAGAGATGACAGAGCCAGACACACCAACTTGCAAACAAAACACTAGTTTATATTTACAGAAGCCTTGAGATTAACAAAGTAGTATCTCACTGAACCAGTTACACAAGTGTGCTCACCCACTTCTCAGGCATATCTAGCAGCCAAGCCTTCTTCCTTAAGTACTTCAAGAGATTCTCCCGTCTTTGATTCCCAGATCTGTCTTTCCACTCCTTAGCTCCTTTCCCTCCTGTCTAACATCCAGAAAAATTGTATGTTTCGTCACTGGGTAAATCAACATATCTCTTAACAGCAAGCAAGAGAGGATGCCTCACCAAGTGCAATTAAAGAAATCAACTGCAACCCAACAGAAAACCTTCCAAAAGCCACTAAATTCCATGGATTAGTCACTTACACTGTAAGAGACACATATGTGTTGAAATCTTGAGCTCTAAAGACTTCTTTTTCTTTTTTTCACCTACATCACCATAAGCAAGACCCCAAAATTTTTGTTTCTGTTTTATTTGTGTCAAGACCAATGCAATACAACGACCATCTTTTCACTCAAAGGACCACCTGCTAAGAAGACAGCTCTTTAAACTTCAGCTCTCTTAAAAGGGTAACTAAGAACTCTCTACGCCTTAGAGCATCCTTTTCTGGGGGATGGATGTCAGTCTCTACAAGCACCACCAGTAAAGTAAGCAAACTATCTTAATTCATTCCCTGGAAGTTGTACATGGGATACAACAACATAAGCGTTCACCACAGGGGTTTTTCTGTTGTTGTTTGGTTGGTTTTTTAAAAGAACCTATGAATTATTTCAACATTTAAAATTATGACGGCAGAGAAACATAGGCTGTGGGGACAACAGGTATCAAGGGAACTAAGGGGACCAAAAGAAAGAAAATTTCAGGTTCCAAATGAAATCTCCAATCAAAACAAACTTTTTATTCTAAGACATTATCTGACTTAAGTGACAGGAAAAGTCATCTTAAAGAGATTTTTCAGAAAACATATTGCAGTTAAAGAAACATTACATGCTTTCTGAATAATTGTTTAGTTTAACTTACAAGAACTACCATGATGAAAAAGAAAGATGGCCAAGAAAAGTATCCACCAAGTTTCTGGTTGTGTTACAATCTGATTAGAGAAAAATAGTCAGTAATATTACAAATATTATGAATTGTATTGAGTCAAATACATGACTAAGATAACAGAATACTGAACAACCTAAAGGCTTTTAGACATATTACTCTGGAGTTCTTTACTGAATCCCAAGGTCTCCACACACAATTTTTTCCATACAACTTTCTAAGTTGTGTTTCTTTGATTGGTGAAGAGGAGAGGAAAAACTTCTGGGTTTTGTGGAATTGAGTATTAAGAATACCATCATGCAACAGCAACCATATATCAAAAACCTGATGACACGTCAAAGGAATTCACATTTCAGTTTTGTGTATCTTTGGGAACAACCTGCTAAACACTACTGTTCAAGGTAAACTATTTTCTTGACATCTTCTATGCTACCTACTAGCCTGTTGCTCTACTGAAATAAAATGTTTCTCAAAAATCAAATGGAATATTAACAGCTTCATTCTCTTGGATGCACTGGGAGTGCTGGCAAGTAACATTGACAAAATATTCCTCCCCTCAAATACAAAACTTCTTTACACGAAAATGCAGAGCTCATCTGCAGCTAAACTGCCCTACGAGATTAAACTATTTCCAGGAATGCTGGAATATCCTTGATAATACATAGGAAATAAATTCCTAGTATTTGTAAGGCACTTTGCAATTCTTTAATGGGAGCTATAAAATGTAATGTTACATTAAATATTTTTCACAAACTCTCAGAATAAATTGTAGTAAGAGCATTACTTTACAGATCAATAAACTAAAGTACAGAGTGAATACTTGATTTGCTTCTGATCACAACACATTAACGTCATACCAAGTTCAGAACCGAGTAAAGACTCTAACTGTTCAATGCTTCAGGATATGGTTTAGAGGGCATGGTGGTGTTTAGTCAAAAGCTGGACTTGATGATCTTGAAGGTCTTTTCCAACCCTAATGATCCTATAACCAGGAATCACCAGCTGAACTCCTTGTTTCCTCCCAGATATCTATTGTATAGAAAAATTCTGTAGTAGAAATACCATTTTGCAAAGTAGTATGACATGAAACTTGACTAATCAAGAGTAAAATCCTAAATCCTAAAAAAGTGCAACCACAAGAACTAAAGCCGGTACATAATCTATACAAAGAGCAACTGAGATTGAAAAATGGAAATTTTGGACTTCAGCTTCTGTAATCTAGAAAAACCTTATTTTACTTTTGCTTTCTCAGCCACCAGAACCAGCATGTCTCAGATTTTTTTTTTAACTGACGTCCTGTGTCATTCTTAAAGAGCATCGATTTTGTTAATGAGAAAAAGGACATTTTGCATGGGCTGTATCAGAGGCCCAGAAATATTCTTAGCATTTAGTTAGCAGCTCAGCACACCTAAGTCAAAGCAAACTCTCTTAATAAATCAGGAGATGAAGGTCTCCAACAACAGTAACTCTTATATTCTCATCAGATGACTGACTAGGCAAAAGCTGGCTGAGGGATTGCAATAAGACAGTGACCTCAGATATAGTATTACATGATAGCACATATCCAGATACAGCACTTAAAATATAAATAATGGCAAAAAATGGTATATCATGCACTTGGGTCACCCTACTCAGCTTCAAGAAAGTAACAATACATAAACCTCACACATGATGTGATTCTTGGGGTCATCCTGTGCAGGGCCAGGAGCTGAACTTGATTACCCTTGTGTATCTCTTCCTACTCAGGATAGTCTACAATTCTGTGATAAAGCTATTACAAAAGAAGGAAATACAGAACTTGAGCCCTTCACTGTAACCTAAATCCAGGTCTGGTACAGAACTACTACAGTCTCCCCTCCACAGCTATTAAAACCTTGCCCTAAAAAACTTACAATAATTTCACTTTATCTAAAGAAGCATCTGCATTTTATAGATTCAGCTACAGTTGGCAATTTCTCAATCACACCATTTGGTTAGGAAACATCTCTACAACACCTCTCTATGTTTGCTTCACCTATTTAAATGAGCTGAGTGTTTCTGTCCCACCTCTCCAAGTTCATTTGCTTATGTCCTTTGGTATCTGTTGCAATAGCTCTGCCTGCCTTCTTCTAGTCATCTCTTTTCCCTATGAAGTAAGCCTTACTCTTCTGGACAATTCTTTCATTCCTAGAAAAGAACAACCCCTGAACAGTGACTCTGTGGTGATAACTACAACCTAAGAGCTAGTGAGTGTTAACACTCCATAAGAGATGATCTACTCAGTTCAGGAGGCTGCACAGGATCAAGAAGCTGATCTTGTACAGTGTTTTGGTTTGTCTTTCAAGTTGGCCCTATCAAAAATTCTATTTTACAGTAACAGAAATCAAAGGGCGAGAAATATAAAAGTCCTCAAGTGACCCTTAAACATTCCAAACCCTTGGATTTCAGTGGCTACAGTCAGCTTCTAGAGCTATTTCCAAATCTAGACTGATGTCATACATGATGGTAGTAGACAAATAAAAGTTTCTGTAATGAAGTTCCACCAGAAACACTAGAGAAGAAAGCAATGCAATTTCCTCACAGATTAGTGACATTCTTTGTAATCAATGAAACTGCTCTGTATCTAAGTATCTTTGGATGGACTAAGGAAAACTCAATTTCCTCACTCCTTTTGGAAGACAACTTAGGAAAAAAAAAAAAAATAATCAAAAAAAACACCAAACCTTAGGAAACCATACACCAACTCTTTACCAGTGATAGAGTCACGGATCAACTTCATTCCATTTCCTCCAAACATTCTTTCAAAGTGCTTTGAACTTTTTTCAAGTTATTTAGTTATATAAAATTTATTCTTAAAGTCCCAAAATATTTGCCTACAAAGCTATTTTGTTCTTTCATTAAATGGGACAAAAAAACCCCACAAAACAAAAACAAACAAACAAAACAAAAAAAAACAAACCAACCAACCAAAAAAAAAACAAGCCACACCTGCCAAAATCTTGAGACGTGCATAACTCAGGACAGTATTCTCTACCATAAAGAAAAAACTTGCTAGCAATAAAAAAATATCATTAGAAAAGATCAAGTAGATCTTATACTTAAAAGACTTTTCTAGACAGGTACACAGGAGAAATGAGCGACTGAACTAGCATTTTTATTCCTTAAGAAACTTGTATCTTTTAGCATTTATTTTATACCAAACCAGGTGGAAGTGTTGTAATGTCAACATGTTTAGCTATATAAAACATTTCCAAAATATTCAACTCATAAATATACAAATATTTTGTTTACACACATCATATTTTTAAACAGAACACTGTGGTATTCCAGAATCAAAACATTTAAATTGATTTGACATTTAACTACATCTGCTCTATGAGCTGTACAAAGATCTAAGCTATGTGCCGTCCCCTGTAACTTCAACAAGTATCTGGTAAGATTACTTAGCCCTACAGCTTCCACAGATTGGGCAGAAAGAAAACATTGTGTCCACAGCAAACATCCACAGGGAAACCTCATTCATAAGAGCACTGGGTTACATGATTTATAACCTGTGAGACAGAGGCTTCCTAAAGACGCTTGTTGAACCAGCTAGAAATTACATTTCTATATTCTAGCTAGAAAAGAGAAAGAGAATATCAACAGTGAAAACTTGATGGAAGATCCCATGGCACTTCTAGTGACACCAACAAACAACTAGTATGTTGTAGTAGAAGAGCAAAAGACCATCAAAAAGTCCTTTATACCAAAGTGCTGACAAAATGGCAAACTCACAAAGAAAATAGAAAAATCTTATTCACTTTTCCAGATGAAATGATGCAAAAAGGACTAACACACTGTTTTCTAAAAAATAAGCCCCCCCCAAAAAAAAAACCCACAAATATTCATGTTTTAAAAAAATAAATTTAAAAAATTGTATTTCCATTAAAATTGTTATCTTTTTCATACTTCCTTGTCCCCTCCATTAGTAAAGAAAAACAAAAAGTTCCACTGGAAAGTTTAGTGAAGCTCACCAAAAGTTCCTTATTTCTATACATTTCAGATAAAAGACGGATGATGGCAGGGGGTTAAGACGATAAAATAGGTCACCAATAACTATTAAGTGTGTCCAACTGCATTAGAAAAACATTAATTCATTCCCTTAGAACATAAGCAACATGCATCTCCTTTCTTTAAAAATCAAGCTAGTACTACATACTCAAATCACCTTCCCTTCTCTCAGACCAATGAAAGAATAAAACAGAAGGCAAAAATTGGCTATTTCTCTCCACTAACCATACCTGTATGAGCAAAATTACCAGACTTTGATGTTAAACAAATTCTAAGGTGTTTTCTAAAGTGCCTAATTACTCCATCACGTGTCTGCATACTAAAGCTGGCATTTTGTAATGTACTTCAGGAGATAAATCCTCATAAATCAAAGAAGAGATTTATAATCCCTACATAACTTATTCTCAGGTAAATTTTGAAAACTCAAATATCATTTATAAGCAAAATGTTATTTAACTGTATATAGCAGGAAATCTACTAGATGTTGGCATACTTCACACTTCAGTTATTTATAATAACAACTGCAGTATTTTGCAAATACATTGTGCAAAACTGTTCTCAAATATCTCAGATTTTTATGTTCTACTTTTGTCTTCAGAATTACATTTTTCACTATAAAGTTATCAAACAATATTGTATTTCACTTGCAGACCAAACGGCAACTACTAAAAAAAGGCTAGGTTCATGATGAAAATGGGTTTTTTTTCACCTATTATCACTTGCTCTTTTTCTGAAAAAAAGACAACCCAAGGAGATGATGCTTATTATTTTTCTGACTAGTATCTACATTTAGCATAAATGCACATAACAGCTATTTTACAATGATCTCCAGTGATATCTTTTGTTCTTCACACTAAGCAATACGTTTATGTCTAACTCAAAAAAGCCAAATCAAATCCTTACAAATGCTCTTAAGCCTAAATTGACTTACAACCAAGCATTACTTCTGAAATGAAAAAAAAAAAAAAAAAGAAATAGAGCTGTATCTTTCAGATGAAAAAATATATTCCTTTTTTTTTTCCCCCCCAAAATGAACAGTTTCAGTCACACTAATACAGCTTAACTTAATTCCCAGAAGCAACTGCTAGGAGCAGGGCCAGCATCAGATAATGCTAAGCACCTAACTGGATATTAATTAATTCCTAATGTAAATATACATTTCACATGCCAAAGAAATGCAATTTTAAGCAGCTGTAGAAATTGAACAGGCTGTGATAGAAAGAAAAAAAATGCCCTACACAATCTACTTACTAGCATGCTTATCTGCAAGCATTATAAGGCTGTTAGAAATATCTCTTCGCCTGTAAAAACACACCACTTTTGCTTCCACGTTTCCATTGGCAGTCTACAAGAGAAAGATAAATTGAGTCAGAATGTATCCCTCTTCAGCTGAGTAATACAAATTAAATGCTCTATGCTTGGAAATTTCCCTCATATCAGTAGTTCTCACATGATCAGTCAGGCTGAAATCAACAGAATTACTCTGATAAATAAAAACTTCCTGACAGAGGCCAGTACCAATTTCAGGTTGGACAACAGGATTAACTATAATTATTTAGTCCTCAGAATTTATATATTAATGAGCTGTTCAGAGATCTAATACCAGTACCATGCTAACATAAGAATCCTTCATAAATATTAGAAGCTTGAGAACAGTTCTTTGAAACAGACCTTTAGACAGAAATGCATATTTCAAAGTACTCTGACTTGTTTCAGAATCATATTGAATATAACATGGTTTATTTGAAAAAGTTACTACAGCTCTTTAGCCTAATAATGTAAAGAATTTACTAATATTTGAAGAATTATACTTTCCTTCTTCTTATGAAGAGTACAAAATTAGTTTATTATTTTCAGTTACTTATTTAAAACTGAAAAGTATAATGTTTTAATTAAGTAACTTAAAAAACAAAACAAAACAAAAACAAAAACAAGCATTTTATCCCTGGTCAAACAATAACCAAAGCATTTCCTTATGTATCTGCACATCTCCACATTTGCTCAATACCTTTAACACATGAAAGCAAAACATTCACATTTAAGACAGCTGGACTATATCCTCCAAACCCTCTTAAAAAAAAAAAAACAAAATCAATACATCACTCTGCTCTACCCTGCATGAGCAACATTAAATTATAGCAGTGCAGTTTAAAGATAATAAACATTACATTCAGACCATGATTGGAATCACTTCAATAACGGTAAATAAAAAAGATATTCGTCTCCAATAAAAGTCCAAAATGATTTGCCATACACAAGTTCAGTGGATGTCATGTTGAACAGCACTAACAGGTAACGTGGTTGATGTCTGCTATGGAGTAGTGTTATGGTCTATTAGTAAGACGAAAATTATTTGCAGATCACCAATTTTTTAATATACTTTCTAGGCACTGGGGAAAAAAGATATCTTTAGTATTCTTTACATCATAAAGAACATTTTGATAATTAACTTTTGACATAATGCATCATAAGTTTTAATACTGCTTGAGGGAACAGCAAAAATATGCCATGAGGAAAAAAAAATATCCCACACTATTCTTAGTAGTATAAGAAAGAAGAAAAACAACCATACTTTCCCCAAAATGACACTGTAGAAAAACCTCCATTCTCCAGGAAAATACACTCAAGATAAAGACAAATGCAGTCTGCACTTCCGTTCAAAAGCCCATCCTTCATTCACAGCTGCCAATACGCAGAGTAATAAACAGCCCCAGAAGTCACATATTCTGTTATTTGATCACTGCAAAGTCTCACTGATACCTTCCAGCTCTTTACACACACAGCTAAAAGCAGACACAGTACATGATCACTGTCATTCCAGATTGATTCACAGTGTCATCATCATCCAGAGAATTAAATTCACTCATTTCCACAAGCATTCATAGAATTCATTTGAAAATTTTTATAGCAGAGTAATCCTGTTCACCAGGGATGATCAGCTGGATGTTTCTTTAGATAACAGGGCAGAACAACAGAATATCACACAGCAAGATTTCAGTAACTGAAACATACACAAAACACACAGCAAATATCAAGGAAGTAAAAGAAACCCCAACAAAACCCCAAACAAACAAAAGCAAACAACAAACAAAACACACAAACAAGAATCAAACAAACCAGAAAATCCTACCACACTACAAATCTTATGGGACGGAAATAATTCTCAGTTTTTCACAAGATTGACTGCTGTCAAAGGTTAAGAGATTTAGATATTTATGTACCTTGTTAAGTTCTTCAATTCTCCTAATGAGATATGGATTGCTGGAAGAATTTTCAAAATAAACATAATCTGTAATGAAGAAAAAAAAAGTGAAAATTGCTGAAATATCAAAGTATAATAAGTAAAAGTGTATCATTATTAGTGCAAAAATTTTCTTCTAAACCTAGAAGCCTTCAAAAGGCTGAGATTTCTTCGTGAATGTTAAGACAGAGAAGTATTTCTATGCTGAGTTTTAATATCATTTGTTCCTAGATTCTGCTTATAACTGCACTACAGGACTTTAACAATCATACTGGGAAAAAAGTTAAGTGCCTCGTGTTGAAGCTTACATTGTAATTCAGTCATCCACACACTTCATAAATCTTGACACAGAAGCAGCAGTTTCTACAATCGATCAGGGAAGATTTATGAATTGAGCACTTTAGTGAGTTTCTTTAGTACGGAGATAAATATTTCTGTAAAATATGCCATCTCACATTTATTATCAGATGCACTGGTAGTACAGTTGTTCCAATGAGTAATGTACATTTTACAATCCTTGCTTTTGTTGTGATCTCTGTTCAGTAAGTTGCGAACTATACTAAGGAGTAACAGTTATGAGATTAGTAAGAGTCTTCCAAGATAAAATCTCTTTCAGCACCATTAATATAAAAATATTTTCTTAAGAGTGTATGGAAGTTTACTCATATCCTGAAAGCTGCTCCCATGTAACATGCAAAGAATTGACAAGCAGCGCATTTCCTTCAACACTTTTCTGAAAACTTGCTTTTGTAAAATCAAAAAGTACCTATCAAATGCCAGCCACACTTTAAATTTGATATTGGACTTCTGCACCATGCATCTTGCAAACTTTACTTAAAAAAATTAGAGGAAGAACCATAATGATGTACAAAACTCTTCTGCAGTGTTTGAACACTACATTACAATGAAACAGAACTTCAGGTAGCTCCCTTAGCTCTGCTGAAAGAATATGACCCCTGGACACTGTTCATGATTGCTTATTAAGATTACAACGAAAAAAATGAGAATTGATGACCTGAGAGGCAAACCCTATGCATGACCTGCTCAGAGAAGGATTACTTTAATGAGTAAAGGCCGATGGGACTACAATCCAAATGCAGATGGAAGATTTGTGCGTATACCAGTATATCTCAAAACATTAGCAGAAAGAGATTTAAACAACTATCACCCCTCATTTCTACACATCTTCAGCCTCAGCTCTGGCTATTGAGAGACCAAGAGGAAAGACCCAGTTTTGGGCACCCAGCACCGCACACCTAAACTCGAGCAGTGCACCTGAGCCACAGCGCTGGGCACACTGCCACGTTCGCTCCCTCCGAGAAGGAGGGAAAGTTATCCGTCTCAGTTTCCAGAGGCTGAGCGGGGGGAAGGTAAATGTTCGCCCCGTTTTTCACCGCCTAAACGCCCACCCCGCCCTGCGCCGAGCAGTCACGTATCAGGGCACTCCTCCGGGGTCACGACGGCGAGCAAGGAGGCTGACAGAAATCTCCCGGTTACACAGCCGGATTAATTATTTATCCCCGGCAGACCGGGGAAGGCGCGGAGGAGCCGTGCCGCTGGGGGAGGGCGCGGGGGCCGGGGCAGGGCAGAGGAGCGGAGGGCAGGGAGCGCCCCCGGGGTGATGGCCAGCCGCCGGGGCCCGCCAGGCCGCGCCGGGGCCGGGGCCGGGGCCGGGCCGGGCAGACACGGCCCCCCGCCCGGGCCCTGCGCTGCTGCCCGGGGCAGGAGGCGAGGCGCGAAGGGCGGCCGTGCCCGGCCCGCGGGCCGGGGGCTGCAGCCCGGCGGCGGCGCCGCTTCCCTTCTCCTCCCCGCCGGGGCCGGGGCCGGGGCCGGGGCCGGGACCAGCCCCCGTGCGGCTCCCGAGGGTGCCCAGGCTGGGGCAGCTCCCGGTGTGCCCCCTGTCCCCGAGGCAGCAGTGCCGGGGCTGTGCCCAGCGCCGGCCGGGAGGGCACTGCTCTGTCACTGCGGCTCTGCGGAGCTCAGCCCTGTCCTGCCCCCCGACGACATCTCCTGCTCCTGTTTCTGCCACACGGCAGCTCTGCGGCTACGCCAGGCCTGGCACCCACCAGGGAAAAGCATTTCCCTTTCTCCTGGCAGCACAGGACGCCAGTGAACCCACTGGAAACAGAAGCACCATGCAAATAAACACAAAATAAGTAGGAAGTGCAGGGGTGAAGAGGTTAACATGAGTAAGACAAGATTCATTGATATAGGAAAGCTGACCTGGGAAAGGGGACAGGGGAAAGGGGTGCTGCTGCCAGAGCAACTCCACGAGAATACTGTTGTCAGGTCCATGCAGGACTGAGTGGCAAACTTGCCAGGCCAATGTGTGAGTGAGGCACTTGCAGGCAGGTGCCATACAGGGACTCCTGGGACCTCACTGGGAACTGGAAATGGCAAATCAGTTATCATGGAAATAACTTTTTTGAGTGAAATGTTTGCTGGGTTCCTCAAGCGGCCACAAATTTGGCCCAGGCACAGATAGCTGGTAAGGTGACTGTATATTATTTCAAAGTAGATGGAATAACCCTGTAGAGGTTCATCAGATAGATCATCTATCTCTTTGCCGGGAAGATAACATTCAGTGGGTGCTGTGGTGCAGCCTGCCATTGCCCAGGGCTGGGGTTGGGGGTTGCAGGGTGGGCTTCTGCCAAAGGGAGCTGGGCATCAGGGCCCCCTCCCAGGCAGATGAGCTCGGGGGCACTCAGGTGCTTTGGGGAAACACAGGTGCTTTTCTGGGTGACGTTGACCTCATGCCAGACACTGAGAGCTGGTCCTGTCTCTGAGCCTGACAGAGTCACTGCAGTCTGTCCCTGTGCACCACCCAGTTCAGTGAATGCCGTCACCTCCCTGAGTATCTGCTCCTGTTGGCCTTGGCTGCTGCACATGCACTGAGTGACTCAAACGTTGCCCATGATGCAGAGCCCATCTGAAACTAAAGAGCTGCCTTGATGGCTAAGTGCCATCACTGTCCAAGACATAATGTATTTTCCATGAGACTTCACGTTGCAGCTGCAGATCTCGCAGAGACTTGAAATGGCTGAAGGTTCTCTTGCTAAATCTCAGGTCTGCACTGGAACACTTAGAGGTTCCCCTTAACCTCCACTTAGAGAAGCTCTCAAATCTATACTTCTCCAAACCCATTGACCTGACTGTCCTTCCGCTGTCCCCAAGTGAAGGGACTTGTGTTCCACTGGGTATTCTTTCTCACTGCCTTCATAGGCAACTCTGCACCTCCCAGGTCTTCCTACATGCAGAAATAGGAAGTGCCCTTCCTTGACAGTGGTTCCATCAGGGGAATGGGTGCTGCATGTCTAGCAGTGCCCCTGCTTGTTACACCTGGTCACAGACTGGTTCCTGTTGTGCATGGCACAGGACACTGTCAGCTGCTGTCCTGCTGTAGCCTCAAGCTTGTGTCAGACAACCAACAACCACCCAAAGCCTGCAAGCAACAGAAGGGGAAATGTTAAGAAACACCTGGGAATTTGCTGACTCCAGATCTGTATTTTCTTCATTCAGTTTTGTTGATGTGAGCCTTCCCACAAGTGCAGTGTCCTTGTGGCCAGTCTTGGTGCTCACTGATGGGTGTTTCATGCTAGCAGGTAGCTGGGAAGGTTGCTCCCTGGTGTGCTTTCCCTCTGTGGGTTTTCCCTTTGCAAGCTTTTATGGATGTGTTTTCCAGTGGAGGACAGACTGGACAGGTCTAGGACAGACAGGACTAGGTGTCTGTGAAGCATTCTGTGGAGTCACGGTCCCAGCACCCATGGGCATCCCCTGCACAGTGCAGGGATGTGTTTGCAGGGTAGGGGAGAGCTGTGTCCGTGGAATTTTGGTGCAGTTTGAGCTGTGCAGCAATTAAAGACACAAAAAGCAGCTTTTATAGCCCATATGGGAGTGCTGATGCTCTGCCTGACTCTACACAAACACAGAAATGCAGAGACTTAGAACAGATCTCTGTAAAGAAGACAATCCCCAGGCAGAAAACTCTAGGATGAATGTTCGCTAGCTCTGTGCTTTGGTGCACCCCAAAATCTTGCTAAAGTACCCTGGAACATGGGTAGCTCCCAACACCTCCTCTAGGCTTGACTTACTGTGCACATTCCCCCTCCCAGGTTAAATGCTACCTTGTGCAATTCTTCCCAACTGCTCCTTTCTGGGAAGGATGGCAGCTCAAACAATAACCCACTTGCCCAAATACCAATGTCCTGCAAGGCCACGGGAAGATAACACAAGTGAAGAACTGACAGATCTCTGGGTTCAAAAGCAGCTACTCAGAGCACAGAGAGGCTGTTTTAAGGCGCTTACCAACAACTGCATTTTACCTTTTTTCCTAACCTTTTATAGGTTTCTATGGGAGACCGTGGTCTGTGGAACAGAGGAAACTTCTCTTTCAATGGCAAGTACCCTGAATTTTCCTCTCTGAAGGAAGCCTGTGGCAGTGCCGTGGTGGAGGCAGGAGCGGTGACAGATGGATGGACAGGTGCAGGGCTGCCCTGTGCCGGCAGATGGTGCTGGGACTCCACACAGCCTAGTGCAGCCCTCTGTGCCTCGGTGGCTGCACTGGACATGGGACAGCACACTGCTGCCTCCCTCCCTGTGGCCAGCCTGCCCTGCCTGGGGCCGCTGGCCCTGCCACCCCATCCTATATCCTGAGGTTGCCATCCCTGCCTGGTGTGGGTGGCCGTTCTGTGTCCCTGTGAGTCTCCATGCATGTCTGTGTGTCACTCTCTCCCTGTGCTGGATGGGTTGGGAGTTGATCTGTGCAGCTCCTCTCTGAGCAGCTGGCACCCGTGCACAGGCCATCAGTGGGATGAGCTGCACTGACCAGACCTGCCACTGATGAACTGGGGCTCTGTGGGGCCTCTGTAGGCAGCACGGTGGTGGCAGCCTGGACAGTGTACTGGTCAGTGTGGGTACTGTGCTGGTGATGGCATGGGCAGTAGACTGGGTGTGGTGCTGAGGATGTGCTGGGCACTGCAGGGACACTGTGGGCAGTGTCACAAGTGCAATTTAGAACTATAGGTATAGGGACCAAAGGTGCAATACAGAAAAATGAAAGAAAACCAATCTGGGATGTATTAAAATCAGGAATGAGAAGGTCTAAGGATGGCCTTGTCTGGTGCTGGACTGGGACGTGTGTTCACATGATTGCATATTGTAGTGATATGTTCACGGGTGTTTTTCTTATCTGGAAAGAAACGAGATAAGGGACTTGTGTCATGATACCTGAAGTGCTTCTTACTTTGTTCATAACGAGAAAATCTAAAACATTGTCTGCTGAGGAGGATAAATAAAAATAAATAAATATATCAGATGGTTTCCATACAAGAGTGCCAAAAGAGCTGTGTAGGGACGTGTCTGCCCTCCCAGGAACAACATCCTGCTGAACTCCAACACAAATTGTAGGGCTCAGCAGTGGGAGAACTGGATGAGATTTATGTTTCCATATGGCTGTGGCAGGGTTCCTTGCTCTGGGGCAGAGCTGTGGCTCCACAGGCTGCAGGGTCAGTGAGAGCAGACCCTGACAGATCTGGCAGCCTCGGGATGCGGTGCAGCTCTTGGAAGGAGTGGGTGCTGTGTGCCGAGCAGCTCATGGTGTCATGGCTGGCACCTGCCCAGATGCCTCTTTGCAAACAGCCCCTGTGGAACCTAAGTGACGCCTTGTTCTTGCTCTGCAGGCTGAAACGCAGGGGGCTGAACTGCTACATGTACGCACCTAAGGATGAGCTGAAGCACCGGCTGCTCTGGCGAGAGCCCTACACGGAGCATGAGGCAGGTAGCGGCTCTGCTGGGCCCCACAGGGGGCTGCAGGTGTTCTGGGACCCTGAAGGTGAACCATGGTCTGTGTTCCAGCCAGGGCCAGGCTGGCTGCTACTTTCGTCCTCCCAGGACCCTGCCCATTTCAGGGAGGCCCCTAGACCTTGCCTGGTGCGAGGAGACCTAAGCTGTGCCCATCATGTGGAATTGCCTAGGAGCCCACCAGGATGGGGAATTCCCCATGTGGGTCTCTGGCAATATGCTTGAACATACTGAGGCCCATAACCCTTGTCAAAAGTCCTCTGTTCCAAGGAACTGGAAATGGTCTCCCCTGAGCCCCTCCCCTCACAATGCCCTCTGCTCCTTGCTTTCAGACTGCTGTGGTTCCCTCTCTCTCCATCCCTTGTTCCACTCCATCCCTTGGTCCTGACCATCCCTTGTCTCCCAGCACTCATAGATCTCCTCTGCTCTGTCCCCAGCCTGCATGCGGTCTCTCATTGAAGCTGCCCAAGAGCAAGGTGTGGAGTTTGTTTTTGCTATTTCTGCTGGCCAGGACATGGTGTTTTCCAGTGCTGGGGATCGGCTCCTGCTGCAGCAAAAACTCAGGCAGGTACCGTGGGCCATTCCTTCCTCCCACTGCTCCCAGGCAAGGGGCACATGTACTTGTGTGTGGGCCCTGTGCCCACCCCAAGGGCTGGAGCGGGGCTGTAAACCCCTCCTGTGATCCTTGTGTGCACCCCAAGGGGTGGTTGGGGGCTGTAAACCACTCCTGGTGCTGCACATCAGAGAGCAGCTCTGTGAGGTGCCCAGTGGCCAACATGCTGTCCCTGTCATGGTGATAGGGAGCTGAGGGTTCCATGGGTTTCTGACTGGAGGTAGGAGAAAGACCAGCCAAGTGCCAGCACTTGCTAGGCAGGACCAGGAGCCAGTGCAGGTGGAACTGAGAATAAAGAGAATAAACGAGAATAAAGAGCTGCTGGCATGGTGGGTTTGCTCTGTGGGCAACTGCTTCTCCCATGGCACAGCCCAGCAACTGCCCTGCACTGTGCCAAGCCCATGTGCCTCTCCCTGGCTCCTCTGGGCTCGTTGCCTCCTTTCTCTGCTGCCCAGGGATCCCAGCAGCCCATGTTTGTGCCCACAGGTGGCTGCCATGGGGTGCTGCTCCTTTGCACTGCTCTTTGACGACATCGACCCCTGCATGTGCCAAGCTGACAGAGACGTCTTCCCCTCCCTGGCACAGGCTCAGGCCTCTGTGGCCAACGAGGTGTACCAGGAGCTGGGCCAACCCTCTGTCTTCCTCTTCTGCCCTACAGGTACTTCCTGCAGCCCTGCAGCCCCAGCCTCCCACCTCAGGGAGCTCTCTCAGACTGGGGAGCCCTTGAGCTGGCTGAACCCAGCCCCTCTCTCTGAGTGCCTTAGCAGCCCCCATGGCTATCCCTAGCCTCCTGGGGAGTTCTGGTGATCTCAGGACTAGGACAGGACCAGGCTGTGTTCCCTGCACCCTGCTCTTCCCCAGCCACTCTCCATGATCCTGGCAGCCGCTCCTCTCTCTCCTGGTTCCCCATCCCTCAGGGGATGCTCTGTGCTCTCTTCCCAGAATACTGCAGCTCGCTCTGCTCTCCCAGCCCCAGCCAGTCCTGCTACCTGCAGACCATCGGCCAGGAGCTGCTCCCTGGGATCAGTGTCATCTGGACAGGTGAGCACCAGGACCAACTCTGTGGGCACGTGGCCCATGCAGTGTCTGCAAACCCTGAGGCCACTGACTCTGTCCCGGGAGAGCAAGCAGCCCCACCATGTGCCTTGGATTGGGATGTGCAGCCCTAGCCAGGCAGAAGGTCAGGATAGGGGTCTCCTCTTCTGGCTTGGGAGTGTGGGTGGGGTGATTTGACTCTCACGTCTGTGCTCAGAACCCAGAAGTGTCTGTGTTTGTGTCCCTGCTCTGTTTCTGGGACGGACCACACTGCCCATGTACTCCATGTGTGTCTGTGCCCTGATGCTTCAGGCCCAAAGGTGGTATCACAGGAGCTCTCGGCTGTTCTGCTGGAGGAGGTGGAGGGTGTCCTGCAGCGCCGCCCCATCATCTGGGACAACCTCTATGCCAATGACTATGACTGCAGACGCGTCTTCCTGGGCCCCTATATGGGACGTGCTCCTGGCCTCGTGCCCAGGCTCCACGGACTGCTCCTCAACCCCAACTGTGAACTCCAGGCCAACTTCATCCCCATACACACACTAGGCACCTGGTTTCAGAGCGAGCTGGGGAGCTGTTCCCACCCTGATCATGCAGGTATATGGTCTCAGTGCCCACGCAGTTCTGTGCCTGCCAGTTGCTGTCTGTCTTTGCCAGGCCCTTTCCTGCATGGCGGCCTGGGTGAGGTGTCTCGCCTGGCTGGGCACTGCCTAACATCCCTGGGCATGGGGTTCATCCTGCGGACACCTGTCAAGGGGAGGTGCTCGCCCACAGCATGGCATGGGATAGCTCCATCAAACAAGGAGTGGGCTGTCCAGGCTGATGAGCTGCAGTTCCCTAGGAATGGAGACGGTGGCGGCCCTGGAGGACAGCCGAGGCCCGTGGGAGGGGAGCTACAGCCCCCAGGAAGCCTTGGAGCTGGCGCTGCGTGACTGGGTGGCTGAGATAAACCAGCAGGCCTTGGAGCCAGGTAAACAATGGGCTTAAATTCCCTCAACCACCAGAGTGGTGGACTGGCTCTGTGGGTAGCTTGGCTGGTGGGGGCAAGGGAGCCCCATGCCCTGCCCATTTGGATGGATTTCTTGGGCTGGTGTGGCAGCAGGCCACATGCATGCTGTGGTGGGCAGCGGTGGGTGTCCATCCCCCTGTGCTGCTCTGTGGGTGCTCCTGCCGTGGCCACATCCCACAAGGGGTGTACTTGGCTGGCACCATGGGAGCCTGGGCCAGTGCACTGAAAAGAGCACAGCTGCACAGTGCACAGCTCTGAAAGAGTGGGTTCAGCCAGGAGCAAGCTTGGTGTTTTGCAGTATTTGCCTCTACAATGCCTGAGCCTCACCAGCTCCAGAGGTGTGAACTCAAGCCTAGGGCCTGACAGGTCCCTGGTCCCTGCCAGCTCAGTGATGGAGGTCCCCAGCAGAGCCATCCTCAGGCTGTCCTGCCCAGTGGGCAGCAGTTTCCATACAGGTGCCAGAAGAACTTCCCCCTTGCTCCTCTCTGCCAGGAGGAAGAACCCCAGGACACCCCAGTGTCAGCCTTAAGGGAGGACCAAGGCTGCAGTCTGGCACAGCAGGAGGACAGGAGGTCATGCCTGACCCTGAGCAGCACGACTCTGTTCACAGTGGGACAGACCAGCATGGCCCTGAGCCCTGTGGTGTGGCACAAGGGGAGGTGTGCAGGAAGGTGACCTCAGAGCCTGAGAAAGACAGTGGGAGCAGGATACCCACTGGCAGTCAGCAGAGCCCTGCAGCAGATGGGGACCAACTCACCACAGGAAGCAGGGAGAGCTGTGAGCCCTCCTCTGCTCTGCCCAGTGTGGCTGGGAGTGCCCAGTCTGCAGGAATCCCAATGGCTACCAAGACCGTCCACAGCCTAGGCCACACTATGAGTTCCAGCAATGGGGCAAACACCAGTGTGAACCTTCCCTTGCCCACCAGTAATATCAGGACAGGGGGTGGCAGTCCTGCCCAGTCCCCCAGCAGTACCCAGTCTGAGGCCACCAAAGCTGACATGCCCCAGACACCTCCAGGAGCTGGGGCTGATGCAAGCCCTGGGCCCCCAGCACGGCTGACTGATGGGGCTGGCACCAGTCCTGACCCTCCAGTGTCACTGACTGATGGGGCTGGTGCCAGCCTTGGCCCTCCAGCTCTGCTGACTGAAGGGGCTGGCACCAGCCCTGGCGCCCCAGCCCTTCTGACTGAAGGATCTGGTGCCAGCCCTGGCCCCCCAGCCCTGCTGACTGATGAGGTCAATGCTAGTTCTGGCCCCATGGCACCAGTAGCCCCAGAGGAGACTGGGTCTGTCCCCATGGTACCACAAAGCCCCAAGGAGGTCGAGACCAACTCCACAACACAGGGGACCCCAGAGGAGGCTGAGTCTGTCCCTATGGCACTGACGATCCTAGAGGAGTTCAGGTCCAACCCTGCAGCACGAGTGATCCCAGAGGAGGCCACATCCAGCCCTACGGCACCGCTGACTATGGAGGAGGTGCGGATGCTGGTGGAGCTCTTCTACCTGCCCTACCATCATGGGCCACTGGCACAGGAGCTCCTGGAGCACCTTCAGTGGCTCCAGGCAAACAGCCTCAGCGTGGGGGTCCCAGCCACAGCGCCTGATGCCTGTGGGGTAAGGTTGGTCCAGATGCTGCTGCAGGAAGGTGCTTGTCATGGTTGGCTGACTCTAGGTCTGTCTGCAGGGTGCGCGGTGGCGAGGCCGAGCCCAGTCCTTCCAGCGTCTCTGCGCACGGACGTGTCGCCTGCACAGCCGCTTTGTCAGCGCTGCCAGTCGGGCACTGCTCTACGACCTCCACCCCTATCTCTGGGACATCCGCAACATGCTGCTGGCTGCCAGTGCCTTCATCCTCTGGCTGGGTACGTGGCTGATGCCAGCCCCTGCCAGCCCCCATCCCACGTATCTGTACCCTGGCCAAGCCCAGCTATGTTGGAGTGCCTGGGGCACACCCAGGACACCTGAAGCTCATTCTCTGGTGATCCACTGTTCCCCTGCTAAGGAGGTGAAGGTGTCTGGGACCCACTCCAGAGTCTGGTGTCCCCATGTTCGGCTGGGGGTGCCAGGGTCTCTCCCCTTGACACTTTCTCCACCACTGCCCATGTTCCATGCTCACCATCTCGCCTCCTTTGCAGATGGTCACCTCCTCTGCGACCCTGACCCCAAGAGCACCTGGGGAAACTGCTTTGGCTGTAAGTAGGGGTGCTGCCCTGGCTCACCCACCTGAGTGGGGGGGCTGGCTGCTGCCCTCCATCACCTCCAGCCCCACAGCACTCACCATCAGGCTGCCCTTCCCCACACTCTGCCTGCCAAGTGGAGCAGGAATGACCATGGGAAGCTTTGGCAGCCCTGTGTGCCCTAACACACCAGGGCAGGATGGGTACGGGGCAGTCATTGAAGCAGCTCTTCACCATCTCTCACAACCTAGAAGGAATGCCTATTTCTACAATATGGTTCCTCAGTCCCTTTAACCCAAGGACCCTTTAGCCTGTCTGCAAAAAGGGATCTGATGGCAGTAATGCCCTGGTTGAGAAAGATGAGGCTAGTTTTTGAGTGCCTGTACATCACTTTGGAAGCTCTTGTTCCTCTGGTTTAGGGTTTTCTGGTTGCTCTGTGGGCCTTGTGACCTCTTACAAACCAAGAGCTGTTACCAGGAGATAGCCTGAGTGGGTCTCCAAATTCAGTGTCAGAGCAGGCCATGTTGCCTTGAGCCCCATCCATAGGCAAGCAGCCATGCCAGGCACGTTCCCACCATCCCTGTGGAGCTGGCTGGGCAGAAACTCAATGCTCTGTGTCAAGCTGTAACTTCCCAGCTGAACCAGAAGCTGTCTCCTTAACTTACACTTTTGTGGAGGTGAGACCAGTCCCTTCCCATTCCCTCAGTTCAAGCCCTGCTGTGGAGCATGTGTGGCTTCCCCAAGAAATGGGAGTGGCTCCCTGAGCCCAGATGAGGTTTCTGTCTGGGCAGGGCTGTACAGCAGCGGGGCAGGTCCTTGGAGCTGTGACAGTGGGAATCATGACATTGCTGTGTGACAGCAGCCTATCTCCCTGCCTCTCAACAGGTTTTTGTGCACCTCACTTGTGTCTGTCCTGCTGCTTTCAGGGTGCCAGAGTATCACTGCCCCAATCATGCTGGGGAGGGACGCTGAGCCCTGGGCACGTCGTGGGGGCCTCTTTGGAGAGCTGCAGGTGAGAGTGTGGCTGTCTCTGGAGGGCTGAAGGAGCTGTTGGGAAGCCAGTATCCCCACCCTGCTTCGGGTTGCTGCAAGCTTGGGAAGGCAGAGCTGCCCTGAATATTTGCATGTCAACTGTAGTTCCTGGGGTTTAGGGAGCCTCAGAGAGACTTTGGAGCCAGGAAAACCTGATGGACTGTATTTTTTCCAGGCACTGCTGCCTGTGGGGAACAGCTGTGACCTCTTCTACCACCCACCACCACTCTTCCCATCCAGCCAGCTGTACTTCCTGCGTCCACTGCTGCCCTTGGACAAGGTGGGAGCCATGGCCTTGAGGAGTGTCCTGCCAGAGCTCACCTTTGCATGGCCTGTGCTGCTTGTGTGTTGACAAGATAGGCTCGTCTCTGCTGACCCAGGACTGAGCCCTCAGTGCAGGGTGGCACAGGTGGGGAGGGACCTTGGGTCCAGCTCTTCTTGGAGCCTGCTGGCTTGTGACAGCTCCCTCGGACTGTGGTCAGCAGCATGTCAGACCCTGGGCTGGAGGACAGGAGCTGTGGCCTTGGCAAACCTTCTTTCCCCCTGTGATGGGGGCCTGGGCAGAGCAGACAGGGAGCCTGGCTCAGCAGTGAGCAGCAGGCACAGCCAGAGTTTAACCAGCACTAGGTCAGGGTTACCAGGTTGTGGGCGATCTCCAGAGCAGCCCCAGTGCTGATCTCCAGCAGTGGCTGTGAGCAGGTGCCAAGAAATACCCAGAACAGGAAAAGTCTGGATGATGACCTCCTGCAGTCTTCACTGATCTGCAGCTCTGGGCACTGCTTGAGCCTCTGGGGGTTCATGTCCAAATCAGTCTCTTCTTCAAATAGTCATGCAGTTTATGGGATGATTCCCCACTGGACAGTAGCAGCCTCTGTCAGCCATGACCTGTTTGCTGCCAGCCCCCTGCTCTCACATCCCAGTAGCTAAGTGGGATGAGAAGCAAAAGCAAGATTCTGGATGTGGGGGGACACACAAGTTAAAGTGCTGCCAAATTCAGCTGAGCCCCGGGGTTCCCCATGTGCCACAGCCTGCAGCAAGCACCCCATTCCCTCACCCTGCTTCTCTCCCAGCCCAAGGAAAAGCTAATGACTCAAATCCAGCCAGCACAGACATGAGTGCAGCTCCCTGCTAAACATGGCATCCTGACCATGTGCTGCTGCAGCGCTGCTCAGTAGCAGAGGAGGAGCTGCAAGCACTGGAAAGCAGATTGTAACCCAGACTGTTCAGCCAGCAGATCCCATTGTGGGGGCTTTTTTGTAGTTGCCTGCCATCAGGTTTCATCTGTTCAGGCTGAACCTTAACAACCCAAATGTCTGTGTCCAGTGAAACTCTTGAGAGGAAAATCCAGCCAAGCACATCAGTCTCTTCCAGGAATGGGGCACAGCAGGGCATGGTGCTGCCCCAGGCGTTGGGTGATCAGGGCAGCCACCCTTTGGGACCAAGGCTTTTATCCAAATGTCTTTCACTGGGAGCAGCAGTAAACTCAACCATGACCAAAAGAGGACATTTGGGCACGTCCCGCTGTGCACAGGCTCTTTGGAGATTTGCGTTTCAGTGTTGTTTTGGGGACCATTCTAGCTGCTCTGACTGTGGCTGCTCTCTGCCTGACCAGAATGGCAATTTCTGGTTTGAAGGGTGGCTGTGCTGTGGCAATGAGCCTGAGGCTAGCAGAAGGTGGTGCTCAGTGCGTCGCTGGCACAGATGCTGGCGCCCTTGGATGGCTGAAGCAGTACCTCCATACCCTCCTGTGTATCCCCTACCCTCCCCTGGAAGCCACAGCCCTGGTTGTGGTCCCTCTCTGCAGTCCCTTTGGCAGCTGAGGGTGTGCTGTGTTCCAGCCGGGGCTGTGTTGGGAGCAGTTGCCAGTGCGGCAGGGCTGGCACAGCCAGGGCTGAGGTGGGACTGGGTCTTCCAGGGAGACCTTTACCGCATGTGCCGGGAGAGTTTGGACTGTGATCCCAAAGTGGCGGAGATCCTCATGGCTCACCCGGATCTCCTCGGTGACAGGTGAGATGTGGTCCCTCTGGGGTTCCCTCTGGCCAGGCTGTGCTGAGCCTGGTCATGGGCTGGGGGATGCAGGACCACAGGATGAGGCGGTGGCCTCTCCTGGCATTCCTGCAGGGACCCAGCTCTGCCCTTGGGCTGTCAGTGGCCTCGCCCTGTGGGAAGGACAGGGAGGGACATCCCCATGCTGATGTCCAGCAGGGTCATGGCAGCCATAGTCCAGCCTGGATGCAGGAGGCTGTGGTTCCCTTTGGCTGAGGGCTTATGGTGGGGGTCCGAAAGGGGTGGTCAGTGGGCACTAGGTGCTGTCCTGCTGAGGCAGGACGGAGGAGGCTGCTCTGAAGTTGCCCTGGGGTAGGCTGGGCTCCGGGTGCAGCTCAGCCATGCTCCCACTCTGGCTGCCAGGCTGCTGGGCCCGTTCCTCAGCCTGAGCCCCGAGTACACCTTTGTGCTGGAGGATGAGGGCGGTCCGTGTGGCTACGCAGCTGGAGTGCTCCATGCTGAAGGCTTCCTGCAGCAGCGAGACAGCAGCTGGCTGCCGGCCATACGGCACAAGTACCCCCCAGACCTAGGCACAGGTGGCTCAGCTCTGGGACAGGTGAGGGGACACCTGGAGCAGAGGGGAACAGGGATGGGGGGTGGAGGGGGTTCCCTCACTTGTGCTTGTCTCCCGTAGGATGCCCTGGAGGAAGCAGTCCTCTTCTTCCATGCAGAGCCACTGGTTGTGCCCCCGCCTGTGCTGCGGCGCTTCCCCTCCCTGGTGCAGCTGGGCACGGCCCCCCGTGTGCTGGACGTGGGGGCCAGCCGCAGCCTGGCCCTCTGCCTGCTGAGTGCACTCAGGGCCAACGGTGAGCACAACCTCCCTGTGCTGGGAGAGAGACTGGGACACCCTTGATCCAGCACAACACCATCCCGATTTCTCCCTTGCCCACCATAGAGTTGGGAGCTGACCCCACCTGCACTCCACCTCAGCACAGCACTCCCCATCCCCACTCTGGCACAGTCTGGTCACAGCTCCCAGGCACCATCCCCTCCCCTTGCACTGGGGGACATATGAACCTGTGCCTCAGGGCATCACAGAGGCAGCCAGAGCCAAAGGGGCAGTGGAGAGGCTGACCCCTTCGTGGAGGGTATCCCAGCACTGGGATCCCAGTGTCCTGACCTCTCTTTTCCCTTCCAGGGTCGCGGGGAGTGTTCTGCCAGGTCTGTGATGCTGATCGGCAGCAGCTGAGCTTCTACAGCAAGCTGGGCTTTGTCGCCCTGCCAATGGCCTGTGGCAGCTCCCCTGGTGCTCAGCTCCTGGGACGTCTCCTCTGATGGGGCACTGGGAGGCAGTGCCCTGGGACAGGCTGACCCCCCGGGACATGCTGACCCCCCGTCCCACACAGCATTGGCCCGAGGGAGTGGAAGCAGAGGGGCACCTCGAGCAGGTCAGGTGCATGAGAGAAGGGACGTGGCAGGATGTTGCTGGAATGTGTGCAGGGCTGTGAGGGTCCTTGGGTAGCAGAGAACTATTTCTGCCATCTCAGGAAATTGAGGCAGCAGAGCCCCTCTGTTCCACCCTGACTCTTGCTGCTTGCTGGGCACCATCTGCCTTTGTTGGGGAGCCGGGTTGTCTGCAGCCCCCCAGGCCTGGGGAGCCCATGGGGGTGTCCCTGTCACACAGGCTGTGCTGTCGCCCTCTCCATTCCCTGGGTGGCCTGAGGACGGGCAGCTGGGGCTGGGGCTGGCTCTCAGCACCGAGGACCTGCTTGTCTTATGGACTGATCTGATGTTGGAAGAAGTGAAGAAGTGATGGAAGATGCCTCCATCTTTGTGCCTGGGGACTGAGGGAAGCGTTGTCCTTGGCAATAAAGCGTTTGGTGGGCTCCCACCTCGCCTTGTCTCGTGGGGAAGGTGTTGGAACGCCAGCACGTCCTTTTCACACCCTGATGCCTTCTCTGCACCTCACACTGGCTGTCATTCCAGTCAGCCCTCCCATAAAGCTGCTCCCCAGACATCTGCGTCCCCAGCACCCAGCTCTGCTCTGCAGGGAGGCGCTCCTGCTTTCCTGGGGATGGGATGCCTGGGCCTCCCCTCTGGGTCTGGGGGCCGCAGGGAGGGCATCTGTGCAGCCACCCCACCGCAGCGCCTGCAGAAGGGCTGCCATCCATAACACAGGGGCACGCCATTCCCGGGCATTTCCTTCCCTCGCCCTCCGGAGCGGGGTGCGCCCGCCCCAGGACGGGGCCGGGGTGGCCGAGCTCGGGCATGGGGGGCGCTCGGCGGGTCGGCCCGGGGGGTCCGTCCCAGGCCGGGGCCGGGCAGACCCTGCAGGGGGTCCCGGCGGGAGCGGGGCCATCCCGGCCGGGCGGGGTGCGGGGCGGGCCGAAATGGGGCGGGGCGGCGCGGTTCGGCACGGTACGGCGCTGCTCGGCACGGCTGGACGCGGCTCGGCACGGCTCGGTGTGGAAGGGCTCGGTACGGCCCGGCAGGGCTCGGCTCGGTTCGGTTCGGTACGGCAGAGGCTCGGCTCGGTACGGCTCGGTTCGGTTCGGCCCGGCGGGGCTCGATTCGGTTCGGTTCGGCTCGGTATGGCTCGGCCCGGACCGCCGGCACGGACTGGGCTGTGCCCAGATGTGGCCGGGACCGGCACGGGCAGTGCGGGGCGGTGCGGGGTCGGTCCCGCCGCCCCACAGCCCCGCGGTCGGGGGGTGCCCGCTCCGCCCGTGGGTGCCCCGTGTGCGGTGCGGGCGGTGCGGGGGCGGTGCGGGGTCCCGCGGGGAGGGGCGGCCGGCGGAGCCCGGGGGTGTGAGCCCCGTCGGGGCCGGACCGGCCGTGCTCGGCCGTGCCGTGCGGTGCTGGATACAGGGGCCGGTGGGGACAGGATTGCCGTGAAGAGAGAACTTGCTGTAGCTGTTGGAAGAGAGGATGGATGGAGCGATGTGAGGCGGGAGGGCTGGCGGGGCTGGAGGGGTGATGCTCTCTTTGCTGCGGGCCTTGTGCCTTCCCAGCCGCTCTCAAAGGAACCCGCAGCGAAACCAGTCCCGTCTCCAGCGGGTCCAGGCAAGCTGGCTCCCTGCTCCGAGGTGCCCGGGACTCCAGACACACCACCCACACCGCCACCCCAGACCCCCTGCTCTCCCCTCAGCCCGCCGGGGCTGCCCAGACTTTGCGGCTGATGACTGATGTCTGCACATTCCTCCGGGGTGTTTCCTTCCTGCCTGTAGCTGGTCCCTTCCAGGGCTGCCCCTCTGGAACTGGGCAGGTCAGAGCAGAATGGGCAAAGCGGAGGGCCCATCGTGTCCTGGGGCAGCTGGGTGGGCGTAGGAGCTGCAAGGAGCTGTGCTGTGACCTGCCCTACCTTATGGGGATAGGGGGCATCAGGTAGCCCAAAAGGGCTGGACCTGGAGTTGGCAAGGGAAGGGAAGTGCAGCCCCAACTCACCCAGTGCTCTGCCCCTGCTGACACCCTGAAAGCAGTGTCCTTTCCTCAGCAGGGTCCCTGTGCCTGCCTGGAATGGGGGCACTCAGTGGGTGGGGGGGAAGGAACCCTGCCTTTGGGCAGTGAGGGACAGTGAGCTCCCAACTAGCCGGAGGTGACACTAAGCCTGCCAGGGTGGCCAGGTTCCCGTGGTGACCCTGGGCTGCTCCAGGTGCTTTTGAGACCAGTTTGGTGATGGCCCCCTGCTCCACTCCAGACCTTGGCAGCGCTGACCCTGGAGCTCTGATCCACAGGGTTCCTGCAGGCAGGGAGCCAGGAGGTCCCCTCCTGAGCAGGGGGGAGTGTAGGGTCTCCCCTGCTTCATGCACACATGCTCACAGCATCCCAGGGCTGCTGGGAAGCAGGAAGAGCAAAACAAGCCCATCCAGGCAGCAGGATTGCGAAAGGCCTGGCTCTGGTCTGTGTGTGCTGGGGCCTTTGGGAGAAGGGGAGGAATGGAGTGCTGAAGCCATGAGACTCATCAGACCTTCTTCTGCCCCAAGTGCTGGGGACATGACCCCGTGCTCTCAGAGATGTCCTGGCATGGGCCTCAACTGAGTGTGACTCTATCACCCCTTAACCTTTCCAAGGAAGCATAAACAGAGCAAGCTTCCTCTCCCTTGTGCTGGCGGTTTTCCCAGGTCCTTGGTCACTTGTGCGGCTCTTCTCCGAGTCCTCTCAGTTGTCAGTGCCTGGGATGGTCCATGTCACCATGTATTCATCCAAGGCTGCTGCTGAGTGAGCACATTCCTATCGGGCCATGATGGCCTGGTCCTTCCCTACTGCTGTGGCTTGGGATATCATCCCTGTGCCAGAGGGATGCCCTGGGCTGATCAAATATGCATACTCACCCAGGGCCCTGCCTCACCAGGAGCTGCCCCTTCCCAAGGTCTGTTGGCTGTTCACCGGGGTTTTTTTGGGGCAAACTAATGTCCCCCTGCATGCCCAGTGAGTGCCAAATGACACACCCAACTTGAACAGTCCTTGGGAACTTGCAGCCCCCTCTGGGCCCCAGGCACCTGCCATGGGCACTGCTCACCCAGCCAACCCCTGTGCAGGATGCTTGGGAGAGCAGAGCGATGGTGAGGGCAGTGCCTGGCCAGGAGGTCAGGGTGACTGTCTGGGGAGACATGGAGGGCCCCCTTACTCACTGGATCAGGCAGAGCCAGTGGACTGGCAGTGAAGCAGGTTGAACAGTGCCGTGGCTCCTACTGCCTCGCAGGGCTGCTCTCTGCCTCAAAGGGTCCAGGTGTCCGTGCCAGCCTCTGCAGCTCAGGGCTGAGGCTGGGGGGTGAAGGGAACCCCAGGGCTTTGGCTCTACAGGGCTCTTGAACAACCCGCCACCAGTGCCAGCTGTGCTGAGAGCTGGGATGTCAGGCTCAGGCCCCGTGCACGCCCAACTGGGACATTCCTGAGGTTTCCTGGGCAGTGTCAGGGACCTGGGCTGCTTCCCGGCTCCCACACCCAGTACTCAGTCCTGTCAGCCTGTCCTCCCGAGCCCATTCCTCTTGCAGTGGAGTCCTGCTGTGTGTCTGTGCCCGGGACAGCATGTTGAGCATGGCACAGCACAAGCCCTGGTCCAAGAGGAGACTGTCCCTGGCAGTAGTGGGCAGCTGGCAGCAGGATGGTCAGGGTGCTGGGGTGGGTTCTCCATCCAGAGTAGCAGGCAGGACCGGAGCAAAGCCTTCCACTGGAGCGAGCAGCCAGGCAGCATCACACGTCTGGAGAGGAGGAAATGCATGGCTTGGGCCTCCAAAAATGGAAAAAGTGATGTGAACAATGAGAGCCCTGTTAACCTGACTGCCCGGGACATGGACACAGTGTGTTTGGAGAGGGAGGTGGTACAGAAGTGGGGAAGAAGCCGTGCTGTGCCACAGGGAGCTCGCTCCACCAGCCCGGGAGCTGTCCTGGGCTGGACACTGAAAGGGCTTTGGCCTGCACAGACCTGAACAGGGCATGTCACCAGGAAACTCCAAGGTGAGTGACAAAGCAGAGGGCAGGCTGAGGTGTGAGGGCAGAGGAAGTGCAGTGGGAATGAGGGAGACTGGAGCCTGAGCAGAGCTGAACTGGGACCCGGGAGAAGAGATTACAGACCCTGGAGGTTATGTTGCTGAGTCTCAGTGGGGACTCAGTGCTTTGCTGTACAAAGGCCAAGCATTTTCTCAGGTGCCATGTTCTGGTCTCTGGTCCTAGGTGCTTTGGTCCTCAGTGCACAGGCTTAAATATTCCTTGTAGGCAAGGATATAAGCTGCATGATGCTGCTTTACCAGGATGTCCGGGTCTGTCCCTGTCCCCACCTCTGCTCCCCACTCTGTTTCTGTCTCTGCAGTCTATACCAGGAGGAAGCTTTTTTCCTCCTCCTGGCACAGTTTTGCTTTGAAAAACATGTGATCCTCACCAGAAGGTCCACGGAATGGTGACTTCCCCATGTAACCACATTTTAGTTGCAGCAGGTGACCAGTTTTAATCCACTTAGCAGAAGGTGCACTGATTTAGTTGAGTGCTAATTATTCATTAAAAGGTGGTGCAAGATGAATCGAATGCCTTCCAGTCTCAGCCTGTTATATCAACACAGTTACTCCAATTAACTGGACCTGTGATCTCATAAAAGGCCATTCCCACTTCCTGACACAGGCTATTTCTGCCTGACTGTGGAGATTGGCATTAATTGTGCTGCTGTCCTTTAGGGTTGTACTGACCTCATTGTGAAAGAGCCCGGTGACTGCCCACAACCACAGCAGAGTGTCCTGCTTGCTCAGGGCAAGAGCCAGGGAAGCTCCAGTCCTTGTGCGCTTGCAGCTTTCCCCATGTCCCAAAGTGTGTGACAGCCGGGACTGAGGGGGCTCAGATTTGTGTGTCAGGATTTCTCTGAGGGTTTATAATGCTTTCTCGGGGCAGAGCAATGGTGACCAATGGGCAGAATAAGTTTTGTTACTGCTGTGAGTGGTAAACTCATTCCTTTGCTGCTTCCAGATGGTGCGGAGATGAGGATGGAGCATTCCCATCCTACACCCAGAGACCCCCCTTCCTAAGCTGCTGGCAGGGCTGGGGTAGCTCTTTGCACATGCCTTCCCTTCCTCTTGCCAGGACATGTTGGGTAAAAGGTTCAGCAGAGCGTTTCCTTCCTGTCTTCCCACAAATGCTTCCTGCTGGGCTCTGCTGCTCTCGCAGTGCCAGAGCAGACTGGCAGCAGTGCCAGTGGAGGTGCTGGTAGCTCCGAGCTGTCTCCCACCAACCCCAGGGGTCCCAGCTGTCTGGGCCAGTGTGTGCTCCTGCCTGTGCTGTGTCCCCACCAGCTCTGCATTGTCCCCTGTGCCCCAGCTGTGATAGAGGAGGGAGCCAGACCCACACTGGTGATTGTCCCAAGGCAGTTGCTGTGCTTCGTAGAATCATAAAGTCAGTAGGGCTGGAAAAGACCTCCAGGATCACTGAGTTCAACCTTTGACCTTGTCAACTAAACTAAGCACTAAGTGCTTAGTCATTCCCATCACTGTGTCCAGTGTAGAACTGGACCAGTGGTGCCAGTTCTTGTTACTCCATGTTATCTCTCCCTGAGCATCTCTGGAGACACCAGGCACTCATCCCAAGGGACTTGCAGCTCCAGGTGGCACCTCTGATGTGGTGTGTGCCCAAAGGGGCAGGCAGGCACCAGAGCTGGGCCCTGTGGGGGCTTCTGCTGATGGGATGGGCATGGAAATGGGGCTGGCACTGGGCACCATCCTGGTTCATCCCTGCCTTGGCCCAAGATGCATTCCCAGAGGCTGGAGTGGGGACCGGGCCCCCATGATCTGGAAAAGTGAATGGAGTAGGAACAGGGTTGATTGCTCTCTGGAAGAGAGGAACCCTATAGGTTGGTGGGGTGGTGTGGCAACCATGACAACTTCCAGCCCTGTGTGGGTGGCCAGGCTGATGGCAAGGACCTGCAGGGGCTGTGCTGTCCAGAATAAACTCCCTTACCCTCTCTCTCTGAGGATTCCTCCCCAAAGCAGCACGTGGGCAGCAAGCAGAGAGCATGGGATGAAGCCTTGCAGGGAAACACACTGGCACCATGGGGTGGGATCTGCGGAAAGGATCTCTGTGGCACAGCCCCAGCTGGGAGCATTGTCGGGGTTTGAATTTGTTCTCCTTTCTCTGTGACACTGCAGCTAAACATGGGAATTTTAAATCACCCCGGGAAAGCTAAACCTTGTGCTTTTCAATATTGTCTAATGACAAACATGGGCTGTCTGAGTGCGGCAGGCGGGATCTGTGCTCAGGGAGATGTGGGGCGCAGAGACATCCTGCTGGGGGTCTGTCCTGGGGGTGTGCTTTCCCAGTGTGGAAAGGACTGGCTGGAAGGGTGGCATGGGGCTGCAGTGGTGGGAGGCAGGCAGGTGGCCATGCTGGTGGTCTAGGGTGAGCATTGGTCAAAGCTTGACGACACTGCCTGTGCAGAAATGCTGCTCCTGGGCTCTGGGATCCCCAGGAATGCTGCACCAGGAAGGGAGGGCAGCTCACAGAGAAGGGTTTTCACTATTGTTTGCGATGGGACTGGTGCAGGAATACCACATCTCCCTCAGGTATTCAGGGAGCCACATATGTTGTTGGAGGAATGGAGAAAGGCAGCACAGAGGAATGTGAATGGTCTGACTGCCTTGCTCCTCACAGAGGGTAGGAGCATAGGCTGGAATCCCCTGGGCCAGCAGCCGTTCACTGCTCCTGCTGGATCGAGCTCCTGGTTAGTCTAACCAGACTTTCCCTGCACCCTGGGACTGTTCCAGCTCCCTTGGCTCTGGCAGCAGATCCCTCTCCTTCCAGCCACCACTCTGGGGGTGACGCATGTCCCTGTGCCCCTTTGCCCTCGCTGCCCTTTGGTGCAGTGGATGTGACCGGGCAGCACGGTGGGGACTCAGTAGTGGCTGTTGGCAGAGGGGGACAGGGAGGGACAACTCCTGGCAGTCTCCGGGGTGCAGGGACTGCATGCAGGGACACCAGGCTGGCTCTGGAAGGATGGGACGTGTGACTGTGCTGGCAGCGAGCAGGGCGTTTAACCAGCACAGAGGTGAATGGGGGGACTGGTGTTCCAGCACAGCATCCACATGCCCTGATCCTGTGTGCCCCTGCAGAGCCACACTGCCATGGGAGGCTGCAGCACGTGGGCATGGTGGGAGCTGCTGGTGCTGCTGGGCAGCACGTGGCTGGGGGTGGGCAGCTCCCAGCCCACGGCCCCGGGCCCCACGCACATCCCCGGGCCCCAGCTGAAGTTTCGCCTGGCTGGTTACCCCCGTAAGCACAACGAGGGTCGCGTCGAGGTCTTTTACAACGACGAGTGGGGCACCATCTGCGACGACGACTTCACGCTGGGCAACGCGCATGTGCTGTGCCGGCACCTCGGCTTCGTGGCTGCCACCGGCTGGGCCCACAGCGCCAAGTATGGCAAAGGCGTTGGTAAGAGAGGGGCGGTGAGCATAGCCCCTTGGCACAGCCCTCTGCACTGCCGGGGCTGGGGTGTGTGCCCTGGCAGGTCTGCATGGGCTGCATGTGGGTGGAGGGAGTGGGTGGGCAGGTCTTGTATTTTCTGAGTGCCCAAGAGTGTGTGTGTGTGTGTGTGTGTGCACATGTGTATGCATATGTGTGTGTGTGTGCACGTGTGTCTGTAAGCACATGCGAAGTGGGCTGGGAACCTCTGTGTGTTTGTGTGTGAGCTGCTGTGCAGGTGTGTGGGGCTGTTGCAGGGTTGTGCCTGGCTTGGGAGGTGTTGGGTGCAGTGGGTCCAGGTTGGTGTAGGCAGAGCAGTAGAGGTGTAGTAAGTGCAGGGCTGCTCAGAGTCCAGGCTATGGGTCTTTATGCATGTTTTGTGGGGGCTTTGTATATGTTAGGGCAGCCCCTTGGGGAGGTAGAAACTCCCCATTTGCAGATCCCCCATCTCGGGCTTTAGTCCTTTCATTTTGCTGGCCTCAGCTTTGTGCCAAGGGAGGGTTGCCCCAATCCTGCAGTGCACCTCCGTGGTCCCTGGACGTGCTCCTTGGGCACCTTCCCTGTTCCCAGAGGATGCTGCATGGGCTTGGCCTCCCTCACCCTCAGCCTGTGTCTGGCAGGGCGGATCTGGCTGGACAATGTGAACTGTGCTGGAGGCGAGAAGAGCATTGGGGACTGCAAACACCGGGGCTGGGGGAACAGCGACTGCAGCCATGAGGAAGATGCCGGTGTCATCTGCAAGGATGAGCGCATCCCAGGCTTCAAGGACTCCAATGTGATTGAGGTGAGGAAGCAGATGGCCAGGGTGGCTAGCACCAGGATCTCACAGAGTACCCTGGGTAGATGCCTGGGTGTGGGGTGGTCTGGGCACTCTCCCTTGTGGTGCAGGATCCCAAGGTGACAGGACAGTGGCACTGGCTTTCCTGGTTGCACTCCCCAGAGGGGCACCAGGGGGATGAGGGGCATGGGGTACACGGGGTGGAATCAGGTCCTTGGCCACCCAAGGCCTTCAGATCTGGCCAGCAGGGATGCAGCACCTTGCCATCCTTGTGGTTCACCTGTGACTGCATCCTCGGAGCATCCCTGGGAGCGGGCTGGCAGGAGCTGGGACGGCAGGATGCCGTGAGCTGGGGCTGACCTGAGTCCTGCAGGCAGAGCAGAGCCACGTGGAGGAGGTGCGCCTGCGGCCGGTGGTGTCCGGGGCCCGGCGGCAGCTGCCGGTGACAGAGGGCATCGTGGAGGTGCGCTACAAGGACGGCTGGGCACAGATCTGTGATGAGGGCTGGGGCAGCCACAACAGCCGAGTCGTCTGCGGGATGATGGGCTTCCCAGCTGAGAAGAAGGTCAACAGGAACTTCTACAAGTGAGTGAAGCCAGCAGGGAGCCCACAAAGGTGGAGTGTTGGAGAAGAGCCAGAGGCACAGGGCTGGGGCACAGCTGGGGATGATGCCAGGAACATGGGGTAGTGCTGGGGGCGGACAGTGGGGGCTGTACTGTTGGGTATTGTGGCTCCCCAGAATCCCTCCCATTCCTGTTGCCCTCCAGTGTGAGGCCCAGCCTGGCCACATGGGCACTTGCTAACCTAGCTGGGAGTCTGTGGTGTGTCTGGGAGGCTGTGCCTACCCACCTGTCCCATGCACTGCTGTAGAGGCCACTCCAAGAGGGCAGCTTTTGCTCTGTGGCTGTGGTGCAACATCATTTCTGTCTGATGCAGAGTGTGGGGGTTCCCATCCTGAGGGGAGGTTTGCAGCCCAGATGGGCTGGGCTACTCCACTAGCACCGTGGCCTGAGTGAGGAGCATGGACACACTGTCACAGCAGTGCCCAGCGCAGTGCCTGGTGCTGGGTGTGCCCTGACCAGGCAGCTCCAGTGTTGCTCTGCAGGCGACTGAAGCGAGCAGCCAGGATGAAGGGCCAGAGTCTGAGGCCAGGCAGCAGGTAAGGGGCCGGGGTGCCCCGTCTGCTGAGCCATGGCAGAGCTGGGCTGTCCGGCCCCAGCGGTCTCTGCTGTCGGAATGGATCCTGGCACAAACAGATCCAGACAGAGCAGACCGAGGGCCTGGGCTGTGCTGACCCACTGGCACAAACCCCCCCCAGGTGGACCTGCCTGTGCATGCTGGGGTTCCCCATTCTTCATGAGAGATGATCTCCCTCTGAGGCCGGCCATGCCCCAGGCAGAACAGCCCCCATCCTGCACATCAGGCAGGAGTCCTGGCATGGAGGAGTCCTGTGCAGGATGCCCTGGGAGTGGTGGAGAGGGCTGCAGCACCCTGTCCTACAGTTCTGTGGGGAGCAGAAGGCCTCAGAGCAGAGCTGTCTCTCCTGGTGGATGGGGAAGGAGGGAGGGCTGAGGAAATGGGCTGCTTTCTGCAGAAAGCAGCAGTAGGGAAGCTGGAAAGGCTGCACACTCCTCCATTCTCTGCAGGGTGGGCTGTTGTGGGCACCAAAGCCCTTGCTCAGCACTGCTGGGCACTGGTGGGATGGGCACAGTGTGACAGAGCCTGTTCTGACTGTCCCATATGCTCAGAACCTCTTGCATCCTCTGCCCACTCACTCTTGCTGCCTTTCTGCCAGACCCAGGGAATGGTCTGTCTCTCTTTTCCCTCCATCCCTGAATCCTGCTGCTGGATTTGGTGGTGGGTGCAGTGAGCTGAAAGCCATCCTCTCTGGGCTATGAAATGGCACTTCTCTTGCCTGAGCCTGCTGCCATGTGAAGATGTTACACTGCCCCCAGCACCTGGCCTTGCCCTAGTCCCACCACCTTTCCTGTCCTATACCCAAGGCAAGCTCTTCCTTGTGACCCTTCCCATGTCTGTGTCCCCAACAGCCATCCTCGCCTGCAGCTGGTGATGGGAATCCAGGCAGGGTCATCCAATGGGATCTCCTCAAACCCCCACCCATAGGTCCTGCTTGCTGCAATGTGGTGTTTCCTGGGTGGTTTGATGCTGACTGTCCCTTTCCCAGCAAGCACATCTTTCCCCTGCAGCACTGAGGGCAATGCTTTGTGACTCCATGAGGTTGCCATCTGCTCCTGTCCCTCTGCCCAGAGCAGGAGCTGGCTCCTGAGACCCACCTGCTGCTTTGCAGGGACTGATCAATTTGGGCCTGTGCAGCTGCAGTCATCATATATGGGGCACAGGCTAATCCAGGCTGAAAGGGACCTTGAGGAGTCCTCATCCAGCTCCCTGTGTGGAGCAGGGCTGGCTGTGGGTCAGCCCAGGATTTTATCCAGTTGGTTTTTGAAACCTTCCAAGGATGGGGATCCTGCAGCCCAATGGCCTCTGCTCCATTGTGATACAGCACTCATGGGGAAGATTTTCCTTTTCCCAAGCCTGAACCTTGCATTTCCAGTCAAGCCTGTTTTCTCTTGTGCTCTTCCCTATGTGCTGGAAGAGCCAGGCTCTGGTTCCCTGGCAGCTCCTCAGAGGTGGGGATCGGCTGCTGCAGTGCCCCTGACCCATGGCAGCCCCACCTGCAGTGACCCCTGCCCCCTGCCACTCCCACCCCACTGTCCTGCTGCTCTCCTCGGTGCTTGCACCATGTACATAACATCTTCTTGTCCTGGGGACCCAGAACCGGGTGCAGGATCCAGATGTGGTTTCCTGAATGTGAATGGGCTGATGCCCTCCAGCCATCTGAATCCCAGTTCTCAGCAGCCTTCTGCTGTGTCCTGGGGCTCACTAGGCTGTGTAGGCTGACACTAACCTGCTGCTGGCCTGCAGGGCCAGTGCTGGGCTTGATTTTTCCTGGTCCCTGAGGTCGTCAATCTCCTGCCCTGCTTTGGGCCACTCTGCTCTTCATTCCTTGTGGGCTCTGGAGTTTTGGCTCTGCTCTCCAAGGGAAGCAAAGCATTTGAGGATGTTGGGGCCACATCTACACTGTGTGCACACTGTGCTCTGGGCAGCCTCCCTCCTCTTCCAGAGGAAAGCTTGGCCACGGCTTGGCCTGTACCTGGGCTGCTCCCCTTGCTGGCAGTGGGTCCTTGCCACCCTGCAACCTCCGTGGCCCTGGGACAAGCAATCACAAGCAATCCTGTGCCACTTGCTTGGTGCTGCTTGCCAGGTGTCCTGCTCCCTGGGGGTGCAGCGCAGTGATTGTGTCTGGTGTCTGGATGAGGACATGGAGACATCTTACTCACACCCAACAGATCAAATCATGGCTGCTGGTGTTTGATCTTTTGCTGTATGAGAAGTCAGTGCGGGATGTGACTGCATCCAACATAGTTTCCTGGTGTGCAGGAAACTGCATCATTGCTGCAGAGGGCAGCTGTGTCACACTATTGACGGCACATGATGCTGTTGAACCCATGTGTGACACAAAGGAGATGCACATGAGTCTCCCTGCGGGTGCCCAGTCCAGCCTCCAGTGAGGCCAGGGCAGGCTGTGCTCCCTGTGTCACTGCAGCTGACACAGGTGGCAGTCTAAGGCCCCAGACTCGGTGACAGTTGTTTTCTGTTTTCCAGGCTGGCATCCAAATCTCAGCCTAATCAAAAGCGCAGGGAGGACGTAGGGCCCAAGAAGAGGTAAATGGCTCCAGTGGAGAGACTGAGAGCCAAGAGCCCCATACAGTCCTGCTGGAGCTGTGCATGTCCCCATGCAAGTCCCTGTGCTGCTGGGGATGTGGCACAAGGAGTTGGTGAGGGGTGGGTGCCTGGCACACGCCATGTGTCACCCCAGAGCCAGGAAAAGGGGCACAGCAGCACATGCAGCTGCAGGCAGGGTGGCTGGTGACACATCCACTGCCACTGGGCTTGCTGGCTGTGGCTCAGGGCTCCTCTCCCCTTGCAGACTCTTCACGGAGCGGCAGCAACTCAACTACCGCCTGCACTCGGTGTTGTGCACGGGGACGGAGGTGCATCTCTCCATGTGTGCCTTTGAGTTCCACCGAGGCAACACCTCCGCTGCCTGCGGGACGGGGATGCCTGCTGTCGTCAGCTGCGTGCCCGGGCCCCTCTTCGCTGCTGGCAATACCCACAAAAAGAAACAGCGCCAGCAGCAGCAGGGCCAGGTGAGCCCCGTGGAGTGGAGGACAAGTCCTGTCGTGGCCCAGAGCCGGGCACTGCCCCATGGCCAGGCTCTGTCCCAGACTGCACTCTGAAGTGCAGGTCCCTGGGTGACTGGCTCTGGAGCAGGAGGTGGGGCTGGTGTCCTGTTCCTGCACATCCCAGGAGTCGTGGCCAGCCCTGTGTTGTGCCATGCTGTGCTGTGCCATGCCATGCCATCAGCACCATGCCATTCCGTGCTGTGCCACACTGGCCGTGCTGTGCCACACCATGCCATTGTCACTGCACCATTCTGCACTGTCCCACACCATGTTGTCCCCACTCCCCACAGCCCCGGATCCGGCTGAAGGGCGGCGCGAGGGTCGGCGAGGGCCGTGTCGAGGTGCTCAGGAGCAGCGAGTGGGGCACGATTTGTGACGACCGCTGGAACCTGCTGTCTGCCAGCGTGGTGTGCCGCGAGCTGGGCTTCGGCAGTGCCAAGGAGGCCCTCACTGGGGCACGCATGGGCCAAGGTGAGGGTGCTGCAGTGGAGGGGCCAGGCATTCCCTCTTGGGGCTGCAGATGGAGCACTTGTCTGGGCTCTGCTGGACTGGGGAGAGCCATGGCCGAGCTTGTCCTGTGGGCACTCAGCTGCTGGGTGCACGTGGAGCATCCTGAGGGGACCATGGCCACTCAACCACAGTGCCCCGGGCAGCAGCTGTGGAGACTTGAGTGCACCAACTCCCTCGGGCCTGCCGAGGAGTGAGGGCAGCCACGGGGACAGGGCGGCCTTGGCCATCCCCATGTCATGGGGCCCTGAGTCCTGCCAACCCCTGGCAGGGACGGGGCCCATCCACCTTAATGAGGTGCAGTGCCAGGGCACCGAGAAGTCCCTCTGGAGCTGCCCTTTCAGGAACATCACACAGGAGGACTGCAAGCACACGGAGGACGCAGCTGTCCGCTGCAACATCCCCTACATGGGCTATGAGAACCTGGTGCGCACCACGGGGAGCTCCCGGCAGCAGAGTGGGGAGCTGGGGGAGGCCCACGGGACCCACAGCAGAGGGGCCCCTCATCGCTCCTCCTTTGCACCCTACACGTTCCTCCCTGCCCTGGGAGCTCAGGAATTTTGTGGGTGGCAGTCCCAGCCACCCCTGAGGGGGAGGTTGGAGGGGAGGCTGTGGGGGGCTTTGGGCACTGTGAGGGGTGATGTGGGGCATCTGCTCTCTGCTGCTCTCCTTGCTACTAGCCTGTGCCCACTCCCCAGCAGAAACACCAGGAAAAAATCACTGTGGGCCAACCAAGAGAGATTTTTTTTACCTATGATGAAATGAGCAAATGGAGCTGCTGCCTGTTCCCATTTGCCCTTGTCCATCATTTCATCCCGTTTGAGCTTTTTAATGATTTTTAGCTCTCTCATAGCTTTAATTTCTGAAATTATGCCATTTCAGAATGAACTGTTTTCCCTGCTTTGGTGAGACAATTCATGAACTCGCAATCAATTCCTTTTCCCCAAATCTGCTAGTTTCAGCGAGTTCCCCGCTGACCAAAGCTGTTTGCTGCTCTGCTCAGTTCCTGGCTGCCCCCACCCCATGTGCCTGAAGGCCCTGGCCTAGGCCTATCAAGCACAACCCCAGCTGCATCACTGCATCAGTTCTGGGAGCATCACCTGCCATGGTGATGGTGCTGCCACTGCCTTTCTCCGCAGATACGGCTGAGCGGGGGCCGGAGCCGCTTCGAGGGGCGGGTGGAGGTGGCGGTGGGGGCTGGCGACGGGAGCCGGCCGCGCTGGGGCCTGGTCTGCGGCGAAGGATGGGGTACACTGGAGGCCATGGTGGCTTGTCGCCAGCTGGGTCTGGGATTCGCTAATCACGGCTTACAAGTAGGTGCCAGCACCAGCTTGGCCAGGGCAGCCAGCGGCCACCACCACTGCTCACGGGGCTGGGGGTGTGGGTGGACAGGGCTGGGGTGGGTGGGAGGGAGGTGGCACACGCAGGGTGCCCGCTCACGGCCCCAGGCCTTCCCTGCAGATCCGCCTGGCCGGCGGAAGGACAGCCTCTGAGGGCCGCGTGGAGGTGAAGCGAGGCAGTAAGTGGGGCACGGTCTGCAGTGATGGCTGGACCACCAAGGAGGCCATGGTGGCCTGTCGGCAGCTCGGCCTGGGCTACTCCCTGCATGCGGTGACGGTAGGTGCCAGCAGGGTGGCCCCTGGTGATGTCTGGTGAGCACAGGCACCAGCACTTCCCGGACAGCTGTGGGGCTGTCGGGGTACCGAGGGGCATGGCTGCTCCGTGCTGTGGGACAGGACCCGTGTGGGCAGCCTTGGACATGGGCAGGGCTGTGCCGTGGTGGGGGTCTGGCTGCAGCCTGGGCGTGAGCAAACTGGGGCAACCTGGCTGCCAGCCCTGCCACCCACCCTGCCTCGCCCCTCCTCAGGAGACGTGGTACTGGGACGCCAGCAACGTGACAGAGATGGTCATGAGTGGAGTGAAGTGCGCTGGCCATGAGATGTCCCTGAGCCACTGCCAGCACCACGGGGCCAGCCTGAGCTGCAGGAACACGGGCACGCGCTTCGCCGCAGGTGTCATCTGCTCTGAGAGTGAGCGGCCACGGGGGCTGAGGCGAGGGAGGGTGTGGGCAGTGGGACTGGGGGGGCCTGTGGCGGGGGGGGTCTGCAGGAGGAGGTCTGCAGGCAATGGGGTCTGCAGGCAGTGGGATCCGTGGGCGGTCGGGTCTGTGGGCACTGCAGTCTGTGGGTGACAATGCGGTCTGTGGGGCCAGGGCCTGCAGCTAAAGGGGCTGCAGGTAGCGGGGTTTGAATAGGGAGGAGCTGCAGTGTCAGCCTGTGCACAGTCAATGGGGAGGGCACGCGTTCCCCTGGCCAGCTCAGCCCTGCCGGTGCTGGGCACTGCCCTGTCCCCACTACCCACCCCGTCCCCTGCCGAGCAGTGGGGCCTGTCCCAGAGCAGCCGCCTTTCCCCAGCTGCCTCTGACTTGCTGCTGCACGCACCGCTGGTGCAGGAGACGGCCTACATCGAGGACCGCCCGCTGCACATGCTGTACTGCGCCGCCGAGGAGAACTGCCTCTCCAGCTCGGCCCGCCTGGCCAACTGGCCCTACGGGCACCGCCGCCTGCTCCGCTTCTCTTCCCAGATCCACAACCACGGCCGTGCCGACTTCCGCCCCAAGGCCGGCCGGCACTCCTGGGTCTGGCATGAGTGCCACCGGTGCGTGTGCAGTGAGGGCAGGGGCAGCCTGGGCTGGGGACGGGAGAGGGTGGTGGTGCTGCTCTGATGGGCTGAGCGAGGTTGACACTGGACGGGGGGATGCTGGACAGGGGTGACACTGAGAGAGGGTGACACTGTGTGTGACGCCGGGTGAGGCACCATTGCTGCCCCTCGTTTGGCTCAGGGCTGTCCCTGGATGAGTAGTGTTGGGGCTGGAAGCCCTGGGATGCGACTGTAGGCTTTGCCCTGCAGCTAAGCCCTCTGTTTGCCTGGGCTGTCTGGCTGGGGACAGTGGTGTCCCCACCAAGGGCAGGATAGAACTCTGCCTAAACTCACAGTGCTGTGGCCTCAAAGCAGGGGCTGTGGGGACCTTCCTGGTGGTGAGGGGTCAGGCAGGTAGCACAGAGCTGATGCAGGGCTGGGCAAGTCTCCCACCTGTCTCAGGGGTCCCTGCCTCTGCCAGACTCTGGTCAGCAGGCGCTGGCTCCTTCCCGCAGGCACTACCACAGCATGGACATCTTCACCCACTATGACATTCTGACCCCCAATGGCACCAAGGTGGCTGAGGGACACAAGGCCAGCTTCTGCCTGGAGGACACCGAGTGCGAGGAAGGTGAGTGACAGGGGGCCCTGCAGCACCATCCCTGCCTGTGTCCCTGTCACAAAGCTGCTGCAGCCAGACTGGGTGGGCAGCACAGGGGCTGCAGGGCAGAGGGGGCTGCATCAGGCATGAGCTGCATCTCCCCCTGCCTACAGATGTGGCCAAGCGGTATGAGTGTGCCAACTTTGGGGAGCAGGGCATCACTGTGGGCTGCTGGGACCTGTATCGGCACGACATCGACTGCCAGTGGATCGATATTACTGATGTCAAGCCAGGCAACTACATCCTGCAGGTGCTGGACCTGAGCTGCCCTGGCCCCTCCTGCCACCCTCCTACATGCATCCCCACCCATCTGCCCCTGCACCCCAGCCCGCTATATACCCCAGCCACCAAGCCCTCTCTCCCACTGGAACTGGGTGGGGCTGGTGGGTGTGCTGGTGTGAGGCAGTGCCTGTATTCATGCCCAGAGACGTGAAGGGCTGCTCAGAGAGGCTTCTGCACAAGTTTTTCAGCTCTGAGCAGCATTACTCATGGGCACACAGTGCACAGGGACAGGGCCACCCCAGCACAGAGGCTCCTCGGAGCACTCCAGCACACCCAGGGCAGATGGGGAGGCACATCCTGCAGGGCTGGGGTACAGGGGTCATTTCCTGGGTCACAGCTCCACCAAGGTCAGGAAGGTGTGGGACAGAGGGCTGTGTCCTCACTGTCAGTGCCCCACAGGTTGTGATCAACCCCAATTTCGAGGTGGCAGAAAGCGACTTCACCAACAATGCCATGAAATGCAACTGCAAATATGACGGCCACCGCATCTGGGTGCACAGCTGTCACATCGGTAATGTCTGGGACACAGCCCAGGGGCAAGGGCATGTGGGCAGGGGTGCCCCAGGAGGAGGGCAGCGATGGGGCTTCAGGAGGCCGTGGGGATGGGGGCGGGCAGGGGCTGGGGCCCTGGGGCAGCTGTGGTGGGAGCAGAGGTGCTGGCAGGGCAGTTGACCTGTGGCACCAGAGCCAATGGCTCTTGTGCTCTGCCTGCAGGAGATGCACTCAGCGAGGAAGCCAACAAGCGGTTTGAGCAGTACCCAGGTCAGCTCAACAACCAGATTTCATAGGGCCCCAGACCCTGGAGAAATGGGCATCTCCCTCCCTCACCCAGTATGGGTGGGTGGAAGCCACTGGGGGCCGGCAGGGAGGCCTCATGCCCAGCACTGCTGCCACCACGTCCTGCCGGGGACTGCCCAGGACTCACCACTGGCTGCCCCTCCCCACCCCAGGGGGCTGGTGCTGGAGGCACCAACACCTGCACCTCCCAGCCTGAGGCTACCACCCCAACCACTGGCCAGAAGACTGTGCCCATGTCCCCAGGGCTGTGGTACACGTGTACAGTCTGGGAGGTCCTGCATCCCCCACTGCTCCAGTCCTCTCCATTTCAGCTGCACCCAACCCCTCACTCCTTTCTTCAGCCCTGGTTCCTTTCACCCCACATCCCTCCCCACAGCTCACCCCCTCAGCTGGCCCCAGGACTCACCTCCCACACAGGGACCCATTCCCCTTCCTGTCCTCAGGAGCCCATGGTCCCCAAGGATGGTGAGGGTGCTCCTGCCTACAGCGCTGCCCAGGGGTGGCTCCTACCCCCTCTCTCAGTTGTAATTTTATTTTCTCTATAAAGTTATCAGTTTTATTTCCCAGTGGCTGCTGACACTTCTCTGGCCTGGGTGTCAACAGCTCATGCTGCAAGGCTGGTTGGCACACTCCGGCACAGAGCATGGGAGCATCCTTCGGCCGGCCCCTGCAACCCCTTGGATGGTGGAGACAGGCAGTTCCCCCATCCACACAGTCCTGGCCCCACACCAGCCCTCTGTCTGCATCCCCCTCAGCCAGGTTTCCCTGCTCTGGGAGAAGCTTGAGTGGGTGAGAGGAAGGGGCCAGCAGCAGCCCCACGGGCCATGTTGGTGGAAAATGAGGGGGCACCCTGGCACAGCTGGGATGAGGTGAAGTGCTGGTTTCCCTTCACCAGATCCAGGGCAAATGTTACTGAGCAGAAATTTCACCCTGGGGTTGTGACCCACAAGAACTGGGGGTTCATGGCAGAGGGGCTGCCTTGACTCATGCAGGAGCACAGCCTATTAGGGCTGGGGCCTGAGACATGCTGGGCAGGGAAGTGGGGCAGAGACACTGACATGACACAAGGGGCAGGGAGCCGTAGCCCAACTCTCACACCTCAGCTGGGTGCTCTGGTCATGCCTGCAGTACACAAGAGTTGTAGGAACACCAGGCGCTGCCCCCTGAGCTGGCGGGAGGTGGGAGGAGGAGGAGGAGAGGAACAGGCCTTGGCTGGGGCCCTGGAACGCACTGCGGTCAGCACAGCCAGAGCAGCTATGCCAGACACGCCGCGATTTCCCCCCCTCTGTGAGCCGGTGGCGCTGGCTGGGGCAGCGAATTCCTCTGGAGAGACTGGGGCTGCTGAAAGGAGGCCTGTTCTCAGGGCAGGGGAATGCGGGGGGAGCAGAGGCAGAGCTGCCCCTTGCCACAGCACCCCTGAAAAACTGTGCTGCTTTCATCTCCCAAAAGTAACAGCCGGAGCTCGGGAGCTCTGTCACGGGCAGGGCTTGGCCCAACACCCGCATTCCTGCCATCACACTGGGCTGGATGCAGCTGCTGCAGGCTGCCCTCGCTGCAGAGCTGCTGCAGGCTGCCCTTGCTGCAGAGCTGCTGCCTCCCATCGCCACTGGAGCAAAGCAGGGGCTTTTCCAGGAAGGCAAGGAACAGCTGGAGCCGCTCCTTCCAGCCAGGCAGCTGCAGAGCACAGGGGCAGCCCCAGCTGTCCCCAGGGCCTGGGTGGGCGTGGGAGTGGACACTGGGCTGGAGCAGGACAGGCAGAGCGCTGGCCCAGCTTCCCACCCTCAGCCCTCCTGAACATCAAGGTCAGGAGACACTGTTTTGGCCACCACAAAGTCCAGCACCAACACCCCTTTCACCACAGCCTGGAAAGCTGCTGCATGGGAGGGGATGTGGGCACAGACATCAGAGCACTCAGAGAGGTCCCAGTGGAAGTGATGTGCCCAGATGGACACAGCACAGCCACAGCAACATGAAAAAGCTCGGCTGCACTCCAGGGAGGCACTGTCAATCCCAGAGCCACTCCGGGGCCACTCTCACCCACAGAGGGGCTGCAGGAGGCTGGACAGCTGCCAGCCTGGTACAAACAGAAGAGCTGGAACCCAGCCGTGTGGGCACTGAGCAGGTGGCAGGACATCACTAATGTCGAGGAGGTCCATGGAGACACAACCAGCTCCTTCCCAAGGTCTCGTGTGAGGACTGACAGGAGGCACAGCATCCCACATAGCCCAGCCTGTGCCAGGGAACTGCTGCTGCTGTGGGAATGTGGTGTGGCACTGGGAGCCCCTAGAAAAGTGCTTTATTTGAATACAGAGGGGAACTGCTGCACCACAAGTCACCCAAGCACTGGGCCCGGCCCCTCTCCTGGCCCCTTCCAGTCCTGCACGAGCTTTCAGTCCCTGCCTGGCCGGCACAGACATGGCTTGGTCCTGCCCTCAGCTCCAGGCCAGCACTGCTGGTCAGCACTGGGCAGTCCCCACTACTCCGTCACCTCGGGCACGACGCTCACCAGCAGTGTGTCGTGGCCGCGCCGCACCAGCATGGCCAGGCTTTGCTGTGTCCGCACCGCCTCGTACACGTCCTCAGCGCGCCGTGACGATGTCCCGTTGATCTCCAGCACCACATCACCGGCCTTCAGCCCAGCCCTGCGGGGAGAACATGGATGAAGCACAAAGTGGGTGAAGCAGATGCTCAGCTTCATCAACCCTGAAGGATGCAGGGGCAGGCACAGCAGAAGCCTTGGGCTGTGGCACCAGGTGTTCCTCCAGTAACGCCAGTACCTCTGCCAGCAGGACACCCAGCCTGGGCAAAGGTGCTCGGGTAGTTTCTGCTGCAAGGCTCAAGCCCCACTGCTCTGGAGCAAAATACTTGGAGCTAAACACATCCCCACTAGTGCAGCTCCTCCTTCACACACTCCAAGGCACAGGGCAGCACTTACTGATGGGCTGGGGAGCCGATGATCACCTTGTGGATCAGCACACCATAGGACACATCAGGGAAGCTGGGATCACGCAGTTTCAGCTCCGCCAGGATGCTGCAGAGTGGGAATTGGCATCAGAAGCAGAGTAGGAGGCAGAGCAGGGCTCCCACCCCACCCCAGCTGCACAGGCTCAGAGACCAGACACAGAACCTGCCCTCTTGCGTCCCTGCACGCTGCTGAGCACAAGCATAGCTGCCAGCCCCAAACACCACCACCCTGCCAAAACAAGAAGACAAGAGTCCCAGTGGCACTAGGGGAAGCTGGAAACCACTGGAGCAGCTGCCAGCTGGATCAGAGCTGTGATGATACCCGTCCCCACATCACATTGCCCTTCTTGGTGTCAGACCCACCCCTCCTCTGCTGCAGTTTCCCTTCCCAGCCCTGGGTGGGCAGGTCGCACAACACAAGCTGTGCCCCTCTTTCTGCCAGATGTGTCACCAGAGCTTTGCCCATGTCTCTTCTCCAGAGCCTAGAGGCTAAGCAATCCCAGTTCCTTCAACTCTCTCACAAATTTTAGATTTTCTAAACCAAGCTTAAACTCTGAATGTGTCACAGCTCCACTCTGGACTCTCCCCAACAGCTTCTCAACCTAACCTGAACATATCCAGAACCAGATGCAGCACTCCAGCTGGATCTCTCCAGAGTGAAGAACAGCATTCTTCCCCCAACCACTGCAGTGGCTCTGATTTCTGCAGCCCCAGACACTCATAGTCTCTGCCCAGCTTTGCTCCCATCAGGTCCCTGTTCAGCCAATCACAGCTCCCCATATGGCAGTGGTCCATGCTGAGCTCTCCTGTACCGTCCCACAGCCTAGTGCAAGCTGCCATCCTTTCCTGGTTCCACACAGTGGAGCTGGGAAGGGGCCTCTAAAGAGCATCTTGCCTGACCCTACTGCTCCAGCAAGCTCAGTCAGGGCAGGCTGCCCAGGACCGTGTCCAGGTAGGTTTTGAGTATCACCAAGGACTCTCCAGGCAATGTGTGCCAGGCTCTGACCACCCTCTTCACAGTAAAAAGGGTTTTCTTGTGTTCAGATGGAGCATCATGTGTCTCTGTGCCTGTGGCCTCTCGTCCTGCCCCTGGGCACCATCGACAGAACAACAGGGTCTGTGCCTGGGCTTGTGCCCAACATGGAGATTCCCCTTCCTGTGCCAGGGAAAGGTTCTGGCCTTTCCAATGAGCGTGTTCAGAGCAGTCACCCTATTCCAAAGCAAGCAATGCCTTGTTGGGAGACCTTCCCACTGGACACAAACAAGTCTCACAGTCAGGTGGTTTCCCTGGACCAGTGTGCTGGCTGTGCAGAAGCTGGACCTGCTTCCTAGGAGCCATGTCCGAGGCATTTCACACTGCTTCCTGACAGATCCTGTGTCGCAGTGTGGCCAGGGAAGGAGGAGGCTGGGCTCCCACGTTCCTCTGGTTCTGCCGAGTACCAGCACCATCTACTGGGCACCCACCGGGCCTGTCAGCAGTGCTGGCTGTGCCATCATCCCCCTCAGGGGGCACAGAGGCACCTGCTCCTCCCTTTGGGGCCAGGCAGGGGCTGTTTGGAGTGCCCAGGGGTGCAGGCAGCCCAGACTCAACCAGCTCACAGGAATCATGAGAGCTTTAGGAGGGCAGAGAATGGTTCTGAAAGGTGTTTGCCCAGCATGGCACAACACCAGCCCCAGCAATGTGCTGAGACCCATGAGGCAGCTGAAGGTCCCTTAAAGGTAGCTGCAAGAGCCAAGGAATGGGAACAGGTGTTGTCCTTGAGAATTGCTCCCAGAGGTGAGAGCACAGGTCCTGTTGGCTCCTGACATGGGCACTTCACGGAATCAAAGAATTGTCTGGATTGGAAAAGATCTTAAAGATTAAATCCAACTGCTTCTCCTGCTCAGAATTGCCAAGGCCACCACTGACCATGTCCCCAAGTGCCACATCCACAGGGCTATTAAATTCCTCCACAGATGGGGACTCCCCCATTGCCCTGGGCAGCTGCGTTAGGGCTGGACAGCCCTTTCCAGGGAGGAATTTTCCCAACACCTAACCTGACCCTCCCCTGGCACAGCTTGAGGCCATTTCCTCTCATCCTGTCCCTTGTTCCCTGAGAACAGAGTTGAACACACCCCCCCCGGGTTCCCCCTCCTGGCAGGGAGTTGTAGAGAGCAAGATCCACCCCAAGCTTGATTAGACCAGCCTAGAGTCTAACCACAACATGAGCACAAAGAGATTTGGGACCAAAAGTTTAAGCTGTAGAGATAATTGTCCCAAAACCAGGCACCCTCAGTTAATTGGGAAAATCCTATTACATCCCTGCTCCAACAGGACCAGTCTTTTGGTCCCCAAACTTAGGATGGGCACCTGGGAGTGAGGGTCAGCATCATCACCCCGATGTACCGGCGCTTCGTCTCAGCATTGCCAAACCAAGAGCCTGCCAAAAGAAAGGATATGGAATGTCACATCTGTAAAACAGAGACACACTCAGAACAGTGCTAGGCTGTCCAACATCCTTCAGGACAGCCAGTGTGTATAGAGCCATTCCCAGTCACCACAACAACTCAGTCCACTTCCCAGTACCAGTGAGAGTGTACCAGTTGTTGTACTTTGAACTGACTTTGCTTCCCTGGTTTGTCAGTTTTTTGACTGAGAATGTCCTTCCCTGGTGCCACAGGAGAACCAGACAGGAGTCTGCCTTAAATAAATTCTGACATGCAGAGACACAAAAAGAGGCAACATTCCACATGGCCAAGGGAAGGACTTGTCCTCTATGCTACCAGTGAATTCTGCACCTGCACTTCCACCAGTGCACAACCAGACTCAGCAGCCCTGGGTTCCAGGTCACCCTCTTCCTGCTGAAACACCAACAAAAGCTTCACTGATTTCCCATCTGTTGTGATCTAATAAAAAGCAGCAATGGACCAAAAATAGAATCCTCACATACCCCTGGGGACTCAGGTTACCTGGGACACCTGACCTGTCGCAGGGGCATACAGCTGTGGGCAGAGGAGCAGCAGCACAGCTTTCCAGTGGCACAGGGGAGTTTCATGCCAGATGGGACCCCAAAGGCTCATTCTCTCGCTCTCCTTGCCTTTCTCTGGAAGAAGGGCTTGGAGCCCCAGCTGTGCCAAAGCTTGCCTCTCTCATTCTCCTCCCCCAACACCCAAGCAGGGAGGCTCCCACTCACTCTTGCGCTGCTCCTCCTTTTGCAGGAACTTCCGGAGCCGGTCAGAGGGTATGGCAAAGGAGATGCCCGATGTCACCTTCATGGTGTTCACCCCAATCACCTCACCATCCTGCAGGGAAAGGGCACTGGGATACCCAGCCTGGATCACTGTTGAGAGCAGGGGAACTACTACACCAGCCTGGAGTTCTGCCTGTGCACCCGCTCCTTCCCAGGCTACTGTCCCTGTGTCCTGTCTGACCCTACCAAGGCTGGATAGGGTCCATAGGCCCATAGGCTGAGCCCAGAGTTCCTCACTCTGCCCCACCAGCACCAGCCAGGCCTCACTGAGCAGGGCTCAGCTCCACCAGAGTTCCACTGGCTCTGGCTCCCTAGAATGCTGCACAGGGCTCTCATGCCAGGCTGAATCCTCCTCCTCCTTCTGCCAGGGAGCCTGGAGGACTCGCAGTCCGTCCCTTCCTCCCAGCACCCTTAAGCACTCCCACGGAGGGGCACACAGCACTTCTCTGCCCCAGCCAGTGAGGGGACAAGCAACAGGACTCACCAGGTTGACGAGGGGGCCCCCGGAGTTCCCAAACTGCGGCAGAGGAGAGAGAGTGAACAGATCATGAGCCCCATCCTGCACAGCAGCAACAGCCGGAGGCCAATCCCAGGGAACGTGGTCAGGCCGATTCCGGAGTGCACGGGTGACTGGCCACAACCCCCTCGGCTCCCCACATTCCATATGAGCCCCCTCCTCCTCCCAGCACCCAGGCCCTGCCCCAGCCCCCTGTTCCCTTACATCGATGGCGGCATCGGTCTGGATGTACTCCATGTCAGAGGTAGCCAGGCCCAGCTCGCGGCTGCCGCGCTGCGCCGAGCTCACAATGCCCGAGGTGATGGTGTTCTGCAGCGCGAAGGGGCTGCCCATGGCCACCACGAACTCGCCCTGCCGCACCTCGGCCGAGCGGCCCAGCGGCAGCGTGGGCAGCGGGTGCTGTAGGGAGCGGGAAGGTGAGCAGGGGGGACGAAGGGAGGGCCCCTATGTCCCCATGGCTGTGACACACACCTTGGGCTTGATCTTGATGGTGGCGATGTCGGCCACCTGGTCCACGTCCTGCACCGTGGCATCGTACTGCTCACCACTCGCCAGCTTCACCCGCACGCGCCGCCGGTTCGCCACCACGTGCGCGTTGGTGACGATGAGCCCATCCGGGGACACCAGGAACCCCGAGCCGTTGGAGATGGGCACATCCCGGCCCAGAAAGGGGTGCCTGTCGGGGGGGCACAGGTCAGGGGGGGCAACGGGGACCCTGGGGGGACTGGTGTGCACTGCAGGGATGGCACACAGGGCTGGGCAGATGGGTAGGACTGGGAAGCAGCAGGGAACAGCCAGGATGTCTGGGCAGCAGTGTTTCCGATTGTGAGGCAGAGGGTTTGACTCTGGACACAGGTGACACCAGGCTGGAGGGAGCAGCCACCCAGCTGGAGAGCAGAGCTGCTGCCCTGAGACGGTCCGAGTGGCCAGAGGCGCTGCATGGCAAAAACATTGTGGGGTGCAAAGAGGAATAAAAGCAAAGCGGTGCTGCTGAGGCAGAGTGACAGGGCAGCCTGGAAGGCAGCTCTGCCAGACGGTGCCGCAGAACAGGGAGGTGTCAGGTGCGGGTGGCAGCCGTGTCCCCACGGGCCGTGTCCCCATGCCCCGTGTCCCCTCCACGGGCCGTGTCCCCCCCACGGCGGGGCTGGCCCGGTCTGTCCCGCAGCGCGGGGGACCCCGCGGGCCGCCGGGGCGGGATCCCTGCCGGCCTGCCCGATGCCCGCACCTGCCCACGATCTCCACGTAGACCAGCGCCGGCGCCGTCTTCTCCACCACGTCGGCGATGAAGTTGAAGGCGGCGCGGGGCGAGGCGGGCGGCGGGCCGGGCGGGCCGGGCGGGGCGGGCACGGCGGCGCTCAGCGCGGGCCGCCGGCGCTCCC
>JAWWEW010000112.1:23826319-23846301 GCA_035583185.1 Anabacerthia variegaticeps | reverse complement strand
CGCCCTCCTCCCCGCCGTCCTCCTCCTCCTCCTCCTGCTCTGCCGGGCCGGGCTGGGCCAGGAGGGAGCGGCTCCCGCCGCCCCGCCGCGCCGCGCCGCCCCCCCTGCGCGCCCGGCGCAGGACACAGCGCCCCCGGGCCGCCCGACACCCCGCCCGCCGGCACACACCGGGTTAACACCGGGTCAAACAGCGGCGGCCCCGCCGCGCACCGGCCCGGGGCGGGTCTCGGCCCGGCCGCAGGTGGGGCGGGGTGGGGCGGGGTGGGCCGGGCCGGCCCCGCTCCCCGCGGTGCCCGAAACCCGGCACGTCCCACGGGCTCCCGCCGCTTTGTCCCTCTCTCCTCCACCCCTCTCCGAGTCTCTTTTTAGATTCTTTTTCCTTTGAGTGGTGGTTGCCTCTCTCCCCTCCCGCTCCCCTCGAAGCCCCCAGGCAACTGCTGGTAATACCCCAAGGAAAGTTAGTCGGTCGCGCAGCACCTGTTGGTGATGGGTTCGGCGGCCCCCTGTCCCCCTCCGGAGCGGGGTCCCCCCGGCACGGAGCCGCCCTGAGCCCTCCGCCGACCGGAGAAAGCAGCAGCCTGCTCGCAACAGGCAGCAGAAAGCCTCTACGGCAGAATAAAGACAAATCTAGCAGCTCGCCTCGGAGTCAGGAAGCGTTGAAGGAGATGCTTACAAATCATCCGATGAGAGAGATGCTTCAAAAACATCAATATTGATGTAACACAAAGCCGTTTCCCCGTGTTTATAAAAAGTTCGCACCATCACAAACAATCTACACGCTTTACTAACAAATTGATCCTGCTGTGGAATGCTTCCCTGGGACAGAAATGCTTGTTATCACCTTTCTGCGAGGAAGAGGATGATTTATTATTTGTTTCACGCCCTGGGTATTTATGTGTGTAGCTTGAGCACTACCAAGCTAACATTTCACTTCATCCTGAACTGCAAGGAAACATCTTGAATTGGAAGGAGGATGATCTTCTCTAGTGTTTCAAAAGATCATATCCTCTCTTCCCTTTACCCTTTAGGCAAATCTGGAACTATTAAGTTAAAATTTTGCCTACTTTTAGGACACTTTTAATTTCCCAAGTGACTGTTTTGTGTCAAAGAGGCAACTGAGTGACAAATTCCTGAAACACATAAAGCAAGCATATGATACAGCAATTTAGTCTTTAATAAACAGCAACACATTCAGGCATTAAAAGAGGGGAATTTTCCTCTGCTTTGTCTCCTGATGGCAATATCTGTGGGAGCTGAAAATACCAGCAGCAGAAAATCCTTGGGAAGTACCAACTCTGTCCAGCTGGTTATTTCCAGAGGCACAATAACATGACCTTAGCAGAGAGCTGAGGTGTTATTTTACTCTTCTAGTTTACTGCTTGCATAAATAAAACAGGTTAAACTTTCAAGGCAAGAGAACAGTTAATTCAAATAGTATGTCTGTCACGGTCATGATCAATTAAACAAAATGCCCCCGAGCTCTTTCCCTCATCTTAAATCTGTGCTTGGACATTAGGGGAATTTCCCACACTTTGAAGTTTACAACGTACCCTCATCCAGCAAGCAGTGGATTTAGATAGAGTGTTGCTTCCACCAGCTGAAGGCATGTCCTACGGAAAAGGAAGGCAGCTCCTGAAGATACAGAACACGAGAGAGCAGCCCAGAAAAGCCCATGGTCCTATCCTACGCTTTCAGGTTGACAGTCTAATAATAGGAAGATAAATAGTAAGAAAATAGCAAGAAAACCACCTTTATTTACAGTTGCTGATTAAAGCATGCATCACAGATGGATAATAAAGAAAGGTGTTTATATACCTTAGTACTGAATCACTGGGCCTTATTATTCACAGTTACACAGTTCATACAGTCACCAGCAGCACAACTGATGTGCTGCTGTTATTTCCATAGTCCAAAGTCACTCCTTTGGTAGTGGGCACAGATAGCAAGTAGATACAGGGTTGCAGGACTGGCAATACATTTTACCTTGGTGTAACATACACAAAAGCCTGGATACAGTTTATTTTCTGTGTTCTCTCAGTGTACAGAATGGGAAAAATTAAAGTTATGTAAACACCTTCATTTTTCTAGATTAAATACAATGGAACATTCTTGTTTCAATCACAAGACTGTTGAGAACAAAAGATTCAGGTAAGAGTTCTGTCTTAACCTGGCAAATGAACTGTATTTAGTTATAGACTGAGATTACTTGTGTTGTTCAAAAGAAACCACATTTCTGTACCAACTTAAGTTACAAAACAGATTATTTGTTAGAGACACAAGTTACCTGCAAACTTCATTGTACAGCTTTCTTAGTTGTGCCATCTTGAGCAGCCCATCATTCCTCCTCCTAATCCTCCAAAGAATAGCCAAGGAAAAAAGGAATGGAGCATAAAAAAGATCATTTTAAACCACAGATGAGTTCTGTGGTCCAGGCTGGCCGACTGCCTCCATGGTAAGCTGGATCAGTGGTTCTGAAGAAGATGAAGATGAGACACTGAGGGCAGAGATGCCTGAGGACCTTTTATGGCATTCCCAACACAGTGTCTATTGACTTATCCAGGCTGCATCCCCTTTATTGGCTTTTTCATTTTAGCATCATCAAATCCATCTCAATCATATCTATTTAATACTCATTAAGCTGACTGGAGCTATACAATTTTTGTAACTTATTTTTAAAAAATGTGAGGATGAAGTGATTTTTTTTTTTCATTAGAGATAATACAAAAAGCTTCACTTTTTCTTCATGGGCAATTTTAGTCTTCTTTCTTACATGTGGAATTAATTAGACAAAAGGCATGGGATCTGCTATCACATAACTTTATTCCTGAATTTTCATTTTTAATTCTCTATAGCTTTTCAGAGACCAAAAGTTGTATTCAGCCAATAGCAGAACTCTGGCTGTTCACAGTAGTTCAGAGGTTTAGGACGAATCCTCAAGAATTCTTGCATCAAACAAAAACTCCTCGCCACTGATGCACTTTCCCCACTATCTCAGAGCCAAGATGAAAGTTTCAAAAGTTCCATTGCAGCTGTTGTAGATCCTGTTTTGTGTCCAAATAAATTAAAGTTTCCTGGTTTCAAAAGTTTCTTAATTTCAAAAAGCCTGAATCTAACCAACATCAAATGTGCCATCATCAGAAAACATCCAACCTATAAGATTGCTCCCAAAAGTCACCAGTACTGGAGACATATCTAAGTTACTTGCTAAATGATTATACCGGCAAGTCTAGAGGACTAAAGTAAAATATATTGATAGAGGTGTGTTTCAGACTGAAATACTTCAGCATCTTACAAGAAAAAACATCTTATTGAAATCAACAAAAACATTGAAGAAGAGAGTTGCTTGAACCTTAATAAAAGAAGTTTGTCTTCCTGTGGAGCTCTCATAGAGACTCACCCTCATGCTAATGCAACAGAAAGGAAAAGGCCTTTCCCATCCTTGGGTTATATCTACGGGACCTGCTTAAGTCACAGGGGTTGAGCCTATAGAGTTTGGTTTAGTTTCTGGCACAGGTAATTTGGAAGTACAGGAAACATTCAGCAGTTCATGAGTTCATGCCAAGAGAAAGGGGCTCCCTCAGTAGCAAAACTTTCCTACAATGATTAAACCAGCTGCAGGCACATAATCCATGCAAAGAATAAGAAAACCCAAACAAAGTACTTCACAAATGATCATTTATTTTCAGCCTAAACCACTACACTGAGAGTAAATCACCACCACAGAGGACTTAGGTAGTTTATGGACTTGCCCCATAGCTTAAAAAAAAAAAAAAAAAAGTAGTCTGTACAAAGTCACTTTCATCTCGTGTGAACAAACATGCTAGCTAATGCAGTTGCACATTGATTGGACTGGCTTAGAGGCAGGTAAAAGTACATGCACTTTGTTTTGGTTTTTTTACCAATGCAAAGACATACCATAGTTTGCAAAACCTCATTAATAAATCTGTAGCAGAAACAGAATTCATACTGGTGTCAATTAGTCACAGAAGAAAATTATTTTCCATGTCAATGCTCGTGATTATATTTATAAAAAAACTTAGATAACTTCCATTTTGCAACAACATTATATAAGATGGGGTGGGGGTTTTTTTTGTATTTTTTTTTTTAATTTACAGGAATACAAAAATCAGTGTTTACAATCATAAGCAATAGAAACTTCTAGCTGCCTCTACAAAACAGAAGCTAGGTGCAATCTGTAATAGATGCTTCCGTATCAACTTCTTTATAAATCAGAAAAAAAATCCCAACCTTCTCACTAGAGAAAATCATCTTCTCTCGGCATCAGAAATAACGTTGGCATTTTTATTGACGGTGAGTCAGATTTCTCAAGAGACTCTTAGCTAAATATGTCACTATTTTCATTAAATATGATTTAAACAATAGCTTAAAGCTAATTGCAGAATTATTAGTAGTCTGCAGATTTAGGTGTTCAATCCAAATCTTAAAGTCATAGGGATACCACTAAATCAATGTGCAGATAAAAATGGTGCTTATGGTTGGCAGCAAGTTATTAATTGAAAGGGTAGTTAAAAACAGATATTGGGTAATGGTTTTTCAATAACTATCATACTGTTATATAGATCAGAGCTATACTGCCTTGACACCATACATAATTTCATTTCCTGTAAATCATACAATTGAAACAAGGTCTTTTTGTGTGTGTGTGTGTGCGCACAAAATAAGTCATATCTGGACCCGTATGTATCAGTCTTCTTGTTTTGACTGAATTTATTCTAATGAAAACCATTCCCTTGCATTAGAAATAGTACTACAGGTTTGATGGAGAGAGGGAGGGATGGTAAAGTAGGGTTTATTATTAACCTTCTACTAAAGGCTTGTGAGAAACAGAGTCTCAACTCAAATAAATTTTTATAATAAAGGTTGATTTATATGGTCAAAGCAATATCGGGCCCGGACACGAGGGGGGAGTCTTCGCTCCACCGACTGGTGTCTTAGGTACAGCGCGTGCCTGGCTTTTATCCAGCCACTTCATGCATATTCATTACATCGTATACATATGCATTTCACATACTTCTCCTTATATGACTACAGCTAAATCATCGTGTTACTTATTTTTACAACTGGTTAATTACTACACTACAATTCATGTATTCCTTGATAAAGGGTGACAGAGGAATTTTGGGAGTAATCAGAGAATTTAGTGACTTGACGGCACCCCTATCATAATTCAGGTCCTTGATAAAGGTCCAGGGAAACTGATGACCTTAACGACAGTTTGTTTTATTTCTTTATGGGGGTGAAATAAAACCATTTATTTCCCTACTGGCACGAATCATATGCATACCTATTACAGACTAGATAGGCAAGAAATGCATTTCTGCCACTCCAAAGGCATAACTTTCAGTTTTTGATAACAGTCTTCTCAGTAAGAGAGTAAAAATCTTTTTTTTTTTTTTGTAATCAGATTAAAAAAAATAAATAAAATTGCAGTTCGCATTCTAATGGAGAAAAAGCCAGGAACTCTAGGATTCAGTTTTGTACCCCGTTCTCTTTGCCAGTTTTAGAGAAGACATAGGTTCATGTCTAATCGCTGTTAAAACCAATGTGAATTTTCTGGTTGACCCCAGTGGGGCTGAAGCAAGACCATTATACACCTTTGTTACCTTTGATGTAGGCAAGACTGAATCAGAGCAGTTAGAAGCACACTGTCGTGTTGGATACATCTGCATCACTCTGAAATGAAGCAATTTTGGGCTTCAACACAATGCTAGATAGACATTAAACAGCTCACACCGAATTTACTCTTTATCTCTCCCTTTCTCTCAACTGATCTATTTTTCATGCTTAACACCTGCTAAAAAGCTGTGAAAGGTGCTTAATGACACCTATTTAAGTAGAGTACAGTACATTCACCTGAGCAGAATTAATTTAAGTCAAGGACTCAGCATCTGTTCGGTTTTTCCGGGTCTTGAATGATCTCAGGCAAGCAACACCAAAGCACAACTTACTGAACATATGTACACTCAGTGCCTTATCATGTCCCTAAATTCTGCCTGGTGTTTCTATTACAGATACTTTTGACCTGAAATTCCCAGGTACGAGTTCTACCTTTAGTTTTGAAAACGAGAACAATTTCTTTATGTAGGTAGCAATCCTCTAGGTCAGTGCAGCGAGAAGATGATCATTCATTGTTCCGTTGGTAGGAGGAACTTTATTTCTGAATTCAGGCTGGATGCATTTCATGGACACATTTATCAGTGCTATAATGCACATATCTTCCTCCTAAATCAGGGACATCATGCCTGCTTACACACAGTGAGTTTAACTTTGTGTTCAAGTGACCTTTCTTTCTAACAACGGGAGGTGTGACAAAGGAGGTCAATTTGCCTGCCTGATTAACAGGCTTCTGACTAGATGACTTCCAAAAATCAATCTGGATAATGGCAAGGAAGAGCAGCAGCACAATGGCAGTAGTGCTGCTACTTTGAAAAGTATTGGAGGTTGCTTTTAAACATGTCTTTTATGTGGAGGCAATCAAATCCAATCCCTGTCTGAGGCCAGTGAAATTCATGAAGTGTTTTCTCAGGATGAGTGGAAAGAACATGCGATGTACCTCTAGGTAGCCAGATTACTGTAGACAGAGTTACTACACCAGGCAATACGTGGTAACATGAGAAATATTGCAAAAAATAGAGGCTCCCTAGTTGCAAAACTGGCATGTTTTTTTTATTGTTTGGGATTTGCTTGTTTTCAATCACCTATGTGTTATGCTTGGTAAGAAGAAATAAACAGCTTGAAAATCCCCTTCCACATAGCGCACAATGGACTGATGGAGAACACTTATGCACTCAGAATACCCTGAGTATTCCCCCATATAACAAGGGAATGGGAGATTTTATGTATTGCCTACAGCAAGGAGTATAACTGAACTGATAGGTCCTGAAGTTCTTTAATAACAGCTGTTTTTGCCAAGGTAGACAAAACAATAGGCAAATTTGCATCAAATTTGTCTGTTCGTAACAAACAGGCACAAACAAACAAACAAACAAAAAAAAACAAAAACCCAACCCTAAACATATTACCTGCTTCTGAAAAATCCATATTCAGTAAAAATCTCCCCACTGTTGCAGTTAAGCCTCATCTTTGTAGGAAAGGCAGATGCCAGTCCTACTATCTGATAAATTTACCATGTCCATGTGCAGTCTGACAAGTTTTACTTTCCCTCTGGCAGACTGAAGACTTCTGACCCATTTATCAGATGAGCCTTTCACTATTCTTTAATCTCTGAAACTAAACCCTTTTGCAGCTTGTGTTACAGCTAGGGAAGAAAACCTGTAGAATCTGGATACCTGAGATTAACAATCTGAAGTTTTAATATTCTACAATATTGTCTAGAATAAAAAAGAATACTTTACACCCTTTCAAGCAAGTTTTTCTTATCATTTATATTTCAATATAAGCCAAAAAAAAAAAAAAAAAACCAGGATGCATCAGCCCTCTTCTCCTTATGAAGCTCCTATGGGAGGCAAGAGTACGACACAACAAACACAGAGTCAAAACTGAAGGTTCTCATCTCCCTGTCTTCCTCAAAGCTATCCAACCAACTACTCTGGCACAGTGAATCAGCAATGGGGAGAACTGCTAGGGGAAAAAACAAATTCTTGCTTTTCAGGAAGAATATGACCAAAGAAGCAACTTTTATAATATGCTCTTTGAAAAATCTTAGATTCCTTGATCCAATGGTTCTGCCACACAACTCTGGAAATACTTCAGGGTCCATCCTGCAAGTTCTGCTTTGGGACAGAACTCAAACATTCCTAAAAAGAGACATGTGATAGAAAGCAGGAAGGAATCACAGGCTCATATTCATACAGTGTGTTTGTCTTCCTCTTCTTCTAAACACAAGACTAATCGATACTGGAATAACCCCCTCTTACACTGTTACAGTGACTTCCTCTCTAGGGATCTGTAAAAGTTTTTTAAATTAAAATAATCCATATTCACAGAAATAATAAAAATACAACAAACAGCTTCCCCTCCAACAAACAAACAAAAAAACCAAAACAAAAACACAAGCCAAAAAAAAAAAAAAAAAAGCCATCCAAACAAACCACAACCAAAAAAAACCCCAAAAATCAGTCAGCAAGATATCCAGGACTATTTTCACTGAAACCAGTTCCTGAATTACACCAGAATAACCACGAGCAGCCAAATCAAAGTACAAACATCTGTGTATGTGAAATGCCCAGAAGACATAACAGAGAAAATAAACACAGCTCATACTGCTAAATCACATATACTCTGAGACAGAAGAGGCCTGCTCATGCATGTTTCTCAGATCTGATTCCAGAAGTTCTGGACTTCTTCCCAAATGAAGGCTCATATCCCTTTGAGGGCTGGCTGGGTTCATAAAAAAGCAGTGGTCAACATCCAAGCCATGACTGTAGGGCTCAGTTCTAACAAATTCTGAATGCCAACTTCTTTCATGGACATCAGCCAGATGACACATAACATACAGTACAGGTAGAAGGCTCTCCAACTTTTCCATGCTGGAGAGTACTGTGTAAGTTCTCATAACAATTATTCATAACATCATTTCCCTAGGGACTTCTCCATTAAACCAGTTGAGAATAGTACACCATGACAGGGAGGGGAAAATTGCAGTAAAAATATTCTAGCCCTAGTGACTGTCAAGCCTTTCAGTGTATAACACTTTTAATGACAATTTTATGATTTTATGTTTTGATTGGGTCCTCTTGGGTAGTTACCCAATGTTTTGGGATGAGGACGGTTAAGATTGTTTGATGAATATTTTCTTCTGAACAGGAGCTATTTTGCTATCAACTCTTTCTGTTTAGAAAAGAAAATTACAAGTGATTGAATATAGCATAGTGATCTCTTGTCCTGAAACAGGAGGAGAAGGTGTCAGGTTAGGGGCCTTGTTGCCTTGTGTAAGATGGACTCCACGGATTTTTCACTACTTAATCTGACATTTTCCCTTAGCTCTCTTTAGCTCTTACCTCACTGTTTAGCAAGTTTGATGTAATCTATAGAGCATTCAATATGTTAAGTTTATGTTAGTTCTATCTTTAAAATTTGAAGAGCTGCACTGCTTAATAGTAATCACAACTTATAGAGGACCCTTCCTTTTGAAAGGCCTTTTTACAATTTTCCTCATACATTGAAATGTAAAAATGAGAGTATTACCTTGCAGTTTAACCCCACTGACTTTTTTTTCTTTCTTTCTTTGTTTTTTTTATGAGACAAAAATCTGCTGCTGAGTATCTTTCCTATTCACCTACAGACTTCTCTGATGGAAGTGTCATAAGGACTGAAAGCAATATTTGCTGCTGTATTAGTCCGTAACAAATTCAAAAACATTTTTAAGAGCAGTGCAATGTCCAAAAACTTCATTGTTCAGGAATGAGCTGCTCCCTTCAAACACTGGGGAACACCATTACACTTTCGTCAAAATTATTTCCCCACCAAAGAGGACAAAAGTAACTACAGTTCTTCATGATCTTTCTGGTATTGTGTTTTCACCTGCTGTTGGAGTCTGCTGTTCTGAATAGCAAAAGGTAATGTTGGTTTTTCAGACAAACCAGTCTTGCACTCCCCTCCAAGTGCAAAACTTCAAGGCACAGAGGATCCATCACGTCACCATTCATAACTCTAAAATTTCCTCCATCACTATTTCCATTACCAGCCCCTGTTCCAAGGTCTATAACTTGGCAGTAAACGTTCATGCTAGGTTGAAATTTGTCCTGTGAGGTTCGAGGAACCCAAGAGCTATTTCCTTTTCTACTACGGAATTGCTTCTATGTTGTAGAAGACAGAGAAGATTGCTTTTACATCAACAAAATAGGCAAAGAACCTAATGCCTGGAGTTGTACCAAGCAACTTGTCCATGACAAATAACTGTTCTGTTACTGAGAATATCTGTCCCTTGAGCCAGTTGACCTAAATGGCCACAATTTCTGCAACACAGATTCCTTTCAATGGAATTTATTATCTAAAATTCCTTAAATACAGAAAATTCTGGAATACTAGACAGACCACCATTACTAGTAATGCAAAAGCATTATTTTATTTGCTGAGAGAGACTCAGACCCATAATTAACTCTGTCACACTTCTATAAATTCAGAATAACTACCGGAACTGTTGAGTATCACTGGAATCACAGTGTTGGGGAAGGCCAGAGAATTTGGCTACAGGATTACAAAATTCAGCAATGGGTTCACTTTTTAAGACCCAAACCTGTGAAAGCAAGACTATACATCTCTGCTCTGCTCCAAGAATGGGATAGGAAACTGTATGCTTCAGGCTGGTAACTGGTCTGCCAGACCTCCCTGGCATGCTGGGAAGGGGAACGCTGGTACACTTCAACAGGCTCACTCCAAAAAGCTGCCAAGAAGTGCAAGGTTAGAAATCACAGCTCCACAAGCTTGTCTTCCTCTTGAGTTTCAAGGACTGCTCCTCAGGGAATAACAGAAGTGTAAGAGACTGCAAAAATCAGCTGTATGAGTAGACAATCCAAATACATACTTGGCAGTTGGCTGAGTATTTTTCATGTTCTATGAAGTCGCTGAAACGCTGAACTAAAGAGATGAGGAATATTTTCCTAATAATATCTGCAAATATTGAGAAAGAGTGCCAGGTTCTGGCACATCCTTAATTTCTGCTGGGATCCAGGCCATGGCAACTGCACACATCTTAGAACAGGTAACCATAGCCCAGCTGAGTGGGGAATACTCCACCATCCTCTTTTTAGAAAAAGGGACAAGATGCTTAGGCCTAAGAAGAGAGAAGGAGAGAGGGTGACTGTATGAGTTATTGATAAGGACACTCAAAAGTAGGGCTCCTAATACAGCTCCTGGAAAACAGAAACATGGGATTTTAATCCAGTGTTTTAATCAGTGACTGGGGTGTAGGGGTTTTACTTTGCTCATTTTTTTTTTTTTTTTACTTTTAGTTTTATTTTGTGGTTTGTTTTTTTAAAAAAGATTGTTTTGCCTACTCTCTTCTGAAGAAAAAAAATAATTTTTAATATATAAATTACAAAACAAGTTAGGAAGAAGACACAGAAAACCAGTGATAATAACTGGTGAGTAAAAAACAGATCCCTGAATTAAAGATTTAACTATAGGAGGAAAGAAAACAAATAAGACACTGCAAACACGAGATGTCAGTTCCCAGTTTGAAGTCTGTTTCACAGCACAAATGTTTAAACAGATGAAATTTCTACAAAAGAGAGAAGAAAGAGTGTCACATTTAAACCTGCTGAGGCAAGAAAATGTTAATGATCTGATAACAATACTCTTCAGAAAATCTAGAAAGCAACGTGATCCTAAGGCCATGTTTTGCAGTCTTCAGCACAATACCATGACATAAAAACAAAAAAATACATGAATTAATTAATAAAAAGTCCAAACCTCCAAACAGAAAGAAGTTCTCCAGCTGAATGTTGCAGTTTACAGGCAGAGACTTGCTGCTGAGGAGTTGGAGTCTTCTGAAATAAGCTTCTGTGATATTTACTACAATTTCCCACTTTTGAGGGCAATATGATATTCATTGAAGTGAAACACAACACAGTACATCTCATTAAATCATGTTGAGCTTTTCTAAAGAGACACATACAAATTTTTTTGTACTATGATTTCAAGAATACTGATGTCTCCTGCAATAGTTTTAAAAACAACAAAAAAACCCCAAACAAAGAAACCAAAAAAAACAAACCCAAACAAACTCCCATGGATCAAAGGAAAACATGATTTAGAATCTGCAATGAGCAATCTATTTTATCCTGGCTCTTGCAACTGAAAGGCACATCTATAAACCTGCCTGGGTAGCTGAACGTGCAAAAACCCAGTTGTACTGGAAATTTACCAAAGATCTTTATCAGAATAAGTTTGCATGGCTCTGCAGACAATATTACCCATTTGTTACTTAGCCATCATTTCCAGGAAAGATCTGGTTTTTCACCAGTGTTGTGATGTTTAGTTCTTTTGCCATCTCCAGGCTAGATCAGTTCTAAGTTGAGGGCAAAGTTGTGCCAAAGTCACTCCAGCTTCCACAGCTGGGTTTCACAGTTTATCTCAATGGGAAGCAGGGAAATTAGGGGATGACTAAACTGCTAATGCCGGTTGATTAGCTTTACATCCTGCACGTACATCAGTAGCTGAGTCAGAGGTAGTGGCCATTACAGCAATGCAGGTGGCCCATCTGCCATTTGATTCCAGCATGACACAACTATTTTTGAGCACTGCAGTAGACCAGCAGCACTTTCCAACACACCCCGTGATGGCAAGAGAATGTATCTTTTTCAATTTCAATTTCATTATAAATTTGGCACACATTATAGTGGGATACCCCTGGCAAACTCTCCTTCTCTGAATCCCACTCCTCCCTCCCCAAGGGGAGGATGTGGAGTTTACCTTCCCCTCTTGTAATTAGCAGGAAAAGAACAATTAATGAACATATTGCAGCTTTCCATAAAGTAACTCAGGAGTTGTGATTTTAGTGACACTTGACTTAAAATGTGGGGGCAGGTTGTCAGGTAGGTAGGATCTGCAGTTGCCAGCATAGAAACAAAAGTGTGTTGAAATAGGCAACAATATGTGTTAAAAAAAAATAAATTAAAAACCCCATGAAATCCATACTCACATATAATTAAACTGCAGTAATTTATACCAGAGAACAACACAGCATAAAAACTGTACACAAACAAACACTTTCACAGTATGAAATAAATAAAAATATGTTCTCATGCAGTTGTTTTAATATCAAGAACTGGATTCTCAGATATTTCACTACATCTTCTACCTAAAAGGTGATCAATCTACCAGACTGTTCTGGTAGATTCTGTCGCAAGGATTTATACCTGATCCAGATCATCAGTGGTTACATCTTGAAGTCATAGTTGAAAAATACCCTTATGAGGAATATTATACCTTCATAAAATGAAGGCAAAGACAGAATCATTCTGGCTGTGAGACATTTCTAGCTGTGTAATGGAGATAATGGTGTGATCACTTTAACTTCCAACTCCAGGACATAGTCCAGTCTCTTGTGTCATTTAGGAAGGAGTCATTTGATATAAAGGGTGAGAAGTTACTGCTCCTGAAAGCAGATTCCAGCTTGCACCAGTGGTACAGCAATGAAGTTGGGGAACATCCATGTAATTTGTTTAGATGTTGACAGTGACTATGCAGGCACTCAGGGAGACCTGCATACAATTGCCTACATGCAACCCAGTTTAATATACCCAATTTGCTGGAAGTCAGAGTCCTCTCCAAGATATTGCAGATAAGTTACAGAAAGTAGTGAGGGACCTTTAGCTTATTTCTACACAGCCATCAAAGCCAAGATGCCATTTCACATCCTACGCTGTGAGCTCAGGACAGAGTGGCTTTATTGGCTTCCCTGTAACTGTAATGGAGCTATGCTCCAGTTGTTCCTGAAGCTCTGATAAAGCAAAGGTTTTAACACCTCGTTGCACTGCAGAACCAGGTCTGCCTGTGTCCGGAAGAAGCATATGAGCACCCCACACCCTCCAGTGCCCCAAAAGGCTCAGGAAAAGAGGATTTTTACAGAGGTCTGAATCTCATTTTCACCAAGAATCAAAGGATTTACACTAATGGTTTACTGATTTTAACTGGATGAGTATTTGACCTCAGATTTAGTATTTTAAGAACCTGAGCATCACCTTTAAGTTCTAAATAGTCATGCAAATATTTATCTAAGTAAGCAGTCTTGATCATTTTCATAAACTAGTATAGTAAAGACTAAGAGTTTCTGGGACCTTTGGAAGAACACGTATGATAGGCCTAAAAAGCTGAATAAATAAAATATAAATCTGCACGGAAGGGGTAAAAGTGACTCAATTTTATACATTTGAATGTTACATAAGACATAATTCTGCACCAGTTATTGTAGTTTACTCCAAGCGGGTGGTCAGTAGTAAACAACACTGCATTTCTGAAGAGCAGAAGGAGGAAATATTTCCCCTATTCATCAGGAAACAAGTGAAACAGTTTTCAAAAATGCCTTATTTATTTGCTCTGAAGTGTGATGCCTAGGATGGTATAACAGCAAGATAGAATTTCTAACTCTCTTCTTTCCCCAAGAGCTTAGATACCTAAAATGGAAAAGTACAGCATTTCTCACTAAGGAATAAAACAAATTAACCAGCATTTCCAGAAATTTCTCTTTAGAATATTTTTTCCACAGATCCAGTAAAACCCTGCTTGTGAGACACTAACTCACTGTGATTGCATCCCACCTAATTAGACCTCCAGGCTTATCACCTCCTTTAAATAAGCTGTCAGAGCTATGTGTGCTGCTCTCAGTGGCTCTGCAGAAGTCTCCAGCAATGGGATTTCACAGTCCCAGCTGTCTGAATTCCCTTCCCGAAGGCCATGGTTGACTCACAAGGGCATCTGACCCGAGTCCCAACCAACACAACTTCCAGGATTCTGGTCCTGTCCTTCAAAGAGGCATAACAAATGACTAGGGCTCAAGTCATTTACCTAAACTCAGGCATAAGGTGTCCCCTGTGCACCATGTGGGACATCTGCAGAGGCGGCTGGACAGGACCAAAAAGGCTCATGCACTACTGGAGCAGCAGGTGGAGAAAAGGGTAAATCAAAGAATTGTGGAATCATTTAGGTTTGAAAACACCTCTCAGGACATCGAGTCCAGCCATTAACCCAGCACTGCCAAGTTCACCACCGCACCCTTTTCCAAGTGCCACATCGATATGTCTTTTAAATACCTCCAGGGAAGGTGACTCAACCAGTTCCATGGGCAGTCTATTCCAATACTTAACATCATTTCTCATGAATAAATTTATCCTAATATCCAATCTAAACCTCCCCTGGCACAATTAAGGGCCATTTGCTCTTGCCCTATAGGTTGTTCCTACGGAGAAAATGGATGGCATTTCAAGTGACGTTATCTTTAGGTAACTGAATTGATCTCATGGCCTTTGCTGAGGGTGCAAGGTGAAAAAAACCACCCCAAATCACAAAAAAGTATAGCATAACTTTTTATGTTAGCTAGTGGGGAAAAAAATAAAATAACAAAAGTAAGATTGTGAGAAAATAATGTTTATATGCATTTATTTGGACCAGTTTTATTCCTTTTCTGAGAGCATACTTTGGATTCACTCATGTACATGGCTTCTCCAAATTCCAGTATTTCTCTCCATCTTCTCTGCAGACTGTTTCCCTTCCCCTTCTAATGGTAGGCATTTAGAACAGAATCTCATTGGTGTGAAAACACATTCCCGTGTTGTACTCTCCTGTGAGAATACATTCATGCCTTTGAATTCTCCATTAGTAAATCTCCTTCTAATCACCTTCCTCAGGCGAGCAATGTCCTTCTCTCTGTGTTTTGTATCTGCCTGCCTGGAGTTCAGATGTAACAAACTGGTTTACCCCACAGCTAGTAACCATCTCTGTCCAAGAGGGCTTCATTTGATTCAATAATCATTGAAAAATTTAACAGCCTTCAGTAATTAGCCCAGCCTCAGGGACAAGAAGTTTTGCTGGGAATTTCCCAATATGGAGGTGAAGGACAACTGAGAAGGCAGTTGTCTCTCACACTAAAAAAAGCTCAAAGTCTGACCTACAAATACATCGACTCTCCAGTATCAAATCTTAAGTGTTCACAGCCAAATTTCCCAAATTGTTAGCACGTTTCATGAAGTAAGTTAGTCTCATTATAAATGTCAACTACAGATTGTATTCTGTGCACATGTATATATATGTGAATACCCAGCTCCCTACTAAATGTCATTCATCCACTTTTAGAAACATTTATATTCAAAATTATTCAGATTTTTATAAGTGCCTCAGTGACAAGGGAACTTGTACTCTTATGTCAGGTGCCACTGACAATCCAAACTGCATCTGTCATTGGAGTGTTTGTTTGGTAATTATATGTGGCAATGGGCTCATCTCCTGAAAGGTTTTCTGTCTAGCCCACAAACCACACTGATGTAGAGGGGCTTTGCAGAGAAGTCAGCTTTAAAAAAAACCCATCTATTTGAAATAATTTTTGCCTAAAACCTAAACAAAATATAAATGCAAACCATAGTCCATCTGTGCATGTAGAATCTTTTGAAGCATTTGTTCTGTTCTTTATGTATTGCTTTTTCAAGTAATTAAGATAGAGAATGCCAAAGAGCATTAGGGTTTTCCCCCCACAATTTTGCATGTTATATACTATATACTCCCTGGACAGGAATATCTTTTTGTTCTGTGTTTACAAGTCTATCATCATGGCAACCTGCTCCACAGCTAAAGTTCCTACATCTTGTGGTCATAAAAATAATCAAGATTCCTGACAGAAGACAACCCACTGAAAGCCAGTTTTGCTGGTATTGAAGCCAACAGCACTCAGTAGCTACCTCAGTAGGAACAGAATCTCATCTCGAGTTATAAAAAATGCCTGCTATCAAAATATACCACTATGTTCACATACAAAATATAAGTAAAGACTCTCTTTTCTAAAAGCAAGCAGGGAGCTGCTCAGAATACAGAGCAATGGTGTGAGCACAGGGTCAGAAAGATTTGGAAGCTGTAGAAAATATTTCAAGTTCATTAAATACCCCTAGGATGCAATAGCACAGTGCAAGTCATGAAAATAAATGTTGACACAAAGAATGCTAGTTTTACGTAATTACCATCAATTGTGAAGCTCCTCCTGGGCAGCAAATGATAACAACACCAGGAAAAGCAATAATTGCTTTGATTCAACATCCCAGTGTGTGTATTCAGATCCTAAAAACTCGAACCCAACCAAGAACAAAGCAACACCACAACCACCTGAACTCAACTACTTGAAAGAGGTCTTTCCAATATTTCAGATTGTTAGCCTGTTCAGTCATTCTAAAGATTCCCTTTATGCCTCATACTTTACCATTTAACATCTCGGTTCAATACTCTTCATTAATTTCTGTGTTGACTTAGATGGATTTACTGGTTTACCTATTTTTTTACCATTTAGGTACCATCTTTCGAGTCAAGACAGACAGAACTTTCAAACACACTTTTTTTTTTTTCAAATTTTTTTTTTTTTTACACAACCTTTAAAAAGATCTTTTTCTTAATATATTACTAAGTCTTTTGCTTATGGCCACATAAAATCCTCAGTGTTTTTTCCTTGTCTCTTTCAGGCTCTCCATCCTATTTTTTTTTAAATTTCTTAAGATATTCAGTCACACCAACAAACAGACAAACAACAAAAAAATTGCACTCACTTAAGTCTCCTGGAAATGAAGACACATCTATTACAACAACCATTGAAATGACACTTGTAAATTCTGAGTAATTTCCCTGAAAGAATGTGAATTACCACAAATTTACTAAAAACCAGCTACTTTACAACTCCAGTGGGGTAACCAATCTCAAAATGCAAGAAATCAGAACATTTATTGAAAAACTGCAAATTCTGTCTAAAACCTGAGGTTTTGTTCCTGGTAATTGCTGCTCCTGATGCAAGAAGATGTTCTTTGCAGTTGTTGACACCAGCTCACTAGAAAAAATCTCTCCTCAATTGAAAGTCAATAATTATAACTAAAATAACTGAATTTGAACATGTCAAACTACAGAGGAAAACATCACTGTTGCCAGGTTAGCTTTCCTTATGTTGAATGTTTGATGATGTTATTCTGAGGGAGGAAATAATTCTTTCCTATACTTAAAAGCAACTGAAAACCAGAAATAGGCACAGGCATCAAATCAACCCACAATACCTCATCAAGAAATGCACTTAAAGTCTTGTCAGGCCAGAACTTTCCATGTTTTGCTATACAGCTCTTAAACACAGGATATGAAGCTCTGTTCATCTTGAAATGATTTCTAGAACATACACTCTAACCCATGTTTCTATACAGTTGGTAAATGTGTGTCTTTGGGCCATGTTATTTGTACTCTGCTCTCTTCCTCTACAAGCTCCCTGTGAGGGATGGAGGGGGTTAGGACACATGGAGCAGGAAGGCTGACAAATTGCAAAGCCAAAAGCACCTGAATAACTCATTAGCAACTGTCAGAGTTCTAGTCAGGTTTTGCTATTTAATTTTTCAGCAGATATTCTAGTGATTGTTCCTGAAAAAATGAAATACAGAAGCATATACATCAAAGGAGGGTGAAGAGGTGCTTGTTGCTTATAAAATTAACAAGCAGCCAATATACATCAACTGAACCAAGGAAGTGGTTGAGTCACCATCCCTGAAGGTATTTTAAAGACGTGTAGATGCGGTGCTTAGGGTCATGGTTTAGTGGTGGACTCGGCAGTGCAGGATTAACAGTTGGACTGGATGATCTTAAAGGATCTTTTCCAATGGAAATGATTCTTTGGTTCTACGAACGAAGCTGCTGAAAGGAAAAACCTTTCCGGCTATGTGAAAACAGACATCAGCATTACTAAACAGAGAACAAAAAAATGACCTTACTGTGCAACAACACGCTGGCGTGTGTACTTGACTACATCCTGCCAACCGGTGTTTGGGTGGGTTTCTCGTAAAAACCAGGAAACAAACAGGGAAAAGTGTCTAACCTCGCCCTCTAGTGGCCACACTTTATAGTAACAAGAACTCGTAGGATTCCCTTCGTGGTAACGGGAACGTTTATTCGAATCCCTCCAGAAGTATTTTTTAGAAGATGACAAATAGGCTTAAAAATAGTAGCGCTTAATCGCATTCTCCTTAGAAAAATAACCCAAATTTCTACTACAATGAGACAACTATTCATTTATTTTGATACTCCCAGATGTGCCTTAGAAATGTCAACTGATGCAAGGACAACAAAAATCACCAAACCTAACCCATAAAGTGCATATATCTAGAGCGAAAAAGAATGGGGACGGTGAAACACTGGCTTAATCTGGATGTCCTTTTAAAGACACGGTGTTTGAGTTGGAAAAGACATACTCACCTGCTCTTTCTCCTGACAGCTGGAAGCATCTCATTGAAAGGGAGAGCTGTGTCTTGTCGGATTTTACCCCATGGTGCTCCAGACGTTAGTAAGCCTAGAAAATACCTCGGCCAGGAGAATTGTCATATTCGGGTAAAAAAATGAATTTTAAAAAAAAAATCAGTAGCGGAAATTAACTCCCGTGTTTAATGCAATCAAATGAAATTAAATCTTTAGAGTGCAGGCAGGGTCGTGGCAGGAAATAGTTGTTTTAATGTTGTGGAGAGGTGTAGGACACAAGAATGCAGGAAGCTGGAGGAGTAGAGACCTGAGACTGAGGTGGGCAGAAGCAGAGAAGGAGGCTCTGCCTAAGGGACCTGGCTCTTCCTGCTGTCCATACAGCATGAGAGGAGTAAAAAGAGAAGAGTCTCCCGCTCCAGATGTGCACGGCAGAGGGCCGGGGCGGACGGGCTGTAACAAGCAACCTGCGTGTTGCAGGGAAGCCCGGCGCTGCAGCCGCTGCCCTGCCCTGCCCTGCCGTGCCGGGGACCGGGAGCCAGGACCACTCGCTGCCCCGGCAGGAAAACAAACGGGACGGGAGCGACAGGCGCTGGCCGTCGGCTGCCGCGAGCAAGGAGCGAGCTGTGTCGTGCTCAAGCGCTTCACTTCGAGCTTTTTTGGGGGGTGGGAGGAAACCTCCACAAAGTGTTACTTGCGTTTGGTGGACAACTTCGACGAAGTAACGCCGCTTGGCGGAGCGGGCAGCGGGGCTGGCAGGAACGGGGCGCCAGCGCTCCGCCGAAACCCGCTGTCGGAAAGGGTCGCCAGCTTGCGGGGAGCGGCGGGAGCCCCGGGCATCTCCCGCCCCGCTCCGCTCCACCATGTGCGCGGGCGGGGGAGGAGGCGTGTCCCTTCCCCACCGCACCGCCCCCCGCCCGCCTGCCAGCCGGCACCGGCACCGGCACCGCCGGAGCGGAGAGGAGCGGAGCGGCGCCGGGCGCGGAGCATCCCGGCCTCGCCATGCCCGCGGCCGCGCCCCCGCCCCGGCGGGGCCCCGCGGAGCCGCCCGCCCGCCGCCGGCGCTGAGCCCGCACCCGCGCCCC
>JAWWEW010000112.1:23803676-23826258 GCA_035583185.1 Anabacerthia variegaticeps | reverse complement strand
CCCTCCCTCCCTCCCTCCATCCCGCCCCGCCTGCCGCCCGCCCCGTCGCCGAGCGGGAGCCGCCAGCGGTGCGCGCAGAGCCGGAGCCGGGGCAGCCGCTGCCGCCCGCGCTGCCCCCTGCCTCGCCGCCCTGCCCTGTCCTGCCCTGCCCGCTCTTCCCCTCCTCCGTCCCGCCCAAGCCATGAACTTTGGCCGCGGCCCCCCGGTGGTGTTGAACGTCGGGGGCACCCGGTACTCCTTCTCCCGGGAGGTGTTAAAGGATTTTCCGCTGCGCCGGGTGAGCCGCCTGCACGGCTGCCTCTCGGAGCAGGACGTGCTGGAGGTGTGCGACGACTACGACAGGGAGCGGAACGAGTACTTCTTCGACCGGCACTCGGAGGCCTTCGGCTTCATCATGCTGTACGTGCGGCACGGCCACCTGCGCTTCGTGCCGCACATGTGCGAGCTCTCCTTCTACAACGAGATGATCTACTGGGGGCTGGAGGGCTCCCACCTCGACTACTGCTGCCAGCGCCGCCTCGACGACCGCATGTCCGAGACGTGCACCTACTACGCGGCGGAGGAGCCGCGAGGGGAGCCGGGTGGCGGCCCCGAGGGCAAGGGCCGGCGACGGCCAGGAGCCGAGGGCGGCAAGTGGCTGGAGAGAATGAGGAGGACTTTCGAGGAGCCCACGTCTTCCGTGGCCGCGCAGGTCCTGGCCACCGTCTCCATCCTCTTCGTCATCGTGTCCATGGTGGTGCTGTGCGCCAGCACCCTGCCCGAGTGGCGGGCGCCGGAGAACCGCAGCATGGAGGAGCAGAGCAGGTACACAGCAGAGTCAGTGAGGGAGCCCTCAGGGTAGGAGGATCCTTTATTTTCCCGCTGTCCGGTCTCCGTGTGTCCCGTCCAGTGTGTTCTGCCCCTCGTCTTGACGGTCCGTGGCTGTAGTTGCCGCCGGCGGAGATCGTCTGCGCGCATTGAGACCCCGACCCTGAGCTCGGGGGCTGGCGGGGGGGATGCGGGGGTGTCGGCGGATTGGCGCCGCTCCGCAGCTCCGGCTTCCCCGGGCTCTCCCGGGCCGCGGTGACCCCGAGCGCAGGGGGCGGGCAGGGGGGCGCCCGGAGCGGCCGCGCTACAGGCGGGCCGGGGCCGGTGGCAGGCTCGGGGCTGGGCGGGCTGGCAGCGGAGCGGGGCCATCGGAACACGGCTCCTACTGTCAGTAAGGGTGCCTCCCTCCGTGCAGGATCTTGGAGCTCTTACTGCCTCCCTTTAAGGAGCCACGGGACTCCTTACCCACACAGAGAACTTAAGACACTCGGAAAATCATTTTAAGCCTTATGATTGTGGGGGAAAAAAAAAAAAAAAAAAAAGAATAAAACTCGAAAAGAATGCAATTCCCTTGTCTTTTCCTCTGGGAAAAGCAGAATCCTGTAAATACTCTGCATGTTTTCGTACAAGTCCTTGTGGTGGAGCACATCCAGTGCTTGTTACAATTCTGCTCTGGTAAAATCCTGTGGGGAGGAACAGCCTTACCCCCCCCCCCGCGCCTTTCCATGTCAAATTCTCTATGTGGGGACCACAGGAGATAATCAAACTGCACACCGAGCTCTCGCAAATCCATCATATAAGCATCCCAGTGTATGAATATAGAAGATACTTACATTTGCTGTAGATAAAATGTATGTAAGCACACTAAACATTGCAAAACATGCAGAAAACAGGGCACGGATTATACGGCTCTATCCTGAACCTTACTAGTAAGAAGAAACCAATTTCATCTTCTTGTGACCTCAGATTAGGGTTACGTTGATGCAACTCTGCTTACTTAAGTATCATTGCACTTGTCCTCCTGCTGCCTCCCTGCCCCTCTTTCCCTCTCTCCTGTTCCCTAGCAAGCAGAATTGAGACCACTGGTAGAATTTCTCCCATAAATAAGACTGACATACAAAGAAAGAAGTAAACATTGCTGGTATTTGCTAGCTTCTCCCTTCTTTTAAAACAGACAGGATATTCAACAAAAAGTTTTCAGCTTCTGCTCTGCTAAAAGGGCCCTACAGTGAAATTGCAGCCTTGTCATTATGAAATCATCATCTTTTACCATAGAGTTAATTGGAATGTGATATATTATATCTTAGTAGCCAGATTAATTCCTTGGAAAGTATTTTCATAGTTTCCATTAGCTTAATGGAAAACTGCACCTGTATTCCTTATTGTAGTTCAGCCAAAAAATTAATTGCGTGAACAAAAAGAAAGCAGATGCTGACTGAGAAGCTGTTGATTCCTACTTAGATTCAGATACATCAAAATTTGCTCTTATAGTTTCTTCAGTTAAAAAGCCTTACTTAATCTTTACAAGGTTATTTCAAAGAGTGGATGCTCTGAGTGATCTTTTTGTACAGCAGCAAATTGATGAGATACTCCCAACAGACACGTGAAAATAGATGCAACACTACCATAGCATTAACCACATCAGTCACGTCTTTGTTCAGATCTTCATGATGTGGGAATCAACAGGTTTTCCCTCACTGAAAGATTCAGCTTACAGAGGAATATAGCATATGATGTGCAATTTTTCTTTCATAGTGCCTATGTCTGCAAGAACATGCATGTGCACACATAATTTTACTCTTCTGAATGATTGTGTATTCTATACCAAGTGTTAGAAGGATAAGATCCTAAGTACTTGTAAGGTGCAGTATAGCTAAGCACTTCCCAGGGCAGTGAGGGTTGCTTTTAAAACCAGAAGGACCAGTATCAATGGTGGGGAGTTTCTTCAGTACCAGGTCTAATACTCCATGGTATTGCAACCACAAAATAGAGATAACTGTAAAAGTTGCAGCTGAACAGTTTCTGACAATCTTCTTGAAAAAATGTCTATCATATATAAACACTGGTACAGACTGGCTCATTTCACAAGTAGCTTAACCCATGCGCTCTCACTGCACAGAAACTGATTGCAATCTGATGGTGAACACATGGAAAACAGACACAAATGTGTGTCTCTCTGTCCACAGCTGGCCACCAAGGTGGAGCCACTCCTCTCTTTATTGCATATGCTGCATCATGACTAAAAAGCCTGTTATAGTTGGAAAGAAAGGTGTGTTAGCTACAGTTGCTTTTGAGTGATCCAGTTTAGTTACAACTACTTACCTAACATGCCCAATTGTCATCTGACTTTATTTCCCTTTATTTGTTTATATTTTCTTTTGTTTGTAGTTATTTCATTTATAATTAGTCAGTTTTTCAAAACCTAAGAATGTAAGTGGCTTATTTGAAAGCCTGACCACAGAAATCACATAGGAGTGTCTGGGATCACATACTCTGGCACTACTGTCCATCTTAGGTGAGAAGGTTTTTAAAAAAACTGTCCAGTAGTTTCTGATGCATTTAAAAGTTTCAAGACAAATGATGTCTTTTGTCTATTAACAGAATTTCCTCATCAAAATAAAGAAATTCTGTCTAACATAGTAATACAATAATTTCCATTTTTTTCCAAGAGAAATTGTGACATTAATGCTGTACTTCAGTGAGATTTGACTCATGTGACACTGTAATTACTAGTATGAAGACTTTATATTATTAAAAAAATATTTTTTTTAAAGTTTTAGGAGTTAAAATTGAATGAGCTAATCTAGAAATCCTTAGGCTGTAGATTTGGATGTAATCAATTATTCAACTCAGCATAATTCACTGAGGGGAGAATCATCTCATGAAATTCAGCCACTAATATTTTCAGTCTCACATTCTCTCTAATAACCCCCTCTCCTTACCTCAATATATTACGGTTCAGAAAGGTGCCACATGGATAATTCCTGTGGCTGATTCCCCTGGTAACCATTCCCAGAACTGCTTCGGGCAGCTATAGTGAAAACACCTTACTAGCAGCGTGTCTCCAGCTTGGACATCATCCCAACAAGTTCCGTCATTTACCAAATCAGCCTCTTTAATGAGGTTTGCAGTGAGGGTGACTGCAGCTGCCAGTTAATACCAGCTGTATTTGTTTTTCTTGTATGAACACCTCTCCAGCAGAACAGGAATTGAGTCCACCAGACTTTTCTCAGAAACATTATGTTGTTATGCCTTTTCACGGTGACCATGCTCTGAAAGGGTGGACAGCCTATGGCTATTTTTGATCGTTTGGAGTAACACCCTTTAGAGGGCAACAGAGAACATCATGAATGAGCTTTAAGGAGAGAGGAATGGGAAATCTGACCTCGGAATTTCACAGATATTACAGGCACTAACAATATAATTCCCGAGATTGCAGAGGGATTGCCTTCCTCAGGCCTGTTCTCAGGATGAGAGATGAGTTATTAAATTTATTTCATCTTAAGATTTTTTGCTCCCTTCCCTGCCATGGCAAGTTTTACTTACCAGAGCTAAAGATTTGCATAAGATTTGCAGAGTTTAGGAGCAGACAGCAGGAATGCCTGTCTCCCCTTCTGTTGCTTCTGGCAATTTCAAGTCATCTTTGCTCTCCTCTGAACTGTGCCAACAGATGCATACTGTGAATCTCTGCTCAGGGACCCGTCCACACACTGATTGTAAGTGTAATCTTTTAGGAAGAGCTTCTCAAGCCTGTAATAGGAAATCATTTGAAGCTGCTTGACTTACTGCCAGCACAGTTCTATCTACCTGCCTTAAAACTATTTTTCTAACTATCAGTAGCCCGTTAGCATTAAGAAGAAACTCTTTCCTCCTTTCCTCTTAATAATCATTATGAAGTTTGTAGTGAAATAATCACTGAGTTACCAAGTCTATATGTCTATACAATGGTTGCTGTGTTCTTAAGTAAAAGCAAATAAACAGTAACTTCCCCAAACATCACCATTTGTCAGGTGTCAGTGGGCTTTTTTTCATCTCTGCAAAATATCAGCCTAAAGAGTTGCATTTGAATTTTAGACAAAAATCACGAGTCCTTTATGGTGGTGGAATTTCAGAACATCTAAATGTTCATGTTCAACATCTGTTCAAAAATCCAGTAAAATCTCCTTTCCTTTGTAAGATCTAACCTGAACACCACATTTTTGCCAAGTTAAAACAGTGGGATAAAGGTAAAGAATGGCATTACAGACATAAATTTAAAACACAGACATGAATTCTATTGAATTTACAAGCTTTTTCAAAAAGAGTGAACACAGTGAACAGATGCATATCACTGTCTGGCCACAGGAGAACCTTAAACTCACCAGGGCTAGGTGCCAGTCTTGTGCAACATATATGGAAAAGATGCTGAGGACCCCAGGGTTCAAGATGTTCATATCCCAGTATCCTCTTTGAAGTGTGCAAGGCATTTGTACCTTCCCTGGGGAGTGCTGGGTCATTAAAACCTCCCACATAAGGCAGCAGAGTTTAATGCATCAAGGCATATTATTACTACCAAAGCAGTGACAAAACGCTAAAAAAACAACAAGGTTTTTAATGCAGGGAAACTGTCGCTGTTCTGTGGCCTTAACTCCACAGCTTGCAGTGAGAAGTAAACCCTGTTGATTTGAAAAGGATTAAAAAACCCTAAACATTTGCTGAAATTACCTAGGAGCCTTCCTGTGCAGGAATTTGATCATTCTGGCTACTGCTTGGACGTTTTTCAGGTTTAATGTGCTTTACATGGAAATAGGCTTTAGCAACAATTTAACAAATCAATGCTGACAGACTTTAATCTTTAATCCTGTCATATATGTTTTCAATCATATCATCTGTTTTCCTCATGTGTCATGTTGATGTGTATGTTTTATTTAAGAGCTTAATAGATAAGAGTGTCAGCAAGGAATATTTTGGCAGGATTTCAGCCAACTCACCAGGGGTTATTGAAAGTATATAAAGGGGCAAAGAATATTGCTAAGCTCAAACACTAAGATAGTCGCAATATGATTTTTTGGTTTTTAATACTAGCAGACTAGTCTTGTTAGTGATTGAAAAAAATAATCCCTGAAGTGGTTTAATTGATTATATATAAAATAGCTTATTCTGAGAGAAAGTTATCATGTGCAACAGAAAACTGAACAGTGGTGGGATTACAGTAGGAAAAAGGCTTGCAAAGGCTTGATTTTCCATTTATGCACAAAAGACTCATTAGAGCAATCTTAAAAGACTGTTAAGTACAAAGCAGCTTAAAATTTTAGGAGAAAAACCCTCTTTGATGTGCTGGGACAATGAACAGTAAGTTTGAGCAGAAATAGCCTGTAACTGAATAAAAACTAGGACTTAGTATTTTCTCTGATTATTTATAAATTTTGCAAGGAATCTTCAAGAAAACACTTAATGAGTTTGTTTTTAATGTCCCCTCTCCTTTTTGAATACCAGCTATTTTAAAACTGAGTTGATGGGACCAACAACCGAAAACTATGATGAAAGTTTGTAGGCAATACATTTTACCACATAAAGCCACTATTTAATTATATAGTTATAGATTTTAATACAGCATTATTGCATGCATAAGCAACAAAAGCAGGCTGCCCTGCCCTGTGTATATGCAGAAAATATTCTAAGAATTGATTACAAAAAATACAGGTACTTTAGTCTTCTGAGTACATGCCTTTTATTTGGCTTGAACTTCTCTACTCAGTGAAATTCTCTTGAAGGCTAACTGATAAATTTGCTTTTCTTATTATATGTTATTTACCCACTAATAAGGTATAAAAATAAGTCACTGCAAGGAGAGGGAGAGTTGATCTGAAAGTGGAAACATAGTATGTAACATCCAGATTTCCCAAGCTAGAGGTTTCTAGTTTTTATCAGCAAAGCATGCACTTTTATGTGATTCACCAATACTACCAAAATCCATCTACACAGACAAAAAGGAGTGAAAAGAGAAGAAAAATGAAAAATGTTTCCTTGATGGCTAAAAAGTAAGTAGAGGAAAGAAAAAAATAAGGGACAGCCTTCTTCATTTTCTTCTTCCTAGCCAGGAAAAAGAAGGATGGATGCAAAACAGGGAAATGGCAGTGCAAACTGTAACAGTGGCGTTAACATACATGCCACTGCCTTGATCTTGCTTTGTCATTTTTGCGTCAATGACATTCCTTTTATCTCTTCAAATCCATTCTACAATAAAATGCTTCTTCAGTCCTTCCTATGAAAGTATTACTGATTTACAGCATTTCTTATGCTAGGGACTGCCAGAGTAAAACAATGGATTGATCACATTTCATGGATTTTTACTTGTAAAACTATTCCCCAAAGTTATACAGAATCACTGAATCAGTGCTGCTTCATAAAGAAAATTTCTACTGTACCACAATAATCAGGACCTAACTTCCCTAAAGCTCAACCCAGAGATAACATGTCTAACGTGTGACAAAATGGAGAAGTAACACTTCCAACATTATCAGTGCATCAGGAGGAAAAATCAAGTGAAAAAGCTTTAAACTATGTAAATTCAAATTATTTTTTCATTTAAGTGCTTAATGTCATAAGATATAGGCAGCCCTACCAGAGAAATCTCATAAAATGTAATGAAATAGTTTGTTGGAATTGTTCAGTATTCCTGGCTGCAACTTTCTATCAAGATACAATTTTTTTTTTAAGCATTACATGAGATCTCAAGTAGCCAACATTTTAAATACATTCAGACTTCATCAGTTTGTCCATTACAATGATCTTGCTGTTTGATTTTACTGGGGAAAGTCTTAGGTATTTCCTCATAATATGTAAAAAGGATTTAAGTGAACTTACCCATTAACCTTTTTTCCTTGATTTTTTTTCAACATAAAGGAAGTATTCAAAAGCTTAATTTTTAAGAAAACATCTAATTCTTCAGCGCAAACTAGTTTGAAATTCAAAAGTCTTTCCAGCAAAAAGTGCTAACATAAACTAATGTTTTATAAGCCCTTTATGAAGAAAGACCACTTGTTTACAGAACTTTAATTGTTACTAATGAAAAAATGGTCTGAATTTATGTGAATAAATATTTCTATAAGTAATTAATTCATGTTCATTTAAATTTGGTACTGCTGGAATTACCTTATGACTTTACATCATCTGACTTACCATTTCTTCCAATTTTAGCTTAACACTAAGGAGAATGAATGAGCAAAATTAAATTAATAGAAAAAGAAATTAAATTTTAGTTTATGAAACTTTTACAAAGAAGTTAGTTTACAGAGTCTATAATTACATCAGTTAGAGGAGAATATTGTCTTTCTAATAGTCTTAATAATAACAACAGATTTCAAAACTGGTAAAAAATTATGCAGATGTGTTAGGGAAGCAAAAGCTTAGTTTTGAAATGACAGTTGGATTATCATTTTCAAATCATTATGTTTCAACAGACACTACCCTGTTAGAGTCCTTGCATTTACTGGTAGTATTTTCAAATCTCCAATCTCACACCAGTTTAGTTTCAGACCTGCTGGTATGAGAAGGCATCAGTACTGGGCTTTTTCTTTACTCAGACTGTTGGTGGAACAGATAAACAGAGGAATGAGAGAAAGATTAGCTCCCATTCCCTCGTGTATTAAAAAAGTGAGCAGAGTCTGAAATCTTAAGATCTGTGGCTACATACACAACAGCTACTAAATAATCTTTGAGCGACAATTTTATCTTCTGTTTCTACCTTCCACTGGTTTCAAGTTGAGATATTTTCAAGTTTCATTTGATGCACTTGGACTTGAAAATATTTAAGAACATACCGAAATCACCTTACAGTATTTCTTCTGTATTTGGCAAGAAGATGATCTTGCCTATTACCTTAGCATTTGGTTACCTTGACATTTTTGCTGCAATGTAGCTTAGGTGGAGTTACATTTAATGTAAAAGAAAAAAATCAATAATGCAGAGCATTGTGGTAAATGGGAGGACAAAGACCTACTATTTTGTGTACCCAATGATGAAAAATAAAAATCCTCTGTCTTTAGTGGCAATACCTATAAAGTTCTGAATATAATTCTGTAAGCCCCTATTTGGGATGCAGATCAGATAGACTGGTTTAGGTTGGTTCCTAAAGAACTAATTTGCATGAATTATCCAATGCAAAAATTGATTTCTGCCTACTCCATCTGCATGTCCATTTTAGTGTAGCAGTGTGGTGCTATACATTGCTGTTCATAACCAGTCAGTTCACTGACCTACAGCCTTTGGCATTCCAGGTGGATCTGGCCTCACAGATTTAAACAAACAAATGAAAATGAACAAAATATCCCCAAACTCAATTAACAAACCACCCCCAAACACAAGTGTTCTAGATAATGTTACACTTTGGCATTGGTGGCCTACCATTTCCTGTAGGGTTCCAGTTTTTGTAGGCATATTTGCCCAGCACTATGACTAGTAGCAATCTGTAATTCAAAGAAACAATCATTGGGTGAGTTCTTAGCAATTATCAGTTTGAACTCTCACTAGATCCTCAGGTTAATTGCTGAAATCCAGTACCACATGGGCAGGATAAGAATAGTGTGGCTTTGTGTTTGTTGTCTGTGAAAGTCTAAGTGTCAATTTGGTAATATCTGTGAATAAACATCCTGAAGCCTTTGCACAAAGCATAAATACTGTGTTTTGTTTCTTTTGACAGGATAATTGAAGCCATCTGCATAGGGTGGTTCACTGCAGAATGCATTGTGAGGTTCATCGTCTCCAAAAACAAGTGTGAGTTTGTCAGAAGACCTCTCAACATCATTGATTTGCTGGCAATTACTCCTTACTACATCTCTGTTCTAATGACAGTTTTCACAGGGGAAAATTCACAGCTTCAGAGGGCTGGAGTCACCTTGAGGGTCTTAAGAATGATGAGGATTTTTTGGGTGATTAAACTGGCTCGTCATTTCATTGGCCTTCAAACACTTGGTCTGACTCTGAAGCGTTGTTACAGAGAGATGGTGATGCTACTTGTCTTTATCTGTGTTGCTATGGCAATTTTCAGTGCACTTTCCCAGCTTCTTGAAAATGGGCTGGACTTGGGAACAAAGAATAAGGATTATGCCAGCATTCCTGCTGCTTGTTGGTGGGTGATCATCTCAATGACCACAGTTGGTTATGGTGACATGTGTCCCATCACTGTACCAGGAAGAATCCTTGGAGGAATCTGTGTGGTTAGTGGCATCGTTTTATTAGCCTTGCCGATCACTTTCATTTATCACAGCTTTGTGCAATGTTACCATGAGCTCAAGTTCCGATCTGCTAGGTATAGTAGAAGCCTCTCTGCTGAATTCTTAAATTGACCAAACTTACATTCTGTTGTAGTTAATTGCTAAGCTTTGTCTTAGAAGAGAATGGTGGAAAGTCCCTTCGCGTGTCCTCCTTGACTGGATGGTCCTGTGAAACAACATTCTCACCAGCCTGGAGAAAGCCCGTCACCATTCAGACAGGAAGGATGGCCATCTGCCTTGGGCACCTTGCAAGGAGAGGGAGTGATGTTTCAAATTTGAGAGAACAAAATTAACAAAAGAGGATTCAGAAGTCCTCAACCAGACCGGTTTGGTCTTCAGTTTGCCTTCCCACACAAAAGCAGAACAAAAAAAATGGGCTTAACACTGAGATTTGTCATTCCTGTAATTATATCCTAAACCATTCTGCACAACGCATAGCAGAAGTTGTTCAAAGATTTCAATACCTAAATGCTCCATAGAGGCATTGATAACTTCTTACCTGAAGTATCTCCACTTTTAACTCAGATAAACAAGTTACATATTGGAGAATCACTGCTACTTTTGAGCTTTGCAACAAGGTAGAGCTGGTTCTGTAACTCAGGAAAGATGAAGAATATAGGTCTGCAGGACAAAAACCCTTGAGGTCTGATTCTGATCTTTGATGAAGCCGACAAATCTTCTGTAAACCCATTGCTCTGAATTTGATAATTCACAAAGTGCAAGAAATGCACCTCCAAATGTTGTAGCAAGGACTTCTTTACTCACAATTAATTTCTTCTCTGGAACCAAATCATAAGTAGAAGCAAGTGTTGTACTTTACAAAGATCAGCATAAGCAATCAGGGATTGATACATATATTTTCTGGTAGCTTAGTGGGGGAGCTCTCCAAATTTTACATACCTTCAGTTCAACTACATCCATGTGAAATAACATACTCATAAACACAAATTTCCCCCTCCCCCCATTTAATTAAACATGGATATCATAGTGAGAGTTCTCTAAGACAAATTATAAGATTCTATCACTTGAGCAAGCACTAGAAAACAAGAGTAGCTGCTTCCTGTCAGATGACACTCTTTATCATCTTTAAGTTCTGCAGTCCTTACTGAAGGATATGCTTTAATGGAAGTTTTAAAAACAGCAGTAAAAAGCCCAGAGCATACCAAAGAAAGTAAAATACAGACGTGTGAGTTGCACTTGGCAAAATGGTGTATTCTCCAATGTAACTAGAAAATGAAAATGAATCAAGTAAGGTTCTGACATATTGCTCACTACATTTCTTGTGTAGTACAGCTTAATAGCATCATTCAGTATATTTCTGAAAGGCTGCTACACAGAAATCTGCAGTTAGATACTAAAACACATTAAGGTGCAGCTTTACAAATTTGGGTACCAATAAACATCAACAGGGAGCTTTCGTACGAACACGGAAGTTCAGAGTCATCAGCATAGCTGAATTTGTTGTGCTTGCCTGAAAATACCGCATTTACTGTTACTGTGCTGTAGAGGCATCTTTTATATACCTAATTGTTAAAAGCTTTAGAAGTAAAATGAGTACCACCTAGAAAATGCATCTCTGGAATTGCTCAATCAAACAGAACTGCCACATTGGTCAATAACCAGTACAATGAAGGCTCTACTGTGAGACTTGAAAAAATTCATTATCATTTTAAGTGGTCTTAGTCTTAAGTAGTCTTAAAGAATTAAATTGCAAACACAATTTTTCTGAAGACCTGAAGAGAATTTTACTAGCCTTCCTACAGACAAGCTTGACTTTCCCGCCAAGACTACATTATTATTAAGAACTGTTACAGCCATACTTCTGTTTCTTGACACTGATGTGTTCTGGTGTTCAGAAGATTAGCTCTGTAGTTCCCTATACTACTCTATTTATGCCTTTTATGTCAGAATCATGTTGCTCAGAAATCAGCATTCCACAGAGAGGTGAATATGAGATCAGCAAAAATTCTTTCTTAGGTGAGATTCACAGCTGATGTTAGTTAGGCAAGTTGTGACTTCAGAGACACTTAGATGTTCTACACCAGCAGAGATGCTGGCTCTGTATTCCTGCATGTGTACCTATATATATCCTGCATACATTATATATTATAGTCAGTTGAATTTTTTTTTTCTCCTCAAAAAAATTTCCTCCTTGACAATATTGAAATTTTAGACTTTAATCCAAACATAGCTGTTGAAGGAAATAACATTTTCATCTTCTAATGAAAAGTTATTTTGATAGTACCAAAACCACTTTCAAGGAGAAAATTGCAATTTTTTTTTTTGTTTTGTATTCTGCTCCATTTTTTCCCCATTAAAACAGGTTAAAAACCCCACATAAGCACTTAGCCCTACAGATTTCCATGTGCTGTTTTTAATGGTTGGGAAAAATACTAGTTTTCATAAAACTCCTTAGAACTTGCTGTGTCTTTTGTCCATATATTGTCCTTAATCAAAATTATACTCTGAGATACAGCCCTGTCATGAACCAAACGTTTTAAGGTTGCTCAAAAAACCCTCCTACACAAAACTCCCAAACCATCATCATGATGGCAATAGTTTGAAATCCATACAGAATGTGAAATAAAGTATGTTGCAATCTTGATTTCAAGGAAAAAAATGCATTGCAGCACTACCTATAAATCTAATCTTTAGATGCCTGCGCAAAGGAAAAAATATAAATTACTGCACATAATAACTTGTGAATACCAATTTGCACCATGAATCATTTTGTATAAGCTATTAAGCACAGGAAGCAGGAAGTTTTCAACAATCCAGACTATATGAGGCATACAAACAAAATGTTTGATCCTTTATAAAATGCTTTTCAGCTAAAGAATCCTTTCCCAGTGTAAAAAGGTAATCTAATGAAAATAATTGTGTAAAGGAATAGGTCTGTGAAGATTATCTTAAGTTGTACTGTGGGGTTTTTTTTAATTTTTATACGGCAAAGTGTGAACAAAATGACATAATGTATTTTTTAATTTGAGTTGTAATAAAATATTTTGAAACTGTTCTATATAAGCCCACTAGGGAGAGACACTGGGATGGAGCTTTTTGTTGGGTTGGTTTTTGTCTTTCCATTTTCATTGTTGTATTGTTATCAGTGACTTATCAGGTTATCAGACTTCAGTTTCCTTACAAATGAAGTTGAAATAAAGTAATCTCAATGGTAGCCTTGAAACAGAATTCTAGGTTAAATAAGGTCCTGACCTCTAGTAATATATGTCATTTATTTTCAATGGACCAGGTTTTTTTTAGTGAAACTTTACAAAAAACGAATTATATGTGTAATCAAAAGCATAAAAAGCTGAAACTTTTACTAAAATTTTACTTGAGACTGTATTTTACACAGACATGGGATGCAGCACTATTTCAAAGTACAGCATTTCAAAGCCAAGGGAAGGCAAGCTGGTTCATCTTTAATTATCGCCACTTTGAACCCTATACAATAAAAGACTTCATGGGCAGTACCTCTCTCTATCGGAAACATTCACAGTTGGAACAAATTAGATGAAATACAAATAGGATAAAATTGGGGATAAATGAAGACAGCTTATACAATTGTGAATCAGCATTTTGGTTCATCTAAAATGAAAATGAATATCACCAAGTTTTGAACTGCCATTGTATGGTTTGATGACAATGAAGGTTAAGCATACATTATATACTAGGTTCAAACCTTAGGACTGATTTATTTGTAACTGTATATTGGCTGTAATCCTTCAAGGTACTATGTGTCACTTAAAGCATTTGATCATTAATGAAATCACTGGAATGGAAACCTATCTAGGGTATTTTCCTTCAATAGTTCTATGTGAAGCATCTTCCCAGATATCACAAAGAATGGAAAATTATCATTTTCCTTAATGTAACACTTGGAAACTATACTGTCTGGATGAGTACTGACAAAAAGAAGTAAAAAAAAAGTTTGATTGACTGATGATTCTAAATAGTCTTATCAGCATAAGGAACAGCCATTTAAAAATGTGATATTCATTCTTACTCTACAATGGCTTATTCTGCTGTGCATAGCAGAAAGTTTGAGGAAGATAAAAATCCTGTTAATGTAAGATTCATATGTTAATGCCCATGTATTTAAAGGAAAAGGCACTTGGTTTTCACATGTATGCAATTTGTGCCCATAAAGGATTTGTTATTCAGATTCCAAAATAAACCTGAGGTCCTTGTGGGTTCAAAACACTTGTTTCTTCCCCTTTGGGTAACAACTACAAAAATCCTACCAGATCTGAATGTCTGCCAAGAAGTGGTCATATGCACACACCAGCCAGCTAAATTCAGCAGCCAAACCAGCCAGTTTCCTGGGAACCAGCATAACGAACAAGGTCGGCTGTGCTCTGAATTTTATCTCACCTAAGAGGTTCCGGATTAAACTGATGATTAAAGTTCGATCATTTGAAGTACCTTAAAATTTTTAGAATTATTATTTCAAATGAGCTTCTGAGGAAACATTTGCTGGAAAATTAAAAAGCCTGTGCATAGCAAAAATGATACCATTTTATAAACAAACAAACAAAAAAATTCATTATGGTTTTCAAAAAAGGAAGCTGGCTCTCATTTTCTGTTCCTTGATTGTAAAAGCAAACATGCAGGTCAGGATGTGTGATGCCTTAAACTTGCTATGTAAAACAGATCCTTGTTTAAAATATGGAGACTTAGTGAGAAAGATTTTCCAGCTTTGCTAGAGCTGTAACAGTTTATACTAGCTGTAGAGCTGCCTCAGCCCACATGGAAGAAACAACAAAATGCTGGTTTCATGGTAGACATCTAATACGATGTACAGCCTGTGAAGTGCAACACAAATTAGGGAGTATCTTTTGCAGATGACAGCATAGGTTAAGCATCAAGAAGGCTGCACAGTGAGCAACCAAGACTGACAATCTGATTGACAACAAATTTTAAGAGCCACAGAAGAGGAAGAATATAAATCTTGGTCAAATTAATAAAACGTGAATGTTTGCAACTACACATTTTAGAGTCTTTTATTCTTTACACATGCAAATGTTTATAATTTTGGAGAACATTAATTTTATATATTGTTTGCTTAACTGTAAAGAAAAATGTATGCTATAATTTTAAGAGAGAATAAATGTGGGGGTTTTTATGTGAATAGAGAATTAGAGAGATAAAATCACATAATAAAATCTGCTGGTCTTGTTGCTACATTTCACAGCCTACTGGTAAAAACACAAATGTTTATAAAATGTGTTCTTTTTAATAAGTGAATTCTGTGGCTATTTGTATTGGTGCCGTACCTCAGAAAAAACCTTTTCCTTTAATAATTTTTGGCTACTGAGAAGTCTGCCATTTAGAACCTAGGATTTTTAATCAATATAAAATTTGAATATTTGATCCAGAAATTAGTCTGAAGCAAAAAACAAAGTTCAACCTACACAGGGTTATTCTTCAGCAACTGTATATCTATCATAATTATGGACTGCAGAACTGTCAAAACAAAATGAAAAAGCAGCCATATAACACATATATTATTCCTGAGGGATTATTTATAAAAACAAGTCTAGAAAAAATGGGTGGAATTTCTCTTCGAGTTCACTGAAACTTACTTATATTTAAAAAACCGCATCAAAAGCCAGAGCAAAAAAACAACCAACCAAACCCATCCCCATCCCCCCCAAATCAACATGTTATTTGTTCTGGAAGACATTTCACCAGTGCAATCCTTCCATTGTTGTGAATGGATCTGAGATACATTCTTCATTCTTAAAATGCAGCCATTTCAAAAATACTTCCAAAAATATTCATAACTAAGGATCTTGTAAAAAAAAAAGTTTGAATATTTTAAGAGGTCACTGAATTATGAACTATTTTGACACCAACCTGCTGCATTATTATGAAAGTGAACAGACTTTTCATTTAGAAACCATGAGCATTTTTACTTCTCATATGTTATTTATTAGCTTTAAAGGTTTTACATAAAATCAATCAGAGAAGAAATGAAGCAGATGTCCACACAGTCATAGAAGTATGTTTTAGAAGTGGTTTTTTTCCTAAAACAACTTCTAAAATAGTTGGAAGCAGAAGGGTTTTTTTTAATGTTTTAACACAGTTACTATTTTACAGACATGCTCAGAACTTGCATCTCTGATCAATCTGAGATGCAGCTGTAAATAAATAGAACCCCCCAAAATAAGATTGCTTCTTGCTGCCTTGGAGAACATTTTAGATGTTTGTTTGCCTTAAGATTTTAAAAAAGAAAACAGTAAAGAAGTTCATTAAAATCTAAGAAATCTAGAAGTTCAATATGTGCATTCTTTCCCATGTACTCCAGAAATCCTCCACATCTGACTTTATATTTCTTTGCACTGCTCTTTTACCAATATTTAAATAGCAACTAGGAACCACAGTGAGACCAGGTTTCCATTGTAGTAAGGACTCTGCAGTCACAGATCAAAATACTGCTCCCAAAACCAGTATAATCCAAGACTGACGCACAAATCAAAAACTGGATGCAGACAACAGTGCAGGCAACATGGCACTTCTCTGTAGCATGAGTGTAGCTTACCTATTGAGTGATATACTGTTAAGTACTAAGTGTTCAAATACAATTTTATTTCCTCAATTTAGAGAGCCTCCCAGAGAATGCAGCACTTGGAAGACAGTCTTTTCTACATTGATAAAGGCCTTATCAGCTGCACTGGCTGTGCCAAGACAGCACAGTGTCTAACCATGACTTTTGTCATTAGGGTTTAATATTTGAACTTGATGCCACTTGATGGGATGCTATGAATGAGTAAAGTTGGTGCCGTTTAATTAGACTGGCATCTGGAATCCTTGATACTAGATAAGGATGCTTATATACAGATGCCATTAAAGACTAAAAGAGGAAAACATTCCAAACAATGTATTCACTAAATATAGTCATTTAGAGGCCCACTGAAAAGAAAAGCCTCACTAACAAAATTACTTCAATTGTTTTAAAAAAATAAATCTAAAAGTGTGGATTCCTGCCAGAGATTCTTGCTTATAGGCCTCAAATTTATATGGATTCCTTGAGTGTCTTTACATGTTGGATTCTCTGATACAAATTCAGCCTATAGGTCATAGCAGCTTTTTGGTCTCCATTGACTCAAGAGGATTAAAAACCAGATACGTTGGGATAGAAAAATCTTCTTCAAGGGAGCCAGGCAACCAGCAGGGAATAAAACCTTGCTAAGATGAATTTTGTTTTGTTTTAGACAATCTGTTTGTCATCTGCCTTATTGAAGACAAAGTCTTTAATGTAAATGCCAGGTTGCCCTCAACACAAGACCAGGGACCATGAAACTCTTCTGCTTCCCTCATTATAGCACACTCCACCTTCAGCATCTCTATCTTGTTCTCTTAGACCTTTCCCTTTCTCCTTTCACCTGATTCTCACTCAAGAAGCATTAAGGTTAAACATTAACATCCATGAACTGAAGCTGCTCTTACCTTTGCCTTCTCTTCATATAGACTGTTCCATTTACATTTGAAACGCAGTTCAGATCAGATAGCTTAGAATAAATATCCATACATTTCTCTGTGTCATTGTAGGATAAGAAGCTCTCTCCTCCCCCACAATAAATGTCATATACAATGGGAAGAAATAGTCATGCAAAGCAAAGCTTTTACAAAGTAATACAAAATAGCCTAAATTATCTCCATTCCATCCTTGATCTACAGTCTTATCCTGGTGCTTCACATGCCACAGGCCATTCAAATCCATTCAACATCCCTGCAGTAAAGATCACCTATCTGCCTTTGACCACCTGCTTCTGCCAACAGGTATGAACTTGACAGCTGAATTGCTCATGGGATATCTAAGTTACAGATGTTTGCTTTACTTTTTGGTTGATTACTCTAAACTTCTGTTTCTATCAAGAAGCTGTAAAACAAACTGGCAAGGCTTGGACAGTACAATTCCACTGGCTGGTCCACTGCCACCAGCATGTAGTAGAGTCATGCTAGAATCAACTACCACTCTTGGAAACTGGTAGGGTTTCACTGTTGTATTAAAGAAACCAGATTAAGATATATAAGAAGAATTACTACATTTATGTTCCCTGCTTTGGGGATTTATCCCTACTTAAAATTCAGGATTGTTACATGAACTAAAGGAACACTGCAGGAAGCAGGTGGAATATTAATTAGTGAAAAAAGGAAATGAGGCAGAGATAGGGAGAGGTTAAAAATACTAAATCAAACAATATAAAAGGCTCTGTGTAATGAAGTCCTTTCTAAGTGGCTCACCAAACACTAAGGAGATGCAATGAAGATAGAAAAAAAAATGGAAAAGTCTCAGACTTGAGAGGACTTGCTATGCTTTTCAGCCCTCTTCCCCCTCACTACTGCTGTCCTGCCATACCTGTCTCTGCTTTCTTCCTTTGCCAGACTTTCCATCCAACTTCTTTCCCCTTTGGTTTTCACCCTTTTCCTAGCTGCCCCATTTTCTTTCTGCTGCCAGCCACACCAGCTGGCTTTTGCACTGGCACAAAGTATTTGTAAAATCACAGTGCCAGCCCACTGCTATCCCATCCTGATCATTCTTTGCTCTATTACCACCATTTCTATATGTACATGTTTATTTAAATCAAAGGTCCTGTCCCTGGAGGACCTGTGCTAAAAAGTGTTTCCCCAGTCCACTCATCCATGGTAAGTGTAACCCGACTAATACCTGCCTACTTTGCTAAAAAGAAAAGCTTTCACCCGTTTCTTTGGATTACACACTGTGACAACAACTTGTATTGCCAACATTTATGGTTTACTACTTCCCTCTAAATGTTTTCCAAATGTGTCTGCTTGCAGACACAGTCTCTCAGATCAGGAGAATAAGGGAGACTCTGGCACTGTCTCGTGCTACTCAGCAGTTTCTTCCCTTTCTGCTGAGTGCTAATGACTACCAAAAAGCACAAGGCATCCACGCTAGAGGGAACCAGGGTCTGAATTCTGCAGGCTACAACTCAAAATACACACGAACAGAGGGTTCTGACTTAAAACCTCCCCAAAAGTCACATTCTTTCCTTTCAGAGATCTCCTGAATCAAAAGATATTCAGCTCAAATGTTACAGTTCAGAGGGAAAATTGGTTAAGTTCATTGTAGAATTGCAGTTATTTACCAGTAGTCATCAAAAATCCATAAACTCTATACTAGGTCTTTCTTTTCCTTCTTATCTATGCAATGTGCAAATCATATTTTATGGTTTCTTTCTTTTTATTTTTTTAATCAGTTTTAAGAAAGTTTTTTTTTTTTAAACTTTAAGGTTGCAATCACCCAAAAATGACCAAAAGGGAACACATATAGATATTGTCCCAAAGTTCAAACTGGTTGATATGTGAATCAATGTCAGCTCTTAGATTACATTGAAAGTATATGGGTCTTAAGTAAAATGCTTTTAACAGTATTTGGAGAACGTTTGCCATGTCTCTACTCATGAAACTTTCCTGTAAGGTAAGCATAGATCTTACTACTTCCTGATTTTTTTTTTTCCCTGAAGCTCAACAAATATGGTGCTATTAACTCAATAACCTGGCGAAAGCAAAGGAAAAACCTACAGTAATTTTATATTATGTTAGGGTAATCCCTACGGAACACTGCAAGTGTTTAGCAAATGCTAAGAAGCTTGAGTTTGCAGTTTCAAATTATAATAACCTGACACCGTCTGGTGGCAACTGGCTCTGGGACAAGCCACTTAATGAAGTCAAAGCGATGCCTCCAGCAATTGTGAGGATGCATAGAAGCATTTCCACTCTGTCTCTGAGCAGTAAGCAACAAACACTGTAGCCTAAAGGAGATGGGAAATCCTTAAAGAAACCATAATCACATCAGATCCACACTGCAATCTAAAAAGAGAATTATAACAGGAAGGGGAAACAATCAAGAGTATGTAAAGCAAAAAGCAAGTAAAATCATGGTGCCAAATCTGTTTCCACACCTCCTCACCATTCCTTTTCAGTTCCCTCAGGCTGCAGAATAGGATACAGAACTCTTTAAATGAACATGCCTGCCCCACCAATGGTACTGCAAGCTCTAATACTCCCTGTGAAAGCAGAACTCAGAGTTTCCCTTTTAAAAAGCCTAGGCTGCTACATATCGAGCCAAATGAAACTCGCCGTTAGCAATTGCCATCACAGAACCTACGCAAGACAAGGGAGCCAGATATGGTTCAGCAAAATTTACTGTGGAAAATCTTTAGGAGGGAGGATGTTGTCAAAAGACACATTTTCAACAAAATTTTATGCAGGCTATGTGTGGTCAGCAACTGCTTCATCCACATACACAGACTTGCATGGACACAGGTCACCTCTTCCTTGGGAGAAAACTACAAAGAGAAATGAAAGCATAGTCCAAAGAACCCCAGTCTAACTTTAGGCTCTGTAAGGCTGTGTGTGCTTTGCCAAAGAAAAGATCCCGCACAATGCAGAGGCAGATGTTGCAGGCAGCACTTACTTGGAGGACTCCCTATTTCTGCAACTATCCAACCTTTTAAAGTGTGCAAGGACTTGGCTCAGGAACAGTTCCTTTCCGCTTTCCCTGCTGTTACTTTACTCACTCCAGCACACTTCAGTCCTCTTCCCAGCAGAGCTGTTATTGAGCTTTCCTCTTCTCACTAGGGACTTTATCAGTGTTCTCCCACACTGCTACCTAATCTTCTGAACTTCTTTCTCCTATGCAGGGAAATGCTGTGCTAAGGTTCATCTGCTTGTACTCCCTGTTTTACAGTATCCCTACTCTGATGGCAGTAAGAAAGCACAGACAGGTGTACAACAGCAAAGAGAGTATTCAGAAAGGAAAACCTGTCACTGATAATGTGGCAAGGCAAAGGGAAAACACACCAAAAAGCCTTCACGATCTCCTCAAAGAGGCCTGAGTTACACTACTATCTGAAGGGACTAAACCATAAAAGTAATGAGCTTACAGAAAGTCAGTGAGACTATACGATGCTGCAGGAAAGATAATTAGGAGTCTGTCAGCTGAAAGGTATCATAGAGTAATGGTTCCTGCTGCTGGCAGAATACAATTCTCAAAAACAAACAAACAAACAAAAAAAAAGTAGTCAAAACTGTGCATTATTTTCAATAGTGCAGGAGACACTGATCTCATGGCAGAAATCTATTTTTATGTTACCTCTGATGTGCTAAATGATTCAGAAAACAAGAATGCTTTCTATAAGAAACATTTCTCAAGTAACCAGTCATCTGACATTATATAACTAAATTTAAATATGACTTTTTGTTTGTTTGTTAATAGTCAAATAGAAACCCCTTAGAATACAGCCTGCTGAGAAATAACCTAAGCCAAGATGGACCTTCTGTCCAAGTACAGTGATAGTTTAGCCACCTCTGAATGGCTCTATCACACAGCAGTTCTTGGAAGAAGGGCTTATAGGTAATAGCTGTGAATGGGATTCTAGGCAGGTATTAGAATCTAGAAAATCCACTCTTACATCTCACATTCCACAATTTGCTAGGCTGTACCTACTGTTGGAAGTAGTGGACACAAGAGAAGCGATGTGCAGAATGAAACAGCTGATGCTGAGGACCTGACACTATACACATTTTGGGGGGGTTGCTTCAGACTAGTTCAGGTTTAGTCCTGTTGACTGTACACTTGTTGGTAAATGAAGCACATTATCTTTGTTACTGAAGTGCATCTTACACTCGACCAGAAAGTTCAGCTTCATGCAAAATGATATCCTGTGAGCTCCAAGCCTGCTCAGTGATACAAACCAAGCCTAGGTATGACTTCAAGGTTTACTTCAAACCCATATTTCTGATTAAAAGCTTCTCAGCTGAGTACATCTGGAGGAAATGTCTCTTTTTGCTCCTTATATTTCAGTTTCTCCTTTCTGACATACTGGACAACTTTTGTTTTACGTTTGTGGATCCATAGAACTGCAGACATTTCACTGGAGTTGCAAGTTCAGGCTTTTCTTAGACCATCTTGGCTGAGTAGCCATGGTGAACTGCAAGCTCCTAGTTTCTTGTTCACTCAGTCTAAGAATATTTCCTCTAACATAAGTGCAAGGGAGGGGTTTGTTTGTTGGGGGGAGAGGGGATGTTTATAATATAATCTTGTTTTATTCAGGAAAGTTTGTTATAACACTGCACTGAGGATGTGCTTGTCTCTGGACTCCAGTCTGTGGATTTGCATATGAAAAGGCTGACAAGAAGAAATTAAATACAAGGACAATACAGATCCTCCCAATATCTATAACACATCAGAGAAAAATAAGACTTTTGCCATGGTATGTTTACTATTTGAGAGAAATGCTTACAGTCTAGGGAAGAAGAAGGAAGGGATGGGAGAAGACACTGGCAGCACAGTGGAAACAGAAAATCTTGGAGATGCATTTTACCTCTCAATCTTCAGACATACTGTTCTTTTTATTTGGGAGCTTATCTTACTATGCATATAGTATTTAAATGAAAAGTTAAGGAACAATAAGTGTGCTGGTTTTAAAGGTAAACCAGCAGGAGAAGTGGACCCACCACAAGAGAGTTTATAAGTCAGAGTTACAATT
>JAWWEW010000112.1:23539679-23802887 GCA_035583185.1 Anabacerthia variegaticeps | reverse complement strand
GAATAGAGGGGGTAGAATACATAGCTTTGATCACCCCCCACACAGTGATAACCGGTCCCACCTGCTGAACTAGGACAATAAGGTACTGCCATCATGAGATTTCTCTTCTGGTTGTAAAGGAAAAAATATGTTGCAGCAGAAAGTGCACACAGAGAAACTTTGAGCTATGATTCTCTCTATCAAAGTCAATAAAGAAGCAAAATATTGAACCTTACAGCACAGCATTTCAAAACTGGAAAGTGTTATAAACCATGGAGATAGGGCCTGGGGATTAAAGATTACTTTCTCAAGAGTAAAATAAATAGGGCTTTTAGGTAATTATTATTTTACTGACAACCAACATTGATGTCTCAATCAGATGAAAAATTTACCTTTGCTTTTGCAATTCTGAAAATCAAGGGGGGGAAAAAAGCAATGACAAGAAAGCTGAAAACTAGTGAAAGCAATTTTTATTGTAGGTTTCTGTAATGCTTTTCACATCTGGAAACTGGAGGATAAAAGAACACTACATAGTTTACCTGGAATAAACCATTGTTTTCAGAATTTCTCTTCTGCATTTATTCAGAGAATAATTATCTGCAGAGAAATGATCTATAAAAAACATAACTTACTGCTCCAGAACTGTTTTTCAGTCATTAGTCTTTATAATAATTATATCATAAAGTTATCTGTTCCTTCATTTACTTTCTCAGACAAGTTCTTCATGAGAACCTGGAAAGAATACTATACTCAACGGGAGGTAGATAGCCCCAGATAAGGTTCAACACTTTAAAAAAGATTTCTGATCCCCATCACACTACAGTCAACACAGTGCCCTTATTGCCAAAATTGCTGTTAAGTAACTACTGTTATCAAGTATTTCACATGTAGAAGCCTTACTTCAAGACAAAGAAGTGCCCAGGAAACAAAAGTGAAATATGGAATTATTTGAAAATTCATAGAGAAGACATAAATAGCTGCTTCCTTAATACCATCTCCCAGAAAAAAAGCGCAAGAATTCCCGTACAAGAACAATACACAGTAAAACCTTTGGTTAAATTTATATTAATACTGCAGCTTTATTACAACTTTAAAATAAACCTCCACAATTTTTATTAATTTTCAGTATTGTTAGGACTATGAAAGAGAAATCTCTTAGTTGACCACAGAAGCCTATTTCCAAGAGTCATCTCTGCTGCATTCAGTATGTATGGGCAATAAAGCACCAATAAATTCAGGCACAGGTTTTAGAAGTAACTACCACTTTAGTCTGCGTATAATTGAATTTATTTCTTTCAGTTGGTAATTCACACAGAACATGTTTACAATATCAGTCTCTTGCATTAATAGAGTTTATGCTTGGTGATCATCATCTAGTTTGGGGATTTGTATATATTATGTATACACACACACAAAGCAAATATTAAGTAAATCCAATCTAGTACTCTTAAAAATGAGTACTGCATAAACAAAACATAAGTGCACATGGCAATTTTATGTTCTAAATCCACCCACACAGTTGTTCTCAGCAATTCAAGAAAAGAGTTGCTTGGGTAGATTGACAGAATTTGAGTTACAGACATCTGTGCTGGAATAATGATCAGTATATGAAGGTTTTGTTCATTAAGCAACCGATTAAGGTCTTGTTTTTTATCCTCAGAAAGAAAATAAATACAATAATCACAGCAGCAGCAACAACAACAATAACAACAAGCAGAATAAACTCAAGATACTCTGCTTTTTTCATTCACTCCCAGAAATCTACTCATTTGAACCATAATCTTAGTGCTATTCCAGGAACAAGCCATGATAAACAAACTTGCATGTATAAAACCAGTGATCTCAACAATCTGTAAAAAATGGAATAAAATACAGGATCCTATTGTCTTTAGCTGCTGTCAGTACCACACTGTAGTTGAAGATAGAAAATCTCTAACAGACCAGATGTTGCAATACCAGTCCTCATGAATTGTTCATCTCGGTGCCTAGAAGTCAGAGCTCAGCTTAAAGCCCAAATGAGGAAGGCTTTTCCTTAAGGGACACTTTGTTTCTATTAACTGTACGTAGTGTTTTGGTCTTCAAAAATGCCCAATCTTTGTTTGAACACTGCTAGGGTGAGTGGCCTCATTTTGCCCCAGTTACTTCCTATGGCAGTATGTTTTACAGTCCAGTTACCCATTATGTCAGCAAGTCTGATAAGCAAACCAGTCCAGGCAAAAGTCTAGAGGCTAAAACAAAGGATGAACTAAAAGTCTAAGACAAAAGCAAGTTTCTTCCTTTAAAGGAAAGACTTCATGCTAATTTTTTTTTTCATGGTATGTCCCCATGCTCCTGTGGTACACGAACAACAGCAGAAGCTCCACTTGTAACTGTAATTTTATTCATGTCATCCTCCCATGCAGCTCTCTTGCAAGGTAAACAACGACCCATCTTCAATTCTGTGAGCTAAAACAAGAGGGAGATCGCACCTAGGTTTTGTTCCAACAGCTTGCAGCAGCAAAGTTTCACAGTTTACTTTAAAGCATCAAGACTTAAATTGATTAACTGAAAAAGAGGATAAATTTGTACATTTTTCACAGCCTTCTCAGAGCTCCAGGGCACGAACCTTTTCTTTCTGTGGCTTTCAGTCAATATTGAATGACTTTTCAAGAACTTGATTCAAGAACACCAATATACAATGGTGTTATCTCAATGCATGACCTGCCACAAAATGTGTGCTCCTCTGGTACTGTAGCAGGTATTAATACTGGGAAAAAAAAGGCAGAAGAGTAAAATAGAAAACAACCTTAGTGAGCTTACCAGGCACACCTATTCCTTCTAGCAAATGCTAAAAGACCCACACAGGAGGAGCAATAGCACATTTGCAGACAAATATGCCCAGGAAAGGTTCCAGAAGCTTCATAATATGAGCTAGACCCCAAGGATTTCAATAGATCAGGACTGCTACCACACAAACCTAGCCACGATTCACAGCAGTCCACTCTAAAAGAATATGCATACCCCATCTTCAGGGTCTTCTGCTCCATTACAGGCAGGCTTAAAATCAAACATGAATTTTAGTTTATTTTTCTCAGGAATAAATAGAATCCTGATCAGCAAATTCTTTTCTACCGTAAATTATGCAGCACATCTTCCAGTTCATTAATACTGCCTAGTCTTGGAAGCTACAGGGATTTCAAAATTCTTCTAACATTTACAAAATATTTCCATAAATTTCTTATTTACTGAGCAAATAACATATCCTCTCCAGTTAATGTTCCTTACAGAGAGTCAGAACATTGACTCAGGGCATCACGTATGGAGCATCCAGCTGGTTCTCTCTGTGAGAGGACAGCACAGACGGAGTCTGAGGGACTGAAATTTCACCAAGAAGAAAACCTGCTTTCAGGGCAACAGGCACAGGTAAGAACTGGTGCAGCAAGGACCTACGCTTCTGGTTCATAGCCCTTCTCTCACAAAGAAATGGAGGTGCAGGGCTCCCAGGGGCTTTCCCGGTTACTGAGCAGTTGTTATCCTGTGTAGGACATGTCTGCTCACAAGCGGATAAATCCAAGACAACCCAAGGCTCCATTTTGCCACTGCCAAACTCAAATTCCAAAATCTAAGCAGAAGGCGTTACACGGGTGGGTAAAGAAATCATATCACACACATTTTTATATGGGTATTTTACTTTCCAAAACATCTCCTACGAATACATCTTCCCCCAGTTTATAAGCAAAGTATATTTTAATAGTTTTCACTCAGTGCATGACCACAGATATTTTTATAGCAAGCATATCTGCCAAACTGCATGTGGAACCCTTAATAGGCAATGATCTAACTGGTGTGGGTCACTAATGACTAAACATTGCCAACAAATAATATCTTTCAGTAAGGTCTCAGTATGTTTAATCTTATCCAAGAGCAGGCAATTCACAGTGTGAACTCCAGTAATGAATTCGCACTGTTAGACTGATAACATCAGGATGTTCTGGATCACTGACAAGATCCCAGCTGGCACCTGCCTGTGGCCCAAGGCAAGCACAGAGTGACCAAGGCATGCCGCAGGTCTGTTTGCTGCACGCATGGCAAAGCCCCACCTCCTCCTGCAGCCAGGGCGGGGACTGCTGACTTCTCATGAATGTTACATTCACAAGCAGAAGGAGCATCGTATCACATTCCCCTGGTTCACGATGCTGATTTAATTTAAAAAAAATTCTTATTTTATACAACAAATTATACATTTCAGATGTATTAAAAACATGGTGGGAGAGAAGGAAGTCACTTGTTAGAGCGGAAACACAAAGATTAAGTCCCAGAAAACAAAACCACTGCTATTCCTGTTGCAAATTGTGAAATATGTAAAACTTTCTTAAGAAAGGATGTCCTTTGTTGTTTGATCTTTGCATACTTTCAAAGTATGCAAAGAAAGGAGATTTAATCCTGAGACAGATAACAGCTAACAAGCATGCTCTAAGTGATGTCCAGGTGTTAGAAAGAGAAATTACTTTTTGGGCAAATTGCCTGGTTAAGGTTTGGGGCTTGACATGTTTCAGTGATCTCAGACCTAGGGGAAGGTTAACAAAGCTTGGGAAGAAGGGAAGTGTGTCCACTGCTAGTGGACAGAACGAATGAAGAATTTACAGGCCACTAGGACATTTGTCAGAACTCCCAAGATGAGGAAGAAACCAATAATGGACAACTGAGCAACTGTGCTGAATCAGCTCCGAGTGGGTGAAAGGTGATTCTGGCAGGGGGGATCATGACCACCGACTCAAGAAACCCACTGACTCAAGAGATTGAGTATGCAGACTAAGAGACATAAGAAGAGAATAATTAACTTAATAAGAAAATTAATTAATTAATAAGAAAATTATGTAACTTGTACCCAGTGAACATTAGTGCCTCTTTTGTGCTAAAATATATAAATAGTAGAAAGTTTTGACAGTGTGCTTGATTTGTGGAACAGAACCGAGCACCCAGGTTTGCGCAACTCTGAAGTAAATAATCAATATATCAGCAAGAGCGTGGCCAGCAGGAGCAGGGAAGTGATCCTTCCCGTGTACTCAGCACTGGTGAGGCCGCACCTCGAGTGCAGCGTCCAGCTCTGGGCCCCTCAGCTCAGGAAGGACATTCAGGTGCTGGGGTGTGTCCAGAGCAGGGCCCGAGGCTGGGCAAGGGACTGGGGCACAGGTCCTGTGAGGGGCGGCTGAGGGAGCTGGGGGGGTTCAGCCTGGAGAAGAGGAGGCTCAGGGGAGACCTTACTGCTCTCTACAGCTACCTGAAAGGAGATTATAGCCGGGTGGGGTCGGCCTCGTCTCCCAGGGAACCAGCGAACTGACAAGAGGAAAAGGTCTCAAGCTGCACCAGGGGAGGTTTAGGTTGGACATCAGGATGAATTCCTTCACAGAAGGGATGAGTGGGCACTGGAATGGGCTGCCCAGGGAGACGGTGGAGTCACCGGTGGTCCCTGGAGGTGTTTAAGGAGACTGGACGTGGGACTTGGCGCCACGGTCTGGCTGGCAGGGTGCTGCTCGCTCAGGGGCTGGACCCGCTGACTTCGGGGGCCTTTTCCAACCTGAATCACTCCGTGATTCTCGGATTGCCGCGCACGAGGCTCCGCACACGCTCCGTGCTCAGAGCGGACCCCAACACAGGTACCGCACCCGCACTGTCCCCTCTGCCCTCACGCGCGGGCGGGACCGGCGCGCACCCGATCCGCGCGCCCCCCGCAGCCCCCGCAACAGGTGCGTGCGTGGCTCCGTCCCTCGAACGGCCCCGCCCCCCGCCCCCGTGCGCTCCAGAGGGGGCGGGGCCTGGGCTCCCGCCGGCGCTGATTGGCCATCTCAATCCCCGCCTCCCGCCCCTCACTGGACCGGCTCTCTCTGCGCCTCCGCCCCCGTTCGCGCTCCCTCTCGGCCGCTTAGGTTTCCCTCCACTTTTGCCTGACTGAAAATTGCCGGTAGCCTCGGTTTCTTCGCGAGCGGCGGGCGCGCTTGTAAGAGAGGCGCTCCCACCGCTTTGGCGCAGGCTCCTGTATTTTCCCGTATTCCTTTTTTTCTTTCTTAAGCCTCGTCCCTTTGGCGGCTTCCCGCGCAGGCGGCCGTGCTCGGTGCCGACGGGGCCCTTGAGCGCTGCGGCGTCGCCGAGAAGCCGGTGGTGGCGGGGGGGTCCTTTCCCCGCGCGGTCGCAGCCGGCGCCCGCGGCCGCCATGTACTACAAGTTCAGCGGGTTCTCGCAGCGGCTCGTCGGGGCCACGGCGGCCGCCGCCTACACCCCACAGGTAACACCGCACGGGGAACACCCCACGGGGAACGCACCCTCGGGGCGGACGCCCCGCCGGGCACCGAGCGCGCCCGGCCCCGCGGGTGACCTTGAGCGGGGCGGCCCCTGAGCCGGCTTGGGGAGGTATCGGGGCCACAGCGGGAGTGAACACGCTGGCGCGGCACGGCACGGCCCCCGAGCTGCAGCAGGGGCCCGCTGGTGTTTTAAAATAGCAGGTTGGAAAAGACCTCCGAGATCATCGGGTCCAGCCTGTGAGAGAACGGCACCGTGTCCCCCAGACCAGGGCACTAAATGCCCTCTCCTTAAACACCTCCAGGAATGATGACTCACTGCACTGCCTCCCTGGGCAGCCCATTCCAATGCCCACTCATCCCTTCTGTGAAGGAATTCCTCCTGATGTCCAACCTAAACCTCCCCTGGTGCAGCTTGAGACTTTTTCCTCTTGTCCTCTCGCTTGTTGCCTGGGGGAAGACACCGACCCCCACCCGGCTATAATCTCCTTTCAGGTAGCTGTAGAGAGCAATAACGTCTCCCCTGAGCCTCCTCTTCTCCAGGCTGAACACCCCCAGCCTCGCGGCCCTGCTCTGGACACGCCCCAGCACCTCAATGTCCTGAGCTGAGGGGCCCAGAACTGGACACAACACTTAAGTTGCAGCTGCAACTTGTTAGAGCAGCCTTGAGCTAGTTCCCTTTCTTCTCTGTTCTTGCGGGAAAAAAAATTACTGAAGGCATTAAAATCGTTATCAGAGAGGACACAAATCTATGAAAGTTTGTTTAAAGCAAACTGAAAAAACACCTTTCCTGTATTGTCTTTCATATGAGCTTATCCTTTACACAGCTTAGTACTCAGCTGTGGCACACAAATGTGCTGTGCAACAGAACAGCTACATTTTAGAGAGTTACCTTCAGTCCCTTTTTGTAATGGTATTGGGTTAGGCCAGATTTTTGATAGAATTTTTTTTTTCTTAGTTTGACTCAGTTCCCATGTCACATTCAGATGCATCAGTCTGATAAAAAGGTTTTTAATAAATAGCATTTAAAATATGAAAGGCATCCCATGAGTAAGTAGGTGCTAAGTCCAAAATGAAATAAATCTTTTCCTGTTAATTTCATTGCACCACTTAATAAAACTGTAGCTTATCATGTTAGGTGGTTTCCTTTTTATGCTTCTATTTATTTTGATATTTCTGGAAAAATGAAGACATCCAGCAATTCAAATTCTGTTTAATCAAATACTCAGTATAATAATTCACTCTATTCTGTGCTGTTACATTCTGATGCTTCCTGGTATTGTTCTGTGCAGCTTTAGGCTTATTGTGGGCTTGCAAAATATCAGGCTGAAATGTTTTCTAGAAATTCTTTTACTAATAGTAACTTAACTGGCAGCTTATTCTAACAAAAAGTTATCTGAGTTTTAAATGTGTGTTGTTTTTTCCATCTCAGTCTTGGCATTCTTAGAAGGCTTAACATTTAACAAAGTTTTGTAAAGTTGTCTGAACAATTCAGCTGGTTTGAACGAGTAAGAAATTCTTCAGCTGGTGCAGTTGAGGATTCAGGTTGAAAACTACTCCTCATAATTAGGAGGAAAATGGCTGCCGTAACTATTAGAAAGACAATAAAAAGTATTAATTCAAATAGGTGGCTTATGTTTAAAGTACAAACAGTGGGACCAGTTTCAAATGTCAGATGAGGACAAGTATATGAACTTTTCCCTAGTTCTTCAAGGCTGAAAATGACATCAGTTTTACTTAAGTCTGTCATCCCAATGCAAACAAAGCCTCAGGTGATCCTACCGAAGAGCATCTTTGTGTTAATGATAAGAAATATATTTAACATTTTACAGTGAGGTGTGTTCTGCTATGGAGGATCTGCTGTTTAGGTTAGAAGAGTCTTTGTTCAGCAAGTTCATAAAAGCTACTCCAGTGCATGTTCTGAAATACTAAGTTTAACTTTCTTTCTTTCTTTCCCATTTTCCTTTTGGTCCTTACCTCAGTTTTCTCTGCTTTCTCATTCTCTGATCTGTTTGAGCAATTGTTCTAACATTTAAAAATTTGACTGTGGTGTTGTCTCCATTAAATTATGCTCCAAATCCTTAACTGTCTTGTGCTGTCAGGAAAATGTCCATCTAACTGCAAGTTCATACTAGAAAGGCATAAGTTTGTTTTAACTTTGAGTATCATGGCCAACTAACAGATACAGTAGGTCCTAGGACCTTCAGACCTCTGAGAGGGGAACAAACACACTACAGCAGGGTAGGCAGAGAATTCTGTTTGCTGTTTTGGATTAGCTACATGCCTTGACCTTTCTCTGGGGACTTCCGTGTTTGACAAAGTCAGTGCATTAGTGTGCTCCTGAAATCAGCTGATGTTGATTGTTCTGCATGACTACATCTGCTGTACATTGTCCAAGAATTGGAAAGAAATGATGTTATAGTGATTAGAAATAAAAGATTAAGACCTTAATATCAGAAGAGGAACTATCAATGTGTAACATTATTTTAATTAAGCTTAGGTCTAACGTGTAGAGGCATTAATTCTTCAGTACTATCCTGAATTTAGCCAGACACTTGATGTTATTAAGTCTGTTAAATACAAGTGACAAGGGTCATCATTTAAGGTATCTCAATTTTTACTTAAAAATCTGCAATGAAATTCAGCCATTACATTATACTGAGGCTTTCTCTTCAGTCATGCTAAGCTTAGCAAGCAGCTGGGTCTGAGAGAGAGCACTTGCCAATAACCACGGACAAGGACTAAGTTAAGCTAATTTACCTGAGCTTGGTTGGAGCTGACCACAAGATTCACAATTCATGCATGGAATTCAAGAGAAATTTTAGAGTGAGGGACTCTGATTAATGCAGCGTCTGTGTTAGGCAAACTAAATGGTCTCCCTTCTGCAGAATGTGTTTTGTTGTACTCTTTCCTGAAGACAGTGAACCACATCAGTGGTTTTTACTTAGATTGCTGCATGATGTTCTTAACTGGTGCCATGGTGCTCTGGAAGTAATTTACAGCAGTACAGAGATGATTACATGACCTTTCTGAAATGTTTTCATTTGATTTCATGATGAAGTTAGTCATCATGAGTTGGGTCTGAATCTGCTTTGGCTGCAGCAGAAGAGGGATCTTACAACTGTCTGAACAGGAATGTATTTCTAAAACCTGAAGAAGTATGCAATAAGCTACAGCTGTTGACATGACTAATTTCAATGTTCTAATAGTAATCCATAGAGCATGTCTTGCATTCAAGGCAGCCTCTGTAGAGACAGAGTTTTAGCACTAGTAGCAAATGGTAGCGGTTGTCTCCTATATGCGAGTCTAGGAATGATCAAAGAAATATCTTTATCATGAATCTGTTGGAAGTTACACCTTACTTCAATTCTCAATATTTACATTTTTCACATACTACAGATAGCTCATAAAATAAAGTAGACATGATCATAACAAGCAGGAATTGCAGTGATTTAGTAATTGTGGAACTTACTAGATGGCACTGCTCCTGAAAAAGGTGGGCTCTCAGGAAGGTGAAAGTGAGATTCAGAATTGGAAACCTTAAGGCAGACGAAATATGTGTATTTTCACATTTGCTGCAATGCTAACAATCGAGAAAGCAAGAAGAGTTTTGGAGAAAAAGTCACTTGTGCGTTTGTTATAAACATCTGGTCTGTAGTTGTATCAAATCACCAACCTTTTAAAGACAGATCTAATAACGTATTTAAAGTTAATACAGACAAAGATACTGGTCCAAAATTGCTTTCTTCAGGTCTTTTCACATAGCTGGTACTTAGCCTTGAGTATGTAGCCAGTAACTTCTCCTGACTATGAATAGTTCTGTAGATGCTTCCTTCATACCAGTATGACTAGAACTGGCACTCCTTACCTTCTGGTCAAGTCTGTTCAGTAGGAAGGCAGTAGTTACTGAATGTCAGAGAATCCAGTTTTGACTTCTGTCTTTCAAAACATAACCAGGAAGGTCACAAACGGATTCTAATATTCATTCAGGCACTGGAAGAGTGAGAAGCTGAACCCACTTCTTCAGGATAGAGCACTGATGACCATTTCATAGAGTATTTTGGCAAGTTGAGAAATCTGGTCTTTTCTGCTGAAGATGCCTGTTGTAGTGGAGAATTTACATATGGAAAACACATGTCTGGTCTATGGCAGGCATAAGAGAAAGAGTGCCAGTCTGCTTCCAGCTCCAAATACTGTTCCGACAGTTCTCTTAAATAGAAAATGCATTAACTAATCCTTTCAACAGAAACTAGGATTTCAGTGCAGCCTTAACTTGACCAATGGAAAGAACTTGCTGCTTCTGTTTGTAAGGAAAACCTGTTGCATTAATCCAACCATACAATGCTTTTTTTACTCTGTGTCAAGTTAGGAAAAAAAAAATATTACAGCTATTTTGGGAACCATATTCTAAAACATCACTGCCATGAGTCCAGAAATAACTGTTAAATCTAACTAGAATATTAAAGGCAAAGGGGCCACATCATGATGGCTGTGACTTTCTGCCCTTAAGCACAGAACTGGATTATGTAGTCTTTAGTTATGGCAAATGTAGAGTACAACCATCTGAACCAAGAGGAAATTGAGCTGTGCTGCTCATGGGGAGTTCACTGAGGTGTGGAAAGTTGCAGCAACATGTGAATTCTAGGATATAGTTACATATGCGTAAAATATCCACCATCATAGGGCCTTGGGAGTGTCCTTGAGCACCACTTATGACTTCTGTATGACACAAGTGATCGTAATGCCTTTTTTTTTTTTTGACTCAAAATACACTTCCAAATTATTTAAAGCTCACTTATTTATGACTACTGTTTGCAGCATTCAGGAGGTAGAGTTCATTTCTTACTCTGATCCTAGCATCAGGGATCCTTGCTTCTAAGCCTACTGCTCAGAGTCCTAGATAGTGCAAGAACACGGGCAGTAATTTGGACCAAGCACCAGCACGGAAAAACAATAGCTATAAGTTTATGCCTTGAGGAAATTGGGCAGGAGGCCCCTATGCTCCTTGCTAAGCTCTGATCCAAAGATGTTGCTGAGAAATCAGGGGGCCAACAACGTGTTTGTAGCTCATTGTCACGGGCACTAGTTATACCAGATAAATAGTCTTTGTAATGTAGCCTTATAATGACTGGCAGCATGCCTGTCTAATATGACAGTTGGTACATTTGCAAGTGTTATATACCTTGATATTTTAATCTTTATTTATGCAGGGACTCAAACCAATAGTTTCCACTGAATCCCCAGCTCCGGTTTTTGGGACAAGTAAACTTGCTTCAGATTTAACAGCAGCTGATTCTTTCTTGAGTAATAACAAGGTGCCAGACCTACAGAAAATTTTTCAGGTAATGACTACTTTGAGAGTGACTTAAACAAAACTAGTGAGTGGGACATATGTTTCCTTATTTAAATGTAGCTAACTACTTTTGTCATTCTACAATACCTAAATTCTGTTAAGTCTAGTCAAGAAATGTCAAGCACAGTATAATCTGTATGCTTGTACTATACTACAAAGCATATATATATGCCTTGTATAGGAGATAAATACAGAAAGTGGCAAGTCTAGTAACGTCGTATTGGTGGCTTCAGAAGATGTTTGTTGTATTATTTGACTGTTGAAAGCCCTTTCGCTCTGGGAATCCAAGTGTATGCCTTAAAGCAGCTCTGGAGGAATAAAGTAGATCATTGCTGTTCTGTGTATAGTTATTTGATTACTGAAGCCGTTTACAATGCCGTATAAAAAAGAGCACAGTAAAGTTTTCAAGGCCAGTTTGTTAGCTATGCAATTTCTAAGTGTACTTAGAACTAGGACTTTTCATGAAACAAATTAGTTAAGCTTTTTTTTTTTTAAGTGTCAAGAATGTGCTTCATATAATGTTCCCTTTCCTCTCTTACATGCCACTTGCATTTGGAATGTGTCAGTCTGACTTGGTGAATAATTTTTTTACACATCTTTTCGTGTTTTGTTTGTGACACTTTTTCCATCCAGGTCTTTCTTTCCGCTTGCACTTAACAGCTTTGGCTAATAAAATTCAACTTGCCTTTGCACATTTGTCTTGCTGGATAAAAATCACATAATACACTTGATTGTAGCTAGCCTATTGGTCAGGGGGTTTCTCTTTTGGAAGTCTCTTAATTTGCCGAGTGTAGCTTGTTCTTTAATGACCTCGGTATGGGTGTTAATTTGTTTGTTTTCTTTTTGAACTGTTCCCCCAGAAAGCAGATGGCCTGCCAGTACACCTGAAACGAGGAGTGCCAGATAAGCTGCTTTACCGGACCACAGTGGCTCTAACAATAGGCGGGACTATCTACTGTCTGATAGCACTGTACATGGCCTCACAACCAAGACACCAAAAATAAATGAACCACAACTCACGGGACTCGCAGCACTGCTCTGAAGGACCTCCTGCATGCATCTCTTTGCACTTAATTCTGTGGTCACCTAGGGTTCACTGTTCAGATTAAATTTCTTGGAGAAAATGTTTTTAAATCGGTTGCCTTATGTATTCTAAAAACCAATATAAACAGACAAATACATGATTTTAACACGTGGTTGTAGCTTTTGTTGTCATGTGGGAATGTATGAAGAGTTGTAGAAAGTTAAGCTTTTTCTTCTGTCCCTCCCCCAACTTAAACAATGTTAGCGAGAGGACAGGACAAATACTTTGTGGGCTATGAACCACATTCCTTAGTGGAAGGATGCTGCTAGTTGCCAAAACACTAAAAGCAAATAATTGAATTATTATAGCATACTGGCACCTTTGTCATGTACAGCTTATTTTACATAAGCAGCTGGCAGTGGAACTTTTCCAAATGCTGGTATATTTTTAAATAATTGTATCTCTGGTGTTAGGACAAAGGGGTTGTCTCCTTGGAGCACTTATAGTGGATTTATTCTGTAACTTTAGCATCACTGTATGCAGTAGAGTGCACCAGTATTGTAGCATCAGTTATACTAGTTTTTAACCTTTCATTTGTCAAACTATTATTGTGCAATAAAGATAACTACATGACTACCAAAACAGGCAAGTGTTGAAAGTTTCAGACCACTTCAGCTGGCCTGGTAGGGAAATAAACATATTGGTACATTTTTAAATTCAACTTGTAGATCTCAAACCAGACAACAGATTCAGCTACCTTAGTGTCATCTTTTTGAGGTGGTAAATACCTTAAAGCCCTCTCTCAGATCTCATTGTGTGTTTAACTATAATCTTTGGTGAAACAGGTCACTGTTATAACTCAGCTGCTTATTATTTTCAGTGCCCACACACAGCTATTTATGTACCCACATACACATACATTTCCTTTGCTGTGTGGGTGGAAGAGGGACAAGTCAATAAAACCCGTTATGGATTCCCTTTCCCTTGTAATAACATAGCCTTGAACTGCAAGTTTCATACAAGTCTGCAAAAAGCATCCTACAGTTTGATAGATCATCCTCTGTCCCTCAACATCAATTATTTACTCTTGGTCACCCAGGCTCTGCATAAGCATGGATTTACTGACCTCTATAAAAACCCTCTCTCCCAGAACTGTGCATAAACAAGCTTAAACGTAAATAGGAAATCTTGTTGATAAAGGAACCTAAAACTTCCATATTTTTCAACCTTTTACTAAAAACATGCTGACTTTTTTTTCCAGTCAAGTTGCACCAAAGCCTTATTACTGTTCCATAGGAAAGAAAATAGCTGCTTGTACTGTGATCTCAGGTTTTAGTCAATCAGTATTTCAGGGTGAGAGAGATTCGAGTGACTGAAAAATATTTTTGTAATGTCAGTAAAAGTCAAAGAGTAGCAGAGAACAACTGAATTCTACAGAAACTGATGGCTGTTTTGCCTTTGCTGATAAAATATTTTATCCTCAGTAGTTCATGCTTCCATGGCACTAAGAATTTTGTGCTGTAGCCCTTCGCTACGTACCATCTCTTAAGCACTACCTACAAGAATTTACTAACAAAGGATACTTTGCATACAAACTTGACAGGTAGATTTTAATGAAGATGAGTTTTGCTCAGAGTATTTCCGTGCTCTTAGTTTTTTGATTGGGTTTGGGGTTTTGTGGGGAGGGAGGGAGGGAGGGATTGGGGTTTTTTGTTTATTTGGTTTGGGTTTTTTTGCGGGGTTGTCTTAACCGTTTTTAAAATTTGTAAAGAAGGTAACAGCTTTCTGCTTGTTGCTAAAGCAGATGTGGATAAAGTAATTAAGCTGTTATCCCATAGCTCATTAACTAGTGGGAATACCCTTCCAGTACTTGTGGAAAGACTTATCACTCAGGTTCAGCTTGCCTGAAGGAACTCAGCTAGGAGATTGGGTTCATGTTTTGCTATAGAGGTCATGGCTGAAGCTGTGGGTATCAGAATTATCTTTTGCCCTGGGCCTAGCTTTTTCTAGCTGTCAGCTGGTAAAAACACATGCGCTAAAGGGAAAAAAAGACCACCATCAGATTTTGCAAATAAACAGAGACTACCTAATACGCTGCCTTTTTTTTTTTTTTCCCCTCTATAGTGTTTGGAGTTGGAAAAACTATTTTCACTTTGCCCTTCTCACAAAAGCTGACCCCATTGAAGTAGGATGAGAGTGCTGCTTCTGGTGGTCAGATTCACATCCCTGGTTTACTTGGGGGTTAAAGAACAAAGAGTATTGTTTGCAGCCAGTGATACAGCTCCAGTCCTGAAAGAGGAGACTGCATTTCTGTATTCCGACAGCAAAGTGTTCTGAAAAACAGGAAATCTTGCAGGCTGTAACCAGGAGGTTAAGCTGTCACAGCAAAATCGTCCCTTGTCTTAATTAGTTTTGAGATCATCATAAAGAAATTACAACATGACAAATGCTTTTTCTTCCCAGAAAAAATTAATTCTGTTAAATATCTATTTAAAAATACTTCAGGTGCCAGACTTCTGTGAGGATTCAAGATTAAGTGTTTTGAATTATTACTTAGGGAGACCTAGTCATCATCTTAAGCCTTCAACAATGGCCTCACCTTTAAAAGTAGTCTGACCTTGGCCTGATGTGAAATAAGGTCTTCAGTAAGGAGAATTAGGGGTGACTTGCAGCATCAAAAGGCTTACTTAAATATTTTGAGTTTAAATCCCCAGAAGTAAGAATGTGATAGGTACTACAACTTTATAATGTGTGTTATGTTCTGCTTGTTCTCTCAGTTTTGTCCTAGAATATGCGCAGCCTACCAGGACTGAGAACGGGAAGAAAAATGCATTTTGAAATGATAGCTTATACTCTAGTGTTTTTTTCTTGAATGTACAATAGAGAATAAATTATAATAAGCTCTCATGCCCCAAGGTACTGGATATGAAAAGGAAAGCAGCTGAGATTTACAGTACTCTGGAACAAAATTATCTCATGGATAATCATCCATCCCCCGTGGCATTATCTTATTGTTGAGAGACAGTGGTTTTCCTTCTTAAATGATTTCTCTGGCAACCTGGATTCAATAGCTATGTCTTTGTAATGTTTTTTAAATAAGATTTCCTCCCCTTACTTTTTGTGTGGGAGTAGTAGAAAAAATGCATTTGAAAAGACATTGGTAGTATGCACATATGTCTTTCAGCTGCTTTAAAAATAAAAGTATGTTTAGGGGAGGATTTCGCCACAGTATTTCAGAATGACCAGACTGTCTCAACAGGCTTTTGCCTTCACATTTTAAGTCGTCAATAAACTATTTCAATACTAGAACATTAACCGACTGACCTTGCCTTAAAGTAAAGCTTTCAAATTAAAAGGAACTAAGAAATAAAAGCAAGAGAAACTAGAAAATTTGGACAAAATCTTACACAGCTAAAAAATTAAGAATGAATGTTTTAGAAATGTTTCCTTGCACATATGGACACAGTACTTAGCCTAGCTTGTTGGAGCATGGTGCTAATAAGGCCAAGGTCATGGGTTTGATCCCTCTTCAGGCCATTCACTGAAGAGTTGACTCGATTATCCATGTGGGTCCCTTCCAACTCAGAATATTCTGTAACTTGTGCCTAATACTTGCTCTATCTTTACTCTCCTTCCTCTCTTCCAAGAGACTTCAGAAGAGTCACAGATCAGGCTTTTTTTTTGTCACAAACCATTACCCCTGCAGATCTTAAAATTTGAAAAATCCAGATGCTTTTACACAAAGAGAAAAAAATGCATGTATTGGATAAGTTACATGTAAAATCATGCTAAACTGTTCTAAAAAAGTTACAAGATATCTGCATTTTCTGACAGTATATTAATTTTTTCCCCTCTCCAGCCCTTCACCTCAGTGAAGAGTTTCACAAGAAAGGCAAAGGTTGATCTGTTTTAAAATGGACAGTGGGAAGAACTCGCCTGTAACCTAAACATTAATTTTAAGCAATAGGCATGATAAACAACCTTTTAAGCATTTGGAATATTGAGTACTAATTGAATCTTCATTTATAAAATATTATTAATTTGAAACAGTTCCATTTAGCTGCAGTGCAAGTGATGCACAGATTGCTAAGAAATAGAAGCATATTTGCTGTGAAAGGGAGTGCAAGCATCCCTGTGGATCTGGAAACAGGGTATGCCCTGTCAAGCATCACTGTGGCATCTCACTAACACCAGAGCTTATCTCCTGGTGCTTCTCATGCGGTTCCAGACTGCTTTTTGGATATGGCAGTAGACAGAAGGAAACAATTTTTTGTACATTAATTATCTTAAAATACAAGAAAATTAAATGGAAGTGTTTGTTTCCTCACACACAGACCCCCCCAGTCTGTTGCAGGCAGCCCATATCTGGGCTACAAGAAGGTAGTCATCATTCTCCAGCTCCAGAGAGAGATGATAGTCCATGATAAAAAAGTTTTTTCTAAATTATTTTCCCAGTGGATCCAGTACTGCAAAACTAGGGAGGTGGGAGAGAGGGGGAAGTAGTCTTCCTCACTTCACATGAGCTGCATACCACTGTCACTTTCCCCCCTTCCTCACTCACACATTTTTATTCTGAAGACCATGATATTTTTTCTAGTTTACTTCCTTTTTTCCTACTGCATTTCTTAAATATTCTGTGCCACAAAAGGAATGAAATTGTTTCTAAGGGCTTCAACAGAACTTCTGAAATATTCATAACAGACGGTATATATTTGTCACATGTATTTTTTTCTCTCCAAGTTGGAACAAGCCCTCGAAGTCTCCTTTGTCAAGTACATGATACTGTCAACCCAGTGAAGCCCTTAGTACAGTGAGAAGCCTTTGAAAAAGCTGTTCTACACGTGTGCAAACACAGGGGCATCAAATGACTTGCTGCTTACGGGCACCAGACGGTATTTCAAAGAAATATAGGAAATACTTCTTTCCTGCAACATTCTTACACATAAGCCATGTTACCTCAAATGCGTATTGTACCCATTCTTATATCTTCCTTACAATTCTGTCACACGCACTAATTTTACTATTAAGGGCTTTATCTGCTTATGGGGTAGTGTAACCTCAAGAATCTTGGACACCTTTCTGATTTCATCACAGACCTATATCAACCACCCCAAATCAGAAATGTAGGCATTAATTATAATGTGTGTCTTTTACAAAACTTTCACTTAAGGCATAGAGGCAGCTGACAACAACCATAGCAGAGTTCAGTACAACCTGCCACTGTAAACCAGGTGTTCTTCCAACTACATGAAGCCATCCTTACCATTTTCAATTGTTCTTGTCACATTTGAGGAAAATGATCTGTGTGATCTTTAGCTGTTTACCTACTCAAGAGAAGACTGAACAATGTCTAATCCACAACACTGCATAAATGCAAATTGTGTCTTTAAACTAAAAGCATAACAACACTTCTTTGGAAGGAAGCACGAAGAACGTGTTTGTTGGAACAGAGAGGTCGTGTCAATTCCACCAACTTGATCCTGACTTATAGTCAAGAGAGAAAGACTAATGAAATGCAGCTTTTCTGGCATAAAGAACAAGTGTTCCTTATTAAAGCTTATTCTTGCATAAGCCTAAGGAAAATTTATTAGTCTTCTAATTGGAACTGATTAAGTAACTCTGCTCCTATGCAAAACAGAAATCACACTTCATCATACTCATTGTTAGCAGCATAACCCTGCAGAATCAGCAAGCAAGACTAGGCTCTCACAAAACAACAGCAGCAGCAAAAGCCTATGTTCCAGTCAAGCTTGTCTTGCCACTCTTCCTGGGAGCAGGAAGCAACAATTAATCATACATCTATACACAGTATGATTTTTCTTGCTTCTAATCCAAGGGAGATTGGGTGGCCATAGAGTAACCAACTTGTCTCCACGACACCCATTCCTTTCTTTGGGGATGCAACCAAACAGCTAGACTCTGCACTTTTCTCCAAAACTGTAGTGCCTCATGTGGCTGACAGGCCTAAGGAAGGGAAGACTGTCATGAACATCTGGCTGGTCAACAGTGGTCCCATCTGCCATGGCTAGCACCTAGGTAGGAGTAAGAAAAAGAGAAGGTGATACTCGCTGTCTCTGGAAACAAAGCCATGAGGACCACTTCAACTACTGAATGCCAGCAGGTCTGCTAGGAACACAACACCCCTTGTGACTATTATTCCATATATGTCTGAGTGTGTTGGCTATTTCAACTCCTAGGTTTTGGGTTCTATGTTTCCAAAATTCAGCAACTTTCACCAGCTAGATGACAATCTCTCGTGCACATTTTTATATGCCCCTTAGTTCTTACATACTGTAAATTCAAATGATCATGTGATAGATACATTTCATCAGGATCACTGACCTGTGCTTATCTTTTAATGTCTTTAAATTTTAACTGTCTGCATAAGAGTCTTCAAATGCTCAACCAAGCCCAAACTACACTTTTAGTTTTCATTGCTTTCATTAGGTATTTCTGCTAGGCATTTGCTGGACACAGCTATAGTGTCTTATCTTGTATGAACAGTTCTGATTCTGATAACTGAACCTGAAAGTTGCTGAATTTAGTGCATGAATGAGAAATTATGTACTTTATTTCTCAAGACTAACACATGCATATACGTACATAATACCTGTAGGTATAACTCTGGTTTTCAGTTGCACTTCAGGAAAAATGGATTTCCCAAAGCAACAACAAATAAGCGAAAGGAATCTGGTACCTGTAACAAACATTTTGCCTCATTTGCAGCCCCAGCTTGAAGAAATTAGTTATGTGAAACCCAGCAAAAACTGTCTTCACAAGGAAAAAAAAAGGCACCTTTTTTATGTAACATTTTTTAACCTATTTTAAATCCACACTAAACAACTTGTAGTTTAATTATTACTGCACTGTCAGTCTTTGGATTTCAATACACCTTAGGCAAAAAAGTGCTAAAAATGCACTGCTACCTGTTTTTCTCATTAAATAGTTGTTTCAGTTTTATGCTGTGAGGAGGTGCATGATTGCTCTCCTAGAGCTGCAAATACTTGGACACATGAGTCTCCAACTCTGCTTGTGAAAGGTTTCAAACAAGTGTTTTTCTATTCAAGAATTTTTGCACTGAAATATTACAAAAATCCTATAAGCTATCATTTTTAGAGTCAGATTTGCTAGTACACAGAGCTTTAGGCCAGAACTACAAGAGCCCTGCCAAGTTGCCATATACTGGACAAATCCTCTCTCCCAGGGCTGAATCAGAACAAGTCTTGTTTCTGGCAAGGACTAAACTCATTTTTAGATTGTCTTTCCATGCTCTTCACCATTTTATCAGCAGAACTTATAGGTTGCATAGCAACCTGCCCAAGTTTAATTCTTACTGGCAAAAACCAGACCGAAGTGGAAACAGAACAAGTCAAAGAAAAAGGTCCTTTATGTTTCTGTTACAATCATTTGTTACACAAACGTTCAAGGTTAGGGTGAAGAGCAACCGAAAGAGCCATGAAAACAAAACACCCAGCAGAGTTTCTGTCCATTTTCACGGATTTTGACAGGAAATCTCTACAGATTTTTCCCTTCTCAAGATTCCTTTCATATTTCATCTCTCCCCATCAGAAAGATCAAGTAGCAGAGAGCAATTTCTTTCCTAGGAAGCTGTAATAGGTCACATCTCTTCAGCTGCATACACAGGACTTGTGGAAGACATCAGAAAAAGTGCTAGCTGTGAATTTGTGCCAGTACATTTGACCCATTGTGATTCTCCTTTTGGAGAGAAAAGTTACTAGGATACAGATTATAGACCAATCTACAGAGCATTTACAATAAAATTGTCCTTTTACCAACCAAGCTATCCCACATAAATCCATGTTATCATACCAGGCTGGTGAAACAAATATAGTTCAATTGTCCATCTGCAGAGGCAACATAGCCTAGAGGCTGCAAGATAACATGGCTGGGTTTTAGATCTCCCCCTTATTTCCTGTGATGAGACCAGGCATTTAATAAAAGCACTGCTTACATATGGTAGACTCACAGTCTACCACAAAACAAACACTGTTACAATGATCAGAAGGTTTTGTTAGATTGTTTGTTTGTTTTAAATATAAAAAGAGTTACAGGATTTTTCACTGATTTTTTCAAATATTTTATAGACCTAAGATACTGATTTGACTCTCCCTACAAGAACAACCTGGTGCTATCACCTGCTTCTAATTTGTTTTGTTTTTCAGACTTGATTTTCTCTGTTGGAGTAAAAATAGAGTAAAAGAGTGGTATGAAAAAAAACTCTCTAACTGCTTAAGAGTGCAAAAGGAGCAAGAACTGGTCTTATACAATTAAGATTGAAAGTTCCTCATGGTTATTTCATAATATATTTCATAATGTATTTCTACAGATACAAAGGTCCTTGAAGCTTTAACGTTATATTTTACATATAATACCATTTACAGCTTTTGATTTTTATCTAAGTCTTTTTGATTTACTGATAGCACTCATTACAATACACCAAACTCTGTCACTGAAGCCAAATATTACATTCCTTGTGGATTTTGGCTGGAGTTTCACCTGACTGACATATGAAAGAGAGTTTCAGAATCTGATATGGAAGTAACTGTGTATTTGCTGTAATTTTTCTTGTAACAAAGAGCAATTTATTATTAGACACACTGGAATAAATCTGAATTATAATTAATTTCTTTGATTTACTCTGAAACCACCTTTATCTCATACAAGGTCAGTTGTCTGTTATAAAATACAGGAGCATTTTTAAATCATGATAGCACTAACAATTATGAGCAACTTCACGGTTGTGTTTGTGGTGAGCAGCTGTGTTCTGTGAGCCTAAAGAGACCATCAGATCTGGCAGCTTGAATGGCCCATGGAGCATCATGATATCGCTATAAATTTTGTTTTTGTAGAATTTAGAACAAGCTGGAGTATTAATTGCAACAGGTCCATTTTTAGTATAGACAAATGCAAAATGGTCCTTTATTTCAAGCTATTTGTATCATTTCGGTTACAAATCTAATGTGATTTACTCTAGTAATCCTTATTTAATAGCATTTTTTTAAGAAATAAGCTATTCATTTCAATACTGTAATAAAAGGCTTGAAACCTATTTCATGGCTTGCACAAAATGAATAGAGGGGGAAAAAAAAAAAAAAAACAACAAAAAAACCCCCAGAGACCTGGTTCTCACTCATTTTATCTGCTGCAACTATCATATCTGCTTAAAGTAAATTAAGGATAACAACATTTTAATTCAGTGGTCCACTAGGGGTCAGAAAATTCTGGAATATTTCTATTTCAATTTGATCTTAAAGCGGTCCATTCAATTTGAAACAAAACAAAATAAACTGATCTCAGGTAATCTAAACTTGAGAAGTTGTCAACTTTAAAACAAAATGAAAGCACATACTATTTCTGACCCTTTAAATAACATTCCACTTCCACTTACCAAACGACCAAACAACAAAATCCCAAAAATGCAACCAAACAAAGCAGCCAAAAAAACCCTAAAGAAACACAGAAAAAACCCTAGAGACTCACACTAGAATTCCTGGGGTAAAGCCATTGCACAGAAACACATGCAGTATTCCTTACAAATTTCTTCCTCCTTCTGCAGATGACGCTATTCACTGAATTTAAGTGAAGCTTGAGTATCATTTAGGTTCCAGAGAAACTTATTCCCTTAACAGAAGGTTTGTAAGAAAACAGAATAAAATTCATCTGGCTTCTAGTCTAACTGGCTTGATGGTGTTTCAGAAAGCATATTTATCCTTCACAGGGCTAAATTATGAGAGTGCATGCCCTAAAAGAATGTATAAAGCAGAAAAAGTAGGAAATCAGGACAGAGATTAATATTTAGGCTACTTTAGCATAATGAAAACTGGAAGAAAAGTATAGAGGAAAAAACTGAACGTGGTTTTACAGTGCACTGTTACAGATTTTAATAAAACTAGACTAGTATACATAACCCAAAACCCAGACTCTGCTTCATAAACGAAATACTGAAAATAGCACCCAAAGAACAGAAATTATATAAATTATGATGCTGAATTTCTCTGCAATGTTTCCCTAGAATGTCCAAACTACTATGCAAAGTCATCATCCAAATAGTTTTATTTTTTATTGTTCTATTAGGGTTAATTACATTTACACTGGAGATATTGGTCTAGGAGTGGACAACAGAAGGCAGACCTTCCATTACAGACCATTAGGAGTTCTACATGAGTAGAAGTTTATTTCTCTCAGAAGGCCATGAGAGTAGTCAGACATCTTGGCGAAGAGGGTTATTTGTTTACAAGTGTTTTTCAGATGAGCATATGCTAAGCCTATAGACATCAAGATGAAGAGGTCTGGGGATGAACAGTTGAAAGTGATTTGACTTCTACTATTTAGTGGAACTTTGATGCTGCGGTTTAATAACACAACATAAAACAGTATTTTCTGTCTGGTTCTTAAGACTTAATTATTAATTGAAGTGACTATACTGCTTCTTCTAGCTAGAATGATTTGAAAATAGCTTCTGATTCATTGACCTCTCTTAATAGCTGTTTAACCCTAGCTGTTAATTTGGATGTTGCAATGTTTCACGTAAATATGTTGGTTTTTTTACTTGACCATGACCTGTTCTTCTTCATACCCAAACTATAGGAAACTTCAGATAATTGTATTTTCAAAATATCTTCACTTGAATTTAATAAATATCCAATATTAAGGCAACCTAAGATTAAGCCAAGATTGACTACCGTTTTGAAAGGAACATATGACTTCAAAAAAAACCCCATTTCTGAGCACTCAAAGGCGACATGAGGCATTTAAAATAGACAGATATAAAAGTCTGCTTTATACAGGAATGTAGAAAAGGGAAACAAGAAAGGCTAGTGAAATGGTATATTCTCCTTTACTTTCTTCCATTCAAATATTCTCACTCTTGTAATACGAGCTTTGCTAAGAATCTGTAATACTTTATTTTACTATGAGCCCTATCAACATCTCTGACCAACTCAGTCAATTGTCCCAGTGAAGGACTATGTCCCCTATTAGAGTACTGAACATTTTCAGCTCAGCTTCACAAAGGGAACAGTGAGTATCCAACACTTGACAGGGTTACAGCATGGTGGCCATCACCATTACTTTGTCCAAGTAATCTTGGGACCTTGGGAATTTGTCTTGTTTGAAAAACATGGGGGGTAGAAGAGGAAATAAGCTCAGTGCCTGTTTTGAACACACAGAATGCAAAAGTAAGGGACCATGTGAGGGACACAGATCCTTGAGCAACTTGATCTTCAAACTATAAGAATTGATAAAAAAGACTTTGATCTTCAAACTATAGGAATGGATTTGTTTTAATCACAGTTGTATGGATGGTGATTACCTGCCTCAGGAACTCACTGTTCCCAGTGGTGTGTTTTCCCAGGACTGTTCTTGTGTCAAAATCAAATCCATGTTACATATTTGTATAAAACTCTGTTAAGTAATCACTTAGTAGTGGAAATTTCCAGCTGAAACTGGGAAGACACTCCACATTCATGGGCAGAAGGACACAGGTAAGACTAAAGACAAGCTACTCTCTGTGCAGCAGAGCTATTAATGCCTGTTCTTCTGTGGCAGTCACACTTCATCTGTCAAACTTGCTCCCTTTCCTTCAAGGTAACACTTGTCCTGGGTCCTCTTTAATATTTTTATCAGGTAATATACAACATACAAATAATCTGGAGCTACCAACTGTGTGACAGACAAGATTACGGGTGGAAAGTTAACCCCCACAAATCATAAAAAGCAGTTGAATTTTGCTGTTCTCTCTGACACTGAGGACACAAATCTCTCAGTTTTCTACTCTGTCAAGGCATCAGTTTTAAGAAGTTCCCAGAAATTTAAGTTTCTATAATTTGAAGATCAACAAACAGGTTTAAATCATTATCAATGAGGGACCCATAGATGGACAGTAGATTAAATCACATCTAGCATAACTGACCTCCATGTTGCAATAACCCTTAGTCCTTGATAAGTAAAACAGAGCTTAAGATGAGCCCTTCGGCCTAAGCAAAGGGGAATGATGGCAGCACATCAAGACACTAATAGCCTGTAGAGGTGAAAGTATAACTTGTGATGGCCTATAGAATGCAAACACCATGGCCAAGTTGGTTTGAGAGCATGTCTGTCCTCTTTGGGCTGCTCTGACTGCATTATGTCAGAGGTACCAAATCAGTACCCTCATCTGCCAGAGTACTGTAATTCAGCTGTATCTGCCACCAGGCACAGCAGTACTACAAGGTCTAAATTCTTTTCTTTAAAATGAGGCATTGTAGTCCATCTGAAATTCTATCCTGTAGTGTAAATGTGCATTTCTGATAACAATATCAATTATATATCTGGAAAAAAACCGCAACCACACCCACACACAGAAACAAAACCCAAAAACAAACAAACAAAAACTAACCAAAAACTAAACCCCCACAAGCCTGAAAATGAGTATTTGCCCAAGGTAAATATGAATAAATTAAATACGAATAAATATGAACATTAAAAGGAAGGAAGAAATGGTCTTTGCCCTAAATTCCTTGCTGTTGAGCCTCTTCTTTGTAGTCGAAGGTGCAAGGAAGGACACAATTCATCGAGGTATGTAGCAATTTAGTGGCAGACAACTGCCAGAACTTGGAAAACCCTACTCACTGCATGCTACTACATCTGGAGTAGTCGTCAGCAACCAATATTGAAAATAGCCATGCTGCACTAAAATGCTGTTTAAGTAGCCACTTAGTCAGGACAACCATTATCAACAAATACTACAAACTGCATCCAAATTTGTGGGTCATCAAAGAGTACTTGTGTTCAATAAAATAATAAAAAGATTTAGCAAGTTGCCATCATGCCTTAGGCATATCTTCTCCACACAGCATTTACCATGTGTCATGCTGCATCATTCCCTAGCAACATGAAGCATTATTATTAGCATCCTAAGACCCAAGGTTATTAGTGAGCTGTGAACTCCCAATACTCAAAAAATAAAAACCTCTAATAATTTTATTGCTTTCATTCACCAGCTGGTGTTTTAATCATGATATGTTGTCTCATTAAAAGTCATTACATTAATTCTGGGTATGACTAGACTCCACTGAGCCTGTTGCACACTGCTGTTAAAAAAATCCAAACAAGACAAATAAAAAACAATGACAAAACAAAAAAAACTCCAAGAAAAAATCCCAAACCAAACCAAAAAAACCCAACCAAACAACAAAGGGTCAGCTTCCCGTAATCCCTCAGAGTGCTTTTGGGTTTAAGCCTTTTTTCAGGAAAGGGTAAAAAGTAATAGCTGCACACACTAGGGTTTTCCCCTAAGATAGAAACAAAGCCTGTGAAAACAGAAGTCTAAGCAATTAAATTAGGATGTGTGCTGAAACTGGTTTTGTGCAGTTGCAGGAGGAAGATAGGCAGACTGTCCCAGTTTTAGCTTTAGCCACCAGGCTCTGAGCTCCCAGCTCAGGGAAGCAGTTTTGCTCTATTGCCCCCAACATGTCAGTGTATCAGCCTTATTCTCAGAAATGCTTCATGTCTGTCTGGTATTTACTATGCTGGACCTACACATCCACTAGGAAGTTTTTAGAAGTTCATGTATTAAAAAAAAGTAAAAGCATTGTTGTAGAATAAAATCCCCCAGTTGCTGGGAAAACCCATCTGCTTCACAAGCACATTAGGGTAAAGGGTAAAGTGTTGTGCTCTACATTTTATTGGGTTAGCTACAACATGGAGGGGCTGGGAATTGAGACTGGGAAGGCTTTCTGTCACTCCCCCTCCTGTTCATCAGCCTTCAAAATGAAGAATCATGGCTTCCTCCCAAAACTCTCAACAGCACCATGGGGCAAATAAGGGCACCTCCAAGTCACAGGTCAAGCAGGCAAAGAATGTCACCTCAACTCACCCCACCTGAGAAACGCTTTGCCTTGAGAGATCAGTGAGCGCATGATCAGTCTCAATCCTGCCATCCCACTGCCTGGGCATTCTCCCGTTCCAGTGACAAGGTGGGACAGTAGCTGGCAGACTGGTATGTGGCCAGGCCCATAAATTCACAGAAACTCCCACTTCTTGGCATAGATCAAATAGCTGGAATACTACATCACAGTACTGCCAGATCCCTGCCAATACATTATCACCAAACAGTATGGATGGTATTTGTTTGCATATAGAGACATTCTGAATCTTATCAGCCTGAACCACAGCATTTCTCCTTACCAAGTCTTCCTCTCCACTCCTGATGTGGAGTTGCACTTTGTCTTCTTGAAGTAGCAAAAATATTCACTGACTAATATTTCTTTGGTTTTGCAGTTTTCTTTCAGATGCTCAAATTTGCAGAGCCCACAGACTGCAGTTCATTGTCAAACCCCCAACACAAATTACAGGATTATAAAATCCTTTGCAAATAGAGAAAGAGAATGCTGTCCCTAGGGCCAGGACAAGGAGGGGGTCTCGATGCAATTCAGACAAATTGTATGTTTGCAAGGAACCTGAAAAGGAAGGTTGTGGCTCAGTCTCAACACCAGTCTCATCTTCATGTCCCTTTCTTTCTGTCACTGAGCCTTAAACAGAAATTTTCTGGGGCTGTCTCTAAATTAACTCTCTAGTCAACCTCCTATTCAGTGCGCAGCAGCAACTTTCCAATTAACAGCTATTCTTTCACTGTAGTCTACACCCAAGGATTCATTATTCTAAATTTACCTACAAATTGAACAGCCCTCTTTCCATCTGTAATCAGGCCAGGTATTAACATGTTCTAAATCCTTCCTCATCTGATTACATTACTGCTCATTAATTTTCTTCTTTATTGTTGTTATTATTCTAGCTTCACAGTACTTGATTGATGCTGACTATTGACACAAACAACTTCAGCTGTACAGTTTAACGCTTGTATCTCTAGTCTTTAGTATCAGTAAAATAGGCACATTTAAATTTGTAAAGCTTAGTCCTATTCATAAAAGTGTGCCACTATATAAGAACATCTGCAGAGAAGATTGTACAAATATTTACAGTCAAATTTCAGTTTTTAATTACTTTTTCATCCTTATTTTTGTAGCTGGAACATGACAATTTTCTATCTGAGGCTGCATTTAAGACCTAGAGCACTAAATATTTTAGACAAGAGCTAAAGACAAGAGCAGAAAACACACCTTCTCCTAACAGGAGAATATTGAAATGACAAAAAGAAAACCCCAAAGTTCAAAAGTACGCCAGCACAAAATATGGTTTAAAATATGGAAAGAGACAGGCACTCAGCATAGTAAATCTCTTGACTATATGATGAAAATTAGTTTTAATTTATGAAACAAAGTTAAATAAACTCTACCCCAAAACATAAGAAATAGTCATATCCAAGACTGACAATTTAGACCTGCAGCCAACCTGGCTTCCTCTTTCTTAGTCCACTTTTTTTTTCTGTTTTGAGACTCTTTGCACACCCCTTTTGTGAACACTTTGTGACTCCCCTCCCAGCTCCTTATTTCTCCTGTTTCTGCACTAGAGCCCTGTGTGAGCGGAGGCACGTGGGCATAGCCAGAACTTTGGTGTCCAGCAACTACACTGGCTTTGAAGACATTTTTATTTGTGGCATCTCCATATTGCTACATAATGGGGTATGTAAATACCATGGGTGCAAATGAATGCAAATAGCAAGGGTGCAAAAAAACCAAGATGTAGTGATGAAGTGCAGATACCACAGCGATTCTTCCAGTTAACATCACTGTGGCTTTACTTTACCTTACCAAGCATTTTTCTCTCCATCCTACCCTGTTTAAGATCTGAATTTTGTGTCTAGATCTGGTGTTCAGTGAAGTGTTATCATCTACAGGTTTCTCAGAATGTCACTTCATGAACCAGAGGGTGGGTCCCTGCTGTGTTCCTTGCCCAGCTGCCCCTGGACTACAGCATCTGGCCACCTGCAAAAGGAAATCAAACTGAGAGCTTTCAGGCTGCAAAAATTTAATCTCCCCTGCCCAGAAGATGATGACATCAAGCAGGAAGGCACTTTGTCCATGTACCATTCTCAAAGGCATCAAAAACCCTTTATGAAGGTTTAAGTTTTCTTTCTGAAAGCTAAAACCCACTGAGAACAGACACTGTGACACTCTGAGGTTTCCTCGATCTGACAATTTTAAATAGTTTCCTTCAATTTTCATGGACATCAAATTGAACACTTGTATAGGCTTCCAGTGAAATATCATTATTTTATCTGCTTTAAAATGCTTCTTCCTGTTGTCATACTAAAGATTTTCAGCTCTTATATTCTTAACCACCGTATAATCTATTATAGCTTTTATCTTCACACTTAACCATGTCAGGAGCAATCTACGGATATCCTTATCCTTCCCTTCCTAACACCATAATCTCCTGATCATTAATCAAAAAGAGAGAGAAAGATTTGCAAAGCTGTGCTGTGCCTCCTGTTCAACACTAACAGTTGCCAAGTCACTTGGCAAAATTATTAAGCGGTCAAGCTTTTCTGCTTTATGTGATGTTTTCTTTCGTTGTGCTCCCTCCCTTAATCTTCCTCTGTTGCTTCATTATGCATCATACATTTCCTCGTTTACTGGATTCAATTTATAGTTCTTTATTACTCCTTGGCATATCTTGCAACACCTTACCTCAGTGCCACATTTGTGACTGGCATATGATGCTTTGTTGTACTAGACCAAAGCAATGTAAATGATACATTTTCCAACAGTTTCTAAAATTTCTTTTGGTTTTGTAAATGAGAACAGATTAGAGGAAGTCTAGTTACATCAGATGAGACACATGCAAGAAGAAAACTTACTTAACACTGAAGTGAGCCCTGTTCAGAGAACAAAGGTACACTGCTTGATATCCAGAGGTCACTTGCAGTACACAGTTTTCTGTAACTATAATTCCAAGCTCACTTTTCCCTTGGCTCATTCTCCTGTTTTAATACTGAGTCTTTCTTTCGCCACAGGCATGAAGTTTTTCTCAATAAGAGTATGTGCCCACATATTGTTGAAGGGCTACACTCACAACACAGCATTTCAGGTTCAAATCCCCTGCCTGCAACCTCGACTTGTACTCTCACACTCCTGAGAAATGCCTGAAGTACCTACCAGAGACTACTCTGTCACTTGCATTCAATTTCTTGATGTGCTTTCATTTTGCACAGAGTACAACACAGGAGCTGAGACAAAGGTCTACCTTCTCCCAGGTGAGTGCTCTCACTACCAAACTGCATCGTGTTCTCACCCCCTGTCTGCATTTCATCCAACTCTAGGTGAATACTCAACTATTTCAGTGTGCTATATAATAGGTTGCAGGGAAAGAGATAGTGATTGATCACCTTTTCTTTGGTTTTTATCACAAATTACCAAAACTGTTTCATTTGAATCATGCACACACACAGGCTACAGTCTCTGCCTAAAGGAAAAAAATAAGTCAAGAACAACAAATCCCTCCCTTCCCTGTCTTCCTCCTAAACTTACAGATGAAGCCAAGACTTGTTTTCAGAGTGCCAGCAGAGTACACACTGATCATTTCTCTTCCATGGTTCTAAGCCAGTGAAACAACACTGATAACTACTTTTAAACCTCATTAATGCACAAAGAATAACACTTGGGTTATTTGTCACTTAAAAATTAGCCATAAAGAATAACTTTAGCATCCAAACAAGAAAGGCTGCCACTCCTTTAGAGAGGCCACCATTTTTCCACCTATCAGAACATGCCACATACGAATAGCAATTGTTTGTATCTAAAAGCCTCCTCAGTGTGACTTTTAAGAGACTTGTGTATTTCTGTTCTGCTTGTTAGGTCAAGTACAAATAATGGTACATGTGGGGAATGAAGGATATTCCACAAGTTTATGGCTTCTGCTACATCACAAAATTCACAGCTTTGACCAGGTCAAGAGGAGCTCAAAGAAAGGCAAGAGCCACCTCCCTCCACCTCTGCAGACCCTGCTCAACAGTCTTCCCACGTTTGTCAGAGGAAGGGCTGTCCTGCACCCTTATACCTGCATGTTGGGTGAGACAAGAGCCTCCGTTACAGCCTTAGGACAGTACTGCCAAAGAAAGAGCTGACAGCTCAGGTTATGGTAAGAAATGCAGCTATGGCCTGAAAGCTTCATAGAAATATATGAAATAAGGATTGAATATTAATGAAATAAAAGAAGGATTTTTTTTTTTTTGGTGTAGGTTAATTTCTTCAGTACAACAACCAGTTGAAGACTTTGAAGGAGTGTGCAAGAACATAAGTGGGAAGCTAATGAGTGAGCAGGGTGGTATTACCATGCCCCAAAGTGAATGTTATCACTGCACAATGAAAGAAGCTAAAAATGATGCATGTCAACTATAGACCATTTGCTGTTTGAAGGAATAAGAGACTAAATAGCTTCATGAAATGCCAGAAGACATGAGTAATTATTCAGTGAGGCACCTAGACCAGATTAATTACTGCTTGGAAAGAGAAGTCTTGATAGGGATGTTTCTCTAAATTGGCAACACTGAAGGAAAAGCCTTGATGTTCTAGGTAACCAACAGAATAATAATCATAGTGATAATAAATATGAAAACCCATCACAATGACAACAAAACAAACAAACTCCCACAAACTCTTACACAACAGGGACAATTATTTCATGAAGAAGGAGTTAAGAACTATTTATCAGTGTCTATCTTTCTCCTGTAAGCCAGGAAATCCAGATTATGTATTTTGTTGTACTTTTGTGGTACCCCAAAGTCCTTTTCAGTGGAATATTATTATTCTTGCCCTTAAAGTAGTGCAATAAAAGATATCAGCAATTATGCAGAGTCTGTTACAGAAAACTTAAATCCAGAAATTGTCAAGGAAAGAACCTTGGGTGACACCAAGGAGATATGAAGGATATAATTCCCTGGAGATTTTAGAATAAAAGTGTATTTATTCCTCCCTCCCTCCTCTTCTTTTCACAGCATATAAGGCGATGTTAAAGAAAGCAAATTTTCTCTTTTTTTGAGGAGAAACCCTGTTGTACCATAGCTGTCTCTCTGTCTGGAGGTATAAAAATTACTTGGAGTCAATTACACTAATCTCCAATGCACTGATTGACAATTGCAACAAGAGAAGCCCTATGTCACCAAGTGGTTTATTAAAGAAAATAGCATACTCTTCAAGAGCAGATGATTGCCAGAATTCTGCCCTTAAAATGAAGCATCGAGAGTTTCTCTGGTCTCATACAAGCAATATCAAAATACATCATTATACTTCCTTTAAGAATTATCTCAACAGCCTTTTGCTTCTAACGAAAGTAAATACTAAATTCAAGAAGTACCCCAATTTACTGTCAATTTAATTTTCCAGCTGCAATATATCACACAGTATGAATATCTTAAAGCTAGTGAAGTTTGAATACCTTTACTTGTGGAGAGATAAAATTTGCTTCGGTTCATCCAAAAATCCCTCCCTATGCTGAGTCTCCAGACAAAATGTTTTCAGTTCTCCAAGTCTAGTTGCAAGTGACTAACAGAGAGCATATCCTCCCCTGTGATGCCTTCAGGATTGTTTGGATCTAATCTCACATGTATATCATGCGCTACATTAACACGATTACATTCAGTTTTAAACTCTCCTTCATAGCAGGATCCTGGGATCCCACACTGCAGTCACATTCCCATGACAGACTCCTCTTGTGCTTTCAGGCTCTGAGGTGGAGCTGGTCACCACCATAACCCCGTGGAAACTAGCACACTCAACTCAAAAATTCTTCACATACCTCTTAGACCAGCTGAGTTCCTCCAGCACTGCTGTTCTTGGGTTGAGGAAGGACTTGCAACAGGGAACCAAAACAGGAAACAGCCTGCAGAAGCAAGGACAAGAGCAACGGCAGCAAAAACAACCCAGGATAACACCCAGCTGATACTAACACCTACTGATTGGGCATTTATTGCCTTGCTCTCTGACTCTATCTGGTGTAATCTCTTTCAACATTACTCTTCTTGCCATTCCACACTTCTTCCTCTCTGATAGAAAATCCTCATAGTGTTACCTTGAGAACTGGGGAAAAAAAAACCTTCTGAAAGCCCAGTGAAATCCTCCTGTTTCAAGGGAAGAGAAAAAAAAAAGTGACCACCAGAAGAACAAGCTCACCACTGCTGCAGTTCCACTGATTGTTTTACCTACACCTTACGAATAACTTTCTATTCTTCCTTTTCCAAGTTTTCACTCTCTGAGAAAATAAGAATTTCTAGTTGTTCTGTATTTGCAAAATTTTTAACATGCATGGGCTTTCTTCCCATTTGGTCCTTCATTCCATCATTATAATAATAAAAGCTGAACATTCAGAAATAATAAAAAAACAATTATTAGACTGAAGCCAGATCATTAGGAAACAAAGAAAATTGTCTGAAGGTCTCCACTGTTTTAGAGACTGACTTCCTCCTTCAGCAGACAAGCTGTGAAAATTAGACTTCACAGTTCAGTTTTGGGTATGAGAACTGCCAATGTTGCTGAGAGCAATCTGGTAGATAATCTGGGATGCAACACACCTGTGTTTGCAAGAACAAGTTAAGTAAGCCTGGTTTCCTTCCTTTTCTATGAAAATTTTTTTCTGCTTAGAGATCTGTAAAGAAATACGGCTATTATAATGGAAAATTTTCCATCTTTTCTTTTAGTTAAAAATCTAGTCATTGGTCAGAATAAAGATTTTTGCAGAAAATGTTAGACCTCTTTAGATATTTTTATAGTTCTTAGGAAGAAAAATTTTTAATGGTTAAAAAAACCCAAAAAACCCAGACAAAAAACTTAAACCCGCTTTCCGCTCTTTTTATAACATTAAAAACAATAACATTATTGTTATAACATTAAAACCCCCTATATTCATAGGCATGTTTTTCTTTTAATTTATCCTTCTCTTCAAAGGTTTTCCTATTAAAAAAAAATCTTTTGTATTTGTTTGCCATTTCACAATCATACTTATGGAAATTCCCTACATCTTTAAGTTTTCATTTAAGGTTAATTCACAAAGCAGGTCTCCTCGTGGTTCGATGCCCAGTTTCATCTTCTTTTTCTGTGTTTCTGTGCCTGTACAGGTACGTGGATATTTGCCAGTTCTGCCTAGTGACAACGTGAGATGTGCTCACAGCTCTGTCAGTGAACTTGACTTTGAAAAAGGGACAAAGTCAAAAGTTTGTTCATGAGTCACACTACTATTTTCATTAACTGAAAGAAACTTCTTATTTACAGGAACCATTAGGGAAATTTTAGGAAGAAACTGAAGATCTTCAAAGATATTGTACTGTGCTGTAAGAAGTACCTTCAAGTACAAACTAACAAATTTGGAGAACAGTATACACAGTTTAATTGCTGGTTATAGGATCTGAATCTGTTTGGCACTCTCCAATAACCCCTTTCAGCTGAGAAGTCCAGCAGGGATTTGCCAGAGTGCTAGCCAGTCAGCATGTTTTTAGTATGAACCTCTGATGATATGATGAACACTGAACAGCTCCACATAGCTCAGGCTGTATCCTCTTTGAGGTGCTCTACTCCACACCTTCCTTTTCTCAGCCAAGCACATTAACAAGAATTAACAGTGAATAATAACATCATACAACACTTCAAGTAAAGGCTGATTGACTCAACTAGCAAGATCTGTTTGTTATCTTGTGCTGCTGCCTGGCCACGTTGCTCTCCTCAAGTGTTGATGTTGTGTAGGCAGGTGCTAACAAACATGAATCTATTGCAGTTTCTTTTGAATAAACTGAAAATGATTACATGAATACAATAAAAAAAATTGAAAAATATGTGACAGTAGCAGTTATATTTGGTAATAAATCTACCCTTGATTATATGTCTTTTACTAGTGCTCACTGACTGAAGACAGCAAGCTGTCTCTAGTTTGTAATTCTAGAAATCTTCTGCCCTGGTGAGGCTTCTCAATGGTGCAAGCTATTTATATTAAGGCATTTTCTTAATAACTTGTATTTCTGGTATCAAGTACAGTTCAGAAGTCTACCAGATCCAAGAAGTCTGTCTTCTAATCAGAAGTTCTGATAAAAGAAGTCTGCTTCAATTAGTGCTGTATGATTATTTTTGCATAAAGAAAATCTCTTTACAGTCAAAAAGCTTTTGAAAGTGCAAACACAGCCTGGGTGCGAGCACGTACTCCAAAGCCATGCTTGAATTACTAGAACTACACTGAGTCTGCTGCTTCTGTTGCCAGAATCTCTAGAGAAATATCTTGCTGTTATTAGTACTGCTCTAAGCCACTTTGAGATTGTTTTGTTAAACAGACAAAAGTTCAAAACCCCCGTTGGGAGACTGTGGCCAAAACCATCTCCATTTTCATGTTTTTCAGGACTCCATGAGGTAGAAAATAGTCCATTTTTAAAAATTCTTTTAAAGGTTTTTTTTTATCCTGATGATTTTCTGAAGGGTAAAATGTCTCCTTGAAAAAATATTATCAATGTTCTCTTTGCAATATTAATCTGGTCGTTTTTCTGTAATTTTATTTCCTTTTCTTACAAATTAAATTGATTTGCAGAGACAGAACTCTTCAAAGATATTCCCATAAGATCTCTGGTTAGATTATACCACTACTTCAAACAATAATGAATCTGTTTCTGAAAAACAAATGTTTGTCTCTTCCAAATTGTGCCTTGAGTTCCCTTGAGCTTTACAATTCAGTGAGCGTTAATGTTACATAGCACAAATAATGGGACTTTTTCTGAGAAGACAGGATGCAGCTGCTTATGCTTAATTAAAACTTATAAGATTTGTTGTGTTGCTTTGATCTGTTGCTTTTTTGTTTCTCCACCTTTTGAGCAAAGGTTCTGTCAAAGTCTAAATGGATGCAGCATGTTTGTCTAAGAGAATGTCACGCACAGAACCTGTCTCTGAAGCTTTTGGAAGAAAAGGCCAATTCCTGTCAAGGTGAAAACATTGACACATTTAATAGTGTTTGCATTCAATTTTTAGATCCATGTTAACAATATACACAGCTTATATATGCAAATGATTTCAAGCTGATGACAGTGACACAGTTTGTATGCACCAGCAAATATATACCTGGAAGTGTTCCAAAAACATGTGAATATGGCACTTGAGGGTATGGTTTACTGGTGAACATGGTTGCAGTTGAATGTTGGATTTGATGATTTTAGAGGTCTTTTCCAACTTTAACAATCCTATGATTCTCTGATAATGCCAAAATTCACAGAACAGGAATATATATATACACCTCGTTTTAGTCAATATCATTTATGGAAGAAGCCTATACCACAAAATATACAATATGCAACACCCTACAGAACACTGATACAGGCATGGAAATAGAACAACAATTAGTCTGAGGCAGCATAAGATACTGCTGGAATGGGTAAGAGTCCATACTGCTGCATGATTTATAGCAACAAGGACCTCATTGCTTTCATATTTCCCCAGGAAGTAGCACAGCTTCTACCAGGACAAGGACATTGCCCAGCATAATTTAAGGAAAAGAGGCTACGCTATAACAAATCAACCCAGAGAAACCTGCAGTTCTTCCCTCCACCCTCCCCTCCTTTCGGTATTTTGCAAAAGACATAGCTATTCTGTGCACTGGAGCGTGGGGCAGAACATCTCAACTTGCAAACACTAGGGGCAGGGTGACGTGGATGGACTCAGGCACAGGCAGACAGAGCAAACCCACTTTAAAGCCTGAACTGCTTCTTTAGCCAATGGTGCATTGTATTGCACAGATGCAGCCACCTGGAAATAGCTTGGGAATCTTTGCACTCTTCATTGGGCACATTCGGATAAACTCTTTAACCCCTGCATGTACTGAGGCTGGTCTGTAGCTGAGCAAGCAAAGAAACCTGAATGATGTCACCTCAGTCTCTGCACGGTACATACTACTCACTTAATACAAATTTGCCTGACCATGTCTCTTATCAGCTAATTTTTCTAATATGCTCATTCAGGTTCTGGAAACCTCTATAGTAAAAACAAAACCAACATCATACTACTTCACTGTTTCAACTCAGTGATTAGAATGTCATGTTGCTCTTTCAGGCAAATAAAGTCCAAAAATAGCTGTGTTTAGAACATGAATTTGAGAAGTGCTCAGTGGGTTGCCTTGATCAAGTCATATGGGATGAAGAAAAACAAGGAATTCATTGTAATTTTTGCAGGATTTGTCTAACAGGAGTATTTGAAGGATTAAATGTTCATTTAATATAATCTTCAGCCACTCTCGTTGCCATGAAATATTTAATGAAAAAATACCCAGCTCATAACTTTTTATCTTTAACAGTTTTCAAGTGAGCAATTATAACACAGAATAAACTTTCACTTTCTGTTGAGTCTGATTAGTGATTTCCTAAGTAATTTCAAACCTAACACACCCACAGAACAATTATCTGAAGAAGGGGAAAATCACCTCTGATAGAAAAATGAGAAACATAGGACCATTTTAAGAACCTTGATTTATTGATAGAAACATTTTAACCAAAATTAACCTGTGTGATTCATAGCTCTCTGAAGCCACTGGAAAAATGCACACTTACTCTAAAATTTTACTGAACTCCATTACATGAAAACAGATCTTACATTTACAGAAGTACCCGTGAGATTAAGCACAGAGGAAAAGTCAGTTCAGGGTAAAAACACCAATGCATGGAGTTTGTAAGAATCTGCTCTGGCATTTCCTGCAGCCAGGATTTCATCCTAACTGCTCTTCTTAGAAACTAAAAAACCTCTTGTAACTACTACTACTAAATTTGTATCGATAATCCTTTCAACAGAGCCTTGCTGTGCCCCATGTATTTCCTTCCCGTGGTGCTCGCTTGTACTGCAGTGGAGGCACAGTCATTCAGTACCATCTGTCATGGGCATTCAGAACTAGCTTTACATAGTCTTTGTACCTTACTGAAAACTCTTATATAAGAGTTTATCTTCTGAGATTTATATGGCTTATTGCCACTTAATTTAAATACCAAACTGATTACTTTCCTCTCTATCAGATCGAAAATAGTTAGAGTCGCAACCTAAGACGAGTATTGAAGAGTGATAAAGTTTAACCATACATACCGTGGTGTTAGTCGTATGTACTGCTTATAGTTCTTAGGATAAAAGACCAAAAGTCATTTATAATCCACAGTCATGCCAGTGAAGGTAGCATCAAGGTACTGAATGAGTGCCACTTGTATTTATTTATAAGTGGATAACAAGACTTTTGATGTTAGAATCCCAGCTCACTAATATGGATTCTTAAAAGCAGTCCTTTTGTTCTACCAAAATCAGAATGTGATGTATATGAAGAGCGTTTTTGCTGCTTTTGTTGCTATGCAGAAAAAATGCAATGACGTGCCCAAGGGAATAGCATGGCCATGCTGTCTTTGCTAGCATCTGGATAACCAATCTGTCTGCTGCTGCCATGCAAAGAGGTGGTTGGTCATGTGAGGTGATGGCTATTGCCAGAGGAGCAAGGGGGACAAACATGAATAACTTTTGAGGATTCAGTTGTCCCTGAGCTACTCACAGCCTTTGCCTCCCAGGGATGGCAAAATTCAGCATTGCCTGTAGTGCTGACAAAACTTGAGCCAACAGTATGAAATCAGGACAGAAATTAATTGTACCCTTTGTTCCATCTAAGCAGCTCCAAGCTTCTAGAAGCTGGAAGGTCATTAGTTGTCTTAGTAATAAATAATGCAGAAGACAGAATTTTAAAAGAGGGTATAATGTCCCTGAGAGCTGCTACCAAGTTCATTATTGATTTCTGCCAAAATTAAGTGTGTTTCTTCATGGATGGATGTAGACAAACACTAGATCTCCAGTTCTTGCTTTGAGCTGGCATAGTTTTTGTTGGTGTTTTCAGTCTGAAAACAGCAAAAATGTGTTACAATCGGATGCTTATGCAGGTAGCAACAGGAGCCGAGGAACTCATTTAATCATCTTTCCATTTGGATTTAGCTTAACCTTGCTGTGGAATCTGACTATCCTTTTCTGGATCCCTTGCTACAAAACATAGATTTAATTTAATGTCTGTTTTAAACAATCCTCAGAAAGGCTTGAGAAATGTAAATTTATCAAACATTTCTATAGGAGAGACACGGTTCTGCAAATTCCTCATCCCTCTCTGCCACCACATTTTGCTTTTGACTTAATACGGACAGTTCCTACTGCTGTTTAATTTATGCCATAGAACAAGAGGTGCTTGATTTATATTGCTCCATTTTTAATGACAAATTGTAAAATTGTGTTAAAGGACAAATCCTCATCCTGCCACACTTTAACTACTTGTTTTAAATTCTCTACTTCTCTGACATATGAATTCACAAAACATTTCTAGAACACCATTTTTAAATGAAAGGTTTTATTTGTAAAATTAATTTTGTGATCTGACACAAACTTGACAGGGCAGAAGGTGGCTGTGCAGTGAAGACATCTGAACTGATGTATATGAAAGTATTAACTTGTACATAAAAAGATTAATAATTTTGTAGGTCAAGCCTGGAGTTAGGGTGCTAATTTGCTAAGCAAAGTAACGTTTTTGGTAAATGAAATACTTAAAATATCTTTTTGGCACAGAAAACTCGATGTCCACCTGCAAGATATGTATACCATAATAGTCTGGGGTTTGGATGGGTGGAAGTTTAGAGAGTTCAAGCATCATTTAACTTTTACCTTGTAGTCTGAGCTGCTATATCATTTTTCCAAGTTACAGATAAAAAAATAAAAGCCCTTAGACACTTTGATTTTATCAAAACACAGTATGGAAAGAGCTTGAGAATGTAAAAGCAAAAATTAGATTCAAGGGGTTGTGTTATTCAAGAAAAATCTGTCTTCTCTGCTGAATGAAGCAGACATGCTATCTAGCAAACCACTTAAAAGTATTGCTTAGGGACTTCTTGTGCTATATGAAAGCTGTTCAACTTCCACTTTCTGTCAAAATTACTTCATTTTGATATTTTCACTGCCCCAGTACTTGTTATTTCCATTTGTTTCATATTACAAACATCCTTCAGAACAAGGTGGTTGCATTTCAGACACCTGAAGAGACATCTTCACATTTTGAGTTTCACTTTGTTTACTGTGAACTGGGGAAAAACACATCAAAACAAGAGAGCACAAGTATTTTTGGGATTGTATTTAAAAGAACAGAAAAGCATAAGCTCCTTTATGAAACAACTCAACCTTTTATATCAAAACTCAGTCACATGTAACTACTAGAAGTGCATGTGGCAGGCTACTTGGGAATTTGCATGGCATTGTGTACTGCTTGTGTAGGTATGTAAATGTGTGGATGGAGGCTGGCATTCTCTACTTAGCTTTGCAGATTTCAGACTGAAGACAGAAAACCAGATGAAGAAGAAGCAAACCAGACGAGTACTCTGAAAGATTCAAGATGAGTTTATGGAGGGGCTTGTGGACCAAGTGCGCAATCACATAGGCTACAGAGTGTGGTCAAAGAAATAAATCTGGTGCTGGTTTATATGACTGCACACAGAGGAAAAAACCCTTGTACTTTCTTTTCAATAAAATATGTTTTTATCAAAGAAACCTCTGCTCATCAAATCTGTCATCAGATTTGCTTCCCAGAAAGAACAAAAGGAATGTTTGCTTCATCCTTCCTGGTTAGTGGTGAGGAAGTGCAACATTATTCAACCCTTTCCTAACTGTATTCCTATTTAGCCCTCCTTAGTAAGCTCTTAATCAGATTGAGAGTGATTCATTGCACAAAAGACCAAAGAAAAGACAAATGATAGGTAGAAGAATACTCAATACTATTGATAATACGTTCAATAATACAATTAATATCTTTCAATTAATGGGATTAACTTACAAATTCTTAAAAATGTATGCTTTGGAACTTGCTTCATAAATGATGAAGAAGATGCTCTGCTTGTCTCATGACTCTTGGACCTGGAGTTTATGGAGGATGATGAAACCACAAGATGTGCAATGAAAGCCTAAGAGCTGGCCTCACTAAATAGCATCACCCCATATCAAAAATAAGCAGATGAATCAGAACCTTTGCAGACCAGATCCTTAAGATTTCAGGGCTGTGTATTCAGATGGCCAATGCTGCAATTAGGGTTAAGTTTTCCTGACTATCTAAGCTGCTAGGTGAGACCAACTGACTGCACCCATCTGCTGTTACTAACTGTTTATGCCTTCAGATGATTCTAACATTGCACTTGTTGAGGTTTTTTTAAAATGTACTTTCTATATTGCTGCTGAAGCGGGAGCTGATGGCAGGTGCATGTATATTAATATTTGGGTCATCCACGCCTATTTCTCATGCTGTATGTGACCTAGTGAAGCTGTCTCAGAGCATGCAAACCTGGCTCTTTCCAGATCAATGCTGAGTTGAAAGACATTAGAGGCAGCCAGTCCACAGGACCAGCCGAGAGTTGGTCTGAGTTACCCTTTCCAGCCCACCACCTCCATGAATACATGTAGTGTGGGCGTTTTGTTCTGTAGATCTGCTCCTTTTGTGCTGTAGATCTGCTCCTTTTGTGCTGTCCTATTTACTAATATGGACATTTAGAAAAATTGGCACCATACTGTTGAAAACAAAATTTTAGTGTCATATCCACTGTGCAGAATGGGGAATGGGGTAGAAACACAGCTCACAGTTCTTTCATCACTGAGGGAACTGGGAATAATGAGGCTCAAGGTTTCTCTAGAGGGTAACATAACACCATGCTTATCTAGTCTTACCGCTTCCAGCGTGACCCTTTCTGATACATACTGCTGTGCTGTACCATGAGATGGGACCAAAGGGAGGTTGTGGCTCAGAGAACATCTCTACATGTTGATCTTTCTGTACTGTGCTGTCCTTACTTACTGTGGATCATATAGGGCACAACAACTTCCTAGGACCCAGCTCTGAGGTAGCCATGGAAACAACCCTTTTTGTTTCCAGTGCCTCCTGAAGTTAACAAGGTAACAGTCACCACAGGAGTCTATTCTGGCTAAAAGAATGCTGGGGAGTGTAGAATTCAAAGGGAAAGGCAGCAGTTTCCAGTGGAGGAGGCAGGGGACAAATCAAGCAGAATGTAAAACGCAGGGAGAAATTAATTCATATTTCTGTATGCAGTATACATTGATAGTAATTGCTAGTTGCACATCGAGCTGAGGGCAATAAATCTCAAAATTCATTTCTGTGACCTTGTGCACATTTTCTTCTCTTGAACTAGATCTTTATGTTTGGTTCGTGTTTTCAAAGGCACAAGGGAACTGTAAAATATTCAGCTGTATAAAAACAATATGTAGGACAGACTTACTTTGCTGTAAGGTGATAAAACCTTTGCACAAAGATGAATAAATTAGTTTTGTGCAAAATAGGGATCTAATAGTTCGAGAAGAGTATGTGGGAAATGTGAAGTTTCTTATTTTGTGGCTATCACCATGGTATTTGTGCACTTTTCATGGTTAATAAGACAGTTTAGGGGCTGGCAGTGGTTCTGAAACTTATTAATATGGAATTTATAAAGTATATAAGGAATGCATCTGCATATGCACAAGGGAATTGTGAATCCCGCACATTAGGGGTAAAACTGCAGCAGATCTGATGTTGTACTCCAAGCATTAACATTTAATCTTAATGCCTTCCTTCCTTCCTGAAGAAACAATTATGATATAAATCCAATTTAAAGTCAGAGGAAATCAGTGCTATTTGTCCAAATGTATTAACTTTTGGATAATTGTGCAGTTGCAATCCCCATTTTTGTGGAATTAAAACCATTGGCAGCTAGGGGAAGTTTGTTCTTAAAGTACTACCAGGTTTAGACAAACTGGGACAACTTTTTATGCCTCCTCTCATATATGGGATAGGTGCCTATCCACTGTGGGTCCTTTTCATTTTTTTTTAATTATTATTTATTTATGCATTGTGAAAGCAATATTGTACATGATTATACAGGTAGCTTAGATACCCACATCATATACTGTAGTTTTTTTAGTGACTGCATGTAGATGTATGGTTACAGGCTTTGAAATTTCTACCCAGAATGCTGCTTCTCTTTAGTCCTTGGCTTTGTTCTTTTTTAATTGAAATCAGAAAATCTATTAAAACTTGTCATGAGCAGAACTTTTAAATGAAGAAAACTACCAAACGGGCATGTAAGACTCAAAGTAAGTTTCAACATTTTTATGCATAATTAAAAAAGGTAATATAGGTAGGTATCTATTATCTTTTCAACATCACAGACATCTAAATCATTCAAATCCTCATTAAGGTGGCTAATACTGCCTTTCAAGCATTTTTTTAAAATGTATTGGGTCTGGCTGAAGTGGAGTTTATTTCCCCATAGCAGCCCTCACAGTGCTGTGCTTTGCATTGTTAGCTAGAAAGGTGTTGATAACACATCGAGGGCAAGATCCTGGGATAGGACACAAGTAGGCCAGCTGACCCAAACTGACCAAAGGGATATTCCTTATGATATGATGTTTGCCTGCTGAGAAACCCCTATGTGTGCTGAAGCCCTCCTTCCTGGGAAGTGGCCGGACATTGCTTCTGATGGGAAATAGAGAATAAATCTTGTTACTCTCTTCAGCTGTGGGCGTGTAAACTTTCTCTTTTGTTTAGTAAACTGTCTTATCTCATCCTACAAGTCATTTTCCATCTTTTTCTCTCTCCCCTGTATGACTGGGAAGCAGCGTGATAGAGCAGCTTGGTGGGCACCTGGTGCCAAGGCCAAGCCACTACATATTAAACAAACACACAGCAGAAATTAAAAAAAACAAACAAACAACAAACACAACCATCAAGTCACACATCAAAGGCAGAAAGCTACAGAAAATCTACTTGAAGACAAAGAACTTATAAATCCCCTTGCTATTTTTTGGTAGTTTTTAAGAAGTACGTTAAAGAATTTCTCTCCCTTTTTCTAATTTTATCCAATCTAATATTTAAAAGACATGGTGAGTTGAATTGCCATTTTCAAATACAATGGTAGAGGTTAACATCTGAGCTTAATTAATTATAAAATTTAAAAAAGCAATTACCAAAAAATTGTCAAATTTGGAGTTTCATACATACATATGCAAAAATAAGCACAGCAAGTAGATTGACCATTGTCTTCTAAGAAAGTCTATAAAATGGCTAAGAATTCAAGACAGGTAAAACAACACTTCTAGAAGAGAAGAAAGATCAAAAGAAAGGATTCTTTTGGGCCTGGAAGTGCACCAACATCACAAACTCTATTAAAAATCCATGCAAGGAGCTAACTCAGGACTATTTGTTCAGCTGAGGTCTTGGAGCAATGACGTTATTTTGCTGACATGTTGCCCACTGTCCCAAATGCAGTGCAGGCTAGGCTAGGCAACTCTGCCAGCAACTGAGCAGCCAGCTCCAGGGCAGGGCATGCTGCTGGCCTTAGTCACCATCCTGAATTTGTTCCTTGTATTTCCATCAAATCACAGTATGCTTTGGGTTGGAAGGGACCCCAAAGATCATTCAGTTCCCTGCCACGGACAGGGACATCTCCCACAAGACCAGGGACATTTCCCATAAGACCAGGTTGCTCAGAATTCCAGGCAATCTGGCCTTGAACAATTCCAGGGATGAGATGTCCGCCACTTCTTTGGGCAAGTGGTTCCAGTGTCTCATCACCTTCAGAGTAAAGACTTTTTTCCTTATACCCAGTCTAAACCTATTTTCTTTTACCTCTAAACCTACCCTCTTTTTAGTTTGACAAATTTCATTACTCCTTTGTACCTAGAAATAGAGCAATTACAGAAAAGGCAAACATATAAGCTCATACGTGGAGAATATATTAGTTAAGAAAGCTCAGTATATATCTCACAGAACCCTGAAGCTACCTGAAGTCATGTCAATAGATCCAGCTGAACTGCTGGAATCATCTATACCCCAGCTGGGAAGTCTCTGTCTAGCTTAGATATCTATGTGTGTTAAACTTTTTCCAGCTCAGTTCTTATAATGTTAGTTTTCCTTTAACCTGACAGGTCACTTGAGATGACTTGTCTGGGAACTTTCTTTCTACTCTTCCTTGACTTTGTTTTTATCTTCATCTCAACCAGAAATTTCAACGGGAAAGACTTTATGGCAAAGGTGGTATTACACACAAGAACCTGGAGAGACAATAGAGCACTCAAAGGAAGTGGTTAATGATTGAATTATGAAACTGGAAGGGGGTCAATTGACCCTGTAGTTTCACAGAACTTAGAAAGTTCAGATGATCCAGAAATAAGCAGCAGATAAAGATTTAAAAAAGAATCAGTTCCACCACCCATGGGGAAATGACCTCTTCTGTACTTTATAGAGCCTCCACATTAAACAGATGAAATGCAGTGCAGAGTTTTTAAGAGGTGTGCTTTTATTATTTTTTTATCTTTTTTTTTTAGTCCAATAGCTTGTTTTCAATATATTCTTAAATATTCTTTAAACAGCACTGCTGTGTTTTTGTGTGAGAACATGTAGGGCATGTTTTGTGCAAGCCAGACAACAATGCCACCAGTCATATGCAATTCAGTTCTTCAAGAGAAGTTCTCTCCAGCATAAGGCCTTTTAATGCAGTTTCATTTTGGATATATTCTGGGAAGCACATGCCATTATCCAGTAGCAAAAGAGTGATGTAAGTGTAATAATTACATGGAGAAAAACTGTAATGTTCAAGAAAATTGCATTTTGATTTCTTGTTTTAAATGCATTTCAAGCATTTTCAATGTAATGGACTAAGATAAGCAGGCAATTCACATTCTTTCCCTTTGTGCCATACCCAAAATGAAGTTTCCTTTGCTTCCTGTGCATCACTGATTTCTGCTAAGGCAAACACCATTCCCACAATGGTGCTGATTTTTGTGGCTCTGAACTGGTTTAAGTCACCGGTACTGACGTGTGTTTTGAGCCCTACAAGTGTCTTTAACAAAGATTAACTTGTAAATCCCAATAAAAGCTATACTTATGTTTTCTCTAAGTTTATGACTGAGCTAGCTTTAGCTAAATTTCCTTCACTGTTGGTTTTCTTTTACTTAGATAGTTTTCTTTAGAAGCATTGTTTCTTAAAGAGCTTAACATCTTTGCGCCATATTTCTCCATGAGCTACATGGATAGAAATCCAATGTGAAACAACTAGAGTGGCTCTTCAATTTCACTCATGCAATTTACAGACAACTTTTCAATTACTTTACATCTGTTGCTAATGATTCATAGATTTGAACACTATTAGTAACATACTGACACCTCATCTTCAACTTCTCCCTTCCAGCTTGTCTTAGACTTGTCAGAGAACATGATGATGTTCCAAGTAAAGGACAGTTGGTGCCTTGTCAGATTTCATTACGTGAATTTTAGTACAACAGTGGAAAAAGCACCCTGACCTGTCTTCCTTATGAAGGCTATCGCACTGACATATTGTAGACCTTCTCCCCTTTACTGATGCCTTAATTTTTCTATCACAAGTTCACTAAACCAGACAGAGCAGAAATCATCCTACCGTGCTTTTATTGCTCCTAACTGTAATGGTTCTGCTGACATTTCCAAAGCATAATTGTGTTATTTCTTGAGATCTTTTTAATTGTGATTTTTACATCTAACAAGCATACTGTTCCTTGTGCTAATGGTACATTATGCAATGCTCTAAGTTGTGGTATGTTTGCTGATTTTATAATGGTGTGGGCTCTAGCCATCAGGCACAGAGCTAACAATTTTTGTTAAAGAATAAAGCAAATAATTCATTGTTTGAATCCAATTGCCACAAGCTCACTCTCACTTCCAAATAGTGAGTCACACAGGTTTCTGCTTTTCAATGAGAGCCCAATCCAGTAATGAGCTACATCCGTCAACTGTATTTACATTTTTATATCAGAGCAGTTGGTGGCTTACAAGTAAATACAAAATATAAGCTTCATATGGGAAAATAATTTCTCAATGAGATTTTCACCTTTTCTCATTCACAAATTTACAATTTCCTAATAATTTAATCAAGTACAAGAGATCACAATTGTTCTGCCAAGGATGTATGAGTATTTTCAGAAGGCAGAGGAGAAAAATTCCTTCCAGAGAAGTTTGTCAATCTCAAAGATCAATAATCTTCAAGTAAAAAGAGAGCTAAAGCTGAATGGAAACTCCAAGTGTAGGTTTAATATAAAAGTTTTGATACAAGAGCTGAGTCCCCAACAACCTGGATTAAAGACAGACTGGCAGTAGCACTGCATGACATCTCAGATTTGATCTCTGCACAAATAGATTGAACACAGATATTTTAATTTCTGTCACTTGTGTCTCAATAAACTTCTGTATCCATTTTGGCTGGTTTAGAGTTAAATATTTTTCTTACACCTCAACTTGGCTTGAATGAAGAATGATCCTGAAGGAGATGGCTAGTGGCAGCATTCAATATGTCTGGGCACAAAGAACTGTAATCATGGCTCTAGGTCATCCCACACATTTCATCATGAAATAAACCACTTGCAGCTGACCTGAGAACCAAATCTAAGCAGCAAACTGTCTTCCAGTGAACAGCATTAGCCAGAAAAGCTCTCTGGCATGCAGCAAAGAAGTGGAGAATACTTAAAAGTCCTAAGTCTTCTGCAATATAGTTTTTGTTGGGAAGCTGACTCTTTTATGGGCCATCACCTGATGACAGCAGAGGATTAGTTTAACAAAATATTATATGTTTTAGACTTTTCCATGGAAAAGATAATATGTTTTCATATCCTCATTTAGGAATGTGTAGAAGCTGTAAGAAATAAGGCATGACACAGTGGAAAGTTCAAGTCTGGGGACAGTTCAGAGTTGTCAGACACTCTTTATATCTTTCCCCACATTGGAAAAAAAGTGGATCTGCTTGCTGACAGGGTAAGTTGTAAAAAATGCCTGAAAATCTCATAGAACTTGTCTTGATTTTAGGGGAACTTCAAGAGCATCCATAACGCGGCTGTGTGATGGTCAGTGTCCTTAGCTACTTTTGCCAACAAGGGGCTTTTTCTATAACTTGAAGTCTTGGATTCACCCAAAGATAAACACATGAATCATGAAGCTTACAGAGTCCTACTCTGAGTAACAGAGGGGTATCCTCTCCTCACATATGGAAGCTTAACCATTTTCTACTTACCACTGTATCTGCAGATTCAATAGCATATATATTTCCACTTTTTCCTCCAGGATGGGCTTGGTGTGGCAGAGGAGAGGATGGACAAGAAAGGAAAAGGTCCGATAATGAATTTGCTCCTGCTTTCATTGGAGGGGAGGGTGAGCTAACAAAATACATATGGCTTTAAACGTGCCAGTTGAATCTTGATTTAACTTGTTAGTTAAATATCCTGCTTGGCATTCTTAGCAGAGAAAATACTGGGAAATAATGTGTTTCACTAATCATTATTATTTACAGTAGAACATGAACAATTCAATCTAAAGTATTCAAACATAAAAATTGTAAAAATCCTAGTAATATTGGAAATAAATGATCTGTGAATGGTTCTGTAATTTGTTCTTTTTTAACTTCTAATTCCAATTTTATTTTTGCATGGGCCTGTTCTTTCATTCAGCTGCCCTCAGTCCTTTCACTGCCATGTTTAGCAGTCATAAACATCCCTGCTCTCCAGCCAAGCTTCCTTTTTTCCTCAAATGAACTCTTCTAGTGTATGAGGTGTCTAAATGATGTGTAACATGTATGTACATACACTGGTCTTATGGTTACTGACGCCTCATTTCTTTTAAAAATTCATCAAGGGGCCATAAAGCTGCTCTCAGACTTTGATGATTAACTCAGCAAAGAAAAAAGGTAAACACTGATGTTTAATTTATTACCATTATTATAAATTCTCATGGAATATGAAGAACTATATAACTCCACTGAGTTTTAAACAAGAACTTTATAGTTAAGAGAAACTGTCTAGAAACCAATTATATTATCTTTATAGACCAAATTTAGGCCATATTCCTGCCGGATATACAAGGACCTGAGATTTTTAATGTGATTTACATAGCATAAGGTTAAAACATTTCACTACCATTTCTTTTATAAAATAGTTACATTGACAAGTCCATACGTTAGCAGACTTTTTAAAAAACCCAATCAACTGATGTTATTTTTTCCTTAATGTTCATTTCCCTTTTTTCAAAATATGGATATGCATCATGGAACTTCTCTATACAAGCTCCAGTTAGATTTTTTAAAAATCTACAGTCCTTTTCGGCTTTTTGAAGATATTTTTCACTGCAAGTTCACGTGTGGTTAGAGCTGTTAGAAAAAAAATCCCACAAACTTATTCAAGGATTTCTTGTGATAAAAATCTCAAGAACTGGTAATCATTGGTACCTCGAAAATGTACCCATTCAAAATACAAGAGATGTATAAATGTTTGGATAGGATATTAAAAACTCCTATGGATATATGTAGTGCAGTAAGGACTACTAATGTTATCCATGTTTCACTCAGAGATTTAAACTGCCAGCCCATCTCCCATCCCAGACAAAAGAGTATATGGAACCAAAAGAGGCATACGATGTTTTTCCCCATTGCAAACCCAACCAATATCTGAGAGTCAGCAGCTCAGGGGCTTTCTGAGAGAGATGTTTAAAAGAGACTTTTGTACTTAGTAGCTGTCAACAAAATTATATTCCATCAATTCCATTTAATTCTCTTTGGAGGCTATTTATACTTTCAACCTTTTGTGATAATGAGGATATTAGAACATCTCTTAGTCATTCTGAGATGAGGAATGGTAATAATAACCCCTATTCACCTTCTGTCTAGCTTTAATGATATGATATACTTTCAGTATATGTTTTTCTAGTTGCCTCTTTTTCAGGCTGGAGTGTCCTTTGTATTTCTATTTCTGGTTTTGACTCTCTGATTTAGTATCTTCTTGTGTGGAAGCTGTTCCATACTTCTACCATTCCTCTCAATCTTTAAGACAGAGAGACTATAGAATGTTAAGGGTTGGAAGATCATCTAGTTAGGGTTAAAGATCTTCTAGTCCCAAACTACCCTGCCAAGAGCAGGGACATGTCCCACTAGACCAGGTTTGAGGCCTTATTTGATCTGGTCTTGAACACTGCCAAGGTTAAGGCATCAAGGTCCCTGGGCAACCTGTTCCAGTATCTTACCACCCTCAGAAGAATTCCTTCTCAATATCCAGCCTAAATTTCCTCTCTTTCAGTTTGTATCCGTTACTCCTTGTCCTGTCACTATAGTTTCTGATGAAGAGTCCCTCTCTGGCTTCCCTTTTGATACTAGAAGTTGTTATGAGGTCTCCACATAACCTTCTCTTTTCCAGGCTCAACAGCACCAACTTTCTCAGCCTATCTTCACAGGGGATGTGCTCCAGTCCTCTTAACATCTTCGTGGCCCTCCTCTGGACTTGCTCCAACAGCTCCATGTCCTTCTTAAGTTCAGGGCACCAGTCAGTCCAGGTGAAATTTTATAAGAGCAGAGTAGAGGGGGAGAATCAACTCCTTCAACCTTCTGGCCATGCTTCTTTGGATGTTGTTCAGGATTTTATTGGTTTTCTGGGTGCAAGCGCACAGTGATGGCTCATGTTGAGTTTTTTATCAACCATAACCTGCAAGTGCTTCTCTGCATGGCTACCCTCTGCCCAACTTGTAGGTGTGCCTGGGATTGTCATGACCCAGGTGTGATACCTTGTACTTTGCTTTGTTGAAATGCATGAGGTTCTCATTGGCCCACCTCTCAAGCATGTCAAGGTCCCTCTGGATGGCATTGCTTCTATCCAGCATGTTGACTGCACCACACAGCTTGATGTCACTGGCAAACTTGCTGAGGATGCACTTGATCCCACTGTCCATGACACGATCAGAGATGTTGAACAGCACCAGTCCCAGTACACACCCCTGAGGGACACCATTTTTCATTGGTCTCCACATGGATAACAAGCATTGACCACAACTCATGTGCAGCCATTCAGCCAATTCTGTATCCACTGAGTGATCCTTTTACGAAATGTATGTCTCTCCAGTTAAGAGTCAAGGATGTCCCATGGGACAATGTAAAGTGCTTTGTGAAAGTCCGAGTAGAGGATGTCAGTTGCTCTGCCTGTATCCATCAATGCTGTAGCCCCATCACAGAAGGTCACTAGATTTGTCAGGCCCTGATTTGCCCTTAGTAAGGCCATCACCTCTTTGTTTTACATGTGCCTTAGCATGGTTTACAGGAGAACCTGGTCCATGATCTTGCCTGGCACGAGGTGAGACTGCCTGGTCTATAGTTTCCCAGGTCTTCTGCTTTCCACTTTTTCTACTCATTGGGAACTTCACCTGACTGCCATGATTTTTCAAAACTGAAGTCTTAGCAGCTTCATCTGGCAGTTCCCTCAGGACCTGTGGATGAACCTCATCAGATTCCATGGACTTGTGCACATTTAGGTTCCTTAGATAGTCTCAAACCTGATCCCTGCTTCATGTGCTTAGAGTCTTCTTTCTCCCAGTCCTGGCATTTACCTTTCTCAATTTGGGCAGCATGGCTGGAGAACCTGCCCTTGAGGCATAGAAGTCATTGAAAACTTCATCCTTCTCTTGTCCAGGGTAGCTAGTTCTTCTGTTTCCTTCTAGAGGGAGCCCACTTTATCTCTAGTCTTTCTTTTGTTTAAATATACCTATAGAAGCCCTTACTGTTATCCTTGATATCCCTGGCCAGACTCAATTCTAACTGGGCCTTGGTTTCCCTAATCTTGTCTATAACTTCCCATGCAATTTCCTTGTATTCCTCCCAGGCCATCTGTCCTTGTTTTCTTTTCCTTCTGAAAAGTTCTTTTTTTCTCTGAGTTTTCTCAGGAGCTCCTTCTCAATCCAGCAGGCCTACTGGAATACTTCCCCTATTTCCTCCTTGTCAGGATACATCTCTCCTGAGTTTGGAGGAAGAAGCCAGAATCTGCTTTCTTGAAGTCCAGGGCAGTGAGCTTGCTACATGCCCTCCTCACTGCCCCAAAGATCTCAAACTCTACCACCTTGTGGCCACTGCAGCCAAGATTTCCTTGGAGCACTGCATTCCCCACCAGCTTCTCCCTGTTGGTGACCACAAGGTCCAGCATGGCACCTCTCCTTGTTGGTTTCTCAATCACTTGACTAAGGAAGCTGTCATTGACACATTCAAGGAACCTCTGGGATTGCTTGTGCCCTGCTGTGCTGGCCCTCCAACACATAACAGAGTAGTTGAAGTCTCCCATGAGGATGAGGGCTTGTGAGCTTGAGGCCACTCCAATTTGCCTATAGAGGGCTTTATCCCCACCATCCTCCTATAATATCATAAGTGTTTCACACATGGGCATGATATTTCTTTTTAATTCCATTATTTTCATTATTTCTAACATTTAGTTTCCCTTTTCTATCACTGATGATATTTTTGGAGAACAAACGCCAAGATTACTGTGGCACCAGGATCTTTCTCTGATAGGTAAGAGATAATACAGAGCCTATCTATGTCTGTTTATTTTAACTCAGCTACACTAATTTGCATTTATCAATATTGAAACCTACCTATTGTTCTATGGCATCAGGAGAGCCTACTGCAGTTTCTCAGACTGTTTTGATCAGGCTATCCTGACTAGCCCTGTAGCAATTGCGAACAGTGGCACCTTGTGATCACCTGCTCTCACAGCCCGTGTGCTCTCTCGCTGGCTGTGCCCCGTGGCACCAGTCCTGAGCCATCTCCCAGACATCTTGCTCCTCATCCTACTCTCCCCTGCTCATCTCAGTTCCCAATCCCTACCTTTTTAAATACATGCTCTTACCTAAATGCTGATCAAATCTGGAATGGGTCTGAAAAATACTGCAATCGAAATAGCTTCTTGTCCACTAGAGGGAAGTACCTCCATAATTAGGTGACTGTACAGATCAAGGAAAATAGTCTTTTGTGTTTCTAAATTGCAAGACAACACTTGTTTTGAACTTTAACAATAATAATTAAATGCACAAACATAAGAACTGCTTTTAGTAAAGACATTGACACGTTAGGTAATAAATAACCTTTTAAATTGGATTGTGTTAGGCTTGCCTTAATGCAGACTTCTATTCAGTAAAAGCTAGCTTATGACTTAATAGTTTCACAGGAAATTGCTGTAGAAGAACAATTAAAGAAAATGAAGGTTAGATTTGTATTTCTGGCAGAATCTGAGTTGTATTCAACTCCCTTAAGGTAGAAATACCATTAACCTTTAATGAAACAATGTTAAATTACTTTCAAATAGTTGTCACTCTAAAGATGAGTCATAAAGAGAAGTCACCCGAATAATGTTCTGTTTATCTCTGCAGTGACACATGTAAACCATCCTTTTTCCAATTTTCTGTTACATATGTGGTACCATCATAGAAAGACTGTTTAGGGTAGCAGTGCTGATCTACTGAAACATTTAAGCATATCAGTTATTTCATAATAAGAGAGCATGCTCATAGTTAGACTACCACGACCTGAGCAGTTTATCTTCCACAAAGTTTAGAAACTTAACTATGAGAGGACTAGGTCTTATATAGATACAGTATGACCACTGATGCCACTTACATTCTGATTTTCTTTTTTTCTTACTAAACTCTTATAGAGGCCTTACCATTTCTAGAACATTTCAGAAAGACATAAACAAAAGTAGGACTGCATGTCTTCAAAGACTGATCACTAAAATCCTCCAAATGACTTAGCAGCTTAAAAGATTTGGGATCTTAAACCTTTGTGCAGTGGCCTTCTACTCAAGTTAAATGACTTTTGAGTTCTTACCTCATGTAACTCTCCTCTATTGCTGTTTCTAACTTTCATGATCAAATAGTCTGAGACGAATTTAGTGGGAAACCAAGTGTAACTTCGAGGTAAACTCACTACCTTGATCAGCCTGTGTTTAGGCAATCATGCTGATATCTGAGTCAAATGCCTTAATATTGTCACTTAAATGTTGCCTGAGTGAAGGGACCCTCATTTTATTATATAATAAAATTATTGTAGTACTATAAAGGAAAAACCCCAAATAATTCAGAAACAGGTGACAAGATGCCACAGCAGTGACTTCTGTCCTTGGCTGCCAGAGCTCTGCAGTCAGTTTCACACAGGATCAGCCCATCAAAATTCTCCTGGGTTCAATACTCAGTATTTCGCTGGAATCCTTCATGGTCTTCAGCAAAACTTCCTATTTGCTCCTATCTGTTAAAACACTTTAATATATTGCCAGGAAAAGACAACTTCTGTTGTCTTGCCACATTGACTCATTCAGGGTTTAGGATTCTGCTACATGGAAATTGCCAGTAAAATAATAGTAAAATAATTATAAATAAATAATTAAAAGCTTCCAGACTATCTTAGAAATTCTCACTGCAGGTTTCCTGAGGAGAAAGCAGCTAGCCCACTCATCATTATCTTCTCCTCCCCTTGTGGTTGCCTCATACTTTAAGAGGAACTGAGGTGAGAGGCAGCAGCAGAGTGCCTGGGCTACACTCTTGTTCCAAGCAAGGCAGAGACTCCTTTCCACTTCCCAAACTGCCCACACCAAGGCTGCCCTGGGAGCTGCTCCAGTTAGGGCTGCAGTTGGAAGGACCTTCCCTGCCCAAACACATGCAGCCAAGAGGATGCATCCTTTCTACAAACACAGCCCCCTTCACCGAAGTTCTGGGGGAAGGGTGGGTGATAGAGGCCATGCACTCTGTGACTCCCTCCCTCTTCTTGGGGATTGGGACCGCCACGTGGGAGTACTGGGTCCTTGGCTGGTGCATCCCCAACAAAGCGTAAAAAGGTAAACCTGCAGTATCAAGGCTTTTACAGATCAATTCTTTAACTACACGTGATAGAAATTATTTGTAAAAGGCAAAACATTGTGCTTGTGATTTTTTTTTTTTTTAAGCTTAACACAAAATGACAGTTGACTAAACAGTTTTACATAAAATTTCCATTCCCATTTGAAAAGCTTACATTTGCAATAAACATCCCTTCCCGGCTCCACTCCCAAGCTCAAACTTTGCTCTGGAAAAAGCCTCAAACACTGAAATAAACATTATTTCCAAACAGACTCCACCACCTCACTTTCCCCTTCACAGCTCCATCTCTTAGATAACATTACGAGCTTCAACTTCACAAGGTGTTTTCCACTTCACAGCAACATACTGTGAAACAAATCACTCATCTGCAGAGTGAACTCTGCTTAATGAGGCTTTTGCTTTAGATTCCGTTCTGGGCACAAACTGAAAAAGAGGATGCTCACTTACCACAGAAGAATCGCTACTGAGTTTTGAGCAGCAGAACTGTGAATGAGTGGCACACAGAAGAGAGCATTTAAACGACACAGCTTTCCACTGAAAAATGGAGAATTTTGACCCAGCTTTCTGAAGTCTAAAACCTATAATTAACAGTGACTAGGCTGCGTAACGCTAATGGATTGCCCATGTAGCCAGCCTATCATTTTATTTAAAATATAATGGAAGTGAAATGCTCTCTGCTATCAGCAGGTTGTGGCAGCAGAGCAGAAATGAACACAGAGAATAGGTGGGTGTTCTTTCACTGGGTATGAAAACCCTGTTGAAGGAAATATGTTTCTTTTGTAAGAACACAATGGAGATGTGAAAAGAACAATGAAGGATTTCAAAAATAGAGTGCCTGAACAAAGTTCCACACTGAATGGGTCAGAAAGGGGTCCCTGCTGTCTGAAGACACACAGAGCTATGCTTGGCTTACTTTTCTGCTGCACACTCCTTTCATACCTCTTCAGACATACACACAAGCTACCTACTGTGGAGTGGGTGGGTGATGTGTTAGAGTGCTCAGCGCTGGTTTTCCCCTTAACCCTTGTCTGTCAAGTGTCCTCCTACAGAGTAACTGAAAGGTAAAATTTCTAGGAGTAGCCACTAATTTCGTGTTCTTCAAATGCTTTTGTGCCTACATTTAGAAAATCTAAGTGGCAAAGGGAGAGGTCTAAGAATTCGGTTCACTATCTTCCAAGGGAGACTTTCCTTTTCTGCATGGTTTGGAACAGCATGAATCGAGCAAATCTGATTTCTCTTTTTTTTGTTTTAGTAACATCATGCTTGACAACCTTTCTAAACCTTGTTTCCACACCTATTGAGTCTATAGTAATACTATATCTATATTAATGTCATTAGCAATCCTTTCCACATAGTTATTTAGACATACAGACAAAGAATATTAAAAAGAAGTTATTAAATACAAAGAATTACAGTTGAATGGTAGTAGAGGTGACAGAATTTTTTAAAGTTCCATTATTGTTAAACCTGTTCCTTGACCTTTAAAAAAATAAAAGGGCACCATATTCAGTTTATTTCAGATGACTAGACATGAGCAGAATGGGCTTCTGCCAACACTGCGATAATTCAGGATACAATATTATTCTCATTATATTTCCCTGTTTTTTTCAGGCATTCATAACTTCCTGAAATATTAATAAGTGCTGAGATTTATTATACACCTAGGGCTCAGTTTTGTGATGGATGTAACTCTGTGGCCCTGAGCTGGGACTAGAGGTTGTATTCACATGCTCTTCTAACGTGGAATCAAAACATCAAAAAGCAAGGCTGGAAGGCACCTTGAAGGGTCATTGAGCATGCCCTGGCTCACACCATGAATGGTTAACCATATATTTTTCTAATTTATTCTTCGTAACCTCCAATGACAGAGGACAGTGACAACATTCCCATTCTCAATCCTGTCTGTGCTCACTATTTCTGTTGAATTTAAACCTTCCAATGGCAATTCATTGGGGTTTTTTTCAGTCCTATGTATGGAGAGAATACTCATTGAGGCTTTAACAGGACTTAACAACAATCTTTGAATACCTATGGGAAACTTTTAGAGAAGGTGGAACCAGGCTTTTTACTGAGGTGCATGGCAGGAGGTAGCAGTCACAAATAAGAGAGAGACAGGAACAGAGGTGGTTTTGGCTGGATATAAGGACAGTATTTTCACTAGGAAGATCATTATGGACTGGATAAAGTTGTAGACTCTCCCTTCTTGGAGGTTTTCAAGAACTGACTTCAAAATCCTGAGCAACTTGGTCTGAATTCAGCATTGTACCTGCTTTGAGAGAGAAGTTGGATTAGAGACCTCCTGAGGGGCCTCTCATCCTGAATTACTCTGTAAGTCTAATTCTATCTGTCTTTACAGAAGACCCTTAAAATTCAACTACTTTTCATTTTCCCTTATCTCGTTCAAAAATGTATTCAGCCTCCCTTCAGAAGACGTGCTTTCCACGAATCTGGCTGTTATTTCTCCCCTCTGGACTCTCTCTGAGTTTCTCCCACCTCTCTTGAAGGACACTGAGCCTCTGGTTTTATATGATGAGAACATTTCTCCAGACTGAGGCCAGAGGTATCATCAGGTGGCAGAAAAGAGATTCTCAGTTGTTTCATAAGTGCTGAGACTTCATTTGAGATGGCTACATAAAAGACAACACGCAACATGGGACAGTCTATACAACATGGTATTTTAAAACATATATATTCTGCAAAAAATCCAGTTTGGAGCTATTCAAAGTACTCTGTACACACCTTCAGCCATGCAAGCCTTTAAACGTAAAGACTAGAGTTATCCTGAAATTCAGCTTTTCATGCATCTCCCTCTCCAAACCATGAGATCATTTTTCTTTCTTCGAGTTTTTGTGCTTTTTTTTCCAGAGTAATTTCAAATACACCATATTGCTCCTTTAGCCTGGCACCAACAGTTAATGCTGCACCCAAAGATGAATAAGCTAGGAATATGACTCCAGAACAGAAAAGAGTTTGCAGCTTTAAATAATGGGTAGTGCTTTGGCAGCAGTATTTTTTTTTTTAATTTTTGTAAACAACCCTATCCTGATAGAATTAAAAAATGTCCTGTAATAAGTCCTCTTCAAGAAAATATGGAGCAAACAGTGCCTTAGAGCTGTTTATGTGAAACAAAGATCCAAAACTGTCAATTTTGTTCCTGACTCTTTTTCTCTTAAGACTCAGAAAAATCATAAAACTACATTTGAATAATAATGTCCAGAACATATACAATATTTACTAGACAGTAGTTCAGCAGTCTGCTTTTCTTCTCATAAGCCTATACAGCCTCACAGCCCCAAACAGTACCTTGCAATCCCTGATGTTCCCTTCTTCTCTGTGCTCTCCCCACTGACATGTCCAACTTTGTCACAGTCTGAAAGGATGTTCTTTTAAGCAGGGAGTTTTCCTCAGGGTCTATTTTGATATCCTTGGTGATTTTAGGACAATAAAAAATTTCTGCCACACCATGGCTCACTTGTTCTGAGTCTGGCACATTACTTGCTGATCTTGGCAGAACCATAGTGAATTTAGATAGGCAGACAAGTGTATTTTTTACTGTTTTTCTTGAGTGTATTCCTTCCCCCTTCCAAGACACTGGCATAGTCAAAATAATATCAGGCTCAGCTTGAGGACATGAAGTTTACCGGTTAATTTTTCCCTTCCAGATTATGTAAAGTATCATCTTTACAAATGCCCATATCAGTTCAAGATGCAAAAATCCCTCTTTATAAATGGTGGCCTAGTGAGAATCTTTATCTTGGTACCCATCCTTTTGGTTGCTTATATACAGTTACAAGTAAGCAGACCTCAGGCACTTTGATATCGTGCTTTGACCTTAATAATTTCATTTATCACTTCTATCCTTAAGTTCGCTGAGAGATGATAAACTGGCAAAATGCATATTTAATCTGTATTTGCTACACGTAAAACTGCCTCTGAAGCACTGGACATTTATTTTTACAGCTGGTTCTGAATTCAAATGCACTGGTCATAAATAATTTCTGAGGGTCATGCAATATTTATGCCAGAAATCTGAAACTACATGTCATGTTTGGAGAAACGAAACACAGGAAGGAGAGGTTACATGTTCACTGAACCAGTACAGGCTTGAGTGTTTGACACAGTACTACCAGTGCACCCACAAGAACCTGAGAGCAGCAGTTGTTGCCCTGCCACTGTTGAGGAATTTGAATGCCCCCCCTTGCCAATCTGTGTGGCATGCATAATAAATGGTCTGTTATATCTTTTCAGTCATCCCCCCCATCCCTGACCTTGCAAGACTGCTTTATGTAAGAAACAAAGTGCATCTTCTCAGATCTACCCAAGTGTTTGCCTCCACTTGACAGAGTGTAGAACATCAGCTGACTTTGATGTGCTGCTCTTTTGCCTGATTGATTTTTTTTTGGAGGGAATGGTCAAGCATGCATTTATTGCACTGACTTGTTTAGTTTTAACTATGCTCTCGGTTACTCCTATGTGGGTTAAATTTAACTGCCCATCTTTCGGGTGAGAAAGACTTTACTCAGTTTTAAGAACCTTCAATTTGGACAGCTATGGCTGAGCTGGATGCCCCATATAGTCAAAAGAAAGAAGCAGGTGGAGAACTGATAACCAATCTGGAGATGACAAAGCCAAAAAGGAAAAAAAAAATCGTAATTGAAAACAACTATGAAGATCTCGATTGAATGTAAGCTTTTGCACTTAAACGGATTTAATCTTTTGCAAGACAATTAGTTAGGCATAGGTTTTTTATGGATGACACTGGATCACAAGTTGAACATGAGTCCACATTCAGGTTAACGTGACCAAGTTATCAATGACACAACCTTGGAGGATTAACCTAAGACAAGTGCTCCCTGTCTTATTGAAAAGGATATATTATGTTTCCTTTGCTGCTTCTGCTGTTCTAACTTCATGACCTAAGCAATATTATTTGCTCCTAAGTGTTCGTCTGGTGCAGTTTTAGGCTGCTGAATCCAAATAGTCATTTTCACTGCCATAGTCTTCTCTGTCAATTAATATATTTTGGGTTTCTGGCCACAGTCTTCTCTAAAATGACCCAACTACAAGTTTTAATAATGTAACAAGGTTTGTGTATCTCAGTTATGAGGAATGTCTACTGTCTAATATGCCATTCATTGGAGCCTAATTTTGGCATTTAAGTTGGTTTCTTTGAGTACTGCAATAAAACCACCTAAAACTCTTGCTCAATTTAACATAATCTGCTGCTTTTGTTTTTAGTGCTTGTGATGTTCTAGCTGTTTGGGTAAGCCTGAGGTCCATGAAAGTGCAAACCACTCGGTGCTTGGATCACCTGCTGTTTGTGGTAGGCCACACAAGCATTTATTTCCTTCTGCATCAGTTGCTTACGCACAAAACTGTAGGAAAATAAAACTGAAAAAAAGTTTGGCAAGTTATAGAGTCTGCTGCTCTCCCACAACATTCCTGAGTGTCTCTTAAAGACTTCCTGTGATAGAGATCCTTTCAAAGTCATTTATTCCAGTTCTTTAGTATTCTTGGCTTTAAAAAGTGTTTTGGAAGTTCAATTAGCTCTTCTTTCACCCCAGGTCAATAATTTCTTGTCCTCCCTGCCACAACGGTGGACAATAGGCTGATCCATTCTGTTTTGAAGACCCAGTATGTTTGAAGACTCTGAAAAGACCTCAGTCTTTTCTTTATGAGAAATGATCCTACCTCTTTCTTAGGTCATGTTTTTTAACACTACTGTTAAAAAACGTGGTTTAGATTACTCTGAAAGATTAACACTACTGTGAAAGCAAGTGAACCTCAACTGAACAATTAGGAGGTAGGACTGCAGCATCATGAAAGACAAGCTAAAAAAAATGAATGTGTTGAAAAAGATTCAGAACTGGAATTGAATGTTTGGTGCAAAGGTGAATACAATATAAAGCCTCATTAAGGTAAACAAAAAAAAAAAAAGGTAGAGAAGAAAGTGGTTTAAAGTTTTTGGCTAATGCAAGAAAAACAGTCATGGAAAGCAAGGACTTTGAAGTGCTGACACAGAAAGAGGGACAGAATCATCAATGAAGTTTTGACTCACTAGTGAAAATCATGCTACCTGACAAGAAAGTGAAAGAAAACATCTAGACTGTGCATCTTTTTGATCCAGGCACTTTCTGATGGCAAGATAACCAAAAGAAAACTCCTTCAGCAACATTTGGAAACTACTGCAGCAGTCTGTATTTAACACACTAGCAACTTCAGAACGAATGAGCTTTTTTTTCTGTGAAAAGGCAATCAAAAATGACAATGTTACAATTTCTCATCTTTAGGGAATTAAGCTTTTGAAGGGCACAGTAACATAAAGGTAATTTCTGTAAGAGAAAAAGTAATTTTCATTCTGGTTAGCAAAGTGAAGACATGGAAGGAGGAGAATACCAAGAGTGGGAAGGACAAGCCAGGGTTTAGGTAAACGTCCAGAAACCAGTTGCAATGCCTGCATAATAGCTATATCCATATGCTAATGACTTGAACCAGTAAAAGACCTAAAAGTTTCAAAGACAAACTGTATTGTGTAGCACTTCAAGTAAACTCTAAATCCCTAGCTGATCACTTAGTATTCCTTTATAAGACAAGAGAAACAGCAATTCTCCAAAAGTTAGGGATACAAGAAAACCACTGAGCAGGAAACTCCCTGAAGCCAGCCAACAGTCAATGTAAGGAAACACAGGACTGCATATGAGTTTCTTCCTTCTCCAGAGGTTTCATATTCAGCCAAACACTCCTTTCCCTAGCTGGAAGCAAAAACTTCCAGCAAGGTTTCTAACAAGAAAAAAGCCTAGGAGAGCTCTTTGGGAAAAGTGATCATCATTCCTGTGCAATCTCAGCTGAGACAGAACCATGATTCATTTTTTACAGCCTTTAACAAAGCAAAGCCAAGTGGTACTTGAAGCCAAACCCCAAAGGACTGCTTTAACCTCTGTCTACAGAACCAAATTCCTTCTTGCTTATCTTTAAGTCCTGAATTTTATGTTCTTGCCCACATGGTGATAGTTTTAAGAATAAATGCTGTGTCAAGAATGGAAATCAGCAAGACCAAAACTCAGTCTGGCACTAGGGTATTTCTGTAGGAAGAGAAAGCTGAGAGACTGATGGAAGTGAGCTCGATTTTCCCATAGGCACAGACAAGTGTTCTTAGTAGCCACTGGACTACCACAAAGGATTAAAATTGTAGTCCACAACTACTCCTCCTCAAGCCTTGAGCAGAAAATGTTCACCTGCTCTTTGTGAGGATACAAATACCAATTTCTACTCAGAGCAGTTCTGAAACCTTTTTGTTGCCTAAACATCAAGTGAACAATTTGGTTTGTATGCACTAAATTCTCCCCAGTGCAAAACTAAGAGCCTCCGAGCTGCTTGTTAGAAAAGTTTCTGACATGTACTATCCCCTATTCTATCCTCTCTGTGTCTTCTTTGAGAAACAAGACTATGAGGCCAAAATTGAGACAGGGAAAATGTTAACAGTTAAGAAGGTTGTAGGATCCTAATCTGAAAATTGCTTTGGGAAGTCAAAAATGCCACTCTGTTCAGTTTATGGAGTCTAGCTTCACAGAGAGAGGCTACTAAAGATATTGCATAGCCTACAGCATTTTCTGGAGCTGCAGACACAATGTAGAGGCACTCAGGGAATTTAGGTGGTGCCATGACCAGGCTGTTGCTGGGAGGGAACAGGCAAAAGATTCAGATCACAATTCTGGACCCGAGCGTGTTAATCCCTCTTTGAATCCGTCTGCTCAGTTTGCTGCTTAAATGAGGCTGTTATTTCTTGCCCGCTTCCTAAGGCTATTTCGAGACTAACTGCAGGACTGCGAGGCAATCAGATACTTCAGTAAGTCACTATCGGCACCCCTGGGGACCTTCTGCCTCTCCTAAGCAGAGATCCTGCAGGAGCTGCCGACACGCAGAGCTCTTCCTCAGACTTCCTCTACCAGGCTGTTGCTTAGCCACAAGGCAGCCCGGGAGGCTGCGGAGCTCCAGATGTCAGCGTGCGGTTAATCCCTGTGCCGGCAAGGGGCCAGAGGTACAAATGTCCGCGTGTAATTACCATTCTCTCGTGACTAAACACCGGCCCATGCTCGGTGCCCAGCTATACATACGAAAAATTCTGTACGGCTTCCTGTCCTTCCCGCTTGCTGCCTGACCAAGAACTAGTTGGTCTTGTGACAGTATTTTAATGACTGTTTATGTATGGAGAAGTGAAGCATGCAGTTACTGCGCTAATAGCGCATTTTAAATGATAGTTACTAGCAAGAAGAGTATGCCCTGTGAAACAGGGCAGTATGCCCAATACTCTCGTTGTGGGAATATAAATTTGCTCTTTCCCCTGCAGTTTTCACTGTTCTGACTAATACAGTTCTTCAAGTGAAGAACAGGAGAGCCCTCCTGTGGCTAATTTAACACCTGTGGTATCTCACAGATGCTACGGATCATAGTAAAAAATACATCGTATCTAACTTTCCTAAGTTTCCTTCCTAAGATTTCCAGCCAGTGGTATCTCAGGGTTTTTTTTCCTTCCACTGAAAATGAACAAGCCATTCCTCATACCATATCTGTGCTTCGTTTTTCGGTTTTGACAATTGGAATGTAAATTATAAAGTAACCCTTTCTGAAATGTTTCTCTTGTGGGCTGCAGAGCAGAAGAGTAACATATAGGGGATTATTATGCACAATGACCTCATTCTTTCCAAGTTTCCTCACTCTCAGAAGACATATTTGCAATTCACACACAGAGTTCAAAACTGTAGCAGGCTACACATCTGTTGTACATACATACACACGCACACACACACAGAGTTTCTTATATTCCCCAAAGACAACAGGCAACAAACCAGTGTGAGTCTTCTCATTATTTTTGCACTAGGGTTCTCTTTGGACCTAACCAGTGCAACAAGATCCTTAAGTAACCCCTAGGTTCCGTATAAATGTCTTAAAGGCAAAGGCAAAGATAAGACAGATCATCCGGGGTCCATTTTTAAGCAAAAAAATTACTCATGGCTTTAAAAAGCATACATTTGACATCAAATGACTGAGCTGGAAATCAAAAAAGGGAATTAACTGAGCTATAGTGTATCCAATACAGGGATAATTTAATCTAAGACTTATATGAGTCTTATGTGTTTTCTTGACCCTGCATTTAACCCTTAGGAGGCACTCACTACTATACTGATAATATGACACGTTACATCACACAGCAAACGCAAAAGTGCTCAAGCCTCTCAAAGCCACCTCTCTTCTGCTCTGTCTGAAACATGCACATCATTTTCATCTTTTCTTCCTCCATATCTATGCAGAGTTTATTTTGTTCCCTTCCTCACTATTCCTTTTTAAAGCAGCGTGAGCACATGCTGTGCTGCAGCATTCTGATCAAGGCACAATCTAGTAGCAAGCAATAACAGTCTACAAGCGCAACCCAACTGTCATATGTGTCTGACATGCAGCTAACACAAATTTTACTCTTAACCAGAACAAAAAAATATTGAAATTACAAATTTAGTGGCTTCATTTGCAGAAATTGTCTGAACCAGCACAAATAAAGCATCATAAAAGCTTGACCAAACTGAGATGATTAAACAGTATGAAAACATAACCTGTGTTTTCAGAAGACAAGAATTTTCCCAAAGTCATGCAGAAATATTAAGAACACTAGATTGCATTCTAAAGAGGGAACAGAGGCAAAGTGCGTTTAACAACACTGATTTTAGGATTTGCCTACAAATAAAATAAGAGACTTAGGTACCTGTCTTTCAGTCCTAACCTTACTTTCTATTCTTCAAAATTATCTGAACTCAATACCACAAATAGAGACTCTTCTCAACTCAGATGAGATGATAATACAAAAATAGGAAGTTTAAGAAATATTTTAAATCTGCTTAAGCTGGGGTGGATTTCAGGGCACAATTAATAACCTTCCTAGAAGAACTGGTACCAGTCTGACAACGTTCAGCCCTATCTTAATAATAAAGGAACATATGGACCAGACTGGTGCCTTCTAAAGCTGTGGCACTGCTCCATGTAGTGCACTTGTACAGCCTCCTACAAGCCTGTCTGTTAAATCAATGCTTGGGCTATTAAGCCATTTTTCTTTTTGAAAAATAAATTATACTTGCTTCTTAGCTTGTCTAGACAAAGACATATTCTTTTGCTCCCTGCCAATGACGTTTGAAGGCAGACTATCTCCACAATTTTTTATTCTGTCTCTTCATCAGTTTGCTTGGGCAGAGGTGACAGGATTGAAATTTGCAAAGCACATGTCAAACCTCTCTGAGAAAGATCAGCAGTTTGTCTGAATGCCTGGAGACCTGAGGGTTGAGATATTTCAGTTAATCTGCTTTTAGAAAAAGAATGCAGAGAAATTCCTTCACCTTAAACAACCAACCTGTTCAAAAGGCAGAAATTTGCCATTTAACTCAGCTAATGCACTATGACATTTGTTTAAACTGTGTTGTTTGTGGTGGTTGTTTTTTTTTTTTTTTAATGACAGGCTTTTTCCATAGCAAAGAGCCAGACTTATTTATAAATATTGCATTCTTTTTCTGGTATCTGGCTAGATGACATGTATAAGAGCTCATTGTGTTCTGTCTACAGGACTCGAGATAGTCTCCTATATATGTATACATACACATATTGTATATTTAGGAACGTGTTAATAATTTGCCTTAGAAGAATACAAACAATTATTTTAATAGGCTATGCCTAAGTGTAAGCCTATATTCAAAATGAGACTTAAGGGAATGTCTGCATTTTGTTTGCTGAACAAATGCCTGAACTTTTAGAGCCATGAAGTCTAGGGCTAAAAAAGTTAGACTGAAACTGTTCTTTAAGATAAAATACAATTAATCTCAAGGACATAGGACTGGAAGGAATCTCCTATTAGTTTATAGGGATCCCCGTTAGAAGTGGAGAGCTATTTTGCTTCCTCAAGTTACAAGATCAAGACCTGAAAATTTAGGAAACTTCTGTTTAAAGCATTTTACATCGTCGAGTATAATTACAAAAGATTTGTTATTCAGATATTTTGAAACACCTATAGGTCTTGCCAGTTGCTTACAAAATCCATACCTTTCCACTTTAATTCATCCATTTAATCTTGAAAAATCTATTTAACTTTGATGTTTTTATTATTTTGCTGTTATTTCAGTAATTCAGATCTTCAAAGGCAAGAACATATTAGCCATTCAAAGCAAAAAATCAAATAAAGCTACACTCCCTGTTCACTAATCAGAGCTTTCATCTGCACATTTATGATTTCAGGAAGAGGCCAAATTAGTCCTAATTGCCTCTAATTTAACTTGGCCACTCAAATAGGATATGAGATCACATTTCATCATACTGTAGATATTTTAATCGCTAGTGTACACAGACTAGAGAGTTTACTGTACACTGAAAAAAGCCTATCTTATCACATAGAAGTTCAGCCATGTAGAAACGGACCTGAATTCATTTTCTTTTGAAACTACAGTCTTCAGACAAAATATGTTCTCTCTTTGATGTGCATTTGAGGTTTGACTTGCTTGACATGTTTAAAATAATTGTGTAACGCTTAGGGGTTCTTAAGCCTCAAGTGGCATGAAGTTATTTAAATTAATATTATGCAGCTTTACATGAGGAAAAGACCTTTTGCTTAAAGACTTGAAGGAAAGGCAGTTGCTGAGAAACGAGGTCCCTCAGAGCAGCTCAGTCTGCTGGATGTTCCCAGCTGGATGGAGGCTCAGCCCCTGCACAGCAGCAGCTCTTCAGGTCTGGGTGCAAGACACGGTCATGCCTTCAGCTCTCACTTCAGTAGCTGATGTAATTTTGTAGAAAAATTGGAGATACTTGAGGAATTTGGAAGTACAGCCAAAGGGCAGAAGAAAGGTGTTTGCATCAATGTGCTGGATCAGCATGAATCAGAAATTCTCAAGTTTTGCTTAGCACATATTAATTTTGGTTTTTGACTCCAAGTGCAATGCCTAATTATCACTTCATCATTCTTTTCCTCCTGCTTAATTATCTACCAGCTTGTATCTGCTGCTAGTGTCTTTCATTTGAAGTGAAATGATCAAATGTAGTTAAACGCATTTTAAGAATAATCTTTCAGAATGTTTAAAGCCTTTTTGCTCAGTGATATTGGTACACCTTAGAGAGCCCGCAAAGGCAGTGGCAAATCAGGAGAGTTCCTCCCTGCAAACTAGAGAGGGAGCAAATGTTACACATTTATTTTAAAGCAGAATAGCTGGGCACGATAGCTTTTGTAATCAGAAACCCTTGAACTGGCAGCTTATTTCTAAAAGTTATGTGTAACTGGAGAATGTGAATACCATGCAACCTCTGTATTTAATAAATGTTAAAAATTGAGTGGTTTTATTACTGGAAATTACTGGAAAATCTACCAACCAAGCATTATTGGTATCAGTGATCTGGCAAGTAAATTTGCATAATGGGAGCATTGAAAAGCAAAGGAATCACAGTTAGTTTTTGGCTATAAGTTACTTTCCTCCCCTATGCAAGGGAGTTCAAACAATTTTACTGGCATTTGTTAAGGAGGGTGTTTCAGCAACAAAATGTCTCAGTTTAGAGCTCTGCTCTGTGGAAACCTAATTCTTTCCTCCTTTTGGAGGAGTGCCTCTAAATCAATGACATCTCTACTGAGCAGATAAACTGCTTTGGGATTGGGAAAGGGCGCAGCTCACACAAGCATAACAAGAAAGCTTTCCCATCGGTCACCTGGATTGATGACTGGTAAGTCACCTCCACAGCAAGATGGAAACCTGAACACATGGGAATGCCAGGTGGCTTTCTTTAAATAAATCAAGGGAATTTCTTCCCTCCCTACAGAGTAGAGAAATCATCTAGAGCAAGACAGCTTTTACTTATTTTTTTTTGCAGGGATTGGATAGAAAGTGACAAGAACTACAAAATAATATCTTCAAAAGTCCTTCTCAGGTGAGATTGAACAGGGCAACATTTTCTACCAAAGACGTTTGTGCTCCTTGGCTCTCCAAGTATGAAGACAGCTCCATCTCCATGCTGTGTTTCAAAATTCACTAATGCATGTGACACCACCAGTAGCTGCCTTCAGGTATGAATACAGCATTGCAGCACTGCAGTCTCCCACCTCCATCTATCCTGTTTCAACTTTCATTTTGAACATCAGCACTCTAGGACAGAGCAAAACATCCCTGAATTTACAGTAGGTGTAAAAAAATAAGACAGTCCAGCATTGTAAAAGCCATCCTTTCAGAAAACAACGAGAACAGGTCAGAGCCAAGTCTTGCTATCTCATCTGGCAGGCACTTTCATGAACATCCTGGGGAAAGGTGGCCACACAGCAGCCATTCTGCAGCAGCAAAGTTAATTTGATGGGAGTACACAAGATAGGCAAGAACTTTTGAGACACAAGGCAAAATATCACCACAGCATTCAACCACCAACTTACAGACTATCTGGAGCAATACTTTGAAAGTGTGCTCCATCAGTCTTTTTTAAAACATCTGTATTTGTTATATAATATTTTGATCCCTTATTCATGTTCACTAAGAGTTAACTGGTTGGAGCTTTGCTAGGAAAAGAGATTTTTCAAAGTTACAGCCAGCAACAGTAGCAAGGATCAGGAAACGAAAATTCTTTAATGAAGACTAATAAAATTGATAAAGAAATAGATAAAACTGTTCAGTATTACAGCCTTGGATGGGCAGAACTGGAGCTTTAGTTGTGAAATGATAACTTTGGGATGAAGCTAAAACAGTTTAGTCAAATCAGCTGTTTTGATGGTCACATCTGCCAGGGTAAATATATCACAGGAGCAAGATGTGTCCAGGATAGAGGACAACTAGTGGGAGAAATAGATTCTCCCTCCCCCAGCATTTAAGTGAATAGCCAGGTGAAAGTTTTCATTTGGAGGATTCTTGGCTTTCAAGAAAAGGAGATCTCAAACTGATTAACTAATATCTTCCCTGCAGAACTGAAAGCTGAAGAAAAGGCTGAGAGAAACAGCAGTCATAAGGCTTGTGGCTCAACCTCCCTATTTGGATCTGATTGGGTTGCAAATGGGAAGCAAAAGCAATTTTCAGAACAATTTCAAACTATTCCTTCTTATTTTATAGAATAACCCAAAAATATTTGGTGCCACTAAGATCTGCTAGCATTAAGGACAAACTAAGCATCTTAGCATTCCAGCTTTTAACAAAATTTGGAACCTTGTTTTAAAAAGCAATTTACTGAGAAGAGTTAAGGAAGAAGTATGATCTTCTGATTCCAACTTTTCCTGAGAATGTTGGGTATTTTGGAAGCAGAAAATCTTCTTGCCAAACTCCTTCAGAAAAGTGACTTTGCATCAGATTTAACCCCAAGGTTCCCAGATATCTCATAACCAATAAGAGTTAAGATTCAGCATTTCTACTAGCAAAATAAAGCATAATCTCCATTGCATGTAGTGAGTATTTTAATGTATTAAACACAGTTTAGATACAGTTCTGTATCACATTTTTTACACTTCTGGCTGTTTTGTGCCACCGTCGTTGCTGGGCTGCGGAGGAGTTTGTTGCAAGTATTGTTGCCTTGGTTTTATTTGTGTTTGGGAAAAGAACCATGAGACTGTTACAGGATTTCTGCTGCATAAGAAAGCCAGTGGGAAAATGTCTTCTGGTAATACCTAGAGATGGATGGGAGCAGACCTCTCTCATGGGTTGCAATTTTGTAAACCCAGAGCAACATAACCTAGCAGAGTACTGGAATTCTTCATCTCTGTCTGCAGCCCCCCACTGGCTTGATGGGTGATTTTCAGGAAGTTTTGACATCCTAGCAAGAGAAAACGTTAGAATGCTTTGCCTAGAGTGTTGGCCTCATCTCTTTTAAGAGTCTCTTACACAGCTGTGTCTAAGTCTGACACAGCCAAGTGCCAAAATATTTCCTGTGGTCAAACCAACGCACAGTAGTAGTGCAGAAGGCAGTGTATGCATTATAAGGCAGTAGATCACTCTCCTCCTGAAAGAATACCTTTGTTAGGCTGTTGTAAATGTGAAGTCCTAAGTTTTCCTACCTAAAAAGATTACGGGAAAATTGTAGCTGTTTGATGATGTAAAGCCACACATGTTAATGACCCAGCTGAGCTATGTAAATAAAAATGACAGTTTCTATATTCCATTATCACCACTGTAATAATCAAGATAATTCATACCTTCCATGATTGTTTGGAAATAGAGAGGAAAATACTAATTAAAGAATTGCATGAAATGTAAGGGTGAACTCTATTGTGGAATGATAGAACTATAAATCAATCTTTCAAATAAGTGCAATGTAAAATAAAAGCAAATGAAATAGCAGGTACTTTCTGTTCCATTTGTATTCTCTTGTAATAGAATTTGGAAGAAAAGAGCATTTAAAAAAATCTCAGTTTAAGAGACAAAAAGTTCCAGGTTAAGATTCTCAGGTCCAAGCTGTTATTTACATGGATGTTTTCTGGTCAGAATTCATGGAAATCATGCATGGGGTCACATAGTTTTTGGTCTCATGTCTTTATCCTTTAAAAGAATCAATTTCCTAGATTGGATCTTAGAAGAAATTTTCATATATAACCACTATGCTTTTAATTTTCTGCCTTGGACATGTATAATAAAACTGACTTAGCATCTTGCAATTACTCTCCCAAAACAAGAATTGCTTCGCTAAGGGCAAATGCATGATAGAGGTATTATTTGATTTTTAAAAAATATTTAAACCTTACTTGATGATTAAAGATCTTATTACAGGATCTGAATACTTCCAGATTTCCTAGGAACTAAACACCGGACTTTTTATGCAATGTTTTATTTGTTTTCATTCTGAATTGCTTGATTTTTATTTCTTTGCAAATTGTTATTAATTGTCCCATCACTTACTTCGGGGAACTCAGACAGCAAACTCAGTAGAGACATCAAAGTGGGGCTTCAAGCTGACAGCTTCTGAAATTGCAAGAGCTGTGAAATAAAACTAAACTGAGCTAGATCCATTAAGCCTTGAAGTTTGGTTTTAGTGAAGGTTTTGACTATATATTTTAAAACATACTTAAAAGAGCCACTTAAATATATTTAAAAGAACATTATTTCCTCGTGCTTCTAGAAAGTGCTCCTTTACAAATTGTGTTAAGAGAGACAGGAGAGGTGAAGAATCTTGCAGGAGAGGTTATAAAGATTCAGAAGTCAGGAGTTCAAAGGAACATAAATTTAACAGCAGCATTTTGGAAGAGACAGCATTTTTACAAAAGGCTGGAGAGATGGTGAAGTCATGGGGGAGAAGTGGAGCTAAGCTCTGTGTCTGTCAGGAAAAAGATCCCAGTCCTGATCAGAATTATTACAAAAATAGAAAAAAGGCAGGTAGAAACATGAATGTTTCTGACAGAAAAGCTAAACCACAGTGGTTTACCACACATAGAGAAGATAGATTCAGAGTGGTAGCCCTTCAGGTAATTCCAGCTTGAGTGTCAGTTCTTAACTGACTCAGTTGTTATGGGTTTTTTCAATCCCTAGATGCTCTGTACCCCTTTTTACAAAGCCTTAGATGGGGTTCCATGTTTCTCTGGTTCTGCTGTTCTCTGAGAAATGCTGATGCATAGCATTAAATAGTGGGAATTTGCAAGAGAAATCTCAACTGCTATGAAAAACAGCATGAATGAAAACGTGTGAAAGTGATATTGCTACAGAACACTATGTGTCCTTTCATTTGAATGACCAGAAATGAATAATAAGCCAGCCTAATGACTAGAAGATGAGATGACAAAGGAAATGTAACACAAAAAGAACCAGGAAACACAAAATTGTTGCCCAAGACTTACAAGTTCTGAAACAAAATAATGAGATGAAAGAAACGCAAACATCATCTACACCTAGTGGACATAAAGCACACGTTCAAATATCCAGTTAATTGTTGCCAGTCACAAAAGAAATAAGAGAGATGAGAATGCAATAGGCAGCATCCCTCATCCTGGCTGAGCCACATGGGTATATGTCTCAGCAAAGAATGAAAGGGAGTGAAATCAGTTTTGTTTAAAGTATCTATCACTCCCATAGCGACTCACACTGAATTTCATTGTGCTAATTCCCTACAGTATTAACCACAACACTGCTATATACATATTTATATAAACATGGTGTGACTTCTGGGGTGTCCTGTGCAGGGCTAGGGGCTGGACTTGACAATCCTGATGGGTCCCTTCCAGTTCAGCCTATTCCATGAGTCTATGGTACACTGTGGGATTTGCAGAGACTGCAATCATCTGCAGGTCCTTAATGACTGATACACCTTCAGTAGATGGGGGACTTGGCACTACATAATTAATGGAGAACTAGTTCCTGATAGCATTTGTAATAGGAGCAAAAGAGTAACTTCACATCTGCTGTCCAGTGGCTGTTTTTCGTAGTTTTGTTCCTCTCACTACCAAACCAATCAATAGTGACTTTTTTAAAAGTGTTAAAAACAACAGAACATAGACTACTATGCCTATGAGACTACAAGGAGCCATAAGGAGCAGTGCTGTAAAGGGAATGGCTTCACAATGTTGTAAAAGAGCACAATTAACCTAACTGTACAGTGCTTTATATGACAGTAGAGCCAGCACCTACTTTCAGTTGTGATCCATAAAAAGTCTCTGCAATAAATGAAGGCAATTGGGAAATAGTCATATAACTTAATTATCATCTAACCACCATTGTAAGGGGATTTTCTAGTCTATGTAAAGCCCATCACGCCTAACAATACATGGAAGTGAATTTTATAGCTCAGCCTGAACCTGTGATAAAGAAAGGAATTAAAAGTGGGAAATAAAACCCATGCATTCAGCACAGCTATGGAATAACTGGTGGTCACAGAGAAATAATTTGCTGAAAAACTTGGCTGGAACAGACCAAGCTCTTAAACTCTGCTCATAGTGAGCTATTGCCGGTTACTTTGAATTCTTTTTTTTTAAAGTGGAACAATGTCCCATCTGCACTAATCATGTCCAAGTATATACTCCCAAGTGTCAAAATATTTGAAAATAAATTCTTGATGTTACTCTATGTGTTCCTAAGTGGAGTAAAAATTCAGTAGATGCTGTAGGTACAGGTGCCATGTCACATTAAGATGTTTGCTTTCTTTTATGGAGATGAGTCAAACTTCCTTCTGTGAAATAAACCCTACTTTATTTTTAAACAATCTTGATAGACTTCGGAATTAAAAACAAAAATGAACTGGTCTCTATATTTGTCTCAGCAGAACCTGTTTTTGTTACCTTTTCTAATGTGTATGCTCTGCTTTAAAGCTTTTCAGCATATTGAGGAACACATAGTCTGAATATAATTAGCAATAATACAACGTAACACTATTTTTTTACATTTTCTCCTTGAGGCAAGATTACTGTATGGCAAAATCAGCACTCCTTCACTCTAGTGTATCACAGTTGCAAGGTATGGCATCTCTCTAAGCATGGTATTGATGTTTTTGATCCAAATGGATAGCCCAGCTTTGAGGGTCTTGGGTCCACAAGAAGGAAAACCTGAAAACGGGGACTTTTTGATGCAATTCTCCTCATTTACAGTTGCCAATTTTTTGCCCTACTGTGTTCAGGGCAGCAAAAAGCAACAGCAGTTTGTTCGCATTTCTAGTAAGGAGCTGGCACAGAGGCAAAAAAAGACTTTCTGAGTCCACTTGAAGCTCAGTTCCTGACCACCCCACAGCTCTCCCCACCTGTCTGGATATCTCATTACCACTGCAACTTTCAATTAACATCAGTGGCTTCACCTTTAACTTACTGCATTGTTGCTTTGATCAGTTACATGTGTTTTAGATGAGGTTTCAGAAGGGAGAAGGTGACCTTTAAAAAGTTGACATCGTGTTCATATGAGGAAAATAGAGGAGAATGAGCTCTGGCAGGTTAAATGTAAAGCCACAACAAGGCAGGCCAAGGAGTTTAAGGAACAAGTTACAAAAGATAGAAAAAAGCAATAATAAAACCTTTCACAAACCCATCAAAAGCCAAAAGCCTGGTAGAAAAACTGTACAACAATAAGTGGTCAAAACACAAAAGAAGCATTCATAGAAGATAAGACTAGAGCAGATAAATTAAATGAATTTTTATACATAGTGAATGTAGAGGAGTTCAGAAAATTTTCTCATCAGGAATGTACTTTCCCTCCACCACAAAAAGCACACTTCTTTCTTTTAAATAAGTGATACTTCAATGGTTCTGTATTCAGCTGAAGTTCAGAAAAATGTTGTGAAATGGGTTCATCAGGACAACAGGATAATATCCAAGATGTAGGAAGGAAGTGAAGCATGACATAGCTTAAACAGTGAGTGCAGTGCATGATTTCTTGCTTAGAAATGCCCAGGACCAAAACAAGAAGGTAAATGGCGTGGAATTAAAAACAAAAAAACCCACACACCACACTCTGCTTCTTGGTACTGTGTTAAGTGGTTTGAACTACTAGAACAGAGTTTGTGGACATATTTTTGCCTGTTGCTTTGTTTTAAGCATTCATCCCTTCTGTGTTTTGTAAAGTTTACAGTCTCACTACTACTTCTACTTATCAACCAACAACCCAAAAGATGCATGCCTCTACTAAAAAACATATTTCTACCCTGTTGTCACTATAAAGAGATCATAACTTTTTCATCTATGGTAGCCATAAAATCCTCTAGAAACTACTGGGCTTTTTTCTTATGACCCTCAGAAAAAAATTGGTTTGAATTGCGTCTCAAAGCCTTAGCTACTTACCTCTCTGTGGTCAAATCTCAGTGCCTGTCAGATGAGGCATCTGCAGCGCTTGCAGTTTGGCCTTAGATTCACTTACCTTTGATCTTTATTGTTCCTTATTATTTGTGTAACTCTAAAAGCACATTAAGCACTCCACAGAGAAACATGAAAAAGTGTCCAATGTTTCTTTACAACCTTCACATGCTCAAGGTAATTGGACCACTATGTTTAAATAGCATTTCATGCTTGGGTTACACTACTACCATCAAATTCATATCCTGAATGGGAAACACAGGAGCACAATACTGCTCATGCCTTGCTAGCATCATGACCAATTGAGAGCAATTGGTACTCCTTTCCATCAGTCCTTTCAAAGGAAGCATCTGTGGATATATTTACATATACTGTGCCACACCATCACCACAGCTGACAAAACTTTCTTGGCTCCAATACAGTAATTTGTGCCAGCTGAGTAACCAGCCAGAGTGACTGGTTAAGCTGATGTAGCAGACACTAATGTGGTCTTATCACTCTGCAAATACGTTACAGTTCATGGTGACTATTTACCAAAATGACTCTTTGTCTCCATCAAAAAGTAAATTGATAATTTCACATCTCATTTGGTGGCTGCAACATTCAGAATAAAATCAAGACAATTTGTTTTGGCTGTTTGTAGGCATTGTAATAATATAAGCATTGTAATAATTGGGTGCCACTAAATAAGGATAGCATTGTTGGAGTTATCTGCTTAATTCATGTCTTGTAAGTATGTGTTACAAAGCTGAGATGCAGCTGTGAAGAAAATGCTCTCAGCCTTCAGAAATGGTAGTGTCTTTCAGGAAAGAAGCAATGGTGAATCATTTCACTTAAAAAGGTGATTTTACTGTCAGGCATTAATCCTCCTTTTCTTTTCCCCCATCAGAAAACAAATATGAGTGGAATTGGCCCTACGGTACTCCTCTGTAACAGATGATACTGTGAACTCTGGCTATACAGTCATAGTTAAGCATCACAAGAATCATTACCTCAGATGGCAAATCCCAAGAACCTACTCCCTGTTTGTAACTGGGGAATTCTGTGATGGCAAGGCAGCCCAGAAGGGCTTTCCTGCAGTTATGCATGTTGTTTGCACACTGGCTAGAGTAAATGATTCATTTTCCGGGGAAGGCAAACCTTTCCAAAACTCCCTTTTGATCAATGCCCAGATCATTTTGCAGAACTGAGTATTCAGGAGGCTACCAAGTTGTATAACACACTTGGAAGAGCAGTGCTGATGGCCCTGCAGCTTCTAAACCACACAGTACTGCCCTGCTTTCACACTGAAGCTTTCCAAATCAATTCTGCTAGTTTTCAGCTCTCACTCTCATGATCACTAAATAGTGGTAGTCTATAGTCTACTATAGACTTTAGACTATAGTCTATATAGTCTATAGTCTCAACCTGGCTCTCTTGTACTGAGTCCTGAAGGGTTAAACAGCATTGATTCCAGCCAGTGCACACCACCTACAAAGCAGTTACAAAACAAAGCAATAGCTACCTTTAAAAACACTGCTATAAGTTAGAAACCCTTCCCTGAGCAAATGGAAACCTCCTTTCTAAAACCAAGGTGGCTGTTTCTGGGGCACTTCCTACAGACCAGGAACAACTAAAGGGTACATCCATTAACAGATTTCTCTCCAGCCCTCTGGGTGATGGGCTTAGGGGAGGCACAGCCTCCTGTGACAGAGCAGGGGTGGTCTCCAGGGAACACCTGGACTTAACAATCCAAAGGGGAGCAAGCATCAGAAATTATCAGTCTGTATCCTGCTTCCTTAGTGCATCTGTCAGGACAATTCTTTACCTTTTTATTCTATAACTCTTTAAAAAAATAATATGCGTCAGTCTTCTGAGCAGTCATGGGGATTTGCAAGTACAAGCCCTGTGTGCAAATACAAGCTTATGTTCCCTCATGCGCTGAGGAGAAACAAATCTTGAAGCTGTGACACTGTGCAGTAAACGATTTAGGGGGATGTCAAAACCACTCAGGCTCAAGACAGGAAGGGAACTGGATTAGACTGCCCATCTCTGTGTGACTTGCTCAGACCGTGGCACTATCAACAAGAAAATGTCACACTCCCCTTCAGCTCCTGGGCAGAGGTTGGGCTCTCTCTGAAAGCAAGGGAAGAAAAGCCAAGAGGAGAACAGTGAAACTGGATTTTGAATGGACTCAATTATGGCTTGCTTTCATAGTCATGGCATGTGTAATTTCTTAGTATTAATATGCTATATAAAATTAATGTGTATATTTGTATGCCATAATGTGTATCACAAGCATCTACAGCAAATATTTGAAATAATTAATTAATAGTATGTAGTTTAAATCTGAGAGCCAAACTTGATTAGTCCTGCTTTGAGGAGTAGGCTGGACAAGATGACCTCCAGGAATCCCTTTCACCATAAGCTATTCCATAAGCAGCTCTAGAAGTCACTCAGTGTCTAAAGGTCCTTGCTCTGCTTCCTTTTTGGTTATAGAAGAGTGGCTAGCAGAGTCACTGACTATGAAAAAAAAAAAAAGGGCAAAAAAAGGGCCAAAAAGTCCTTCTCCTTATTTAGTGGAAGAAAGGTTATCATAGTAAATCAGTCCCAAACACTGATGCTAAGAATATAAAAAACTTCTTAAACTCACTTTGAATTCTCTCCTTTTGAGAGAATTTACATTTCATGAATGTGAATTTTTTCAGATTTTTTGGATAAATCCACCCACCTACCCAAACTTTTGCCAGCCTGGTTACCACATTCATAAAAACCAACTGATCAAAAACTCTAAGTTTAGCACAGCACACACAAGGCATACAGATCTAATTTTAGTAATATTCATTACCTTTATCAGGTGACACTTCAATGGTATGATAATAATTTTCATGGACACAAATAATTCTAGAATGGGTTGAAAAGGAAATTCAGTGTTTCAAGGTAAACCTTCCTCTCCATTCAGTCAGATGTCTCCTTGGTTTGGGATCCTATCCTGAAAGTAATCTATTCGAGTTAGATATCTAAAACCCACCATGAAAACAATGAGACCACACATTATCCAGGGCACCCAGTACCATAGCACACAGCCATTTGGGTTTGGATGGTACTCAGCAATTTAGGACAGGATGTGACAGCAATGGCCCATAAGAAGCTCCATTTCCAGAAAGCCCAGCTCTCTTCTCAGAGGTGGCTGCCACATCCACTGGCCACGGAGTTTCCAGCCATGCTAACAAAACTGTGAGTGGGCTCAAGTGAAACAGTCCTAGTAGGACTGCCTCACAGGGGCTCCTGAAGAGAGACAGGCATGCAGGAGCAGTAGAGGCAGATGCAGTCATGGCACAGCTAAACGACTTGCCTTTACCAGCAGGGAAAGTGGGGGAATCTCTATTTTGAGTCCACTTCAGTGCCTCAAGGGACTTCAGCATGACGTTGAGCCTCTGCTTCAGGCAATGTCAGTTTTTGCAGAAGTGCTGTGCTCAGTGAATGCAGGCAGTTGTAGAGTTCAACAGCAAATGTTAGAGGATGCCAAAGTCATCTGAAGGGTAGGGTTTTCATCAGGAGCACAGATACTTTTGGAAATCTAGGACCTTTTGGCCTGGGTTTTTTTTGAGAAGAGGTTTTTGATGAGATTATGACCCTTAGGGCTCAAAACATCCCAGCTTTTAGAGTGATTAGCTCTCTAACATCCCACCCTGATTTTTGATGCAGTATGGATGCAGTGAGAAAACAAGTAATATTCTGCATATCAGAGAAAGAAGACTGCAAATTCAAGACTGGCAGATGTTTATCTTGGAAGCTCAAATAAAGAACAAGTGCACAACCAGAGGAAATTGCTTCACAAGTCCACATCGTGCATAAGCCTATCACTTCATATGGTGATCATATCACAGTTATACTTTTCTCTATAGAGCAACTGAGAAGAATTATAATTTAAGCAGGAGACTACAAGATTTATATTGTGTGCACATGCAGGCAGGAGCTTCTGAAAACATGGCTTTATACCTGCTGCAGCAACAACCTTACTGGCTTGCACACAGGATCTCCCCTCGGATGTGAGCGTTCACAACAAGGACAGGAGCACATCTGCCACAGAGGCTGGCAGGCAATATATATGGATACATATTGTTATATATGATGATGGGTGATACCACACAGGGACTAAAATTTACAGATGTCACCTGGCTTAAGGAAAAATAACTGAAGTTCATTAATCATTTCACAATCACTTAAAGCTTTACTTTCATTAAACTGTAAGTACATTTTTGCACATTAGAGAGAGGAGCAATCTATAAAATAGCCCATTGTATCTTTGTATTCCTGAGGCTAAGACTATTTGCTTTACATCACATCAGGCAGTCTCTGAGTTGTTATTGCCTGATGAAGTGAGCATACAATACAAAAGACATGGATTTCTCATTTGCCCCTGTACTAACGAAATGCTTCTTCTGGTGAACAGAATTAGAAGCTTTACAAGGAAGAGTGCTGTGGATCAGATATTTGGTTACTGACATTAACTAATTAAATTAAGTAAACTGAATACTGACGTGCAACACAGTAGGAAGTAATGCAACAGAAATGAGCAGCAGCCTAAGAACTGGGAGTTCTAATGTTACACTTTAAAACACTATGGAAATCTTGCATAGTAAAAGAAAGACAACATCCATGGGATAGCATGTAGAAATCCTAACACTCCAGTTTAACAATATTCAAATATATAACTACATTCCAAGACTATAACAATTACCAGTTGAAATCAGTTCAGAAACAGAATAAGAACCTCTACTGAAAGTTTTTTAAATACTTATTTATTAACGGAAATAAAACTCAATATACTAAGATAGTGTATTTTGATGGTTCTTGTGTTACCACAAAATTTGTAAGGTGCCCTGAGACTAGCTCAGTTGATTAGAGCATGGTGCTTATAATACCAAGGTTGGGGGTTTGAACCCTCTATGGACCATTCACTTAAGAATTGGACGTGATGATTCTTGTGGGTGATTCTATAAATTGATTAAGTATCTGGTCACCTAACGCAAAGACGTAATTTTACCTCTCAGCAGATTTTGTTCTAGTGAACAAAGCCAGTTCTTTAAATAATGATTAAAAAATATAGGAAAAAAATATACAAACCTGCCACGAATAGCAAATTGATTCAACCTTTTGATAGAAGAAATAGTGATGATTATAGAAGTGAAAGTAGTATTCTCAAGACTGAAAAAAATTCAGGAGACTAAACAAAGACTGGCAAAAATTCAGGAAACTTTAAGTAAATGATATATTCAGGGTCATAGGACAGTGCTCAGGTGCTGGGAAAGGCATTGTGGTCACCAGACTCTTCTGCCTTTGAGGTTCCAAATACCCACAAGACATTTTTATGCAACATAACAGCAAGATGTCTATGACAATCACTGTTCCATGTAATCAAACATCAATTATCCTGAGATAACTCCTCTAAATGACGGTTGTATCATAAGATCTAGAAATAGTAAATTATGTGATAATTAATCCCCGGATTGCCTAATGATTTCCACTATAAATTATTCCAAAGAAGTAACTATTTAAAACATGTATCTGTCTATCATATGTTTGTTTACAACTTTAATAGGTAAAGATGGGTGTAACATTTGGTTATTTGTAAGACTCAAATGGTGTTGAAGAATGGTTGTTTATGGAGATGCTGCTCAACTATCTGCAGGCCTGGTAATAAACTACATTTCTTTATTAAAAACTCTATTCAAATGTTTAAATTCAAAAATTTTGAACACCTTCAATGGAACAGTGTCCTGAAACATGTGATTTTCCTTTAAAGTTGTAGACATAGGAACTTGCTATGGTTGAGATGTCTGCATGTTTAGCATTTAATCACTTGAAAATAAGTGAGACTTTTTCAAACGTATGGTCAAGTTTAACACTGGTGTGAACAGATACATTTTTACTGATTGCCATCTGAAGTGGTCCAAAAGTTGTCATGAACAAAGGGCTTTTTATTAAAGACACCTTTGGGTTTTTAAAATTTTTAACTTTCAAACTAATTCAATTCTAATTTTAAATATTTTCTTTTGTCTCATTCAGTAGAGGCCCAATTCAGAAACCCATGAGACAGAATAATCTTCGTAGTTGAAAGCAGAGGCCAAAAATTTAATCAGTAAGCGTATTATTCTAATAATAATCTAAATGTAAATAAGAAGTCAATCTGTCAGTGCATCCAAAGACACTTTCAAAGAAAGTGGTGTGGAAATTCAGACCTCAAGAGCTAGTCATGTTTGCTCCAGCCAGTCTGTGGGCTCTTTTCCTCCACCCCACTCCCATCAGGGAACAAACATGGTCTGCCAGTGCAAATGGTAGGAAAAAAGTATTTTCTCCTTGTCTTGGTCAGCATTATAGAGATATAAATGCATAGACATTTTGTGCTCAGCCTTTGAGCAGAACACATTCTGCAACATCCAGCACAGAAAAAATAGGAGGAAACCCTCTGTTTTCCAATTATTATGCCCAGAACCACCATTATTTTTCACACTGCAACAGAGAAATGAACCATGTTCTCAAAACTAAATTCCAGAGTACTCCATGTTACACCTTAATCTCAGCAAAAATGGCTGCATAAAGTGCATGTGTCCAGTATGAAGTGCAATCCAGTAGTAATTTTAGGACATATTTAAGGCTTTGACTATTTTTGAACTGTAGCATTTAAAAAGAAGACAGTGACAATGCATTGTATTTAAAGCAGAGCGCGACTGGAGATGTAGCCCCAGGAGTTGGGAACAACTATACTTCAAGGTTAAAGTATCTGTACAGAATGCTGAAAGACCATCCAAGGAAATATTTAAAAAAAATAATTTATATAACTAATCTCTGTCAACTGTGAGACAGAGAACATTTATCTCACAGTAATAGAATATATCAATATAATGTTTAGTACTCTAATTTTTGAAACCTCCATTTCAGTTTTATTTCTCTTTGCTCTGGGATACTACCTAATATTTGTGTGTTTAGAGAGTTAATTTCTGGATGAGAGAGAGGTCTGAGATATTTGTATTGGAGAGCAACATCTGTAAAGTCAGATAATTGCCAATATTTGTAAGAAACTTCTCAAAACATCTCGCAGAAGCAGCAATGTATATGTACCTCCCTTTTTCAAGATGAGTTTTTTTTTAACCAGAAGCTTCTCCTTGGTTAAACAGAAATGAGAATATATACAACCCTGCATGAGGCAGGCTCTCTTTGTGATCAGACAGAGCATGCCAATGTGCCAGCACAGGCAGAATGAGCTCACATCACCGTTCCTTGTAAAATAACTTACATAAAAATGTAATAGTGACAGGAAGCAATCCAAAGTAAGTAAGCATCTTCTCCCACTGAGATTAAGGAAAGAATAAGGGTGTCTTAATAGTTCATGAACCCCCTGGAAAAGGGCATTAAAATCCCCCCAAAACACTTTCAGTTTGGCAGACCAAAGCCTAGAAGTCCCAAGACACAGCCTATCAGGTTTTTTCCTTTAAATCAGCTTGAATCTCTCTTTTCCTCAGTAATTTCCACACCATTATTCATGCTTCTGTTTGTGTTCCTATACCTCACGCTGCATTATTTATAACAGCACATTATGAATTGTGAACAGTAATGCTTAACTTTGAACTGACTTTGTACTTGCAATCTACTTTGGATGCAGCAAAAATGGCCATTTTCAGACAGCAAAATACAGTCTGAGAGCAACAAAAACTCTTTTTAGCCCTTGCTCAGTGAGCAATCGCTGTTCAGGAACAACCACTGGAGCCCCTTTTACTGCCAGTGCCTGGTTTTGTGCTGGTGCTGGATTGATGTACAGGAATATTCACTTTTTGCCAGTGTCCAGTGGCTGATTTCAACAACGTCTGGTCAGCAGGTGGTAGTACATCATTTCCAAACAACAGACACACCAGTCACTTCCAAAGCAACTGCATTCCCACCTTTCTAGGCAGGTTACTCCTATTTGTAATTGTATTCCAGGGAGGAACAAAACAACTGTGAGTCTGACGGTGAAGATGATGTCTTCCACTTTCTGTATTTGTGGGTTTTTTTCTGAGTCTTTCTCTAAAAAGAAGAGAGGAAACTGAAAGGAAATCAGGAATTTTACTCATGTGTGTCATACATAGAGCCAGTGTCACAGTAAGGGCTTGAAGGTCTTTAATGCTTACTTTAGAGAATTTTTATGATGACCCTAAAGATAGTTGTGAGACACAAAGTAGCAGAGTAGGGATGATCTTATAAATTTTGGTATATTTTTTCATGTTATAAACTACTTGAGAAGAAAGTCTGTTGGTCAAACCTTGGGCCTCTAAGAGACAAGCAATAGAGGGAACTGAGGGAAATCCCAGCCTATCATAAAAAACCACATCATTCTTAGGTTACAACAGAAATGCTGCTGCTCTTTGTCATTAAGGACTGTGGTCATCAGTGGTCAAATTCTTTTCCATTCCCTGGGCTTTTTGCCCTTCCCCATCTTCCTAACAGCTGCCTTTCTGCATCCTACAGTAATAATTTCTCTCATATTTTGCAACACTGATTGGTAAAAATACCTACGTGCAGCCCTCCGCCCTTCCAGAAGATGACTTACTGTGCTGTTTATACACTCACTCCCACTGGTTTCCCATAACCACCCATGTGTTTTCCCATGTGTTCACCATACTTTAACATTAACAACATGAAATATTTAAAATACATATTTTCCTGCCAGCACTGAGTGAATTCAATGTTCCAGTATCACAAGATGCCACCTCCATGTACTTGTTTTACTGTATTGGGGAAGGTACGGTATTCATATCATATTGTGCAAACACTTTGTATTTACAGGTCATCAAGATTCATTCTTCTGTCTATATGTCTTAGAGAACAAACTACAACAATGTGGGAAATATGCACATAACTTAGACATATTGAAATATTCTTTTGATATACCAAGGTGAAGCCAAAATTATGAATTGCCACATGGCAGAACAGAGGCAGAACTGCAGTTGGTGACAGCTCTCCCCAGCCCATGCTGTTCATGCCATCTCACCCCTCCATGCCTCTCTAGTGACAGGAGCTTCCTTGATGCTCATAGATCTTTATTACAGTTTTTAATTCTGAATATACTCCCCAGCCTTATGCACCTAGAGCTGTGGAAGCATGATAGAGACAGCTGTCTTTGGTGTAATTACACTCCATTCAAAAATTAAAGTTTGTGGCTTAAACAAGCATCTTTTCACAGGACCTGTCAAACAATTACAGGTTACTTGCTTATAGATGAAGGCTTCAGCCTTTAGACATTCTTGCAGGAAACCAATATTGAGCCTTTTGCTCCATCAGATGCCTAAATTTATTATTAGCAGTTTTGACTTTTATCTGTTCATTGAATCAAGAAAATATGTAGGCAGGATAATTACTTTCTAGGAAGTAACAATATCTAAAATTAATGCAACAGCAATGGTAAAAGAAAGTAAAAGTCATTTCTGAATAAAGCCAAGCTGGTTTGCATGGTGAAAGTAATCAACTGTTAATGCAGCTTAGTTTTAATTTTCTGCTTTTTAATCTAATCCTTTTCTTGTCAACTGCAAACTGACGCAAGTGCTCAGAGTGCAGAGCTGTAACTGTCAGCATCATTCACACACAAAGCAGATCCCCAGAGTTCATGTGAGGTTTTGTGGGTTTTGGGTTGGCTTCTTTTTTTTTTTTTACTGTTACATGACTGTAATTTGCCTTTCAGTTTAAATGAAAGAGTATAGAAACTTAATGTTTCCCATTAGCAATGGGTGGCTGACCTTCAAATAATATGAAACTTTCTTTGTTAAAATTGAGTTCTACACTCCAACTTTTCCATATGTTCCCTCCTGTGGCAAGAAAGCTGTAAACTTCTATGCACCTCTTACTTGCCACAGACACAACAAAATGCCAGTAAGGTGACAGGCTTCCAGACTTTTCTGGTGGCCACACACTTCCAGGAGAGGTTTGCCAGAAAGGTCTTGGAGGACCAGAGGATCTCCTCCACCCACATCCTCAAAGAAAGGCCTGTAATAAGATGCCAGCAGGACACTAGCACTTCCTTAGCCCTGTCATAGCTAGGTGACATCGAGCCATTTTCCTAGCCATCTATGGCTTTAAATTTCTGTCAGTAAGAGGCAAATGATGAATTGGAAGAGTCATTATATCCATTCTGGACCTGGGCATCTAATTCTGCTTGTGTCATGATATGCAAAGTGCATCTTAAAATAAATAAAGGCTCCTAAACATTTTGCATACCTCAGATAATGTCATCTAACATCTCAGCAGAATTTGTGTTACAATAAATTAACATGGTTCAGTCCCTTTAGTTTAAATACATTGATTCTGCATAAACCAATGGAATTACCATCAGGGTATAAAATTACATGTTCAGGCAAATGATTGTAATATTAGGCTTAAAAAAAAAAAAAGTATGATTTGAACAACAACAAATCTAAGTTTATGTTACAATTACATGAGATTGTTGCATGCTTCATTGTCTGTACCATCAAAATGATAAATCAGTAACAAACTTTAGAGATCTATTTGAATAAGGAACCCAATAGTGTTATAAATTTATCTTCATGGGCAGTGAATAATTTTATACTTATTGTCACACTAAAATGAAATCCTCTATAATATGTTAACTCTCAAGTGCTGGGTGTTGCTGTTCCTCATATTCCACACTGACCAATTAACAGGATTGATTGCAGCTATAAATTAATTTAACTGAATCTATAAATTGATTTTATGGTTCAGATGACTGATCATTTCCTTCCTTACTGAGTGCTCTGTACAACACAGTCATCAACTGTGATACATATTTCCAGGCCACTGTACAGTTCTTATTTTGTTGTTTATGTATTTCCATCTGTTATTGACTGTATTTTCAGGTCTCTCAGTCTCCTTTTGGCTCTGTTAGAAGCTATGATCTGTGATGGTTTTCCCCCAAAGCACATAAAATACAAGAAAGACTTCCCCACAGGACTTCAATTGACCTTGAATTTAATGAGTAGTAGCAAGGAAAGTTTACTTTTATGAGAAAGTTTTGCTGAAATGGTTTAAATGGGCTTCTTTCACCCAGAAGAGAATAACACGACATTGAATTTGTAATGTATCAACAGTGTTCTAGCTGTTGTTTGTATCACCTGTGCCTTGGTGGAAGGATATATGGAGATTGACACTTTTTAAAAAATTGTTTAAATACTTTTTCAACAGAGTATCTCTACTTATCACAGGAGAAGCTAAACCCAAAAAATCTATATCGTATTATCAATCATAACACTCTACCATTTAAAACTCTATGTGGAGTCTGGAGGATTGCAAAATTGCTGAATATGTTGAATTGTTGCTTTATAACAAGAGTGTCAGCCTCAATTCAGGCTTAGACAAGTAGAAAAAGCCTTTTTTTGAACTGAACAATAAATCAATCCTTGTTTTAGGCCTGGCTGAGATGGAGGTCATTTCCCCATAGCAGCCCTCACAGTGCTGTGCTTTGCATTTGTAGCTACAAAGGTGTTGATAACACATCAGTGTTTTGGCTCTGAGCACAGCATCAGCACTGTAACATTCCTTCCCCAGTCAAGGGCAAGATCCTGGGAGGGGACACAACCAGCCCAGCTGACCCACCTAACCACAGGGATATTCCATACCATATGCAAAAGCAAAGGAGAGAAGGAAGGGGGGCATTTGTTGATTCCAATGTCTGCCTGTTAAGAAACCTTTATGTGTGCAGAAGCTCAGCTTCTTGGGAAGTGGCCAGACATCACTGCTGATGGGAAGCAGAGAGTAAACCTTGTCAATTTTTGCTTCACTTTTTGCCCAAGCAAGCTTTTGCTTCACCTTAATAAACTGCCTTATCCAACCCACGAGTCATTTTCCGTCTTATTCTCTTTATCCTTTATGGCTGGGAAGGGGAGTGACAGAGCAGCTGGGTGGGCACCTGGTGTCCAGCCAAGGTCAACCCACCATAATGCTCTTCCTTCTGAGTAGTTTTGCTTTCTTATGTTGTGCAGTTTTCTTCTCATGGAACTATTTGCACTGTTAAATCACAGAGTTTCTGTCGAAGAATACTGGCAGACCAAATAATATATTTTATTTTTTTTTTTTTCATTTCTTGGTAGCTAATGCAGACTCTTAGAATTAATTCCTTGCTCTGAAGGCTCAGTCCAAACCATCTGAACTGGCACAAGCTCTTGAGCGTTTGTTAACCTTGAGGCACTTCTGAGCATACATTATTGGTGTTTACATTCAAGATATTAAAATTAATTTAGTAGACCGCCATTAACCATGGGAACACCATCTGTTTAATGGTATCTCTACTCAAAACAGAAATAAAACCAGAAAAAATGCTTGATAATACTAGCTTCTTTAAAAAATAATCCATGAGACAATTCCCGTAAGCCTGCTCCCTTTACTGCAACTGTTTAAAAAAACCCTATATTAGCTTCTCATTTTCACAGTTAAAACCTGAAAATTTTCTAAAGCTCACTGTCAGGAAGAAGTGGTTTCAGCAGGATGCATAGTGATTCATATTCCTAAGAATCCCAATTTAGCCGACTACTGATCCTACTTCTGAGCCCTGTACTCCACAATAGTGATCCCAGAATCACAGAACTATAGCATCATTAAGGTTGGAAAAGACCTCTAAGATCATCGAGTCCAACCAGTAACCCAGCACTGCCATGCTCACTACCAAACCATGCCCCTAAGCACCACATCTGCATGTCTTTTAAATCCCTCCAGGGATGATGACTCCCACAGTTCCCTCGGCAGCCTGTTTTAATGCTTGAGAACGCTTTTGGGGAAGAAAGTTTTCCTAAAATCCAAATCTCTCCTGGAACAACTTGAGGCCATTTCCTCTCTTCCTTTCACTTGTTACCTGGGAGAAGACGCTGCCTGCCCCCCTCACTACACAATTACAATATCTTTTCAGGCAGCTGTAGAGAGCAATAATGTCTCCCCTGAGCCACCTTCTTTTCAAGCTAAACAACCTCAGCTCCCTCAGCTGCTCCTCATTAGACTTGTGCTCCAGACCCTTCACCAGCTACATTGCCCTTCTCTGGACACGCTCCAGCACTTCCATATCTCTCTTGCAGTGAGGGACCCAGAACTGAACAAAGGATTAGAGGTGCAGCCTCACCAGTGCTGACTACAGGGGGGACAATCACTGCACTGGTCCTGCTGGGTCACACTATTGCTGATACAGGCCAGGATGCCATTGGCCTTCTTGGCCAGCTGGGCACACTGCTGGCTCGTGTTCAGCTGGCTGTCCAACCTGCACATGGGCAGGTTTCCAGACACTGTTCCCCAAGCCTGTAGCTAGGTTTGTTGTGACCCAAATCAGAACCCAGCACTTTGCTTTGCGGACTCTCATACAATTGAACTCAGCCTGTCAATGCAGCCTGTCCAGATCCCTATGCAGACCCTTCCTGCCCTCCAGCAGATTAACACACCTGCCCAACTTTGTGTCCTCTGTCCCTGGGTGATAGTAAATTATGAATACACATGATTTATCTTCACATCTGATTACCCATTCTGGTACTTGGTGACTAATAGTCCTTAACCCCTACATATCTGAAGAAGAAATAGCACTTATTAGACATGGTATAAATGGTGATGTATGTGCCACAGGTGGTATGAACATCTCTCTTTATGAGGTGCTGAACTTAGAATTTTGGAATGAAGGATTTGATTAAGAGTTATTTGCTTACTTAAAATTGTATTAAGTGGAAAAAAGTGATTTTCTAGGGACTTTATTTGTCATGTTGTCATATTATTCTTTCATTTAATAACTTAAATGTTCAGTAAAATAATAGTCTGTGTCAAAAATTTAGCCTGACAACAATAGATCATAACTTCAAGTCTGCCTTAGTAATGAATCAGAATGGCTTCTATGCACATAAATAAGAATTTGTTGGCTGCATGTGTTGCAAGTGCTGATTAAAACACTAATTAAAACTAGCTGGAAAAGCTAAGGTGGACTAATTTTAATCTTGAGATAGTCTGAACAAATCATAATAATAAAACGGGAAAAAACTGAAGACAAGAAGAGGGCAGAACAAGCAAAGTGACCTTCTCCTTCTTTCTTCTGTTAACACACAAGGAAAAAGAGGGTCTTCTAGTTTTTAAAGGCTGTTTCCTACTTTATACAGATGTATTCAGAAAAAAAACACTGTGAGAATAAGGAAAGAACAGATGGAAAATACAGGTGACTTGCTTAGGTGAACCCTGTTAGGCTTCAGAGCCACCCCTAAGGAGTGCTCAGCTGTCTGATCTCCTGCAAGGCTTCATAGCCATCACAGTTGTAGGCACCAAGGACAAGCTGAGGAGCTGATACCTGAAAGTCGTCTCAGGAAACAGCAAGGGACAGTTTTGGCCTCTCCTCTGACAGCAGAAGGCATTTTCACAGCCTGACTCCTAACCCATCCCAAGCATTAGCCTGCGCCAGAATGTTTCAGTGCTCTCCACCATCTGCAGAAAATGGCAGGCATCACTGCCTGGCTTGGTGTTAAGGGTCCGTTTTATCTTACCTTCTACTTTTCCATCTTGACTCCCCTAAGACTAGGTGACTCATTTTGATATGTGTAAAGCTGAAAACCTGCAGTGCAATATAAAGCAAATAGAGGAAAAAGTACTGGTGCAATAATTGCAAGTTGGTCCAGTCAGAACATTTTCTGATTGAGTCAAGATTTGTCTTTGCACCTAAAACCCTGTGCATCTCAATTGCAGCTCCACAAGATTCTAAGGCTGAGCAGAGGTCAAAGCTCACTCACAGTATTTCTCAGATATCCAGTGTCCTTCAAGTGAGTGGTTTGAAAGAAACAACCACATGCTCAGCAATTACTTCTGTGAGCTTGTTATACATGCTGAAGAAAAAAAAAAATAATCCTAACAAAAAAAACCCAGAGAAAACCTTCAATCTTCCCTCTAATTTTGATGAGACAAAGGCCCCTGTGGAGGAGGCAAGTTCAGTGCTGTTTATGGAGCACAGCAGCAGAGTCTTTGGTTTCAGTGTCTGAGGAGCATCCGATCTGAGCCCGGCAGTGACTTTCAGGGAGAGGAAGTGAAGCTGCTGGCTCTTGATTAGATTAAATTTCTGTTGTTACACGGAGGAAATTTGTTGCTAATTATTTTAAAGCAATTCCTCCTGTAATTGAGTCTTTGTGAAAGTAAGGAGCTAATAATGTGCATAGGTCAGGCACAAGCCAGACAGCACTCCTTCTATCTCTCTGCCAACCTGCATTCCATGAGGAACATCTTCATGCCAAGGGCAGGCACTTCATCACCGCCACCCAGACCCCTGTGCCTGCTCAAACACTCCCATCTCGTGGCAGAGAAATTCCCACCAAAACTCACCTTACTGCATCCACCTTCCCACGGGAAATCCAATAGCACTGCCTGATGCTGTGCCAGTGAAGGTTTTTCTCTCAGAGACTGGTTCTTATGCTTAGTTTAGAGAGTCATTGGTAAAATATTTACTGCAGATGACTAACATCAAGAACAACCGAAGTGGGAAGCAGCTTCATATCCTTGGGAACACATTTAATTACTAGCAAAATATTCCATTGTGTTGTCTCATTTTATGAGGCCATGAATCCCAGTAAACACACTTTGGTGATACCTTTGCTCTCTAAGTTTCTTGGCATGCAAGAGTAATATCTTCTTTTTCCGAGAGATGAAGATAATGCATCCTTTGCTTTTGCACAAAACAAGACGAAGCCTGAAGTGACTTTATACGCTGTAGGATGCAGATATCTGTCATGTCATTCTTACCTCTTCAGGGACACATTCACTTTGATAAGAATAATGCAGTCTGAAAAATGTGGATGCTATAATGAGTATAGTTGTAGTCGCTATTTGTTGATCACAGCTCTTATCTTTGAGAAAAAGGAGTGAATAAGACTCCGAAGGAAAATGCTTGCTTTAAGCCAAGATGTTTATTAACCCTTTATAAAGCCTCTCATAATGAATGCTTCACAGTATTTTCACTCCAACATTAAACACAAGAAACTAGTTTTTGTTTAATAGTGCTCAACTGTAAAAGCATACAACAATTTGGTCTAATGTTGAGTTTCTGCTGTTGTGTTCTTCTGAATTTGAACCCAGACCTTGGAGTATGTACCAAAACTTTATACAGTTATGCAAAAATCACAGAAGACTCCTACAGTTTTTTAAATTGTGAATATTTTCTTAATCCCACCTGCTCATATTTTAGAGACCTAGGTCATATTTTGCGTTATGAATCTGAACTGTAACTAAGCTATTTTACTCACATCTCAGACTATTGAATACCATGGTTTAGCTGAGACTTATGACCTAACAAGCAGATAGGTTGCAAGGTTGGTAGTGGAAATCACTACAGCTGACTGCTCTCAAAAAAAATGTCATGTTCAGTGGTACATGTGTAGAACTTTTCATCCTAAAACATCACTTATTTAAGAACTAAACATTACTTACAAAAGACCTTTTATTTATTGCTTTCATTAGTAACTGAATACAAGACAAATGTGCTACACCTGAGGCTGGATCCTGGTCAATTAAATGCTTATAATAATGATGTTCAAGTTAAGGCTGTGCTAGCTGAAAGAAGCAGCCTTTCCCATGCTACAGAGGTCAGTTTCTACCACCCATCTTTTAAATAAGTGCTGATTTTCTCATAATTCACTGCTGAAAACCATGAGACAATGAAGGAATTTCTACAATAGACTGGATGCATATGAGGTATGAAAATTTTCCTAAAGAATCTAATTATTTAGAATGAATGGAACACCAGCCAATTTCCATGCTGAGATCAAAATTAAAGCCAATATTAATGTGCTAAGCATGCTTATAAAAGCTATTGTAGGAAAAAATAATGAACATGCAGAACAGTTAGTTGTATCTTTGCAGGTTTTTTTTTGTTTGTTTGCTTATTTTCAGTTGTTTTGGGTGGGACTTTCCAATTTTGAGGGGTTCGATTTTTTTTTTTCAGTAGTAGAAACTATCACATTTACAGATCAATTGCTTTTGCCAAGATTATTTTTTTAAAAAAAAAGCTTTGTTTTAAAGAAGACATGCTAATAAAAGCATAGTTATAGCTTCAGTATGAAGTCATCCTGCTCTTTCCTGGGTCAAAAATGTCTGCCTGATGTCTTTAGAATATGAGTGTCCAGAGATGCATGAAGATACATGATGGTTTAACTATTTGACCTCAAGTACATAGAAAATTTTCCAAACATATTTGAAACCCTTTAATAAAGAAATCTCAGGATTAAATAACACAATAATGTTTTGCTTAGGTAGAGAAGAGAAATGATATGTCACATTACCGGTAGAACATAAACTCCCTGTGGCTGTACAAATTTCTCTGAAGTACGGTGAAGCAAAATTCATGACGACATTCACTTTATCAACACTTACTTAAAATTATTTGCCCAACACAGCTGTGTTCTTGATACCTATGAATACTGTGAATATTCCCAACGAACAACAATAAAATCTTTGGCTAATAATATATAATGAGCTGTCATCAGATAATATTAGAAAGGTTTTATGTGAAGCACAGACATAACGACACTAAGGTGATAGTGAAAAAAGTCTGGCATTTTTTTGGTCCAAACTCCAGGGAAGTAGAGCTTCAAAAATTCTAGTATATCAACAATCTTTCTGGGAGACATCTGCCAGCTTCAGAAAAACCCAAGATTTGCAAATCTCAGAGAAGTTTAGGAAGACCTTCAATTCACTTACAAGGAGACAAAATAGTGTAAACATGCATGTCTTGTCTTGGCAAAGCCACCCATCCACCACCTATCCCTTTCCAATTCGCTGTCCTCTCAGCTCCCATATGCTCTACCTTTTTTCTTATTTCCACATTGGTTTCCTTGCTAGTTTACACTCTACGTATTTTGTTTAAATTGTCAGATAGACCCTTTCCTTTCATTTTCCATGTTTATCCTCTCCTCCTTTCCCTGAATTCCTTCTTATTTTTCCATTTGAATTTTATTGTTCAACGTTCAGAGAAACTATCGTCTTTTGAGCTTCTTCTTGGGTCTCCTGAATTTCAGCTCTCTTTTTCAAACTGTTCTTCCCTTTGCAATTTCTGTTCAATTCTTTTTCTTTGCTTTTATCTTTTCTCCTCTTTTCTCTGTCATCCTTTGGTCTTTGTTATCTACAAGTGTTTCCTAATGGGAAAAAGTTTTGGCACATTAACATTTTGTTTGTTGTGCAGTTGTCAATCAACTCCTACTTGGTAAGGGTCACACAAAGGAAACATTTCTTTTTCAGAAAGGCAGCTTGGCAAGGCTGCCCTGCAGACTTGAACTTTTGATAGGTCCACTGACTCATAAGACCAGTGGCAGAGGGTCTGGTCAGCTTGGTGGACGAGCATAGAAATTCTAATACCACGCCAGCCAAAAGACCCCAAATAATTAATTTAGAAGTTCCTTTTTTTGTTGACTTGTCTCAGTTCAGTTGAGCAACCAACACCTTTTTCAAGAAATAATATCAAACTGCCCTAGAAAGAGGATGGTTCTCACTCTTACATTTCTTCTCTACCTTTTCCTGGTGGAAGGATCTGCCATGTTGATGAGTAATCGCATGCACATGGACACACGTCCTTTCCCTCTCTGAACAAGATTAAGATTTTAGAATCTTGGTCTGTGTGATAAGTCCATATTGCAGCTCAGCAAGACTGAGTCCAGTTATTCACTGCTGGATTTCCAATAACCAGGAGAAAGGTATAAGTGAAAGTACAGGAATATCATATATGTTCCCCACGAAAACTAGGAAAACTTAAACAGTCTCTGCAGTCCCTTTATGGAGGTGGAGGTTGTCAGCAATCAAAAAATGACATCTGGTATAAATTTAGAGAGACTGTACAGAAGAAAAATAACAGAAGAAAAATAACATTTTAGCTAGACAAAAGTTACAATGACTATGAATTATTAGGTTACTCTAGGGTTTTTTGTATTCATTAAAATGTTCAGTGTGATACTTGCTTTTCCTACTCAGTAGTAAATTGGCACTGGACAAGTAACTTGTTTGATTTCTATGAAAAGAGGACTTTTAAAAATGTTCATCACAGACAATTGTCACTTGTAGGAGGCCATATATTTCTTAAAATTTGTTTTCTTGCAGTCTCCAGTGTCCAATTCTTATGTAACCAAGCTTGGTCTGTTCTACTGAGGTAACCTGTAGGCTATCCTGTGTTTTTCCAAAGGATGTATATGAAGGTGAACAGCCCTTCCATGGAGGCTTTTTGTGAAGCACTTAACATCAAGTATTGCTTTTGAGAACCAAATCCTTGCTCTAAGGAGACCTTTCAGGTAAACTCTATTACACAAATATCTGCTTATACATAGAAATGTTTTCAAAGAGTCTCTGCACTTAAAGCAGCATGTGTTCCCTTCAGTATTTTCCCTCTTCTTAGATAACTAAATTCCTTATAACTATAAATTAAAGAGCAAACCTCTTTCTTTCAAATTTTCCACTGTTCAGATTTACTATCATGAAAGGTGACAATTCCTTCAGATAACAAAAATTTTTAAAAATCTACACGTTTTCACCAGTTAGAATACTTTTTAAAGTATAAACGAGCTTTGCGAAATATTGGTGCTTTCATTCTAGGCAAATGATAATAATTAAAAAACCCTATCCATTTCGTGTTTTTATTCTTCTAACTTAATGGAATAGAATGAAAAATGATTAGCAATAGGGTTTTAGAAAAAAGAATAGAATTCAATTGAAAATTCAACCCCAATGAGAGGTGTCTGTGACTAATTAATTATTAAAAACTATGTAATTCCATACTCTGCAGGAACAGGTCTGTTTCAGCATGGGGTTCTTGTTGAAACTATTTACATTTCACTCTTCACCCAAAAAGCATGTGCATTAGATAGTCATCTGTTCTGGTTTCAATCACTGACTTTCCTTTGCAGCAAAACATTTCTGAAACACTGCACCTGTCATGTGTTACACAACACCAAACCAAATGATTTATGAGTATCCAACAGTGATCTGATGCTTCTAATTTGTCAATCAAATATGCAAGCTGTGACAAAAAATCAGACATTTTTTGGAAAGTGGAAACACATCTGGAGAAGCTCAATCTTATTTAGTCTCTTTGCATAACCATAAATGCATCCAAAAAAAATTGCAAGGGAAACAGAAAGACTCTCTCCTGACAGCCTATAAATTTATCTGAAGTCCTTCTAAGTGACTTCTGCAGGTCCCCGCTCCAGGGACCTTGTCAAGATGTGAAACCACACGGAACTGGGGCTCCTCATGCCCAGCCTCAGGCTGGGAAGTTTAACACTGGTACCCCAGTACAAAGCAAAAGCTTTGTTAGACCCCTTCCTCAGTCAGTAAATCCATACACTGATTTTCTCATACATATCTAGAAAATTATTTTTCTTCTTCATCCTATTTTCAGAAAGAGCAAGGAAAATGGTAAAACTGATCCTTTATCTTTATCCTATGTTTTTCAGCACTTTTCCTGTCTTCCACGTGGTTTCTTGCCAGTATAGCATCAAAATGGCACCTGGCTTAAGCCAGACTAGTTTGATTACTGAAGTATTTCTTTCTCTTAATGAAAGAGGGCATTTGTTGACTGTCAGTCTTATCTTATTATTATGTGATAATATTTGGTCAGTGTCCCCTAACTACTACTAAAAGTAATAACACATATTGTTGGGAGAATCACATCTTGCTATTAAGGCAAATATTATTTTTCTGTAATACAGTTAGTTACAAGGTAATTTCTTCTCAGAAAGGTATCCATACAACTGCAAAAGACTAAGGATGGCTCACAATCTATTCAATTCCCCTTTCATTCACAACTCCATAAATTTAGAGAAATAAAACAAAAGAAAATCCATATGGAAAGAAATGTCTCTGAAGATCCACCCTGAAAAATCACAGTTTAACCTAGAAAATAAGTTCTGAAGCAGCACCTGAAACTGGAAAGTGACAACTAGTCTGATGGGATTCCCCACTCCTGAAAAGTGTGTCTCTTTGATAAACCTGGCACAGAATTTTACAGTTCCATGGAGTATAGCTTAGTCCTACCCTCACAGCCAGCTCTGTACTGAGCATTGAAATCTTTCTGTGCTAGTGTAAATTTACTGTGTTGATGGTGTCATGTGTTCAAAATGCCTGTGTCTGAAGCTTGCATCTCTAGATCTTCTGAAGAGTTTGTTTTCTAGAGGTGTTTCAGAGACAGGGGGTACTTTGTCTAAAAGTTAGAACTGAATTTGTAAGTAAATTGAAATTTCTACTTGCAAATAAATGTGGAATTAAAACCTCTGTACTTGATGGCCAATGACCCAGTAGGAAACCATGAGGCTTATGCTCATTAGATCACATTAGAATAATGGTTTCTGATATGCAATCCTAATGACCATTCACATTTTTCATAGGATTTTTACCTCACTTACACAGGACTGCTGGGAAGTCATTTTACTAAGTAGTTAGTGATACCTAGCCACACTGCTGAGGGAATCTGCTGCAACTGATACTAAAATTATAGTGCTATAGATTACAGTGGAAAGAGAGAATAGATACTAAAGCTGTTGTAGAGTCTTTGAAGGCAAAATTATGGCTTATTTCTGGTATTCTGAGTAGGTAGACTCAACATAATCACAGTCTTACTGTGCTAAGTGGATTTTTCCTTTGGACTTCCCAGCTCATGGACTCACTAACATGTAGAAATTTGCATAAAACACTACTCAATCCAATTTCCTTTCAAATCGGCATGTTGTTGAGACATAAATGTATATAAAGAACTTGCACCACTGGAGAATCAAGTTTACTTTAAGTCAGGTTGACTAAGGCTCCACAATAAAAATTATTTAGGTTCTTAATCCTATTAAATTCTAGACTTTAACTTTGTACCCTAAACTTATATAATTATCATGAGTCTTATTATAGTAAGTATATTGTTTAAAGGTCCAATATATGCAAAAGTCTCAAATTTTAGTTCAGCAAAATAGAAATTCTAAAACTCATGTCTTAAGAAAAACTTGTCCATAATGGCTGAGTCCTTTAAGACAAACTATCACTTCTCTTTTTTAATCCTACGATTTCGAAGGCGGCAAGTCAGAGTCGTGATTGTTGAATATCAACAACTCATAGGTAGCAATTTGTTATAATGAGGATCATTAAAACTTTCACATAAGAGTTCTTACTGTACCTGCAACTTGGGATTCCAGATCTAATAACAGTAATTCCATATTTCTTACATGTCTTTTAAAAAAAAGCAGAAACATGCCAACTTTCTAATATTGGCTTAGGTAGTGATTTAAGCTTTCTGATGAACAACGAGATCAGGAAAAGACAAAATTGAAAGGACACATTTATCCAAACACTAACCAGAAGGCAGGCTCGTCTTGAAAGTTAAGTAGCAGAAGCTTTCATGACACCTTCCTGTGGGCACATACACACACACTGCTGACAATATCTCTGCAAACCTCTCAACAGATCTTGCACCTTCTACTCCAAGATTGTACCTATAATTCTTATATGTTCAGCAGGTGCCACCACCCCCTCTAATCCTTCCCCGCCATTTAGGACAGGCTCTCTACATCTGAGTGATCATCCTGCGCTTGCTTCTTCCCTAGATCAAGGAACCCCACACCTGGCCTCTTCTGCTCTCTGGACCTTTTCTGTGTTAGTCCAAGAGCCTTTACACATTCTACTTTTTAGCAGCATATCCACAGTGTCCTTTCATTTCCTGCTTTTTTCCCCAATCCTGAGCCTCTTCTGTTCAGCCCAACTTCTTAAACCTTTCTGACACTTTCCCCCCCAAAAATTTACTAGGGCATATATATACTCTTTTAGGACATACAAGCCTGATTTCAATAGCTGTAGTTTCACTAGCAGTCTACTTGAAGCAATACAGAACACTCCCTATAGGATAATTGCCTAAATTAACTAACATTCAAGGTATCTAATTATCCTATGAAGTGTTCCATGGGGCTAGACTACAACATGTACTGGAGTTAGCTAATTGTTAATAATACTACCAAATCCACATGAGCTGTATAAAGCAGAGGTGGCATAGCAGTAACTACAGTATAGGCAGACCCTCAAGACCAGGACTTATTTGTAACTTCACTACCCAATACTCAGATAATTGTAAAACACTGCAGTCATCACATCCTATGTTTGTTCGGATGGCTAATGAGCCAAAGAGTGCATCTGAGGTCAAACTGAAAGTGTGAGCCAAACCCAGCCATTGCTCAATCCTTGCCATATGGGAATCAAAGACTGGAGTCTTTCACTGGTGAAAATTGCAGACTCACTTTCTGCACATTTCCCCTTTCTCCACACGTTATTCTAGACAGCACTGCATGGATACTGCAGTGCTTCTCCTATTTTTAACAGTGTGAGGCACTTGGCTGGGAATTCTCCATGCTCTAATGTGTGTTTGATCGAAAATTTAACTACCTCTTATAATTTAATTGTAAAATGAACACTTCCTGCTCCTGCAAATGATATTTCCATGGAAACTGCTCAGTACTGTTGCTACAAAATGAAGAGGGTTTACTAATGGGTCTTTTTATTTTTTTCTGAATAGAAAAATGAGCTCTAGCTCAGTCTTGATGCATCAGAATTTCTCATTTGTTGCAGAAGAACATATTAAGTGACTGAGGTATATAAACCAATCCATAGTACTATAATTTAGTAGCCTAAATTCTTAGCTCCATAGAGCTGGAGTTGAGAAGGGGTAGTTGAGGTGGATATATTATTTTATTTTTATAAAATATAAAAGTTATATTTTCTTTTTAAAATGCTATTATGGGATGATACATTTGTGATTTCACAAGATGACTGAATGTTGTGCTGATCGAGAAGATTTTGAATACAGTTGGAGACTCCTGAAAGTAATCTCCTTAAGTAATTTGTTTCGTTAATGTCATAAAAAAAAATTCTCAATCTAGGAAAAGCTACTCTGAACTCATCCCAGAGGCACTATTAGGATGAGGGAGGTATCCAAGATAACATCTTAGCCTTCTGAATCAGATAGTGAATAACTGGTATGCCTGAGAGTGATAGTAATTGGTGGGCATTACGTAGCTTTTCCCGAGGCAAGACTTATGGCATTTGGTCTCTAACTAGAAAAATTAAAAAGGAAATTCTCTCTCTCCTATCTGGTAACATGGAAAGATAGGGTGATTATGGTGGTGTCCAGGGTGGTTCACAGCCAAGATGTCTCATGTCTCCTCTTTTCACTGACTTCTCTTATATAAAGGAAACCTTTATAATCACCTGAAACAACCCCTCTCTCAGATCCACACAAGATGATTTCAGCTGTGGGTACTGCTCCCCACCTGAAGGCTACCTGAAGTGGAGGAGACATGGATACATATGCTTATTCTTAAACTATGTCTCTAAGAATTCTTTCTTCAGTTAAAGACATGTTTTCTAAAAGGAAGACCATGAAAGGGCAGAAATACAATGCACATCATCTCCTTGAAATCTATGTAGATATCTAGTCTGTAGGTCCTGGATGACAAGCAAAGAAAGGCATGTATAAAATCTATTTTGCTGATGTGATTTCACATCCAAGGGAAAAACAGCAAGGTCTTGTCCAGAATTTAAATCACTATTTGAAACAGAACTATGTCTATGCCACTGAATGTATACATGAGAAGTTTACTTACTGAATGTAAAACAGTCTTTGTCTCCCACTTCCTTTGTGCTTTTTTGCTGTTAATTGGCACATTTGGAGAAGAGAAAGCATATTAAAAGGAGTCAAGAGGGGGCAGCTTTCTGATGATATAAGATGCCATGGTAGTTGTTAAAGAAATCCCAACACAACTTAGCTAATTATATCTCAAGGTCTCAATTTGTTACTTTTGATCTAGGATTATATAGCTTGCTTTCTTGTTAATTGACTAGTTCAGGATTTCCTGAACACTCTATCATCTTTGATGTGTCTGCCTTTGTTCCCTTTCATCTGTTTGCAGGACTCCATTAACTCCGCAAGAGTTAATGTCATCTGAAGTCTCAATATCTGTGAGTAAGAGTGCCAAAGTTTTCTTTGACACTAGCTGTCAGTCACAGCAGCTCTGTTGAAAGATAAGGCTTCACTAGTTGGTCTTTATGTTTTTTGGGGAATGTTGTGGATAAGGTATCTTATGTTTTTTTTCATCCTGATAGCTGAATTGCACCAGGTAGCAAATGGCTCACAATGAAAAAAAACCAAAAACTATAGTGTGCTGTCAGGATAAGTCTAAGATTGTTAATACTAGATGATCAGTACAAATTACTAGTGTCACTCCAATTAGATGACATGGAGAAAGCATCTTTAGATATTGGTGCCTTTATTCTTATCTTTCAGTATGTTATCATCGTGTTTTCCAAGGACTTTTAGTTTCTCTCCTGCATGATGATACTAGTAAGAGGCATTTGCCATGCAACCTACTTTTGGATTAACTTGTTGTCTGAGTATCTTGAGGTTTATAGCACCTGTATAATTAACTGTATATGAGAAAATGTTGCTTGACTACTGGCAAGGAGTGTCAAAAAGTATGGCAAAATTTTAGGAAAGAGTTCTTTTTATTTTCTTATATTGATTTTATTTTATGGGGCAGTTTTTTAGCTTACTCTGCTGATTTAGAAATGAGGAGAGTTAGCCGCACTCTGCCAATATCCCAGGCTTTATTAATACACTTGCTAGACGAGGAATCCAAATAGCTTTCCTTTGTGTTCTGAATTTTACAGCTTTCATGCCTGAAGAAAAACCCGCACCTGTCTGAAAAAGCTATTTCTGTAGAACTGTTCAACCCATGGGAGGAGAACTAGGATTTATAGCCCAGCAAACAGAGATTTAAAGCTAGCCTTCCCTGCTGTTGACTTCAGACATTCACCTTTACTTCCATAAAGCTCTACTCTTCTTGGCATACAATCCCTCCCCTGGTAGCATGTAAAGACAGAACCTGTTTTCACCATCACTATGTATTGCCAGTCACTTGTTAAATTTAAATTGTCTGAGAGTATGAATGTCCCGTGTCCTCCTTCTCCTCTCCACTGGCTGTTCTCATCCTTGTCCCTTGCCAGTGGCAGTGATGAAAGGATTAAATACTCAGGTAGGTCTGGTGCTGAAAATGAACTGTTGTTTCCACCAGATATGCTTTGATAGGCCACCAGCCAGCTATGGCAACAAAGAGGTTCCTTTCTGTGACCACTTATTACAAAACCCAAACCAAGTCCACTACTATCACTGCATAGAAAATAATATTCTGAGCCAGGTACAGGGATTTGATGAATGTCCCTTTACCGTAGGACCTCCAATTATTCTAGGAGTCTTTTGGGAAACCAGCCTGCAAGACTTATTCCTTCATGTCTTGCTTCTGTCATTATCCAAAGGTAAAATATCATACAGAAAGACTGGACTAAAAGTCTTTGAAAGTCATTTTAAAATGAACAAAGAAAGAAAGGTTTGTAACTATTTTAATTTATATACCAAATAAACTCAATTAATTCTTATTTTCAGAATTTTTGTGCATCATCACTGACCAATACATCTCAGCTTGGTTCTTTTCAGCCTTACAGGAGATGTAAAAACTCCCCACATCAAATCCACTACAGACAGCAAATATACTAATGTTAACAACCAGTTAATGTTTGCAGAGCTCACACAGACTATGGTGAAAATCTGTCTCCTAGACTTTGTTAACACAAAATGGTCAATACAGCACACAGGATCCCTGTGAGAGGCCGGGCAACAAAGGAATAACTCCTCCTAAGCCAGCAAAAGCTGTCTCTGCACCATCCTTTCAGGACCAGGACAAAAAAAAACACTAAAAAAACCCCAAACCCATTCGGAAGCTCTGCAGTTCTCTTGCAATCCTTACTCATCCTGATGAATGACTGTTTCATTCAGTCTTTTCTTGACCTTTTCTTTAGTAGTTATCCTGTTACTTGCTTGGTCTTTCCACCTTAACATACTTATTCTTTTCTGTACTGGATTTGGATAAGGCATGAGGCAGATGTTAACCAAAAGCAAATATGAAAATATATTTAGGGATAACCTAGTGTCTCTTAAATTTTGTTCACTGTAAAGAATCTCCTTTAACACTGTAACCATAATTAGTAATTCAACAAATATTATGTACAGCTTCTGACTTCTCAAAAGAAGGGAGGATTAGTGAAAAAAGCTTTAACAGCTTTGATAGAGATTTTATGCCAAAAAGGACTATAATGCATGTACAAGAATGGTTTTTATGTATAGAACAGAAGCTGAAAATGAGGATACAGACTCTTCACATACAAGCTGAGCGTCATGGCTTTGGAATCCATTAGGAGTAACACTTCTGGCAGCAGCAATTGCTATTGACTGTCTTACACTTAAGTATTTTATCATATACAGACCATGTTGTTCTCTTAAAATTGTTGTATCTTCCTTAAAAAGCAAATCATCTATGACATTTCAGTGAGATCCTTTTTACTTAGAGCCTTGCTACAAGGAATTTTAAAGCAGATAAATAGTCATGCCATTTTGTCTAATGCACAGATGATGTGAATCAGCTCTGCTGGCAACTACTACCTTTTGAAGGCTGAGTCAATTTATAGCTTCATAAAGAGCAACTGATAGTGACCAGTGTGTATAAATTCTGCTTCTTAGATTTTTTTGATGATCAATGTGTCTGAATGGTAATCTCCAACTGCCAGTTCCAATGACTAATAGCTAGAGAGTCCTTTAAATATTAAATATAGCTGGAAGATTTGTTTTCTGCAAGCAGGGAAATCCCATTTTTTTAGCCCTTGTGTGGTTATTGTATTATGAATAATTGAAGAAGCTGAATAAAAAAGGTTGAAGCTCCAAGTAACTCTCATACAAATCTGCAAAGAGATTGGTAAAAATCAATAGGAAAAAAAATCACTAAAAGTTTACCATTGATGTTCAAAACTTGATATTATTCTCATGACCAAAGTACAGTATGCAATAAAAAAAAAAAAAAACACATGAAAGCTGATCTGAAGACATCTCACATACTGATGCCATTGAGATTTCCAATAGTCTGTTTAGTTTTCTTGGCACAAAACCTAGGAAACCATTCTGAACATAAAGGGTAGAGGCATGAGCACAGGGGGATTGCTGAAGGAATGTTTCATAAGGACACAAAAAAGCACCTCAGAGAAAGGCAGCTCTTCTAACACAAACACTGAAATCTGCTGGGTTAGAAATAGAGACTTCAAACATTTCCTGATTAATTTGTAGCTGTTGGCTACATGCTTGAGTGTGTTTTCCCCAGTCTCAAATACAAGCCTGTGCTCAGAATTATTCCACTGTAAACAAGGAAGTGTTTACAATACCTTTAAAGAAATTGGTTCCATGTTTATGTGAAGATAAACATATTTATCTGAAGAAACATATTTTTTGCTCAAGGAAACATCTAACTGTGAAATATAAAAATGTGAAAGTAAGGTGCCATCTCTTTTACATCACGTGTAAATATTATGAAGAGGAGACCACTGGTAGTTTGAGCTTGGCAGTAATTTATTTCCAGCACTAAAGTGGCAGAAAGTCCTCTCCTTCTTATGCGAGAGACCAAGGAGTTTTAAACTTTGAATCAGTGTTAAGAAAGCAAACATTTTTTGTTTAACTATCCTGAAGCAAAGCAGATCAGACTTAAACTCACTGTAAACAGATTTTATTCACTAGAATTGTGTTTCTTTTCTTCCAGCCAAGCTTCATTACTTACTAGAGCAAGAAAACAGCACTGGCATATCTGCCATTTCTTTAAAATAGGGACATCTTAAGAACAAAGTAAAGAAACTCAATGTCTATGGGCACTCATTTTCTTTAAGGAACAAAGACTCAGGTATTTAAAATATCTTTTTTGTCGTGTTGGTGCTGAATTTTAAGAGCAACTTGAGCTGTAAAACTACAGAGTACCGTACACAACGAACCAGTTTCCAGTTAGAAATTTCTTATAAGGCACCATAGCCATCACTAGGAAATTCTGAGCAACATTAATAGTCTAGAGCTCAAGAGATATGGAAAGCACCATTGTGGAAAAAAACTTGGGGGCTCAGTTTGCATAGGTTTGCTTTTCTCTTTTGAATTTGTTTGATTTGGGGGTTTCGTGCATAAACAGAGTGTTCATAGAAATAATTATGGTCACTGTCGCCTAATGTTAAGTCTTAAACTCTTGACTTTCTTTTGTTTTTCAGAAGGTTCTCCAAATCCTCTGAAGAATGTTCATACTAAGCAAAGATTCATCCACAAAAATTAAATTATTTTGCTCTTGCCATCTACGAAAAAACTTTGTGCCTTTCTACCAACATAGACTTTTACTTGAAAGTCCAGAGACTGTTCCAAGTTTCTCATGTTGAAAAAAATCTTGTAGTACTTGCAATAGGATATGGTGATTTCAAATGCATACAACTCTCACTAAAATTCAGCAAACTACAGAGGAATTAGAATGGACTATCACTCACAGTTAAACTGCATGGAAAATTAAAACAAGAAAATAACTAAATAACTTTTTTTTTTTAACTAAGGGAACAAAGAATTATATTTTTGTAGAAAACACTTCAATCCATGGAGGATTTAAAAGCAGAACTGTCATTGCTGATCACTAAACCAGATTGTCATTTCTGGCTTTGTGGAATAATCAGTAACAATACAGTGAAAAATCAATAGCACCTCAAACAGAATCATTCATTCACCACTTCTGCCTTTGCAGACCAGCTTGTGCAGTCATTTTTCTTCTCTATTTTGGAGCAAGGCCTGGGGATGAACCTGCATCTTATGGACCATCCCTCCACTGCCAAGCTTTTCCACAGCCACTCCCAAAGAATTGCAGAATGTAGAAAGTCAGAAGGGACCACAGTGGGTGATCTGGTCCAGCCTCCCTGCCCAAGCAGGGCCACCCTATAGCAAGCACATGGCAGAGAATTGTGTGCAGACAGTTCTTGAATACCTCCAGCGAGGGAGAATACACACCCTCCCTGAGCAACCTGTTCCAGTGCTCAGCCATACACAGAATAAAGTTCTTCCTCATATTCAGGTGGAACTTCCTGTGCATCAGTTCCTGCCCATTACCTCTTGCCCTATTGCTCAGCACCACCAAAAAGAGCCTGGCTCCATCCTCTTGACACCCTCCTTTCAGGCAATTATAGACATTGATGAGGTCCCCTCTCAGTCATCTCTTTTTGAGGCTGAACAGGCCCAGATCCCCGAGCCTTTCCCCATAAGAGAGAGGCTCCAGTCCCTTAATCATCTTCGTTTTCCTCTGCTGGACCCGCGCCAGGAGCTCCATGTCTGTCTTGTCCTGAGGAGCCCAGAGCTGGATATTGCATTCCAGGTGGGGCCTCACTAGGGCTGAGCCCTCTGACTTTGATTGCCTCTGTACATTTGGCAGTGAAGGAAAGCAGATGGGTTGCACTTACAGAACACCTCTGTATTAATCTGGATAAGACCCCATAGTACTTAAGAGATTTAACTGGCAGCATCAGAGGAGCAACCCCAGGCCATGAGAGCAAATGAACATTACTGAATGTGATTCTATCAATTCAGTTAATATACTGGACTTACACAGATAATTTGATGTGAAGCTGTGAGAGCTAGCAAGTAGCTCAGGCAGGGAACAATCCTCTTTGAATAACAACTGCCTTCTTTTCATCTTTAACTCTGAAAAAATGATGAAGTGGGTCCTGCGGGCAAACCATCGATGGTAGGATGCCATTAACCTAAGTCTTTATATTGTTTAAATAGACAATGAATCTGTTGTTTTGTTAGCTGTATGAACTGTTTTGCACATGACAGCTGCTGGATACTGAGATCAATTGATAGACTATTATGCATCCTCACAGCTTCAAACTATTAACCATCACTAACATTTTACAGTTAATCTCATTTTAAAACGAATATTGCTGTAAAAATTATGAGAATTTTTTTCTTTCTTCCCTAGCATCACTTGTCAGACAACAAACTAGAAAAGAGTTGTATTTAAAGGATGTTTTACTGGAGTTAGAACCTTATTTGTTTTAATTCTTCTTACAGGTATAAATGACCATCTTGTGGCAAGCTTAATTTTTACTGAGAGAAATATTTTAGGAAATACAGCAACTGTAAAATATAGACTAAGCATCCACAAATACTGCCTAAATACTGGCTCTGCTGTTAGACCACTGATTACTGGCACATCCTGTGTTTTTTTCCACACACTGGTCCCCAGCAGGAGAATTTACTAAGGTCATGAAGGGTCCCACACAAACAGCCACGGAAATGCACCTTCCTCTGCTGTGTGGATCACCACAGCATCAAAAATAACAGAGAAGTAACACAAGTAGTGTCTCCACCTATTACAGGAAGAGAGAAGACCACAGAAAATAATTTACCACCCTGCAGGCTTACCGAGTTCCTCTTGTCCATTGTTTTTACCCAAATATGCAGCATGGCAAAGTAAGACTTCGGGAACATTAGTTTGGTGCATTTTCCATTCGCTTTGATATAGGCATTGAGCTATTTTAATATTTCTAATAACAATTTTCATATGAGTTCTGCTAATGGAGTCTTAAGGTCTATAAAAATATACTGAGTGTGCATGCTGTGGGTCACCAGAGATCCAGGAGACCAAGTGCTGCTAGAAGCAGGACAAATCCCATCAGGCTCTCCAGCACTGCGTTATGGGGGCTTCCCCCTGTTAAACTATACTGCCTGGTACAAGTTTTCTTTTGTGCCTGCTTTCTGTGCCCTGCTGTGGATTCAGCTTCTTATCAGGTACTGTAAAATCATCCTCGTCAGGAAAAGTCTTGATTCCTCCCTTTCCATCTAGCATGATCATAACTATACTTATTATATAATGTGATTTGTACAGGAGACCAGAAAAATGTGCTTTTAAAAAGCTTGAGGCAGATAGTCTGCTCAAAGCTTGTTCCTGTCTTAATTTTTCAAAGTTAAAAAGTGCTGTTTCTTACTATAATGAGACAGAAATTTCACTTATGGAGGAAAAAGAATTCTCCACGGCAGTCTGCCTTGCTTTTGTAGCTTCCTTCTAGAAATGCATGGGATTCATCACAACCCCTCCTTTTTCCCTATGTCTCCCCTGCAAGCATAGTATCTTCCTTCAGTCAGGAATTTCTTTTCTGCATGTAATGGCATCCTCTGAACTCCACAAATCTCAAACATTCATAGAGTCACCTCAGACCTTACATTATCTTTCTTGAGCCAGTGGAATTTCAGGCTCTGAAAACAAGACAAAAATATATGACTTCATGTGACTCTTAGCATAAGTGTGGGTTTTGGGTTTTCTGGAGGGATGGAGGGGTTTTTTTGTTGTTTTGGGGTGGGTTTTTTGTTTATTTTATTTGTTTGATTTTGGACTTTTTTAAAATTTTATTTTACTAGAAAATACAAAATTTGCTTGACTTTTAGTGCCTTGGAAGGGCAGTAGACTGCAGGACAGAACTATCCAATGTGAGATGGGGGGGATGCATTTGTGCCTTTCTTACTGTTCAAGACTAGTGCAGCCCTACATTTTTACTGGAAGCTGTTTTCAACTGAAAGTACATCATGCAGAACAAATAATAGTTCAAGCAAACATTTGTATTGCCCAATAACGTTCTCTAGCACATCCTCAAGAACAAAAAGAGGAAATCCTCATAAAACCTGCATGTGAGTTATGTGACAAACACAGATGAGAGGACATAAATAGGTGATTTAGCAACAGCCTCTTCTCCCTTGAAACTCTAAGCACTTCATAAAGACAGACAAGTACTATTTCAGCTCTGCAGAGTAAGAAAAGATGAAGTATCTTGCCCACAGTCTCATGAGTCAGGGATGAAAACGTAAACAGACCTTAAGTCTTCTAGAAAAGCTTTCCTTGAGAAAGATCCAGAGGACTGAAGGCTGTCACCTCTAGATGCTCTTCTGTGATTGCCTCACACCTTAGAATTACATCTTTATCTTCTGCTTACACTTCGATGTTCCCTGTAAAATATTTTATTTAAAAATACTTTGTTGTTCTGTGCTTTATAGGCGGGTATGAGGGATAATTCATGTCTGCCCTTCTTTACCTGTGAATTATCTGCAATGGCATCCTCTTGCATATGTACTACTGGGACAGTTTTGAAAAGAAAAACTTTTTTCTTTATTAGGAGCTACATTTTCTTTGACCTAACTGCAAAGAGAAAAGTGAATCTCTGAAATGATTGTGATACAATCAGTTCCAGCTCCCATACTGTATCCAGACTGGTTTAGAAACCCCACTTATAAAAAGTTGATGAGACTTTCACATGAAGACTGAGTACCTATGTGTTAAAATCCCCACTGGATGATGTAAGAGAAATGCATATTGTGTCAGCACAATGTTGAGGTCTCTCTTAAATATTTAAGAGTTTGCCTCTGCAGGAGATGAGAGGGCACAAAAGCTACAGACCAAAAAATGACATCAGAATACACTTAAAAGAAAGATATAAATTGGACTGCAGTCCCTTTTTTACTGATTTGAGAAAGCTGATGAGACCTTTAACTGCTATAGTATGAGTAATTTCAATAGAGTAGAAAAATACCTTTTTCTTGTTTAATAAGATCCGGAGAATTCCTTGGCATAATTTTCCACATAACGAGTTACTGACTTCAAATTGCCATAATGTTTTTTAAATACAGTTCACTTAATTTGTGTGGATAGGGTGACACAGCAGGATGGATTAAACTCAAGGATCTGGTTAACTGGGCACAAATTCCTTGCTTTAATCACCTGAGCTGGGTGATTTGTGCCCCGCCAGCATAGAGAGGAGATAGCTCTCTTTGCTCATACATGCTTGGGTACTTCCATCTGTCACTTAGAATCTCTGGAATAGTTCAGCTTTCACAGCACCATCTGCACTGAAACATTTCTAGGAATGGATGGCATTTTGGGACTAGTTGGCATCCCTTTGCCCTCCCCTGTTCAAAAAAGGAATGCTATTTTAGGAGGAGAAGCACAGTTAATGAAGGCTTTTCCATTCTACCACACAAAAACCACCTCTCTCTTCATGCTTCTGAGCTGCATGCAAGTTAAATCAAGTACTCCTCAGTGCTGGTCAGCCATATGGCTTGAACTCATAGGTCAGAAGTTTTTTCAGTCTTCCCGAAATACAAAAGACTGCTTGAATTCAGAAGATAAAGCCAGATGCAGAGGTTGTCTTATAGTTTTTCTAGAAGTATTGGTATTCTTTCTGTTGAAGAAATGTGGAAAGGGTGTCCTAAGAACACCGATATCAACAGTACATCAGGTTTTTTTTTTTTTCTTTACTGCCATAAAAACATACTTAAAGGGTGTACAGCAGCCCTGAAAAACACCAGTTTCACAGTTAGGAAAGAGCTGGAAGTTAACCTGGAGAGGTAAAATGGCACTTACTCCAACATATCCCCATGCCCTTCCCAAGCTGGAAGCCCCCTGGGCACTGTCAGCGAGGTGCTGGTCAGCTCTCTGCCCTAGATAGAAGCATCTTGCTGGTTTCCTAACCTTGCTCTGAGGTTCTGCTAATCACTGGCTGACCAGAATAACACGTCAAACTTTGTTCCTTCTATTTGATCAGGTGGTTAACTGCATTAATATGTGCTGTACCTGTTTACATTACATTTTTAAATGTGAAATTAAAATGTACCTGTGGGCTGTTGGTTTACAAACAATTTAAAATCATGTTGAAAAAAAAAGTCTTTCTACATGACTGTGGATGGTTATACCTTTAAATTGTGCTTCAAATTGGGAAAACACATGCTGAAAAAGTATATTTTAATTACAGCTTAAATCTACACCCCTCTAGAAACAAACCTTGTAGCAAGTCTGGCATCTGCAAAGTGTGGTTTCCAAATGTGCATAAACAAGGTCAATGTGAGTGTGTGTTACCATATGACATTGGGTTTCACACATTCAAAATTAAACCCTTAGTAAACCACTGCTACAATCCAGAGGCAGAAAAACTTATTAAGATCTGACAAGTATAATTTTTTAAAGCATGCTTAGCATCGTGATGTAGAAATGGCAGACAGGGCTCTTGCACATGGATAAATTGCAACAGAGCTGATGAATACTTCAAATCCTGCTCTCTACTCCATTAAATCTATTTTATGCCCAAGCAACACCACTATTGTTGTTACTGAACAGGAAATAAGTAGATCCATTTGAAAACAACCTGTTTGTCAAAATGAGGACAAGCTACGCAGTTAATAATCTCATTATAAATAAAACCACTTTGAAGAAAACACAGGATTCTATTGAAGCATTTTGTTCGTGATGATTTCTGTCACAGTTGTACCCTGAGATCTCTTCAACATGCTGTGGCTATAAAACAGGAACCACTGCCTCGGGAAGCATGCAGCCTAAAGGGGAGGATGAAGGAAAGGTCCATGTCAGCGAGGTGACCTGACTGAAAATCTGCTGAACACAGTACTGCCAGAGAAGAGGAGGCAAAGAAGAGAGATGCACTGAAGCTTTTGAGTGGAGAGGTTTGAGCTGTTGCTCTCCATTTGCAGCCCTTCGGTTTAATAATTATAATAAAATGATACCTCACTGGCTGTTCATTCACGGACAGGATGTCACACATCTAAAGTGCTAGATTCACTTAAAAAATAGAGACAATCTAACAGGGTCACAGAGGACATACTGCTTGCTTTAGCTTAACCAGCATCTCTCAAATTTCCTCAATAATATAATGTTGACACTTCTATCTGCATTAATGTACAAAATAATAGCTTAATCGCAAAAGCAGAATGTGAAATATTTCAACACATGGAAATTAATAAGATTTCTAAATGGGAGTATGAAGTCTATTGAACAAGCTGCTAATGTATTTGGATTTCAGAGATATTCATTATGGCTAGGCAGACAATGCTGAACTACATTTTTATTTCACAAGCACTAAAATATTATGAAAAGATAATAAAACGTGATCATTTAGACTAATACTTCAGAGAAGTCCCACAAAGGCTATGAGTATTTATAAAACATTTGCTTTTGGCAAGATATTAATTTTAAATTAAATTAATTTACTAGAGTGCTGGAAAGCTGGATGAATGAGGCAATCAGGAGGAGATCCAAGACTTGCAATTGCTTCAGACATGAGGAAAGACCCTATGAATCACAACTGCTAAGGTACAAATTTTGATTAAGTGCAAGAGGGAAAGGAATCTACCACAAGGAATACTTGTGAAGCACACAGGGGTTCATCACCCTCTTAAAGAACCAGAGAAGATGAATAGGATGTTTTTTCCTATTTTCTCTTCCGTTCTGTTACTGTATTCCCTTCTGCCACCCAATCATGCCCCAGCAGTAAAAAAGGGAATAATACATTAATTTGCCATGTATCTGCACCCAGACTTGTGGCTAGTATTTTTATTTTTTAAGTTCTGCTCCCCTCCGCCATTTTAAATCCTTGATTTGTGCTTTGATTTGGTATCTCGATAGTACAATTACTCTTTTCTTCCTTTGATCTCTCTACCATGCACTAGTCAAAAAAAGACCTGATAAATCTGAGACTGAACAAGAAATTACTCTGTCTTAGAGAGTTCATGCATTTGACCTGAAGCTAAACCAATAGTCGAATATTTGGACTTGGGTTGTTTCTGACTGGAAAGAAGCAAACCATCTGGCAAAGGCACAAGAAAACTTCTTCAAGGTTCAGAAAACCATGACTGAAATGGATTCTGAGCAGCACTAAAAGATATTAAACACAGGATTGACTCAGATTGCATGTCCCTTTCTTACCAATGTTTATTTCAGAATATCAGCTGTAGAATTTAGAGACCCAATTTATCTCTTCTCCACAGAAGTGGAAGAAAACCCCAGACATTTTCTTACAGTCCCTGAAGAATCATTACAACCACTGTTCAAACAAGGTAGTCGATTTGGCTTTAATAATCTGAAATCAGGGAATTTATTTACTTTTTTTTAATGGGGTGTTGTTTTTTAGTAATGACCAAATCATCCAGGTTTTGTAATACCTTTATGAAGGCTCTGCTTTTTAAAGGCAACTCATTTAAAACTTTGATTTCTGTTCTAGAAGAATAACTCTGTATTAGCCTTTATATTAACTTCAAGACAGTCTATTCAAAATGTTGAACCTGAGAGGACATAAATCTAATTTCATATTTTCAAATTCTTCATGCTGTGACTTTTCTAACAGACAATAAAAGCATTTGAGGGCTTTTGAGATTTGAGCATTTGACATGTCCTTAAAAGTCATTAACTTGAGAACTGTGGGAAAGGTAATACAGGAGGTCACAGATGCCTTCAGGCCCCAGATTTATTTCTTTATTTATGTATTTAAAGTTGGAAGAAAATATTAGGTGGGCAGCTATTTTTTATTCAATGCTGACAAACAGAAGGAAATGCCTAAAGGCAGAATGCACTTCAGATGAAGCACACCTTGAGCAACAACACTCAATGCCAGGGCAGGATATCATGGAGGGGTAAGGAGTTGGGGTGGTGGCACTCCTAGAGAGGTGCAGGACAGGACAGCAGAAGCCACAGACTGCTGTGGAGGCAACCAGCCCTCTTCAGAAGCCTGAAGAGCTGCTAGCCAAAGGAGCAGGCAGCAAACACGTTAAGGGACAAGGAGAAGGCTGAGTTGCCCTTTTGCTTTAGTGTGCAAAAAAATTTGTGACCAGCCACTTAACACAATTAATATTAGCAGGTAGGTATAAAGCAGAGCATAACAGTTAAAGGGCATGATAGAGAATGGGTCATTTGACTCTATTAAAGTCAATGGGGCATGCTCAAATGTACCCTAAAGCCAAAGAAATCTCTTCTGAATCATTATCCTTGGGAAGTCACAGACAGCTGGTGAAAGGCAGGCACTGTACTGTTCTTAACATAGAAGGAGTCCAGGGGATCATTTATCAGCTTACTTCCTACCCTGAAAAATGCCAGAGCAAATGTTAAGTGAACAATTTGTAAGCACATAAAGGAGAGCAAGGCGGTTAGTAGACATAGAGGTTTTCATATGTCTCAAAATGGTTTAAAAAGGGCATGCTGTTTAACTATTCTCCAAGGTTGTTGAGGGTGCAACAAAGAATAATTGATTTGCTTCATAGCAGGGAAATGTTAGAGGCTAGACTGGAGTTTAGAGCAACTTTGTACTTAATCACAAGGACAGCAAAATTCTACAAGAGTGACTACAAAGGTTACAAATATTAAGCTGGTAGGTTTTCAGTAGTATGTCAGGTAAATATTTGCTAAAGAACATTTCAGTGTGACCTCTCCTATCTCAGAGTAAGAAGATGAAATAGAAAAACAAGAGATATCTTCCCGTTCTTTATTTGTCAGACTCTGTGTTTCATCTATTTTAAAAGGGATTTTTCCCTCACAGTTTCCAATACACCTGTATTTTACTTATAGATTTTCACATACTGTTTTCAAAGGCAGTCCCAGACATCTATCGTGACTCCTGCCAGCTCAGAACTTTATGGAGACCTTCAAAGTATTCCAATGACTTTAAAACCTCAACTCATTATCCATAATAATTTATGAGAATACTAGTTTTAACTTAAAATAAAAGAAGTAGGTACAGCTCTCCTCACACTTTATGATCCTATAGAGAAAAACTTGACAGTGTGACCAAAATGTAACCCAAGACTCAGAAATCAAATAGAATGAAATTTCATTTTTAACACTTATTTTCAAGAAATTGATGAATTATTTTTAAATGTTCAGGACTGGTCATAAGACAAAGAAGAAAATATACTTCCTTCTAGCATCAAAAATAATTTCAGTTAAAAAATGTCAAGTTGAAATTTGTTGTGTTTTAAGGCATGGTATTCTTATTTTGCATTGGTTAAGGAATTTAGTATGGTTTACATCAGCAAGAGTACATGGAACAAAGTAACAGGGATTTATACACCATGCAACTCCAGTCTTAGGCTCCTTATGAGCTACTTTGGCATTACTGAAAGAAATAATACAAAACCTTTTAATTAAGTTCCCTCTTCCATGCCTTCCTGGACCACCATTTGTCACTTACATGAGAGCATGCAGCATAACACCAATTCTATTCCTAAAACAAGCAACCAGCATTTTTAAACCATTACCCATGTATAAGCCCAGAACAGCTGTAAATTATGCTAGAATTTACTGTATTGATTAACAACATCATGACTAGGAAAAGAATGGGATCCATGATTATGACAGCATTGTGCTTGGGTAAGTTTTAAATGTTCCTCCCACTTTGGCAGGCTTTGTTTCATGTCTCATACATGACAGAAGAATAAGGATATCATCATGATGTTGTCACAGTTACATCAATACATGTTAGGTATTATTGAACAAACATGTTTTTTCTCCCTTCAGTAAAGTGAAAAAGTTCAAAAAGTCAGAAGCAATTCCAGCTTTTCTTTATTTCTCTTATACCAATTTTTAATTATTACGTCACTGTGATGTATGCTCACGGGTGGTTTTTTTTCTCCTTTTTTTAAATTTTATTGAAATTGTAACTACTTGAGTTTCAATCTTTCAATACCTAAGCCCAGATTTACCAAAAAAGGTCTCTCACTTTGTTTATATCTTGTTTTCTCTCTTTTTATATCTGCACCTATGTGTACAATTTTATTAATCTAAACCAAGATACTCCTAAGCATACCCTTATCCAGGTATGCATACCTAACAAATACAAATTACACAGAAACTGACCTTATAAATAACTGATGTAACAAAACATTTGAGCTCATGACCATCTTCAGCACTGCATGCCTAATGTCCAGCATTTTTCAGGACTAGGACATAATGAGTAACAGAAATTGTATTATTTTCATCTGCAACTACCTGTTGCCACCAAAAAAAAAAAAAAAATCAAAAAGCAGGTATGCGTGAAAAAAGCTAAAAGTAGATCTCTGAGCTGCCAGAAGATGGGCAGAAACATTTTGAAAGAATGAGGCTCAGTTCTGCTTGTATTTATAAAGTGCCCCCTGTAAGAACTCATGGGGTTTATCAGATGTGAAATTGCTCTAATACTAAATCAACTCTTATGTCAGGGAACCTAAAGAACTCTCAAGCAGGACCCAATGTGAAATCCATCTAAGAGTGTGTGTTAGGATCAAGCAAGCACAGTAAACATAATTCTTTATGTATATAAAAATCAATAATTCATGCAGTAGTTTTTAGACAACTTGATTATCACTTACTGGGATATTCCTAGAAAAATGTTAACCTGAAAAATAAACTTTCTTGTGCACAGCCAAGTGGGAAGTGACCATGGGCTGCACTATTTTCCTTTTTAATTTCAACAGACTATGGTATGTGACAGCATTGTTTTTAACCTTGTATTGTAGGAGAGATTATTTTCATACTACATGTGGGTGAATTAATGAAGTGTTCTTTTACAGTTAGGTAACACAGAAGAAGATTAATGAAGAGCTTTTTATTTTTTTTGAACCATAGTAGTACCTCAGAAAAAATAATATTATATTAATTTTGTGAGTACATTTGAACTCTATCATAACCCTTAATTTCAAATATGAGATTTTCCCTTTAGACAAGAAATAAAGACAAGGTGTCTTAGTTGCTTGTTCTCAACTGAACTTCCTTCGTGCTCTCCACCTCCTGATCCTGTTTTTAAGAGTTCAATCTGCATCAGTTCTTCCTCAAAAGAAACAGACTATTATACTTTGGTAAAGAAAGTGATGAAAACAAATGCATTTTTCTCTTAATTTTAAAATCAGCATTTTTAACTGTTCTAGCCAACTTTGAAAAGTAGGGCTCCTACAGGAAAATCTTAGTGCCCAAGAAGTATCATACAGAGTGAGAGGCAGAGGTTGCATGCTGCTGAAATGTAACTTATTTAATTCCCCAGCTTTCATTCCACCGTAATGCTGTAGCAGGACTGCTGAACTAATCCATTACTGTGTGTAACGGTCCCGCAGGAACAGCTGCACAAACAGATTGAACATTACAGAGATCACAGGTGCTGGGATTTTAAGTCAATCATCTGTGCAAGCACAACTATTTAACACCAGTGTCTCACATAACACCCTCTCAGACAGCGTGCAAACAGGCTTATCACAGTCACTTTAGACATTTCTTACACTAACAACCTATACTTTCTAAAAGTCTTATCTGTAGAGCCAAAGCGTAATGCTAACAAATCTCTCTAAAAATCAATTAGGTTAGATCCCAACACTGGAAGGATTATTTGTGTGGAAAAGCGACAACTGTAAAAACAGGAAGCAATCTCATACTGAATACCTTCTCCTTGCTCTCTATTTTTTTTAACCATGAGAGTACCCTGTAAGGACTATATTTCTATAATGGAACTGTTAAAAACCAGCATGGCTGGTGAATACTAAATGGCACTAAATTTCTGGTATGTGACACAAATGCAAGAAACCTCTTTTACATTTATGGTCAGTGAACATCTCATGTAAAATTATGAAACTGATTAAGAAACTATTCTTTTTTACTCTTATCAGAAAAGCAGAAAGACCTGAGCTCTCAGAAAAAGGAGCTGAAGATCCATCATAGACTATACTACCTTCCTACTCAAACTCTTAGCTTAGAGGAAGAAGTCAGCTTGAATATCAAGCCCTTCATCTTTTATAGTATATTATGCAAAAGAAGTTGGACTGTTTTGCAATCAAAAGCAGCCTAATGGTATGTATAAAATGACTCAGAAGAACATTTGAACAAGCCAGTGCTAACCATGACAAGAGAAATCAATACTTGCAAACCAATTGGTACCCACTGAGCATCAGAACATCATCCCACTGCCTGTCATAGTATGGAGGATACAGAAACATGGCAGAAGAAAGAATGGCAAATCCCAGCATGTTTACCTGACCTCACTGCAGACATCCAGAGAGAGTGAAGGAACACAGACTAAGCCCTAAATGACTCACTCTAAACTGTAGTGAAAGTGGTGGGCTTTTTCCCCTGGGCACACAGAAGCAGACAGTGAAACCTTGAGTGCCAAAGCTTCTGAACACACCTCGATGCATCCTCTGTGAACTCAACACATAAATTGAGGATTACTAATGTTTTCAGATTTGATTAACTCCTCACAAAGACTGGAACTACATTTCCATGTAATTTACAAAACACAGTTTAGATACACAGGATGTATCATTTTTCACAAGACTACCAGTAGCTGGGACTAATCTGGAGCCAAGTACTGAGACTGCTGAAGTCAAAGGCTACAATCCTCTTCCCTTCAATATAGGCTTGATTTTATCTGGCTGCACACCAACAGGGGGCTGCTAGGAAACCCACAGCACATCCCAAGAAGAAACTAAACTGTGATCCTTCATAGTGCTGCTTAAAGGCCAGAGTGTAACCAACTGCTCCAGAGGCATGACAGGGATCTAAATGAAGAGGCAAATGTGCTGCAAGCCAGTCATCAGTTTCCCTGATTGGATATGGGTCTCACATGAGACTGAGCTCAGGTTTAGGTTTCTTATGACTAATTAGCTAATAGATTCCACAAATTAAGGCAATAATGCAAAGGTTGTAAAGGACAAATAAGCAATAAAAGTGCTGCACTAACAGAAAACTCACTTTTAGAAAGAAAACCAAATATTGTGTTCTCATGCCTTGTGTTCTCTTTACATTAAAACATTTGTAATTTGTCATCATCATAATCCTGAATTCAAACTTAATTTTCATTAGCAATGAGGATGACTTGTTCTCCCCCCCACCAGTGCTTGTTGATTGCTAGAAGGGAAAGCAAGACAATTTTCTCTTCTTTGTCCTGAGGCTGCACTTAAGAGCTCAGCAGCGGTCTCCTCTTCTCCCTCTTTTTTTGCTGAGATGGAGCAAGTGCTTCAGCAGCAAGACAGATTCATGTGGAAAAAAAGGATTCCCCACATCAGACTCCAATTTTTTTTTTCTATTAATCGAGCTCACACCAGCATAAGGTAGGATATTCAACTGGACTGGAAAGCCTAATGGGAAATGGGAACAAAGTGGTAACTGCTTAACCAACATTGCAGTAAAAGTTATTTGCAATACTTACATGACTCATTAAAAGTGAATGAGGTAGAGACTGAGCTAGATTAGGTAAGAATGAAATCATTGAAAGCAGCTTCAGCTGGTCCATCTAATACCGTTCAGCTCACCATATATAATCGAAAGCAACGTGCAGGCTGACCTAGATTTTATTGTCAATGCTCTCAGATACCTTTTCAAATAATCATGAAGCAGAGCTCTAGGAAGCTCTTTTTCCTTAAGTTCCCCACCAACTCCCATCCCAAAAGAAAAGAAAGACTCCAGATGCACCTGTTTCTTTCCACTGACCTTACGATGAACTCAGACAACTAGCTCAGGCAGAGACCTCTCTAACACAGAGATCTAAATTTAGACCAGTGAAACCCTCCCAGTGTACACTCCCAACCCGTGGAACACTGGGAGTAATTTGATGCAATGAAAGAGTTAGATAACATTACTTGGCATTTTACATATCAAGCACATGAATGAACAATTGCCACAGCTCAGCTGACACACACTGAAAACTTAACTTGCCGAGTTGTAGTACCTTGACTGTGAGAGTGAGCTGTTAATCATACAATATCCTTGGTTAACCCAGCTCCTTGGTTATGCAGGAGGGCTGAGAGACACAAAACTCTTTGGGGCTTGGGCTTTGTTGTTTTGGTGTTTTGTTTTTTTTTTTTCTTTTAGCATCCTATCATTGTCAAAGATCCAGCAGGTGGAAGTATGGTACACTGGTCATGAAATAAACAATTCACAACATCTGGCTATCTCTTCTTCTCCCCCCCTCCCTCCCCCCAAACACATCTGAGCACCTCCAGCTATCCAAACTCTCAACACTTTTTAATTTCTCTCTCATGGGTACATTAGGAAACAAGAAGATCGGGTAGCAGACCCATGTTGATTATGGCTGAACAGACAAGGTTTGGATTCCCAGCCATGAACGGGGTATCATATGTCCAGTCTGTTTTCATCTCTCTGCTTTGCTGTGGATTTTTCATATGGTATTTTGCAGCTGTCTTATTGTATCAGCTTTAAAATTATTCTGTTATTCATAATGCACTCCTGTACATACTGTCAGAGAGAATGGCATTCAAACTGATCTTTTTTTCCCCTTCAGAAGATGCACCAGCCACTGTGAGTTCAAAAACGTCGAAGTATTTTCTTGTTATCAATTTGTTCTGAGATATGCAATGACACATATTATCCAGATTCTTGTTTTGCCTGGCATTCTAACACCTAGACTTACTCAGTGTTTCCTACAACCATCCTTCATGGCTGAACTTAAGAGTAAAACTAACATGCAGAAAGCATGCACTGCCTAGTCTTCAAATCTATTCCAAAATACTTTCATTATTTTCCCTTATGAATCCTCGACATTCTTTACAATTATTTTTTACACTTCTGTACTCATCTTTGTATTGTATTCAATCCAAAACCTATGTAACTGAATAGATAAACTGTAATATCTGCTTACATAGACACATGTATGTACATATATGTTTATAAACGTATCAGTCCTCTGTCTACCCAGGTGATTTTTTAACATATCTTCAAGTAAAAACAGATAAATGCATCTGAAGACTGCATCAGTATCTGAAGAGTCCTCAAAGGTTATTCATGTTGAGGAAGAGAATCATAGCTTACCAGAAGTTATAAAGCCAAACAAAGTGGGTTTGCTCATTCAAGATTCGCAGCAAGACCTATCCCTAGAAACACTTAACACTTTTAGAGCTTACCTGCTTGCAGGACATGCTGCTGGAGATGTGTTCACAGTTTGGTTAAACGGGCAAAACCCTGCTGAGATCAGCAGAGCTGTAACCCCAGTGTGGTCTGGAATCACTGGTACATGTTCAGTCATTCCAGTGTAGAGACAGCCTAGCTAGCTGCTAGGAAATTTTTACAGTGAACAAAGTTCATATTGTGGGGTCTCTGCAGGAGCTCACTTTGCTTCCTGAGCACCCTCCTAAACGAGAAGGACACGCCCCAGCTATTAATGTGGATTGGGATAACCAGCCAACACACCCCAGCTGTGGCACTGTGCTGTTTGGCAGTTCCAAGGCAGGCAGTTATTCCCCATCACTCGAGGAGACTGCAGCTGTACCAAGCAGGGTTGTGAGGGAGGCCGTGGTCCACAAAGCTCTATGCCTCCTCAGTAAATCCACCCAAGACAGGAACAAAGCATGCTAGGCATCTTCAGAAAAGCTTGATTTAGTGAAAACACAAATTCATTTAGCCCTGCCTCACACAATAAGGAAAAAAATGCTTCTCCATTTGTTGTAGTCAGCACCTGTCTAAAGAGCTCCAGGGTAAAATTCCCAGAATAGCCATTATGCAAAGTGCTCACTTCTGAGCATCAAAGAAAAAGTTCAGCAATTTTCATCCAAAACCTGCTTCCCTTGGGCACATCCTACCTCTTCTGACACACGAACAAAATGAGTTTCTTTTACCAGCTCTCTGTGCGTGTTCATCACTTTGTGCAGTTCTGCTGTCCTCCCACCACCCCTCCTGCTCTCTCTTGGGAAAACCTATCTGTCACAGTAAAAGCACAAAAGGGATGTGGCAAAGCCACGGTTTCCCAGGTTTATGAAGGGGGTCTTCTGCTGCAGGACATATCAAAAGGAACAAAGCAACATAACTGCCAAATCCTTGAAACTGTCAAAGAAAGACAGTATGGATATATTTACTTTGGCATTTTCACAGAGATTCCACAAGATGAATCTTGAGCTCATTCAAATTGCAGTAGGACATTTTAAGGACTCAATGTCAAAGAACAAATAAACTCAAACATTTTCGGATATTGGATACCAAGTCAAAAAGTTTCTCTCAAAACACATTTCTTTTATAATGCCCTGGCCGTGAAACTTTAAAAGGAATGTATTTTAAAGAGATTCAAGAGCTCTACAAGCTTATCCTCCTCTTGCTGAAACAGCCAGAAATAAATTTTCAAATGTCATGTGTCAGAAAAAGCATGGTTACCAGGGCAAAAGACATAACTCCTTTTGAAAACACAGCCGCTGAGTTCGAATATCCACCGACCTGTGCTCAAAACTGTGCATGACACTTCAGCTTGATACTGAGAGGTCCAATCCAACAGATAGTGTTTGGGGAAATAGGAAGTTTTGAAAATGCTATTTCTGCTCCTCCAGGGGCTTCACAGAGATGAGCTTTTTTGTCTTGTAGTTAGCTGTTGAGTTCAATAACAATGAAACAATTTCAGTACTAATGGTACTCCTACTCCGTGAATCTTAGTTAAGAAGCAGTGGACAAGTAATAATTCCTGGATTATAATCACAGCACTTCAGTTTCTCTGAAGTTGGATGGTTAAATATCTTAGTTTTAAAACTGAGTAAAGCCAGGTAGGGCTTATATCATTATCTGAGTAACAAGCAGAGATAATAAGGAATAGATTCTTTGTACATATGTAATACCTTAAAAGATTAAGTATGGCTCTCACATCTGAAATTTTCTTGGTCAATACATGAACAGTGTTGTGGTGAATCTGTAGGAGAAATTGCTTTTCTCAGCCTCGATGCAGTTGCAGCAGGAGTTTAGCAACAAAAAAATGCATTTGAGTGTGATTAAAATCATCATTATTGGTGACACTTGGTGGAAAACAGGGGGTCTTTGGAAGTATACTGGAAGCATTTAAATTGAAATATTAGGTAAATATTCACTGAGAACAAAACATTGCAGTCAGCATAGGTATTGGCCAGCTTAATAGTTTCTAAGAGACCATATTGTACAATAAAATTGCTTTCTAGACTGAAAACCCAGTGCCATTATGCTGAAGCCAATGAAGAGTACCTGAGGCCAAGGACCTCATTATTGAGCAGGGCTTTATCTGAGAGAAAAGAAATCAATAAACAATGTTATTACAATAAAAATAAACTAAATTCAATATCCAGAAACAATGACACAGAGTGAATATGCTGCTTGAGAAAAGGTAATAAATAAAACCATGATAAATAAAGCAACTCAACAGCCACAGCTCTTCATCAGCCTGGAGAATACCCCACATTAGGAGGTAGCAAACAAGGGCAGTGATAAATGTGGTTGGGGCAAACTTTTTTGAATCCCCATCACCCTGACTAATAGTTTTGACTTCAGAGAGCCGTTCTAAAGCCATTTGGAATTTACAAGCTTTATGTTAAGACAGATTGCCTTTAAAAAAAATCCAGTAGTTTTACTGCATTTTCACCTTAACAAAAGGCTTATGTAGACTTCCAATCAATTTCTGTAATTTACAAAGCACTCCACAATAACAGTCTTCCTATCCAAACTGTGCTGCAACTGTGAAAAAAGCTATTGTTCATGCACATTTTCTGTTTGGTAGCTAGCATTTGTAGAGTCATAGGACTGTTCAGATTGGAAAAGGCATTTAGTATGAAGTCCAACTGTTAAGCCAGCACTGCCAAGTGCACCACTAAACCATGACCCTAAGTGCCATGTCTACATGTCTTTTAAATTCCTTTGGGGATGGCGACCCCCCGACCCCCACATTTTCCTGTTCCAGTGCTAGACCCAGCATTTTATCTTATTCACTCTCATACAGTTGGCTTTGGCCCATTATTCCAGCCTATCCAGAACCCTCTGCAGACCCTTTCTACTCTCCAGCAGATTGATGTTCCTGCCCAACTCAGTGTTCTCTGCAAACTGGCTGAGAGTGCATTGAATCCCCTCATAGAGATAGTCGATAAAGGTATTAAACAGGATTGGCCCCAGTACTGAGTTCTGGGCAACACCACTCTGCAACACTTCAACTTGCAATAGCGATGGATGAGCTTCTAAAAATTTGGTATATGTATAAAAACATTTTTTTTGCATAATTTTTTGATTTACAGTGATTTTCTTGTTCAGCATGTTTGCAGAAGCTAAGTAGGTAAAGAAGCTATTAATATACATTTCTACAACATTAAAGTTTGCCATATATTGACTGACCTCTAGTGGAAAGAAGGTAAATTTTGGAATAATTTTTAATTGGCATTGGGTATTATGGGATTTTGGGGTGCTAAAAATGTATTTAATTTCCAGTATATGTTTGACAGTGTAAAATACAAAATGAATCTGGGTATATGTGACTTTTCCTCTCAAGATAAATCCAAGTACATTACTAGAATGGCAGGATGAAACCAGACCCCAGAACAAGAACAGTGATTAATTACTACGACCATTATGCTGCACATTCAGAGACCAGGTCTTTAGTTTTATTTAAACTAGGTAACTTTAAAATGGCAGTGTGTGAAATACACCAGTAAAACACACCAAGCCAAACGATGTTCTTCAACAAGGTACAGACCCTGCTATTTTCTCTGTGTTGGTTGAAACCACTGGATCATTATAAATAAGCAAAAATTCTAACCACCACCTTGTATATTTTTATTGTTATGAATCAGTTTTGTCCATCCACAGATGTCACCTGGCTCCATTTCAGCTCCATTCTTGAATGGATGTTGATTCTCACAAGATCAGTGTTGAGGCATCACCAAAGTGTAGTGTCATGTGCTTTCTTCACGTTTTATTTTGTTACCTAATTTCACCTCTCCGGTAACAATCACTGGTTTGTACTTTAAGAAATAAGACATGAATGTATATGTGTACATGGGACACCAATTTATTTATCCTGTTTGTAGGACGTGGAAGTATTTGAAAACTTGTTCAATAGAGAGAATGTTGAGCATATTTCTTCATTACGTATTCATCATGTCTGTTTGTTTGCTGGATTACTAACTAAATACTCCGTCCTCTCCCCTGACTGTTGGTTTCCAGATTCATCTTTGCAATTAAGCCTTTGGTTCTGCAGCATATGGTAGTTGATGGTTTTGAATGAGGAGAACACAGTAGCATCTGGAGGGCTTTGATGAAAAAAATATATTAAATACAAAATAACCCAAAACTCTATCTTGTAAAGATGCCTCTTTCGGTCAAAACTCCCTGTTAGAGAAAATATTAATGGGTAATTTCTAGGGCATCAGCATCTGAAAATCTTGGGCTTGCTACTTGTTCAGTTCAGCCAGACTTTTTTCATTATTTGCCAACTTTTTGGAAGCTTGGAGAAGGAGTCTCAAATTACTGTGTAATGCAATGAGAGGAAAGCCAGGGAGTCTGTGTACTGAAAACAACAAGGAATAATAGGACAAGCATGTAAGCATTTGACCTAAAAGAAGAAGACACTTGGGCTTCATATACGTTGACTCCCCCAGTATTATTAGCCAACACCCTAGAATACATAACACCTTTCAGTTCAGCTGTATTTCTTTCTCTGAGCTTACCCTTCTAGTGAGTACCTTGCACTATTCCCCATTCTTATACTGCCCATACCCACCCCAGATATCCCCCCTCCTAAACTGAGTCTCTTCTTCTCCTACCACTTTTGTTTGCCAGGGAGACCCTGCCTAATTCTCATTAATCCAAGTCAGCATCAGCATCCTGATATCATTACTTGCATTCCCACTTCTGTCCCCCTGCTCCCACTAATATACTTACACAGTTACGCATTTCCTTGTTTAATGCAAAAGAAATAACAAATTCACCATGGGAAGGAACACTGAACAAAAATACTGATTGATATTTTATTAGGCTTTACAAATACATTCATTAAGGGTAGAAAATAAACAGCTTCTACACTGAAGTTGGATGAGACACACTATATTCATTAATCTACTTTGCATATTTTTTTCCAACCGTTTTGACTATATTTGTTTTAAAAGTGAAGTACACAAACTTTGTTTGGTTGACATATGGTAGTATAAGGAAAATAAACAGGCTTTATTTTGTTCAATTTATTGAAGAGATTTTATACCATTCCTGGAGCTATGACTGAATTTCTGAGAGTTCCTCCATTTCTTTTAATATTATCCACTTTTTCCATTAGCAATAGGGTGAAACTGTAAAGAGTAGGACATCCCTGGTTTGAATAATGATTTTAACTATTCAGCAAGAGGAAGGAAAGTATGGCTTTAATCCTGAGTGGAGGACTATGTTTTATACAATACAATTTCAAACCATTTGTTATTCACAAATTATATGAAGATTATAAGAATGAATATTCATTTTATTACTTTCCTGTACCTTCTTAGTTCTGATTCAGAACTTTCTCAAAATTAGACTTGCAACAGCTTTTTATCTCAACATTTTGCCATTTTCTTGTAATAGTTTTTCCATTCTCTATATCATATGAGGTCAGATTTCAAGCCGCTGACTACCTTGGGCTCCTACTGACTTAAGCGAGATTAATTTCTCAGAAATTTCCAGTGGATCATTAGTGTCTTAATCTGGGTTTACAGAAGATTTTAAAATACATCTTTTTATTCTGTTTTACTCCTGTACAACAATTTTTACACTTTCATGGTGTTGCTAAAGAGCATATGGAGATTTTTGTTTGGGATTGAACATGGAAATAAGAAGATGCAGCCCAATGCCTCGTCCAGAAGGCCATGCTGGTGTAGTGGACTGTGTATAATGAACACATCACATGCACGGTCTTTCCTGTATAATCACAGTTCCCTGCAGGTTGAAGTACAACCCTGGAAATAGCATGCAGTGAAAAGAAAATTAACCAAAAATTCTTCCACTGAAATGTGTAGTACTGCTCTTAATGAAGCAGGAGATTTGTGAGATTTTGGTTTTCTACTAAAGCCTTTTCTCGTACACATTTCTTTTTTTATATATTCTTAATCTGAGCTTTATATAGTCTGTTTAATCATTCTTGATAGAAAACCTGGTCTCCAATCCTATTTGGCTGAAAACCCAAAGCATTACTAGCTGCAAGACTAGTTCCCAAGAGACCATTCCTTCTTCTGCTTACGTATCAGCCTTGAAAGCTCTGCAACAGATTGTAGGCAATTTTAAGCTTGAGATTAACTATGTTTTTGAAAAAATGAAAATGTGTGATGGTTGTTTTAGAACCATTCAGGTTTGGAAAAGTGAGCTCTGTTATTTTCTACAGATAGAAAGTATCAGACTATGCTGGAGCTAAATACAAAGAAGTTTTGGGGAGAAAAAAGTAGGGATTTTTTTTAACCTTTTAAATATGACTTAAGAAATGTCTGATAAATAAACCCTTACTTCAGGAATGTTTTGAATGGATATATAAATATTGTGAGCAAATACAGTGTGTTGCTTTGTTTGTTCACCCTATATTTGCCCTTTATATTTATAGCCATGAATGGAAATTAAAGCAGGGAGAGCACCAGGCACATTTTCAGATCTAACAAAAAGCCTAAATTCCATGAAAATGAGAATTTGCAAACTTCAAAATCAATAAAAGGGGTACCTCCCACCCTTCCCCACTAAAACATGCACACTTTGCACATGATTAAATTACATACCTCATTGCCTCAGAATTTCTAAGTTCAAAGAGAATAGAACATTAAACTGATACGAAAAATATCAGGGGTTATGATAAACATAAATTACCTTATAAATTACAATAAATATATGGTATCTTTAATGTAATATAAAAGACATAATAAATGATAATGATGGACTAAGCAGAGGCTGTCTGGTATGATGGGGTCCATTACAACCACTAAGGATTGCTGGCTAGATTACCCTTCTTCAGTTTTCTGCTGCGTTTGCTGCACCTTCCTCCGATGTTCAAAGTTGGCTCTGATGCCAAGTAAGATGTTAAACCAGCCTAATTCCTGGCCTGAGCCAATCTGGACGTCCTTCTTACAGGCTTCACCACTGAAAACCTACACATTGCCTTCATCAGCTCAACTATTTTGTCACCTAAGTGGGAGATATTTCATTATCTTAGGTGTTCTCAGGAGACAAGAAGACACTAGAAAAAGAAAAGAGGGTCCCATCTGTCTCTCATATGCATATGTCTCTCATATGACATATGTCTCGTATGTCTCTCATAGTCTGTTGGATGGGATATAGTCCTGTTCAAATGAACTAGCTGTTAAAATTGTATTTATCTCCTGAACTGCTTATTGCACAACTTTGTTTGACCATCACTTGCTTTTTCATGCTACTGTCCTCTCTGTACAGTGTCATCGCTGCTCAGTCACCATTTGGTAGGTGGTGCCTCATTCTCCCTCTCATCTCATCCACAAGCTCATGAGGAACGTGAGAGCCACCAACGTGGCACAGACAAGCTGGCTGGATCTCTCCTGCGGGTCATCATCAGCGGAGCTGGGGGATATTAAAGGTCCATTACAACTCTGGATTTACGTACAGTCACATGCATAAAAACTATACAGATTTTTTTTCAATAGCCGCTTAAATAAAGGAAGAAGATTTAAGTCCTTTTATAAAAAAAAATCTTCTAAAGGTGCTTAAAAACATCTGAAGAGAAGTGCAGCAGAAAAAAGATATATAAACAAAGTTTTATATTAGAGACTTCATTGGATTTTACCTTTTAGAGAGTATATTTTTGCCCTTTATGGCAAAAGAGAAATTTTTGGCACCTGATTTTTCCCATGTCACGTGGATATGTTTAGAATTGTTTCACTGTACATGAGGGACTCATTACATTTCAAGGGCTGTGATTATACTTTGGGTCTGTCATAGGCTGATTTACACAGGAATCCAATGGTTTCAGATAGTGTCTTCCTCAAGAAGAATCACACCCTGTCAGAGAGTGGAAAAACATTATCAGTTGGCTCCTGCTCTCTTTGTTCATCCTCTGCACGTGTCCTGGCTACTGATATAACTACAGGTTACAGGAAAGGAAGAATAGAATTTACTTTCTTTTCTCTCAAAGTATAAACATGAGAATTTGCAACAGTCAACTGCTGCATGATCTATCTCAGATCTAGAAAACATACCAACACAACAGCAATTAACAAAGAAACTGGGTAATCAAAGAGCATCTCAAAACTGATTCATCAACTGCAAGCTCTGAATATTTTCAAATCCATCTTGAATAAATATCAACTTCTCTTTAATGTGTGACAATTAAAATCTATATTTTTAAACAGAAGAAATTTCCAGCTTCTGTTAAAAACAAGTAGCAAAAAATATGGACCACTATGGTTGTTTGATCCCAAGAGTCACCCAGTGCGTTTTATATACCAGGAGTTTTTACGAGTGCAGTGTTATTTCGTAGGTAAGGTCAGGAAAAAAAAATGGACATAGTCCATTTGAATTAAGCCTATTTGTATTAGCCTATAACATGAAGGGAAATTGTGAGGCTAATCTATAAGCTTCTAGCAATCTGCTATTACATTAAGTATGATTAATTCAGTTATCTCTTCTTTATTAATTCACCCAATTACATTAATCAACTTTTTATTAATAGAAAAGGTGATTAGGCTTTTTTATCAGAAAAAAGGTCATCTAGACTAAAAACATAATTATGTTTACTCAGAAACTCTTTTGTTCAACAAACTATTTGGCTAGTTCAATCAAAATGCAAATTATACTACTACAGGAGGAAAAAAAGGACAGTACTTAATAGTTCAGTGTTTCCAGGATTGCACAGACCTTGTTGCTGCCAATTTATTTTGGGAGATCTCACTCTTGAAGTTCAATCTCATACATCATGGACTGTACTGCTAAAAGCTTTTCACAAGAGCATCTTAAGAAACAAATCTTCCCAAAAACTTCAGTAGTGCTTAGCTGGCAGAATGCATGTCCCACATACTTTTTCAGTACCCATTGTATAAACCTGTATATCCTATACCTACCAAACAGTAATTTTCTTGGAATTTCTCTCTCTGGTCATGGCCACAGCACAGAAAAACATTAGAAATGTTTAAATATTAGCAGTCTCTTTCCCCAGAAGCTGCCACTTGCTTTCCTGCAAGGGGCTGAAGTTGGTGTGTACTACTCACTCATTTCTCGGTGATGCTGGTGCTGGAGCACCACCTTATAGCTGCATCTCATGTTCTCTCTACTGATGTTATTCACTGCATGGGGCTCTGATTTGGTCTTGCAGTTGGTGTTTGATCTGCCCAGTCTAAGCAGACTGTGGCCTTGACAGCAGTTCTATTCTCTGTGTGTCACAGTGCGTGTCATTGCTTGTCATGAAGGTTCCTGTATATCAGCACACTACAGCAGCAGGACCTGGGCTTTCCTTGGGTTCCTGCACTTATGTCATGACCTGTCCTGCAGAAATCAGTTCCACATGATTAATTTCAACATATTTCTGCTCTTTCTGTACACTTCTTACCAAAATAAATTAAGAGATCAGGGAGGAAATATATGTTTCCATAGAAGTTAGACACCCTTCTTCAAGCCCTTGAGGATTCCAAATGCTTATAGGTTATTTTTGAGAGCTGAGCAAGGTCTTTTTGGATTCTGAGCTTTTCCATTTTAAAACTGAACTTTGGCGTCTTAAAGCAGTATAGAAAAAAATCATAATCTATGGATAGTTCAAAAGAGCAGAACCCATTAAAAAGACAATTGCCTGCCACATCTACAATAATAATTAGGCTTACTGCTGAGCCAAGCATCAAAGAGTAAAATTTCATCCCTCAAGTCCCATGTTCTTCTTCCTGTGACGCTTGAAGAACAAAGGTCTGGAGAGAGAGGGAAAGGAAAGAATTTGCTTCTGGGCACCCACAAGTTCCTACAATCTAAGGAGACAGAGCAATACAACCTCCAGCTTGATCTTAAACCCTGCTGGGAACTATGAACTTGTTACTGCTCTTGGCTCTTCTGTGAAGCCTGATCTGATGGGAATTCTCAAAGCACATCATCTGGGTTGGGCCCTTCAAGGGAAAGGAGCAGAGTAGTCTGCTTTTACAGGCTGGCTTCACTGTCAACTTCTCATATGTATGCTTGTATCTCCATTTCTGTCCCTTCATCCTTGCCATCTTTTTCTCCCTCTCAATTTATCACCTCAGATATCAGCCTCAGCATGCCTGTGCTGGGCCACACCTGTAATCGCTTTAGTATATTTATTAGTCTCTCTGGAAACAGTTCAACAGACTATTTAAGTATGCCTTTTGACAGAGCATGATCTTGAGCACGATTAAAAAGTGAGGAAAATTTCCTTCAGTAGGAACCTTTCTCCCTGTCACTGCTCCAGCACCTGTTTTAGTCTTTTGTTAAGCATGCATTGTAAAAGGAACTGAACTCCAGCCCTTTGCCTTCACAGGCCCTGCACTTATCTGTAATGGCTCCCCTTAGGAAGTCAGTCCATGCAAGGGGAACCGTGGAAGTAGAGCTTAATGGGTGTCATCTCAAAAAATACAAATAGCCTAGTAGTTATTTCAGTCTGAACTGGGTATATGAATCCACACAGTAGAAATTCACTAGTGACCAGCCTCTGTGATATGCAGTTGGGCAACACTTTTCAATGAATTTATCCTCTGGTGAATTACATTGGCTCTTTGGAATCAATAAATCTTGCCTGAAATCTGGGAGACAGGGAGATAGAGACGCTGTTTTACGCAAAGAGATTTTAGTTTGTTCGAAGACTCTAGATGGTATAGGAAGGTTAGTTTTGTTACTCATATAAATGATGTTTACTGTTGTCATTGCTGCAAGTAAAAATACCTTTCATTTGCTGGGTAAATGCAAAGTCAACATTTTTGGTCCTGGTGCGTGTATTTACGTGTCAGTAATGTCATTATAAACCACCATGAACTTCAGATTTCTTCAGTAAAAAGTCATATTTTGCTCTTGCAAGATCGCTTGGAGCAAACCCAAGATTTTACTTAAAAAGAAGCAAAACTGAGGACAATGCTTTATCACTTTTTTGCTGCAACACTATAAGACTGAGGTTAAGCTTGGCTACTTTTATGCCACTGATACTTTGTGGTGATTTATAATTCATCGTCTCTAATGGAACATGAATATTGCTGTCACACTCTGTTCTGCCCCCCTGTAGGCATGCATGGTTTAAAACTCACCACTTGGAAAGTAAATCAGAAGATCCAAACTCTGAAATGACATCCTTAAATTAATATTTCAAATATCTGTGTCTGAAAGGAAAGAGAAATTCTTGTCTCTTGGTGTGTCAAGTCCTTCTGATACCTTCTTCTTAGTAAATATCACTTCATTGTACTGAAGGGTATAAAGAACGATCAATTTTTATAGATCAAACATTTTATGCATCTCGCACCCAGTTTGTTCAAGACTGAGATCCAGTGGATCCCATATGAGTTCCAAGAGATTGGTATGAACTTTCCTACTTACATCAATTAAACTTTGCCAAATCATGCACAAAACCCCCAACTGTTTTATCACCAAAGAGCTTTTGACGACATGGATCCCGATCTCTTTCTAGTTTCTTTCAGGAGTTAATGTTTTATAAAAACAATTAGGGAACATTTCAGAGAATAAAAGTGTTAGAAAAGAACCCATTGATTCAAGTTGTAAGTAATCTTGTAGTGTTTTTCTCAATACCCAGTGCAATAGATCTTCAGTCTATTGCTGAGGTTCTCAGCTGCTATAATCGTACCTCATACACACAAAGTAATAATATGTCATTATATATATAATATTCATAAAATTATTCATATCCTTCAGGATGTAGACTGACAGTCCCAAAGGCCCTGAGAACCAAGGCTTTGTATAAATATAGCAATGTGAGAGCTGTCAATACACAATCAACAAGGAGCACCATGTGGGAAGAGTATCTGCAGTCATCATGTACTTGGGGCATTTATTCTCACTGGCCACATATCTAATGTCACTTTGATGAGGAAAAAGAGTTACCAGTGATATTCACACCAAAAACATTAGTGTGGGTCACAGCATAACTTACAAGAGATGAGAATCAACAACTCCAGCCATCGAAACCAATGTCTGGAAGCAAACTGACACACTAGGTGGTAGAAGAGGACATGTGGATGAAACCCAGTGTAGTCTGTAGTACTTAGGCATACCTAGGAAATGAAAATGCGGCCTGTATTAGACGTTCATTTGAAATAAAAGATTTACAACTTGGTGTAGTATAACATTCACTTTGGCAATTTAATAAAACCATTGTCATTTTAAAGATGAAAACAGTTCTTTGCTGTTGATATAGAATGAATTCTCCCATCACACACACCAATTTCTCCTCCTGATTTGTTGTTCCTTTATTATAGCAAAACAGCCATCTTTATCTTAGTTATCATTTGTAGAACTGTAGGGAACAGAAACTGACCTCTCCTATAAATATCCTTTTACTAATAGTTCTGGAATTAGTTTTAAGGTCTGCTTCTCTGGCAGATACAGCTGAATTCAGTTGAAAAAAAGGGAAACTGAAAATCAGTCCTAAAGAGGGAGTGACAGACCGGTGATATAGGAAATGATGACTGAGCATAAACTTGGAAGTGACATGGGCATATGAAACCCATTTGCTGGGTCTCTTCGCTAAAATAACACCTTTGTTAAGGGTTATTTGTGACAAATTCGTGGTATTTCTGAAACTCTCCTTTGTAAAATAAATCCAGGAAGGACAATTTAGTCAGACATAGCAACCTGTAGTACATGCCATTCTGGAATACTTTATATATTCTTAATCTACTTTTTTCTGCCATATATAAATCTTGGCTCACCTAAGTTAACAAATAGAAGATGTTTCATTTGATTTATATGATGAACAGGTAATTTCTTATGCTAAGCAGATGTGCTTTTTCTTTTTATTCTTTTCCTTTTTTCTTTTTTTTTTTTTTCCTTTTAAATAAACAAACTCTACTCTACTTTTAATTCTTTCCATACATTTTTCTCAGGGATTATAAGGACCTAAGAAGCATTTCTGTCTGTTCTGGAAAAGAGATACATGCATCAGTTCTTCTTCCTTCTGTGGTTGGAGGTAGGATAAAGTAATATTTATCCAGCCTTTTGGACTCAGCTTTTTATCCCTTATTCCTGATATTTTACATCACCATACTTTCTTCACTGCTGCTCCATCTCGCAGGCCCAAGAGGGGATTAAGCAGACTCCACCAGGGATGATAAGAAAAAGGAAGAAATCTCTCCCAGATGAAGTTATTGGCAAAATTCCCGCTACCTTCCAGTGAGAGCCAAGATTTCACTGGCAGTATTTTGCCAAGCTCTCTGTGAGTTGTCCAGTGGAATTCATCTGTTTTAAGCTGGTCTAAACCAACACACAGGTTGGTCTTAAATTCTCACAATTCTGAGGAAAATAAAGAGCTACCACTGCAAGGCATAACATTTAACCATAAATCAGGCCCCAATTTTCCTCTGATTTCTGCAAATTTACCTCAGATATAAAGCCACAAGAGTGCTCTTTGATCCAAGGTATTAACTGTGGTGGGAAGCCCAGCAATACTGGTCTGCTTTGCACGTGAGCCGATTGAACTAGCATTGCATTTTGCTACCTAGACAAGCATAAGGACTCAAAAGAAAAGCATGTTGGCAATTCAGAGCAATCCTTTAGAAGTTCACCAGGATTTCCAGCAAGACGGATTCCTAATTCTTTTTCCATCGTAAGAGGATGGTAACTGGTAGGACTTATAAATTAAGCTAATATTTTTAAAAATGGACACTTTTCCAGTTTTGTTTCAAGTCTGGTAACAACCAAGGTGGTGTTATACCTGAGAGTTATGAACACATGTAAAATTGTTGGTATGAAACAGGCTTTGTCTACCTTTAAAAAACAGCAGGTGATATAGTGGCCTTTCCTGCTTTCAAGTCACAGGAAGCTTAGGGCTACTTTTTATTTTAAGTCAACACTGTTACCTAAAATGTGCCACCAGATATCTCAAGAAGTCCACGCTGATTGCAGAAACAGGTCAGATTATTTATTGGCAGTAGCATTCATTGAGTGCTATCTCCCTATAATCCAGCAAGCAAATGGCTTTCAACAGCTTTGATTTATGCATATCTGATTGTTTTATGTAACATTTGGCAAACCCAATTTAAAACCACAGACTTCTTGTAAACCCTCTATTGTTCAGATGTGACTGAGTAACCAAATGACCAAGTCTTGCATTTAATACTGTATTCTGAAGCCTAGAAGAAAATTATTGTAAAAATCAGTCAAAAAAAAATCTGTAATTATATTTGCCTTAAAAATGAAAACATGAGTTCTGCAACACTGCTACCACTTCTCATAATAATTGCATTTACGAATTGCACTTTTGTTTTCTTCCATGTGGCTCCCTGGCCAAACTACACTACCGATTTTTGCTTATCCTCTTTGAACACTGATTTTATTCTTCTTGTAGCATTTAAGTCTTTGTAATTTCTGGATCAAGTGAATGCTTGAAGTTACAAAAGCCCACCTTCTTCATTTCTCAGTCTTATATTTTGAGTAAAACCATAAGGGTAACCCTCCTTTAGCACATCCATAATGGAAAAGAAAAACAAGGAAGAGATCACTTCAGTAATTCAAGTTCAAAGAGTAAAAAAACCACAATTTCCTAAATCGAAATTATTTTTAGTGTTGCATTGTCTATGCAATCTGTAGCATCCAAAGTTTCAAAATGGGTGCATGTCAGGCACTGATCACTCAATTTGATCACTCAAGTTACTTTTTTCCTAATTTTTGCTAGGAACTTTATATTAGTTAGCAATGTACACATTCTACATTTTTATGCCAATTGTGAAATACATGGATAGAAATTTATCTAACACAGAAAATACTAAGCCTTCATTCATGTCACTTTTCTGAGGACAAAGGTAGGCACTGTACAGCCTTAGAATAACTCTGTTTATGTGGATTATAATCTAGCTGTCTTTCCTCCCCTCAGTTTTTGCAAAGCTGTAGCCTATTGAAAGCAATTCTCTATCGATAGCTCGTTCTGAATTACGGTTCCTCCCAAGACTTAACAACTTATTTTCATATTGCTTTCACACTTTCTGATTCATTAAAATACAAATTCAGCCCTCAAAATAGAAACTTGAGCTTTCCAAAGAAAACGTGTGAATAGCCTTAAAATATGAATGTAAAAGACTTATTCATAACACCACTGGCAAGATTCAGTTCCTGTTCCTAGACACTTTTTTAAATCCAGAACTTTTGATCTGACGAAGTTCCATTAGTACAAAACAAACTCTCTGCCAAATAGTGTATTCCATGACTAAAAGTATGAAATATCATATTTATTGAGATCACAGAACAAAATACGCACCTTTGTTTATCCAGTGTTACTTCTTCAATATTTATATTGAAATGTGAAAGAGTAATAGACATTATCCATTCCTGTGACCTGCTGAGAGATTTCAGACCTCACCTGGGCAGTGCACAATGACAGTGTTGGTGCCTCAGGCTCACTCACAGCATCCCGAGATGATTTCTGCATACTCCTTTGTGTTGCACTGGCACTCACACCTCCTCCCCACAAAACAGCTGCAAACTGCTCCAATACACAGAGAACAATTAGTGGTCTGCTCCAGGTGAAGCCTATGGCTTGTATCCTTGCCCTTGTTTACATTCTTAAAGGCACCAAAAAATAATAATAAAGCTCCACTCACCTTGAATATCCAAAACTGTTAAGTCACCAGCTTTGAAGAGTGAAATCTCTTTTTATATATATATATATATATACATATATATATACTTTGTTTTAGGCAGCCTTGAAGACCTCATCATAAAAAGGAGACAGAGAAAGCAGTTATTTTCTCAGGACCCACTTAAGTGCAAGTAAATTCCCTTTATATCTGTGTGTCTCTTTACAAATATTGTGTCAGCTTCTCAGTATGAACTTCCAGTTTTGACTAGTATTTTAAAGATTAACAAAACCTTCCAGCCTTATTGTATAATCTGTATTACTAATGTCAATAAAAAACAGTTAACAACGAGCTCAAATAACTGATTGTTTAACAATTCAGTGAAAAAGAAAAAAAAAAACAAACAGCTACAATAATAGGTTCTTCTTATAACCCCTATTATCTTCCCATAGATCCATAATATTTTCCTATACATACTTTACTGTAGTAACTAGTAGTCCATTTTACCATCTAAATCTTGACTTACAACAGGCATTAAGGCTTCTTTCCAGGGAGCTAATGCATCGTTCCCTTCCAGGGCCAGTACTGCCTTGGAGCTGTTACTGAGTTAATTCGTCCTCTGGAGATACTGCTTCATGATCTGAGCTGAACCACAGCTCCTTGAGAGCTGGCATTACCAGATGTGAAATAATAAGTTCATGGGAGAGAAAGAAAAGCCTCAGGTATTAGCTTTGGCAGACATATTTTGAGCCCAACCACATGAGTGACAACCAGAATGCTGCACCTCAAAGGCACAAAGCACAAAGAATGGAGCCGTTTCCTAAAGGTCCAGTGCTGATGGAGCAGCTCCCAGACACCTGCATGCGTGGGAAGGGGCACTGTGGTGTGTGAGGAGCATTACCACACCACTTTTGGTACGGCACATTTACCACGGGGTAGGAACCTCAGAGAGTTCAATGGAAGGTTGAAGGCACTCTCTTTTAGGCTGACATGATGATTAATGCCTGTACTGGCCACAGTAGATTCACACTTAATTTACACCTGTGTAAACAACTGGAGACACAGCCAGAAGGACCTGATCCTACTGGAGCATAACCACTTTGGCAGGTTTGTCCGATGTCAGTGGCAGCATGCAGCAGTAAGGTCCTGACTGTTTTAATAATAATGTCTCTAAGCCCCTGGAAAGTTGCTTTAAAAGAAAAAAAAGCAAGATATCCATCATTTATTGACACTGTGATATTCTCTATTCTCTTAGCAACCCACAGAGGGGCTACAGCTATATTTCAGCATGGAGAGAGAGAAAATTATGTGATTTTCCAAAATCCTTGCAATTTTATTCCACTTATAATAAATGGATAATCTACAGGAGACTGTTGTAATCCAACTTGGTTTTTAAAACAAATCCAGGGACCCAAATTTCAACAGCATGCCTCTTGTTTTACACACTCTCAGCAAGGTATTCGATAACCTGTGTTTCAGAGCCCCCCATTCCTTGGTCTCTCTGGGCCATATGCTCTGGGCTCTCAGCCCTGCCCAGTCCTCCTGGCTGAATTCACACTCATTATCCACCTTCAGCCTCTCACCAACAGCAATGACAAAACAAATGCAAAACTGTAAAGCCTCTTTGTGTCTCTGTCTTTCAAATATTCATCTCTGTACTCTTGTGAAGCTGTGGTGTTCCTTTTGTGCTGCTTCTTCCTTGGTCCTTGTCTGTCAGATCAATGCATTCACTAAGGAAAGCTTCTCTGTCCAGATGATGAACAGACATCATAAAATTGTTATATTTGACAGTTCTTATTACAGATTTTATACGGTGGCTACATTTCTGCCACAGAAAAGACTCAAAAGACTTTTCCTGATGTACAACCTTTCCAACAAGAGGATGAATGTAATTAAAGTGTATTTTCTAGAAGTCTCCACTTTGTTAAAAGATGAATCCAAACCTCATTCCTCGCATTCCCTTAGTTTTATGGTAATTTTGAGTAGAGTGAAGTGGGCAGCAAATATCTTTACAATTGTTTTATATTACTTGGATAGATAATTATCTAGTTGTGCCAACAAATGCATACTTAGCTTTCAACCAGTGAAAGAAATTATATGCATTTCTAGAAATAATTGTATGCAGATGAAAGAGCAGGAGTAAAATTTTGAGAGCCAAACTGAGATACCTTTGAAAAATCAAGAACTTAATTCTTCTCACCCCTCAAATTTAAGATTAAGTTTTAGGATGAAAAGTTTTATATTCTATAAATACCTTTTCATATTCTGTGTAAGTCAAGAAAATTTTGAAGCTGGAAACTCTGCAGTTATTTGGGGGAGAAAAATTTCCCCTTTCTAGGGAACAATACTCACGACCGTAGCTTAGCCCCTTGGAAACACTGTAGCTTGCCTTTGGCACAGCACAATGAATATTGCTCTTCTCCACTTTTAAAATGTCAGCCAAATTCCTGGGAAATTTGTAAAGAAAAAAAAAAAAAGACCCTTGAATGGCTATTCTGCCTAAGTTGCCCCTGCAGCACTTATCTTCTGAGATCTTGCCTGGGCTGTCTGCAGGTGGGGTAACTTCTGTCTATCTCACAGTAATCATTGTGGTATGTTGGAATGAGTTAAATCCAAATGTCTTCATCTTAGTTTTCCACTCCTTGCAATACTCATCTCTCTGCACTGCAGAGAATGGTGAAAAAGGTAAAAAATCCACAGCCTCTGATGTCCTAAATGTCACCATATATTTAAAGTATCTCGCTGTGTGCTCGTTGCTTACAGACTTGGAAATATCCCCATACGGACACCACAGTGGCACTCCAACAGGACAGTTCTCAATGTTATTCATCACTGATCCAGTGTATCACTACTCCTCAAATTATAAGAGACCAGCCCACAATTCTGTCACTAAAAAATACGTGACCCAGATGTCTCTATCATTGTGGCAAAATGCAGTACATGTCTTCAAAAGTCATTGGACAAGCATAGGTGGTGTTTTATTATTTGAATAATAATCATCACATCCACAAGCTTATCTATGTTTTAAATCATCAATAAAATACATCTTTTTAGGGAAAAATGGGGAAAAATGGGAATTTTTTTTCACATCCTTTTTGTAAAGAGAGAGAACATCATCTCCTGCACTATCTTGACACATCCTTTTTCTAGTAAGACAAATAAGTGAAACAACAGAATATAAAAACTAGCTTAAAAAAATTTCAGTGACCAAATCAAGCCTTAGGTGAAAAATTCTTCTATGTAACAACATATGGATTATCCCTCAAGTGGATATATTTGGATGTACTAGATGCTAAATGAATAAACAAATTCACATTAAAATCTTATTTCTTGACATGTTGCCCTTAAAAAAGAAGGTGTCATGCAAAAAATTAGTTATACTCAAAACACAGTCTCTTAGGCGGAGAAGATGCAAAAAATGCCAGCCCATGGCTTGTTTATGACAGTCAAAGACAGGTGTGGGTAATGAATTATTCTGTGTGAATCAGCAGAGTAAGAAAGAGCCAGGGCTCTCTGTGAGTCAGGGCTCCTCTCACCTGTCACAGGTACCACCTGGAGATTTGACATCCCTGAACTCATTTGCACACAATCCTCTCCCATAGCTCCTTCCAACAGACACAGAGCACGTTTTTCCTGCCACCTCAGGTGAAGTGCAGATTTGCTATGTCATTTACTCATTCCTTCCTCCCCAAGGTCTTGTTTCACTGGTTTTGAAGAGAAGCATTCCTGCTACATACGGGCCAGATTTATGACTAAATTTGGGCTGCTGTGCTCCCAAGTGTGGAAAAAAACAACACAGTTTTCAAAGCCGTGAGATAGGGAGCAGCAGAGACAGGCTCTAGGCAGCAGGAGTGAGGTAACATTTACATGTGGCAGCACCTTTGCCAGTTTATAAAAGTCTTGCAGTTCCCAACTTTTTATTTAACATGGAAGTTTTCATATACCTATGGCTAACACTAGTAATCTGAAATAAAATTACTTGAAGCATATTTTAAGAATATCTAAATCAACCTAATAGTTGTGGGGTTGATTTTTTTGTTGTTGTTGTTTTGTGAACTTAAGGCAAGAAATGGAGTGAGGAACATAAAGAATAGAACATAGTACAATAAAGGTGGAAATCACATCATTACCTCTCTCTCTATATATATAAATAGATGCTGGCACAGGAACTGCAGAGGGATAATTGGTGTCACTTGCTTTCTGTTCTGGGCAGTCTGGAAAGGTTAATCATGATTAGCAGATGTTACGTACTCAGTGCCATCTTAGCAAGTGTATATGCAAACATATACATATAGTAGTTGTTTTTTTAAAGTGCTAAAATGCAGGATACTGGTACAAAATAAGAATATATTTCATGCAAAGTAAAAATACATAAGTATATTGTTCAAGACTGTTGTGGGTTGGTTTGGGGGTTTTTAAAGTTAATATAGCTTAATTAAGATGTGGTTGTGAAAGTAAATCATGACCATTCTTGAAATACAGTATTTTTGTGTAAATCCATTAGAGCACATAACCATGATAAAATCTGAGCATCACGGAGTAATTAACAGACTCTGGTGTTGCAATGAACATCCAAACAGCACAATCATGCAAACAGGAGGTTTCTTACCCATCCTTGTCTGCAGGCAGTTTAAACAGGATGCGACTCCGGAAAACCACCAGATTGCACAGTCCAAACAGTCCTGCTTGCTACCAAGGGGTTCATAATGTGCTGTGCCTGCAAACTGGCATATAGATACATCCCTCACACTGCTCCACTCACACCAGTGAATTTACGGCAAGGTTGAATTTAGGATAATATGCCTAAAGTCCACAAGAGAAAGTCCAAAGCACTGGAAAAAATGAAGAATGCCCACTTTAGGGACAGTATTGCTTTACCTACTGAATTATCTCTGTTAAAGCAATATCACTAATACAGTAAAAAGTTAGAGTTCAGAAGCCTTGCAAGGACTTGTCCTAATTCCTAACCATTACCCTCAGCAACTGTGTATATTAGATGAATTTTATCCCACATGGAGAATCAATACCCTTTGATTCTGAATTTGCAGAGCAGAATTTAAGAGCTGTAGTCTGTTTCCCACATGATAGAAGACTAAATATTTCCATCAAGATTGCCTAGTCTGAGTGATATTTTTTTGTCACTGCATTATAAAACCTCTAAAATATTCGGAACTTTAAATGTTTCACAGTGCTGAAAGTATCCCTTCTGGATTTACTGTGACATCCCAGAACCTTTCATAGTCTTCCAGCCACACAATGCAGAATAGTTGGTCTTCCTGTGCACATCTAAAAATATTATTCACAGCTGTGCTTGGACACACATTTTAGGACTGCTACAGACAGGGCTGGATGTAGCTGCCTGTGGCTGCAATGTGGGTGGGAGGCCATACAGAGACATTTATCATAAGAGGAAACTCTCCCATTCTCTTTTTTATTTCCTTAATTTTTTCATAGATTTATATAGGACACATGAAAGGTGCTCTAGTTAAAACATCTTTAGTCTTCAAATTTCCAGCAATGCTAACTCCCCATCTGACAAGCTCCAGCTCACTTTCTCAGGCTGTATTTTGCAATATAACCTGCAACAGCAGTTTTCTTGTGTCCCCAAGTCCCTGGGTTTTGGGGCCTCAGAGATCCTCATAAATACTTGGGAAAAATAAAAATAACAACAGAACTGTAGAAGGTCTAACAGTAAACTAATTTACTACTAAATCTCTGTACTTGGTAGATTTTGAAGAATGCATGTGGTCAGTACCTAGAGTACCCACACTGTAGGATGTTCTATACCTGATCTGGGAGACCCCTATGGCAAAAACTGTGTAGCATTCTGTACTTCTTTATAAAGCAATTAATTCATAACCTACACTGGAATCAATTTCAAGAGAACAATTTCAAGATATGTCATGGCATTTTATCAAGTCTTATCCGATTGAGGTTCACACAATAGTCAATTACCACAACAATTATTTAGCATTTGTTCACAGTGGGCATAGTTCCCTGATAGTTGTAACTTAATCAGGAAACGACCAGTTGGGTTTTTTGGATGTCTTTTACAAGCACACTAAAAGTGTTCTTCCTCAAGAGAGATTTTAGGCCGTAGGAATACACTTGATGGTTAAATAGGAAACTCTATCTGTAACATCAAGTTCTAACTATTGCATCATTTGGAACACTGACTAAAAAACTGCAACACATTAAACCTCTGCAAAAGGAAACTTTTTGTCATATACACAATATCAGAAAACAAAATATAGAGGTTACTAGCTATATTTCTACCACATCAAATTTCTTGCCTGTTTTGCTTCTATAGAAGTAACTGAGAAATAACACACTGAGGTCCTGGGAAATAGCCCGGTACTCTCCAAGAAGCTCCACTGGTACATTTCAACTCTGATCTACAGAGAAAAAGAGCACCTGAAAATAAAAAAGTTAACCAGACATTCACTGTATTAACACTTCTTCTCTATTTCTTTGTTAAGTGGCTCTGGAAAGCCAATGCCACAGCAGAGGAAGGAGTCTCCTTTTCCCTCTTTGCCTGCCCAGCACCATCTCCTTTGGTATCTGTGCCAGAAAGGTGTCCCCATCTGCAGTGCTTCTGGCTACTCCTGACACACTGTGTCCTCCCACAGCCTGTTTGCTCTTAAGTACCTAGTGAAGTGATTCATATGACTGATAAAACTCCCTTTTCCATTAGGAGAAACCATGAAACGTAGAGCAACCTGGAACTTGCCTGACAAAAATGAATCAATGGATAATTGTGCTTACACTGGAAAGGAGCAATTAGTCAATTCCAGCATGCACATTTATTTGCAAGAGTAGATTATGTAGGCAAAGCAATCTGTTAGGCTCTGCTTTCTGACTTTCTGTTGGGATTTGCCTTCAGACTTACCTGTGTGCATTTCAAAACACTGCCAACTTTGATAACGAAAATAGCAAGTAAACAATGACAGAAATTGGCGCCACAGGAACATTCTTTATGAAAGAAGCACGTGGATGAAGCTATAGTTTACCCAGCACCTGGCACCTAAGCCTCCTGTGTGTAAGTTCGTCCTCTCACATTACTTTCAGTCTGCTTCCAAATCAACACATCTTGAATAGCAAGACCTGAGACAAAAGAGAGGTTTGGCTCCCTGCAGAAAGACTGAGGTCCCCAGCTGCCCACTCATTGGGGTGCATGAAACAGTCAGCATGAAGGGGTTTGAAAGTCCCGAGGAGATGTGCCTTTCTACAGTAAGGCATAACCTTGTCAAGAAAGTATTTGTTGGTTTTGCATAAATGCAGGCTAGTGACAACAATCCAATGAAATCAGTGGTTATGAAATTTACATCATTTTTGTGAGCAACTTTTGTGAACCATTTCTATCAAGTAAGCGAAAAATATTCAGCGTCTATCCAACGGACTTTCAATAACTACTGAAAATTTCTTATTGCAATTAAGTTTCTCTGTGAACCTCTTCTTTCTAACGGAAGTAAACCATGCAGAGTTCAGACTCACAGAAGTCAACTCCTTGCCAAATCCACATCTGAGACACTGAATGATGATCTGTTCCAAAGTATCCGGCTATGACTGTGGGAGAATGCAAGATACAATACAATATGAAGGCACTTTTTGATTTATAGATAAAAATGTGGACTATGCATAATTCTAAGTGCTCTTTACATTGATTTTATGTTCTTGTATCCTCTCTCTTTCAAAGGGTGAGTGTCTTTAAAATACAAAACACTTGTAAAAGCAATGATTTTTAAAAGGGTAACATGACATTAACCTAATCTTTCCTGTTTAATCAGCAGACAGAGCAAATGGGATATAACATGACTGTCCACATCCTCTGTGGCTTGAGCTCAGGAAGAAAGATGATAGGGAACATATTGGTGAAGGGGGAAAAAAGGAAACAAGACTTTTTATGCACAACGCACAGCTCTGTTATCAGGATGATTAAAGCCATTTACTGTAAAATAACAGCCTTCCAGATCCTCCCAACATCCTGAACTCATTCTGCTGTTCGGTGGTAATTAGATGGGTTTCAAATGTTTTAAAATATAAGCCTGTTTATGGAAAAATGTTCTGCTAATCAAGATGTCTTGGTGCATTTGGTACAAGTTTTCATTTCTATTGCTTCCAACATCTGTTATATAGGGGAGCCAACAGTTTTGCAAAATCATAAGTAATACCTCTGCAACTCCAGCTTGTTACAGCTTAAAGCAAAACATCAAAGAACAGAAAATTCTATAAAAAACAAGTAAAGATAAGGTGGCTATCAGAATTCTCATTTTCCTTGCATCCATGTTAGAATTTCAGGGAGTGGGAACATGCCTCTCTTTGTGCAGGTCTGGGTTCATGTCCTCCAGGACATGTTGAAGAGTCAGCATAGCTCTCCTGTAGCCCTGAGAAGAATTCTGATCTTTTTTAAAAGAAACTTTAGAAAAAGAAAACAGCAGAGCTACCAGCAGGACTGGTTTTAGATTGCTTCTTTCCTTTTGCTTTCCTTACAAGTCAGAGCTTACAAAGGAAATTTTCTGGTGGCAAAAAAATTACATGGTTTTCATTTCATTTTCTCTTATTGGTATTCTTATTCCAAGTTTTCCTAGTGCTTTGAGGCACTGAACTGTTGGTCAATGCCTATTGATTACAATTCCATTTTTGTCTATTCCATCACTCATTTTGCTGTCCCAAACACCTTTGCAAATGCAATCTGCTACTTTCCACACCGTGGTAAGGAGATGATACCTGTCCTCTGCAGCCCTGTGTGCCAGCTCGTACTGGTGAGCTGTGCTTTCTCACACAGATTGGGACCTCTACTGCAGGGCCATGCCATCAGCCCAGTCGTGTTTCAGAGTTGCTTTCCCAGGGCACCGACCCCTGCTCAGGAATTTTGGTCAGCAGCTCAAAATTAGAGCTCAAAATTGGGGCTCCACAATGTCAAATATACTCCTTGGGTTTTGACAATGAGTTTTTTATAACTAATATTTTGATACCATTTTAAAAGAAATACAAATATACCAAATATTATTACCCATACTAATGATTTGGGCATGGATGGCAGGACCCTGATTGTGCTAATAGACCTCACTGTCTTTTCCTAGTAACTTCTGGGCCTCTCCCCACCCTGTCTATTGCCCAGGAGTGCCATTTCACCTCAGCCTGAGGCTGTCAGTCCATGCTGTGGTGACACTGCAGCTGTGCCAGTCTCCAGCCCTACCTCTGGCCCTGCCTTCACCCTAATCTCTGAGGAGCCTGCCTAAAGTGTGAACTCTTTGGGTGTACCCTGTAGCTATGTCTCAGCCTTGCCTTCTTTTGCTGCTGTTGGGTTTCTCTGTATGGACAGCAGACCACTCACAGTGCCAGGGGCTGCCAGTGAACCTTGTTGACGCAGCACTTGCAGTGACTGCATGCTCTGGAACTGCATCCCATGGATAAGGGTCACCCTTAGCTCCTAGCCCCCCAAGGTACCCTGGCAACACACAAGCTACAAGGGGAAAAAAACAGCTGGAGGTGCCTTGGTATATGCAGATGCATTGTGGAAATAGTTCATCAGTGGGAAGATTTAGGAACTAGAATACACCTTTTGAAGGAGGCAAAACTTGATTAGCAGGCTTTAAAAGCAGAAACTTTGCTGGAAGGATTGTAATGGCACAATACAGATGTGTGCATGCTTAGTACACGTGGTGGAGGTTCTGCCTTCTCCAGAGCCAAACAGAGCTTTAAGTTTCAAGGAAGTGTGGATTTCTTTACATGCAGTTAAGGGATGAATCCTTCTGCAACCCTGTAGCATGATACAACCTGCCAGGATTAGGTGGCAGCCATCTGCTCCCTAATTGAGCCTGGGTGTAGTCAACTGCCAGGCAAAGTGAATTACCTACATCACTAGAGCCCAATGAAACTCAAAGCCAGTGCCTAGAGTGAACTACACAGCCGAGGCAGCTCAAGCCAGATCACCTCATCAAATCCTGTCTCCGCACACAGCCACTGATTAATAAGGGCAGCAACCCATCACAGACAGCTCAAGGAAGGCAACCATCACACACCCACTGGAAGCTTTGAATCCACTTAGACAAGATATTTTATGAGCGAAAAACACATGACGTGGATGTGCCAGTGCAAATATCCACACTGCATCCTAGGGCTTAAAAAGTAGAATCATTCACTGTGACCATTTGTTTCAAGACTGAACAGATAATAGCTGCATTGTAGTAATTCCTGAGTCTTTAGAATGCTTCTAATCAAAAAAATTACACAAGGGAACAAATGGATGCAGAAGCAGCAAGAGACAAATCAAACAACACTTTTAACATTCTAAATCAGACATGCCTATAGAAGATGCTCTGCATTTAGTAAATTTGGATAACAGTCTCAGGTCTTCTGATTTACAAAGAATTTGGTTTCAAAGTAGATTCAGTTCATATTAATAATAATTGACATTAACCTTCTAGGGGCTGCAGTGCTTTTTCCTACCATCCATAAAGGCAAAACTTGATAGCCTCTGAACCTCAGGGTTTTTTGGAAAAGATATGTCAACCTTTTGCTGTTTTCTTTTGGTAATGCTGGATATCTGTTTCTCTTAAACAAATCAAACCAAATGCTGCAAACTCTGAGTTTTGGTTCCCCTACTGGGCACTAACATGAACATGAAATTCTTGTTTGTTACAATTTCAGAAAGTTACCATTCAGATTTTCAAGGCTGCTTGGTATGCTTATCGCTCTCTGCCTCCCTTGTTCTCATACCTTTCCTTAAGTTTTAGTTACAGTTTGCATCAAAGATACACTGCAGGGTTAGATGGACCTTGGCATGACACAGTTTGAGTAATTGAAGGAAAGCGAATTTCTGAAACAGATTTGTTATTCATTCAGATGCACATAGCTTTAAACATAATTTCTGTTCAAGTGGAAAGCTCACTTTTTTCCCCCTTTATCTTTTATTCAGAAGGTTACTTACCTTGATGTTTTCACTAGAATAAGTATTTTGAACATTTCAGCAAGGACTCTTGAAAAAGTTTAAATTGAGCCCGCTGAATAACTTAGTTTAGGGTATTCATCAATATGTTAAAAGCAGTAATCTTAATAATCATATGTCCAAGATGGAATGAAACAGGCCAGAAAAGAGCATCATAGAGGGTGTAACAAATATATTTTCCAGAAGAAAAAAAGAAGGGAGGTGGGTGTGAATTGAACTACAGCACTATATTGAGGTGTCAACAATACCAATATTGGCAACAATTTCCCTGCATGTTCCATTGCAGGTGGAAATGCCTTTGGTTTAAGTAATTTGGGAATAGTTTCTGTTTGATTTAGACAGAGGGGCTTTGCTAGACTATTGGCAAAAGGAAGAACAATTTACATTTGTGTTTGGTCATTAGCGAGACTTCAGCTGATGCACAGTTTGGAGTGATGCTTCAGCAGGTACATGCAGGTGGATGGCATATTCACCGAGAGGGAACACCAAGCACAGGAAACAGTAGGAGGGCAAGTGACATTGTGAAACAGCTTGCAGAAATGCTTTTCTTAATTTTTGATGCCAAGACATATTCTCTCCAATTTCACTATTGCTCATATGGATAATTTCCTCTCTGAAATCTAAATCAGTTCAAAGCAAAGAGTAGTTGCCAACTTCAGGTAACAGATAATAGATCTGCACCAAGAACCTCAATAGATCAATGCCATTTTAAAATGACTACTGGGACACAAGTGACCCTGTCACATGGTTATACAAGAAGAATCTGCCAGCTAAACGAAACTATTTGTATTTAAATGAAATTACTTCTTCCTTATCAATGATGTTTACAAGAGATAAGCAGTGATCAGAGCACTTTCTGTCTGCATGGGAATCCTAAATTTCTCTACTGTTTTGTAGATGTTCCGGTGACACCAAATGGTTAATGGAAAAGACATTATGTTACTTCGAACTTTTGTCAGACAGATTTGGAATATCCATAGGTCCTTTTATTCAATTAAAAATTTACCGTTTTTATTTTGTTTTCTTTTTCTCTTTTATCGGGTACACTGTAGTTCTGGAACAAGCAGTCTAACAGCCCTTTGTTTGTTCTAGTGCATATCTCAGCTCTCTGTTCCTACATGACTTTAATTTACCTATCAGTACAAAATGTTTGATTAAAATAGACATGGGTGGGTGTGTGGCAAAATTGCACTTAAAACAGCAAACTAAAATGGGGTTAAGAAAAATTATGTCCTTATGATTAATTGCAGTACTTTTTTATTTGATGTGAAGTACATGCTAATGACTGCTTTTAACGTATTCCTGTTGCGTCCTCTTTATTTATCTGTCCACAAAGTCATTTGATTGAGTAACTGCTGTGAGTGGGGCTTTATATAAACATACTCTACAAAAAGAGAGGAATAGGATTACTGTAAGGTTCTTAAAGTGGCAGATTCTGGCAGTGGCAGTGCAGCAAAAGCAAGAAATTGTGTACATGAGCCTTTAATTGTTCTGCCCATTCATTTAACAGATATTGGCACAGAAGTTCCATTCTGCAGACTGTGGGAGTTTAAATTATGAAAAGAGTGGGTTCAGTCCGTACTGTACATGAAAATCTTTAAGTAAGCCATTAACCAGATCTTCCAACACCTTTTTCCAACCCCTGACACTTTAAACTCGTCTCTTCTCTGACTGATGCACAAGTTGGATTCAGAGAGCAAGATTTTTCTGTGAGAGGACTGCAAAGGGACGGTAGACCACTTGGTGTCACAGGATGGCACAAGATTTGGCCACTCCCATCAATGCAAGGGCTGTCATAACTAACCAGGGATGCCTGGGATGTCTGTCTTTGAAAGCAAAGAACACCTAACCTCCATTGCTTCTACATGAACAAAGCAGTCAAAACATTATATATATACAAATATATATATATATATATGTTGCATCCTTAAGAATAACAAAAGCCACATGAATAATATGAAGCTGATCCAAGTGGCTATTTTTCAGCCTATGGCAGAGAGTCTGTTGGGGATCTCTGAAATACGTCTAAAGAGGCTATGAAAGTTGACTAAGTTCCTTGTCCATAAGACCACAACATTTACATTGAGTCCAAAGGCTGGCTCACTTGAAAACTTTAGGAAAAATATTTGAAAAACATTGATTTTGATAACATCATCAGACAAGGTCCTTTTCTTTGCCCTATCCCTGGAGGTGTTCAAGGCCAGGTTGGATTGGACTCTGAGCAACATGGTCTAGCCCACAGCAAGTGGGCTGGAACTAGATGACCTTCAATGTCCCTTCCAATCCAAACCATTCTATGATTCTATGAAAAACAGAGACCTATCAGACAATAAAAATCGAAGAAGCAAATGCCTATCAAAATAGTAGCTTGTTGATTTTGACACAATTCATATCCTTAAATATGGGAAACTTAAAGCCAGTTTCTTGAAGCCTTGAATTTCTGGTTCCAATAAACTAGCCACAGAAAGCATAGACAGGAAAACACAGTATGCATTCCTTCCTGAGGCACATGAGATGGAGCTGTGATACCCTTCTCATCTGCCATCTCATCTTAGAGGAGATTAGATTTAAGCCATGCACTTAAATACAAAGAATGAGCAGGACTACACCTCAGGGATGCTGGAAGGATGCTGGCCAGGACAAGGTTAATTTTTTGCAGTAGCTGGTAGGAGGCATGGGCCTGGAGGTTATTCTATACCACCTCATATCATTGCTGGGGGAGAGGGAAAGGGACTGTCTTCCAGGAAGAAGGGGTTCCTTCTGGTCTAGAAAATGTGGAAGAGGGAGCCATCCAGTATTGTCTGCTATCTGGAGTTTTATTTCCATGAGAATTGCTTCTTTGTTTATACCCTCTGCCTTTAGCATTGTTGCTGTTACTGTTCTTCTCCTTATCGCATTGTTATTTTCAGTAAATTTTTCTTATATCAACCCATGATCTCTGCCTTTTGTGCCTCTAGTTCTCCTCTCCATCCCATCACAGCAGGGAAAGGGAGGGGAAAACCAGGAGGTGAGAGAGTGGCATGTGGTTTGGAGAGTCTCAGTGGGGACATTGAACCCGGGAGTACCACTCCTAAACACAGCATCCTGTAAGAAGGCCAAAAGCTGAGGGAGACACATATTTAGGTCATTATACCTATGTAAGTGGGATTCAATGGGCAAGTGAATGGTAGATGATGTGTTGTTTGCAGAACTGTTACCTCTAATTTCCCTCCCTTTGCATATTAATTGAGTGGGGTTTTTTCATACCATTTGATTTTTACATTCATTTTAGCTGCAGGATGCTATCTAAACAACCTTTACTCAAGTTTAAATAAAAGCTTCTAAGGGAATGGCGTAAACCCCCCCTAAGAAGTATCCTGGGCTGGCCCAGCTTGTGCAAATAATTTCTTGTGCTCAGGGTGCCAGGGCTTTAAGCTGTACCTGTTCAATGGGTGTGCTCCAGGGAAATAGGCAAGTCAGTAGAAAATTCAGAATATCCTCATGAGCTCAAAATATTCTTCTATTTTCTTTAGCTTCTGCAGGCTTGATAACCTGCAATGAGCCATAGCAGATAGCTTCTGGATGGGAGAGAATGACTTGGCTGCACTGAGAGCAGGGATGAGAGTTAGGAGCTATTCCAAAGATAAAACTTGTGACTCCTGGAAGGTGAATGGCTACACTGACAAAATTCTTGAAGGACTCCAGACTGATCATCAACATATGGGTGGAATTTTCTGAATAGGAGAAGAGAAACAAGCAGTTTGAGGTAGAGGAGGATGTGAGACAGAATTGGTTTGGAAGGGCTTAAATAGATAAGCAGGGAGAACTGTTGCAGAGATAGAGAATGTCAAGCATTTGTGTAGGAAAAATGGCAGTAGACAAGACTACACATTGTTAAAGAAAGAAAAACGGGGTGAAGTACAGCAGTTAGGATAAAGACCACACAGAGCAGCCTTCTTCCTCCTTTCCTCTGCCCACATATTTGTGTTCTGCAGTAGGAACAGGGGAATCTCATCTCAGTTCCCACACAAATCCTGTTTATTTGGTTTATAGACCCCATTACTTTGTTTTGATTTTTACTCTGAGTTCTGTTCAATCTCGGATGGTGGAGAGGCATTTCTCACTGCAGTATATCTGATACAACTAATCAAAAGAGCAGCCATCTTACTTCTTTGTAGAGGTTAGTGTGAGTAAGTCTGAAGAGTGTTTGAGCTCAGCTCAGTTCAATATCTTATGGCTAAATTATAAAGTTTCTGTCATCAACTGCCCTTCTGAGCAACATCATTGTCTTTCAGGGCTTCCTTTGTTCAGCATCTCCTGCTATACAGAAATCATACACTTCACAAACTTTCTTGTAAGCATCTCACAGAGCAAAGTACAAGGACTGGAATCCACAATTTTAAAACAAATATAAGTGCTTGACCATAATCAAACATGCCACAGTGTGTACCTCCTCCTGTTCACTGATTATGAACAAGAAATACATTTACCACTCCTCAGTTTGCAAGAAAATTGTTTTAATAGCAATTTGCTAATACAATCCTCAGCTCTCATAACCTCCATGTTGTAGTCATTTGATAAATTCTACCCTTTGCCAACATTTTAAACCACAACGCTCTGTTCATTATTAAATCATTCTAAAAAATATCCTCTGCTAAAATTAATCTTTGGGAGACAGGAGAAATAGCTGTGAGACTTCATATGTTATCAGTCTTAATTTTGTTCCCTCCCAGTCGCATAATCTTCATTCCATTTTTTCCAGTAGTTCACTTATCAGCTCCCTGAGGGTACCTCAGACTAGTCACTTCTTATCTCTTCACCACAAATGTGACATTACTTAAAGTACAGGCTGAAACAATGATATCAGTCCCTGTGCTTTCCTCTCCCTTTCTCTGCTAATGCACAGGACTAATCTAGCCCGCTCTCTTGCACTTGCTGTTTACTGAAATAGTTAACAAATACAAGCTGTTTTCTGAGGGGTTTTATTTTTTTTTAAAAAAATATAAGTATGCCTCAATAGACCACAATGTGATCTTTGGATGTGTAAGATAAGTTAATTTAAATACTCGTTTAGCATCTTTCTTGGTGAAAATGGCATCTTATCAATAAGCTTGAGAGCAAAGGATGACAGCTGGGCTGACAGCAGAGTAACCTCTTGTCCTGTGGGATTATTGCCAGGACTGCTGACGAAATTCAAGTTAGAAAACACTCCCACACTGAATATCTAGTCCAGGATTCTAAATCAGAACACTTATTCCTGAACATAAAGCTTTCTGCCAAGATTAGACAAGACAAATTCAACTTGGAGGGTCAAGTTTGTAGAGCATTAGCAGTAAAGGACTCCAGCACCATGACTTCCAGGACCAGATATCAAACTAGAGATAAATATGGAATACCAGGAGTATTCACCATCAAAATTATGCAATAAGCATTTATATGATGCGTACCTTTTCATAAAACATTTAGTCTGCAGCTGGAAAGAAAAAAAGAAAGGGTTGTTCATTAAGAAGAGCTGTGAATGAAGAGCAAGTTGGACCAAAGCCACACATCAGAGGAGACATGAGAAAAGATAAGCTTGTCTAAGAGAAGAGTAGATCAGTAAGTGCCAGCATATGATGGCTGACAGATGGAGGCAGGACAAGAGGAACAGAAAAGTACTGGCATGGTCAAGCTGCAGGGTGGGATATTGTTACCAGTTCAATACTCAGCTGCTTTATCCACAGTTCCCTAGAGAATTTGCTAAGTTCAGTCAAAGTACTTTGAGTCATATGCTTGGAGGGTGAGTATAAACAGTAAATTCTCAATAAATTAAATCTTTTCTACCTGCAAGTTCACTGATGTTTGCAGAGCATCTATAGAAAAATAACTATGTTCCCTCAGAGTTCCTGGTGAAACAAATCACGTGGCTCTGGGACAGGTCTAAGTTTAAGTGCACTTCTCCAGGAGCAAAGACCAGAAAATACATGGAAAGAAAGACCTAGCAGCTTCATTTGCACAAGAGCACATCACAGTGTTTACCAAGAACAACAAATTTTATGTTGACTCTTTTGATCCTGAGCCTTTTGTATCAAGGGCAGTACCTCCTCCTTGTGGGTGCAGCAATCAACAAGCAAGGTAGTTATCATCAAAACTGGCTTTCAGAGCACTAACATAAGAATGCATTCTCTGTCATTTGAAAGCCTGGAAAATACAGCTGCAAACTAATAAAATGCAATTACAGGGAGAGCAAGGGAGAAATTGCCTGCCCACGGTCACTTATATTACACTTCAGAAATTATTGAATTTTTAATCAATTCTTGAATACCACTTGAAAACAACAGTTGTCAGATCAGACATCTTCAGCATGCCCTGGCAGTCCTTGCACAAGGCTGGTGAGCCCATGGGTACTGACTGCACCCTGCCCTTACAAGTCACAAAGCACAGAGGAGAAGGCAGAAGTGAGCCCAGTGACGAGAACCAAGGCAAGTGGGGAGGTTCTAAACTCTAGAACTCCATGAGCTGCTTAAATTGTTCTAGGAACTTTTCCAGCCTTGAATCAGGCTAGAAATTAGGATATAAAACACATGGCCTGTGTCTTCCAGCATATGCCTGCGGGAGGCTAAGCGCAGCATTTGACCCTGAGTTTAATATCTGAATGTCCTGTTTCACATTTCCCTGAATGCAATCAGAAGTTTGTGTTCCCTGTCAGTGCCACACACGTCCTTAGAGCATGAATTATTTCTGACATCTTGTTTTATGATCATTCCCACTGTGGAAAGCAAGAGTAGGTCTTCTCTGGCTCTATGTACCCTGCGTGCCTCTCTCTCAAACCACAACTAGCTGGTTTAGCTCCTGTAAGACACCTTCTGACAAACTTGTACTTTAGATAACTTAGTCATTCTTAGTGAATGCTATCAAATCTCTCTTGCCAAATGAATTCTGTATTTCAGTCTAACATTTACAGAATATTACACAGGCTATTTAAAAAAAAGTTGGGTCTGTTTTGTGAATTTATGGAATAATATTTTTAATACCAATATTAATAATTGTTAAATGTAACTTTAATGTAGAGCTTAACTTTAAATTTGTGATACTCAATTTACATATTTCAAATTATTATTTTTGAACACTAAGAGAGTTTAGAATTATTCAAATAATTACCAGCAGCTTACTGCTACAGTAAAAGTAACTACCTAAGTTTGCCTTTTAAATTTAGTCACTAGGATTATAAGCAGTTGGACTAAGCCCTGGCTGCAATTCTCACATGATCAAGTGAGCCATACATGTCACTGCAGTTTAGTGAGCTGCCCACACTTGAATCTGATTGAAGCTTAAGTAGATCAGAAAGATCGTCAGCCTGTGACATATTCTCAAATGCCAAATCTCCAAAGAAGGAAGAGAAGTCCTCAGATTTTAATAATTTATCTTTAAATGGCTTGGTTAGTTAGTCCAAACCAAACAAAGAATATGTTCTAATTAAACAATCAAAAAATGTTTTCAGATCTATTATCTGGAAACTTGGAAAAAATTACATCCTTATATTTTTTTAGGAAGGTTTAATGCCTTAAATCCTTGATTATGTAACAGTGTTTTAATCCAAGATAAATTGCAAGAGAGCAACAAGGGCCTCAAGAGTTTTGTTTTTCAGATTCAGTTTGGTCTAAAGGCACCCTATGCTCTTAGAATATCTCCACAGAAACACTTAGAGCTCAGTAGAAGCCTTGGATGATTTGGTATTGTTTCAGGCTTGGTCCAGAAAAGATTCTATGTTTTAAATTTTGCACTCTGCACAGTTATAAAGTTTAACCAGTCCTTGGTTTGCATACCCAGGGTGGTGCGAGTGCTTCAACATGGTTCAAAGTAATTTTACTCATCAATGGGACAACTTTTAATACTCATGTATGTTTGATGTCTGCTGTCTCTTCAGACCAGAACAGTCCTTCTACTCTGTTTACACAGGCAATCAACAAAGCAGCTTTCCTTAGTAAATTGTTATTTTCCGCACTACAAATACCAAATATCCCACTTGCACTTACTTTAACTCCTAGAGCTGACACAAATAATAATGAATAAATACTTAAAAAAAGCAAAATTCATACTTCTAAAGAAAGGCAGAAAATATAACTGAGGAATATTCTGAGTACTAAGTGGGTTTCTTTCTTTTTGAAAAGTTAGTTAGATAAGGATGATTGCTGTCATGTTACAGATACAAAGACAATTATATAGATAAGACATATTTTATTTCTTTGATAATTATTATGGCAGAGCTGAGCAATAACTTAGTCAATTCACAAAATAACAAAATTTCCTGAGGTTAGGGTTCTACCTAGAAGTGAGTTTTAAGCTCAAGAAAATCAGAAGTTTAAAAGCCAAAGACCACAGATATGTAGCAGACACCAGAAATGCAAAGTTTGGTTGGGGGATGACCCAGATTTGATGCACTTACATCAAACTGGGCCAGAAGACAACCTCGGAAATAAAGAAAATTATTCCTTCCAATTCAGATGGCCTCAGATGAGACTGCAGAAAAAATGACACTTAAGTGTCACGTACAACAGTGGTTTTTTTAGTTGTTTCTATTCAGAATAAGATGGGAGCCACTGCTTTGTAAGGAGACCTCCAATCAATCATTATCATGATGACAAATGCAAGGCACTATTCACCTGAGCTGAACGTAAATTAGAGACTGCACTATAATAAATCCTGGCTCAAATATTAGATTCAATGAAATTACAATCATTAATTAAAAAAATAAATTATCCCCTGACATGTGAAAAGCTCTGTGCCGTTCTGTGAGAGCAACTGAAGACTTTGGGGATGGTTAATGGAGAACAATAGACTTTTTTTTCATGGAAAGAAGTGTGGAAAGTCTGCAAAGTGTTTTGGAGAATATTCTTCTCTGGATACACTTGAAAATATGAATAAATATTTTTATAGTTGACTGGGAGGTCTTAAATAAATATAGATTTTTTGAAGTTCTATCTCTGCATAAAGAGGGAAGAGGAATGTATTGAAAGAGCATGCTGAGTCCCAGGGGATATTAATGCTGTTCCCAATAAAGACCACAACTCATTGCAAGCACATCTTTACCGTGGGTTCTTCCGCACAGTCCCCTTCCCCTTGAGGCCTCTGGCTTCCTGTCAGCTTTTGACCTTGCAAGCACTCAAGAAATGTTCATGCTAGATACAAAACTGGTGAGGCATTACCTTCCCCAGCTTACTTACTCTCCAGCTTCTCGCGTGCAGCCCCAGGATTTGTGTCAGCTGGGTGCACCAGCGGATTATTTCTGCAGTAAGCTTCTGGAGGTTAAATCCATGTTTGCAGAAAAGCATCCACCCCCTTGCCAGCTGATGAGGTTATACATGGAGGGGTGCCCAGCTTTGATTTCCACTCCTGAAACTTATCTGTGTTTTACATAAAGAGGCACAGATGCAGCAGACATGTCTGGGAATCCCTGGTTTTCTGCTCCTGAAAGCAGCTGAACTTCTGAGCCAAGTTCACACTTACAGGTCCAGTCTTGAATTCTTCACCAGTCATGGTTGTGCCTGAAAAGGAGACAGAAAGGACATGTTTTCCACCTGTACCTTACTTTGACCAGTAGGATTTTCTGCAAATTGAAGAAAAAATGGAAAAAAATATTCACCCTTACTGTACCAATCTTGACTTCTTCACCAGACACTGCTATGCATGAAAAAGAGATAGGGAGGACGTGTCTTCCACCTACCATAACCTGACCAGTAGGATTTTCTGAAAACTGAAGAAAAAAATAGGTCTGTGGATTCATTCCAGCTTTAATGCTTGGTTTGTGAGAACATTACTCATGTGGCTTCTTTGGACATATTTTTCCTACTGAATTGATGATCTGAGCTAATCACAGACAGCAAAGAATTGTGGTCAAATGCAAGAAAACATATGAGCAGCACGAGCAGCTGATAAAAGTCAGGGCAGGGAGGCAACAGTGACAGCTGCCACATTTAGAAGACTGTTATGAAAAGGAGCATAAATGCTTTGTTCTCTGTAAAAACAAAACACTTGTTGGAGACGTACTAAGTCGAATATAGAAAACAATTCTAATAATACAGGTGGAGAAACACAAGCACAGGTTACCAAAATGGTGTTTCTAAATTCCCAGTCCATGGGGATTTTAAGACCAAAGCATAACTCAGACAAAAACAGGACTAAAGAAAGTACACGGACTGGAAATGCAGGTGGCCTTTGAACACCGATTGCCTGTAAACACTGGAATGCTTTACCTGGGACACTCCTCACCATTACGTGGCTGGCTCTTGCCTGGGAGAGTATGCAAACATATTTGCCCATTTGTGCTGGGGCATGAGGCACAGCACAGCCAAGCACAGTGAAGAAAAAGTAAGAGTGGCTGTAAAGATCACATCTTGTTTTTTCATAAGCAGGGTTAGTGAAACAGTTGAATGCAGCATATGTGTTAAAAGCATTAAAAGTTAAGATCACTGCATGCAATTTGGCTTTTTTAAAGTACTGCATGCCCAATATTTACTGCAGAGAGAGGAACTTCTAAAAACCATTGTGGTCCCCTCTTGAAGCTTCATCACAAAACCTTCCCTTTCCTGCGATACTGCACATCTCCAGAGCCTGGGAAGGTCTGTCCTCCAACAGCACAGCTCTCAAGTGCCTCACCACAGCAATCTGTCGTGCACATCTCATGGAACAGATGATTTACCAGAATCTGAGAGCTGTGGGTTTCTGTGGAGTTTCATTTTCTATTTCATAATACCACTAGTTATCCATTCTGGAATGCATGATGAATACATCTATACAAGTTTAGTGGAAAAAACACACTGGGTATTATCCATTTTATATTTTTCAAAGTCTCAGAATGTTGGCCAAATCAAAACCAATTTCCAGTGAAACTCTCCAAAGTCCTTCCCAATGAAAGCTATAATCCTTGCCAAATGTCAGTTCTCAACTGAGCTATTCAAATATTAATTTTTAAACGTTTTCATGAAAGCAAAAATATTATTTTTTTTTTATTTTTACATTTACAAAGAGAACACAGGCATCTCATCAACATTTATTGGACACTGAAAAAGCGCTGCCTTTCCCAGGCAACATTTTAACCTCAGAAGGGAAAGATTCTACCTAAATGAAAAGAGAAAATTTTTGGCTGCTTACATCATGTGACCAGTCTCTGTTTTTGCAAGATCACTACAGTAAGTTCATTATCAATGGTATTAATATTGATTCCTTGCCAGAATGAGGATGCACTGCCACATCATTCCCTGGCCACTGCATTCCCCTGGGTGGCAGAAGCAGCAACACTGACATCCCAAGTGCTCATCCCACACCTGCCCTCACATATACTCAGCTCAGAAGGTCTTACAAATTAAAGCAATAAATTACTAAATCACATAATAAATTTAGCATTAAATCATTCATGAAAGAAAGAAAAAGAGCAAGCAGGTCATGACTCATGCTCATTTATGTGTTTTTTTTTGCAGACTCCCAAAAACCTTCCAATAATTTGTTGCATATAGGACTACACTAAACTATCCACAAAGGTATGTTCAAGCCACAATATAAGTCATATTTTTTCACTGACAATGCCTATATTAAGGTATTGTCAGAAAAATGAATTTTTCACTTCATAATTTCATTTTTAAAAAAATTTACAAGTACTTGGTATATTTATGCTGACTTTGTCACAGCGAGGTACAAATTCCATGTTATCAGCTTTCAGTAAAATTAAAAGAAAAAATACAGCTGACTCAACCTTACTTAGTAAAACTTTATGACTCTCTCAGAATACATTTTCTTTAATATTCTGGTTCAGCTCTAGCTTTCGCCCGTTGTTTGAGGGATCTTATATCATTAGCCTGTGGGAGGAACAAGATTAACAGCTGATATTCTGGGGGAGGAAAGGGAAAATGATCATAATTAATTTTGTACCTTCTTTTAAAATGTCTTGTTATTATTTGCTATTTTTATAGGATTCATTAGAACATATGAGAGAATTTCCATCTACTTTTACTTGATGGTTTAGTCATTTTATGCACAACAGCAAATCCAATAGAGGAAGAGAGACAGATGTCCTAGCAGAGAGCTTGGAGGGACCCTTTTCTTAGTGACAAAGCTCCCAACAGACCTGTTGCACTGCTGGGAGCAGTGGTTTCTCTGGGATGCTGATATCTCTGGGAGCCAAAAGTACGTCACAAACCTGGCCTTGCCAGCCCACTCCTAAGACTGGAATACTGTGATACGGAGGCTGGATTTTCAGCCATAGAAAGCAACCAGGTGAGGATGAAAACACCATGCAAGAAAGTATAGCCAATTCTAATCTCAACCCCTTCAGCTTTTCCTAATTTTTTCACACTATAAGTAGATCATGTGTTAGTGGTCACACACTATTATCATCTTGTGACTGGGTCTGAAATGTCCCTGAAAAAAGCCTCTGCATCTGCCTTTTACTTGGTTTTCACACTGACATTTCCAACTCTGTCAATCCTAAAAGCCAGAGAAAACTTACGTATAACACATTCTATCTTAATTAATTAAGTCTATAGTCAGGAAAGTCCAAATCAGCTACCTATTTAGCTATGGGTTCATGGCCAATCTTGAAAATTTATTTGTGTAGCCTGGGCTGGAAAATTATTTGAGCATCAAGCATACTTCACAGGAGAGGCTCTCTAAACATGGCACCGCACTGTCATCACATGGTCTCTAGAAGAGCTGACAAACTTGCTGGGAGGGGGAAGCAGTAGCTGTTGAAAGGCATCTTATAGAGTTGTATTTTATTTATTAATTCCTTCCCTATGTACATCAAAGGAAAGCAAAGGATAAAGTACTAGGAAATAATGTCTGCAGTGAACTTAATGTCCTACCAGGAGAAAGTGTCCCTTAGTGAAAATGTGTCCTCAAATATCTAAGTACCATGCCTTTTCCTCATTCCACTCAGCAATCTGACATACTGGGTATGAAATCCTTGGAGCATGGACAGACAGTCCTCCTCACCTGAGCCTCCACCACTCTGTAATACATATTTCCAGTGTATTAAAAATACTTTTAATCTAGGAAGTGCTGAACTAACTAGTACTCAGTGCAGAATTTTAAAGGAGTGCACACTGTCAAACAACAGTTGATCTGCATTGTTCCACTCTCAAAACCTCAGTAATTCAACTGACTGTCACCCTCTTTATGGCAATTCTACCATTTTCCCAGCAGACCAAAATCCAAAGGTTCATGCCAGTCACAGAAAACAGAAGCCAGTTCTAGGACTGAATTACCAACTTGTAATAATAAAGATTCCTCTTTTGAAAGAAAGGTCTCTGCTGTTTACTCAGACATCTGACAAAATTCAGTCCTTCATCAAGATTATTTTTGGCTGCTGTAGAAAGTGTCTAAATGAATCCAGAAACCATTTTAATGCTAATTTATTTAAATTAATTGGATAGACATGCATATTAATTGTATTTTCATTTTTCTTTCAGATATTTTTGGTGAGTGGTTAAAGCAGGAGGGAAAACATCTGTTCCAGGTAAATGACATACATAAAAGCCATCAACTGGAATATGATACAAAGGGTGGCTGAGCCACTAACATTTCTCTACAAGTGGTGTTTTTTTACATCTCAACAGCCTAAGCCTGAAAACCATAAGAAAACCTTTGTTTCTGAATAGTTATGCTAATAAGGCTGAAATATAATCAGCAATAGAAGATAGAATGACCTAACAGAAAACCAAAAGGGTTAAAGATCAGAAATTCTAATACAGTACTTAACAAAACAAAGGCCAAGTTCAGCTTCCAGTTCAGCTGGTGCACTGGTTTCAGTGGTATTACTCCACTTTTTTACAACAGCAAAGCAAAGACACGAACCTCAGTACAGGCTGAGAATTAAATGATATTCCAGCAAAGAATGTGCATTGTATCTTAGTTTTATATATATCTTAGTTTTATGAATCCTACCACGTTTTTTTTTCCCACCAGGTCTATAAATATTACAGTCCTGTCAATAATTTGATGTAAATCATAAGGTCATTAAATACAGAGTCAAGAAATATTTTACAGAAGCATATACCATAGAAAGACCAAGGAAAAAAGGGCATATTACTAGAAAAGCAGCTACTTTTGAAAAACGTGCCAGTTAGTCAGGATGACAAGATAGTTAAATTCCTTATTAAGTTTTGTTACCTATGTAAAGATTCATTCAACCTACTCACAAATGGTACATGTTCACCATCATGCTTAAAAAAATAAAGGATGTCCAACCATGTCTTGTGCACTGCAAGTAGATTTGATCATTTTGAAGGGCTGCTTTATACTTGCAGTGCTTTGCTAGAAGTGAAATCTTGTTAAAAGCAGAGAGCATGTACACTAAACACTTAAAGACTTATCAGCAAGCAAAGCACTTTCTTTGATTTTTTCCATAAAGCTTTACTTTCTATTCCAGCCTCCACTGTTTCTATTAGGCGAGATCTAAAACCCCATGATAGATAGAGGAATATATGTGGAGTTAATTACAGGCCCTGGAGAGCAGCCAAGAAGATACACTGCTATGAAACATTTACTCACATTCCGTAGGTCATATGAACAACATTAATGGGATTCCCAGTCTCAAGACTGCATGGAAATAAAAGTGGGGAGCTTCCCATAGGAATAGAAAAATGTAAGCTAAAAATGGAAATTCAGACAATAGGGAAGGGAGCTCTAGGATTTATTAATGCAAGGAAATGGGCAAGGATGAAGTGAACATGCAGCCTTTTTACTTATATGAAAACAGTAGGTTTTTAAGATGTAGCATGTGAGTATGCTGCATTAAAATATAGGCACTAAGATGCTGCTAGCAGGTGAGCCTTCTCTCTCCAGCTTCCAGACTTTGAGAGAAAGGCTTGTGCAGTAAATAGGAAACATCAGGTGTATTTGTTTTGATCTCCCTTTCTGACTTCCTTTGTATTGATTTCATACTTAAAAAAAATACAGCAAAGACCCAGAAGGTTCTGGTTTGAATTCTCTAGCATGGAATACTACTTAATGAAATCCCTCATTTCTCTATGATGAAGCTGCAGACATCAGGGGTGCTTGGCCATGCTTCCCCAAGCCTCCATCAGGACAGACTGATGGATGTGCAGACATGAGGAGGTACAGTTCTCCCAAAAGGAGGAGAGAGAGGATATATTGTGTGACCTGGAGTGGCCCTGTGTTAGTCTGAGACGTCTTCGGGATACAAACCAAAATGCAGTAAAGTGGTATCAACCAGGAGATTTGCTTCAGAATTGTGCTCTTGACCCAGAGTGCACAATCAATTCTTTATGTGTCAAATTCTACAGGATGATGTGCTCCAAGAGCGCACATAATGTGCTAATAGGCAGCAAGTCCACAGGATCAGATTAGAGCCATTCAAACATATATTCCCCCTAGGCACATCCTGCAGACACCAGACTCCCCAGCACTGTCTTACCTTACAGATTGTCTCCTTCTGAAGAGCATTTTTTGTTAACATCAGCATAACATTAGAGGAATAATTAGCTGATCCAAAGCAATCTGGAATGGAATCAAGTGAGACCCGAAAAGATTTATTCTAGCTTGTGTTGTCTATTCATAGACACCTATTCCTAATTCACCTTCTTTTGACTGTTTTTCCATACACAACAATCCCACCTACAAAAACAGCTCTATCAAATAAACCTCCTTTGCACCTCCCAATATTTGTCATTGTCACAGTGAGTCCCATGATTGCTATTAGAAGAGGTGGGTCTCTCAATCTTTGTAGGTGTACAAACTTTGTCTCAGAAAATCCTTTCCAATACGTCCACATAAAGATGCTGTCACAGGCAAGGGTGTGCTGCAGAATTCACTACCAAGGTTTCTAGGGGTGAAATCACCTCTCTACAGATTCACACACTTTTTACGCTCAGAAACTGTTTTGCCAAAGAGCAGTCACCGTATATCCAATACAGATAACTCAAAGGCTTGTCAGCAGTCTTTGAAAGCACTCAGGTTTATCAAGATGACCAAAAGTCAAGTTCCTCACAGCAACTAAGAGAGAAATGGTACTTAAAAAACAGAACAGCACAGACCAATGTCTGATTCCTTAATTCTGCAAGGAAGTGTTAGAAAAGTATTTAAGTACCACAAAATAGTAAGTTGCTATTAAAGTTCCCATTTGAAGAGTATATTTGCATCCACATCACCTAACTCAAGCAGACTCATGCTGAAGAGCATTCTGTAATCCCTCAGAGAAAAAGGAGTTATCATGAAGTGATGCACTACTTACACACGAGGTAGAATACGTCTTACTCTGCTCAGCAAAATTCTGATGCCCAGGATGACAGTTTACACATTCCCCTTCCCAGGTGCTTTTGCCTTATTAGTGTTTTCCAGGAAATTGCTATTTCTGCTCAAGGCATAATTGACATTCTGCTCATTTTGCTCATGCTTTAGCTTCTACACAATTATTTAAAAATAAAAGAAAAAAAAAGAAAAAAAAGATTAAATCATTTATTTTTGATCTGCTATTGTAGCCCTCCTAATAGGCTCTGGATATCGGTGTTCTCTTTGTTGGTGTTTTCCCTCAAACCTCTTTAGGAATCGGCAGCTTTTGGAAAGATTCTCTTTCATCTCTTTGTTACATTTTCACTTGCTTTTTAAAAATAAATTCCTAGTCAGGGTAGCCATAAAGGAAAGCTTTACTGTGTAATCCAAAAGCATCATTTCACTTTGTGAGCCAGAAAAATAAAAAGCCAAAATATTTCAGATGAAAATAAATTCTTCTTATTGTTGTTTAACTGGGGAAAGGAGGCAGGGGAAGAAGAGACTAATGCTTAGGATTTAACCACAGTGAATACTTGTGATTGACAACTCTTTCACCCAGCCTACATGCCACCACAGACCCACTACAATATTTGCAAACATTTGATGTCATGATAGAACTGTATTTTTTCATGCAAACCACAGAGTTCTCTCTAATTGCACATAACTCTGAAGCTGACCAGGTATCTTTTCAACCACCCCAAAAACCTGACTGGAGGTATATAGAAACCTTGCCCCTTTTTCAGAGCAACAACACATTTCTCATCAACTGCTGCATGAATTCTAGATAAGCTAAATTTTCCTGCATGAAAACTAACAGCAGCTGGCAAGCGTAGTGCCGTCTTAGGAGGTTCACAGCTTCAAGTACAAAATACCAAAGTGGTATAAAAGCAGGAATGTGCTTTTGTTCAAGTAAATAATAATGCATAAGAACACAGTAACACCACTGTCTTCAGTGAACTCGCTGCTGCTTTCATATATGAAAGATCAGAATCTGGCCTCTAACCTTAAAAGTCTGCATATTTCTTCTGTCATTCAGCCAATAGTACTTTAAATCTGTCTTGCTGACATCCTGTAGCCACAAAGCACATCCATGCCATATCGTGCTTTCCAATCAGACTTACGTATATGTGGGATGCAACTATATCCCTCATGCAGGTCTCCAAGAGAAGTGCAGACTATTAAAAGCATTCCTTCCAATTTTTAACAGGATTCTGCCAAAGTGCTTAAATATAGCTGGTCATCAGACTGCACAGTGGTTTCTGTGATGAAGTGAGACACCAGCTTAAGCTCAGTCTGCACCACAAATTTAACCAAGCTGGTAGCCGGTTAGCAGTACAGTCCGTTAATCTGGGATCATCTCTTGCTATAATACAAGTCATATCCGCTTCCATCAACAGTATCCAAACGTTTCTGTGGCTCTAGGAAGACATGTGAGTGGGTGTGCACTATTCAGCTTCAGGAATGCAAAACAAGAACTTATGTAGGGTTGTTTATCCTCTGATTGAAGGCCAGGCTTTTAAAGGTAAAAAAATGAAAGGCTGCTCCCAGCACCACTCTGCAAACTGAGACCAGGTGAGTTTTTCTTCAAAGAGTGGGATGATTTACTTTCATATCTCTGCATATTATCCTTTCTTTTTCCTTGCAATGCTGATGCAAAAAAATCACTAAAACAACACAAAAGCCAAACTATAATTTAAACTTTCCATCACATTGCACTGACATTATCAAGCTGTGGGTGGATTCACTGACACAGCAGTGGAAGTACGAAATCAGCATTGGTTCCATTCTTTAGAGATGCAGTGCTGCTGGCACCTATACAGAAACGCCTACAAGTCTTGAGAGAATATGATAGTTGACCTAAAATATTTGTATACACTAGGTTATTCAAACAGTTTTCAAAATATTTCTCAGAGTGAGCCTTATTTCAGTTTGATCTCTGGCTCTGTGCTCAAGAAACATCTTGCACTTAATTGAGAATTTGCTGGGAATCTAGACTATATCCCAGCACTGAATGCTTGGCCAAGGAGATCTAGGGTCTCTGCCAGCAGAAATATACACTGGAAGAGAGGCTGCCTAGTGTGTTTTACCAGTGCTCCACCACATATTGGACTGATTTAAAACCACCAATTGCAGTTGTTTTCCTCCACAAAAAAAAACAGTTGAAGAGGGCACATTTCACCATGAACTACCTCAGAAGGAATTGAATTTATATGGAACTTTTTTTATGTAATCTTTACAGAGAGGGAAGCAATAGGTACCAGAAAGACTAGAGAAAAATCCCCAGCCTTTACACAAGTGTGTACAGGTAGCCATTTACTCTCACTGAGCTTTATCTTTCTCTGCACACATGCCTTCAGACAGAAACACAGAAGTCTTGGGCTTTCTTATCCTTTAGAAAGAAGAAATCTGTAAAATCTGTCCTTTTTTTGCCATTTCAACAACCAAAGAACTGCTATGGAAAAAACCCTCAAGTTAATTATTTACAAATATTTGAAGAGGAGCAAATAATAAAGGCATTCCAAAATATCAGAGCTGCCTTACAGCACAAAAAAAGGGCTGGGCTAAAATTCAGGGGTAAAGAACACAATCCAGTAAACTGACTGCTGGAAAAAAACTGTTATACAGATTATATGCCCAGGTAGACAAGGAAAACAGCACCAGTCTCTTGGGGCAATAAGAACTGGTCTAAACAGGGCACAAGAAAAGGCATTTTGGGAGAGAGCCTCTAATGGTACGGATGGAATCCAAACCACAAGGGTTGCAGACTAGTACTAAAAAGTCAGCATTCACCAGCAATAAACATAGAGACACACACACACACTTTATATAAAACATATTTGCTCTATTTTGACAAGGTCTGGCACTTACGAGGCACTTGAAGCCCAGTCCTCCCTCCCAAGCAAATGTCTGAAGCATGGAGCTGGGAGTCCATCCTCCAGCTTCCTGAACTCGTGCAGGAGGTGGAAGCCCTGCAGCTCCTCTTGTTGGGTGATGCAGGTGCCCTGGAGCTCTCTCCTGGCAAACAGTGAATCTAGACATGCACCTCCACATACCAAGGAGAAAAGTCGGTCTCGAGTCCCCAAGATACCTGGTGAAGGTACCTAATATCTAAATTAGTTCATAAAAGAACCAGTGCCCTTCTCCTCCTCTACCAGCCCCATTTTCAAGGAAAAAAGTGAGTTCTAGTCAGCTTTCTCAGGAAATGCTTTCAGCTGCCTCCCTGCTGGGATGTCCGCAGTCTCTGGCTCCCAAAGGGACAGGTGCCTTCAGCAACCTCAGACATGCTTTTAAACTCTGCTGAGCATAAAAAATTTCCCCACATGTCTCATCTTAGCTGACAACTCTCTCTCTTCTCTGGTCAGCAGCAGAGATGCTTAACTCTACTCATATACCAGCCACAGAGTCCCAGGTCCCCAGCTCTGTGAGTCAGAGGATGAATTAGTCTACAGCAGACGAGCCTTTGACTGAATCCAGCCTTTATGTTCACAGTCACATAGGAAGCCTGTATCATCAGACTTCAATTGCCAAAGCAGTAACCCCAGGGCTGGGTTTACATCCTGAGCAATAGGTTGCCTTTCCTCTGAAGCCGCCCAGAAATAGCACAGATATAAGATCAATGGTTAGCAGTCATTTTCCAAATCACATATTTTTCTTAACAGTGTTCATGACGTGAGTTTTTCTAAGAATATTCATGAGCAGCACACATACAAATTCAACCCATTCATGAATAAAAAGGGTTTGAACATATGCTGAGAACATATGCAACATTTGTGCTACTTTGCCCAGGGCTGGTCACCAACACTGGCTGATGGCCAGCTGCATGAGAAGAGATGGGGCAGCAGCAACCGGGAACAGTAACCCTTTCAGGGCTTTGATCACCTCCAAGGAGGCGGGATGACTCCATTTCTACACAGAGGCTGTCCTAGGGGACGGTCTCATTGCCCTTAGGCTTTTTTTAAAAAGAAACTATTAACTTGGATCAGAAGAGAGCTTTTAGAATAAAACCCCAGTCTCTCTCTTGAGGTTCACATCCCCAAGCAGTCTCACAGGTTGCAAAAGAGGTTGCCTTTCTGTGAAACCTGCTTAGAATACAAGGTACTCAAGAGCTCAACATCCTTCATTTGGTAGGGGCACTCAGTGGACCCAGACTAGAGCCAGCCCAAAGCATACATATGCACCTAAATGTGTAAAACATGGGTGCTAGGAATTCAGTACCAAGTGTTTGGATTGCAGATTTGCTCTTGCTGGGCTGCACAATGTTTTAACACAGATACAACTTCTGCTAACTGAAATTACAGCACCTGTTTCAGTCACTGAAATATTTGGTTGCCGAAGATTTTCAGTCTGACATATTCCAGGAAAATGTGTTATTGCCCATATTTAGACCTGTTAGACACAATTTCAGAGTTCACTCTCAGGTGGTTTGATGCACAAGGCTCTCCTCTTCTACTTGTCATGCTGCTGATGCCACTAGAAGGAAACTTGAGCAGCCTTCCTTGAACACCCCTTCCTGAAGTTTGGATGAATTGCAATGTAACTCCAAGGTTTCTGGGTTATTCTTTATCACTAGAAACTCAGTTCCAGCACTCCAGCCCTATATCCATCAATTCCATTTCCTCTTCTAATGATTTGCTCTGCAAACACGCCCACACCATTACCCACCACCAGGACCCTATCGTCCCCTCGGACTGATAGTTGTTCCTGTGCCCACCCAGGCAGTATTTGACTCAGAAATTTACATCTATAAAATCATTGAGCCCATAAGTTCAGTCCTGTAAAATAAATAAAAAAACTTAGCAATGCAATCCATGAAAATTATAAATAGTGCAGTTTTCCCTCTCCTGGCCTCCATGATACAAAATGTACTATGGGCAAACGGGGCAGAACAGCCATTCTTTAGTAAGTGTCCCGCAATCCCTGCACTATTCGCTACTGACCTTGAATAATTTTAGATTGTTCCACTTCCCAAGAGAGCACCACATTATTAACCCCACAAAACACCATATTGGTTTCTCAATAGCAGGTACAATGACTGGCACTATTAGAATAAATACATGCATCTCATTTCCTCCCTGCCCTCTCACTCAGGCACATTAGAGAGGCTCAGACATCTTTACAATCTAGTTAAAATTCCCCTCATATCACAACATGGGTGACTATCCTGGCAAACTGCTGATGAATCTAATCTTTTTTTTCGTTGTTGCCATTGCTAAAATGATTACCAAACTCCAAAACTAAGGCAAACTAATTTAGATTATAGCAGAGTGCCACCTAGTGCTAAGCAGGTTTTAATTCAAAAGGCATGCTCTTATCTACAAGAAAGTATTGACCAAAAATTTGTTCTTCAGTTGTACTGGCAGTATAAGACACCCTCTCTGAGACGGTGCAAAGAAAGCACATGAAATAAGAGTGGGGGAAATTATAAAAGAGTCCGTACTAATTACGCTCTTTGTAAAGTTGACAAGGCTCGGCTGCTAATGACACTGCAGTTCTAGGTGAGTGCACTTACACTGTTACACATGCTCTAGGTTGATTTACTTGTTGTCCCACCAAGAGAAAATCTAAATCCCCTTGCTGAAGTGAGCGCATCACATAGCGCCATGAACATCATCTGTATTACAGGTGAAAAACATCTACTGATACCAGCAAATATCAGCAAAAATCTTTATATGTCCCACAACTCCCTGAAGAGGCACAAGGTGAAAAGTTTGCCTGTGGGCTCTGAAAATGGCCAAGGACATGAGCAGAGATGAGAAGGTCAAATATTTACAGTCCTTAAATGCTTTTACTGATGTTCCAAGGAAGATATTAGGCTGGTAGAGTGCGGGGGCACAAAGAAGTTCCCAGATAACTCCAACAAAGATAAAGTATTTCCTACTGTTAAGCTAGAGAAAGCATTTCCCTGGGTAGGATGATTTTCCCATGCTGTAGGTTTTCTTCTCTGAGACCAACAAATGAAAAATTGAGAAGTGTAAATTTTACATATTTTTTTAAATTTCTTAAACCTTCAACACACCCAACAACAGGTGTTTTGTAAAATGAGATGTTCCAGAAAATGATACCCAGATTACAGGAACCTCAGTCCCTGCTCTTGGTGATCGTTACATTTGGTAATGAACAACTGGTTCACACAGATTGCTGGGGTGGAGTGCAGATATTTCCAGGAAAACACAGTCTGAGGTAAAGTCTGTTTGCTGCTCAGTTTTGTCTTCTTCCTTGGGTGTGTTTGAGAGAAAGCTGAGATTAACTGACATTTATTATCAAAAACACAGCCTACACTGAGGCTAATAGAAATGGGCAGAATGGAGCAAGAAAAAACTCCATTAATTATTCTGTATCACTATTCCAATTCTTGTGACATCCTGTTCAGTGTTTTCTGACTGCAGCAAAGCCACAAAACACCACTGTCACTCTTGGTGTTTGGAGCCTGTTATAACTTAAAAATATGAACTGTGGCATAAAAGTTATCAAATCCTTCTGTTTTACAGGACAAACGACTTCAGAGTTGCTTAGTAAATATTTATAAATGTGAAAAATACACCTTTGCAGAACATAGTTCTATGAGTTACCTTTTCTGTTTGGTTTTGGTCAAAACCAGTTGAGTTTGAGAGGGATGACACACAATGGTGTAGCAATTTGATCCCTTTGTCTGCTGTGCAGGCACTGTATGAACAAAAGCAACCCGAACTCTGTCCCTCGTGTGACAACCAAAAGGCATCTGCAGTGACCCAAAAGCGTTGAAAAACAATAGAGGTGCTGCTCTGCTGAGATGATGCTCATTTTTTGCCATTTTTACACTGGGGTAAGAACTTGGTGCAAGCCCAGCAGCACAGAAGCAGGAATGGTGTGGGGTTGCCTGTAGGCTAGTGGCCTTGGGAAAACTTGCTCATGAACACCCCTTTGAAGCATCAAGATGGTCCTGCTACACACAACCTCCACAGCTGGCTCAGCTCTTTGGTCCTGCAAACCTTGACTGAGGCAGAGAGAGAATTAACTCCATTCTAGAGAAAAAAGCTCATTTTCCTTTTACAGTATGCCCAGACAGAGGCAAAGTGAAGTGCTGCTGTTCCCCAGATTGCCCATTTTACTGAGAATGAACCTACAGCAGCCTAAGTACAGTAGGTGCAATGTTCTCTTTCACCAGGCAAGATTCTGTCCCACATGCTGGGGTGCTGTGGAGAAATTTGTGCTTCTTTGCAAGTAAGTATGTGTCACCATCACCACAACACCTAGTTCTATATGTTTTAAAACATATTACATAATATTTATCTTTGTATATACATATATATATCCAGCAAGGCAGCACACCTCAGTTTTACAGAAGTGAAATGCCCTCATGTTAAACACAGGGAAACTGATACTGAGCACTCTGACATCTCCCAACCCAACTGGGAAGCTTTTGCCAAAAAAGCTCCATCCAAGGTGCCTTCCCCCACCCACAGTGCTCCCCCGCTGGTGCTCTGGAGGTGCCATTTGCACAAAGTCAGCCGCCTTGTTTAAACTTCCATTCCAGTTTAATACAGGGTCAAGCTGCCTACCCAGAGCTCTGGTTTAAGAGACCACCCTCCTTTGAGAAGCTGATATCCCAACCAAGGACCTTTAAACTCAATCCAGCAATGAACTAGGAGTCCCCTGTTACAAAACTGTGCAGACAAAACAAAGTGACTGAGCCCAAATTCCCTGCCTGATACCCGCCGGTGGAATCCTCCTTGGGATACTGCATTTGAACTGCTCTGAGTGAAATGCGGTGCTCAGCTGTAAAATATTTTCTTTTTGGCAGCTTACAATCTTGTTCCAGAGGCACATGTGAAATACATTCCTGGGTAATCTTGGAGTGAAGTGGGCCAGATGGTAGCAGTCAGATGTGACCCAATTCTTCTTAAGCTCTCATATTTTCATAAATGTGTGCTTAAAAACCTCATGCTCCTCTTCCACAACAGATATACCTATCAGACCACTTTTTGAGGCAGTTGCAGGCACATGCACAGCCGTCACCTTCTGGCACTCTGTGTCCTGGGGATAAAGGAGCTGTGCACATCTGTAATGGAACAAACCATCCCATGGCAGTTTTCATCCCGTTTCCCATGGAACAAGGGGATATCAGTCAGCCTTCTGGTTTAAGGAGGGTGAGGGAGCGGAAATACTTTCTTCAGGCTTTACTGAAGGGAAACAGATAAAAGAGTGGAGAAAAAGGGAAACTGGTTACATTTGTTACATCAGCTGGAGAGGAGAGAACGGCTTTCAAAATGGCCGAGAGAATGGCTGTAGAGTATTCTAGCTTAAGGTTCAGGCTTGTTTTTTCTCAGAAAATCTTTAAAACGCCTGATTCTTATTCAATTAGACATGCATGCAGGCCCTCCCACCTCCCCCCTGCTGCCCACCCCATGCTCTGGAGGGTTTATTTTTTGTTCTTATTTTCTTTTAGCTATTTAGCACAGGGCATCTAAGTCATGTCCCTGGTGTCTGAATGTTTCGACATTCACTGCAGTATCACAGAGCTCAGGGTAAGTCCATGTGGCTCTCACTGTCAAACAGCACCATAGGAGGATCACCTCCAAGGGCAAGGGAAGGAAAAGCTCTAATAGCCCAGATGGCAGCTGGAGTTGACCAGTGTGAAAGCAGGTGGAGGATGGTCCTGGCCCTGCTTTGTGAAGGACTCCTCTCTCAGCTCACAGCAGTTTTAGGGTGGTATGTCTGATTTTGCATGTACACACAGACAGACCTCTCCATAACCTTTCTCCCTAAACCTACACTTTTTCAGTGCTGTTCTCTGCGACAAGAAGCTTGTTAGTACTTGGTCATCACTATCTTCCATGATCATGATCCCTACAGAAAAATAAACCAAATAATTCACAAACAAATCAGCCTTTCCCAGCTGAGGAGAAGCAGAACAAGGGTTGCCTGTTAAAATGGCATTTCTCCCCATCAGAACAGTTCAGCAAAAGAATTAATATATGCCTCCGTCCAAGGGTTTGGCTAGGAATTTTAAAGGTGCATCATAACAAGAAGAAAACAAAACTAACGGTTGGCAGGTATCTACAGCCTGCCATGGCAAGCATGTCTTTAGAATGCCTGTGCCTGGATTTTGCATTTGTTAGAAAACAGGATGTCAGCAAGCAGAGCCCATACATACTCTCTCCGTCACCCTGTAGCCTTGCACCAGCATGGTCCTCGCTCCTGGGGCTCTCCTGCGCAACTTAGGTTGGATATTAAGAAAAATTCCTTCACTGAAGGAGCTGGAAGGCATTGGAACCGGCTGCCCAGGGAAGTGGTTGAGTCACCATCCCAGGAGGTATTTAAAAGATGGCACTCAGGGACATGGTTTAGTGGTGGACTTGCAGGGCTTGGTTAGCAGCTGGACTCAATGGTCTTAGAAATCTTTTGCAACCTAAATGATTCTATGGTTCTAGGATTTAAGATGTTGATGAAGGTATTTTGTGAAATTTCTCTTGCCTTTCAGAGTTTCTTGGAAAAGCTGCTTGCAACAGAGAAATTAAGCTGGAGAAAACTGTTCACTCACAAGCCCAAGTGGCAACAGAACATTGTCAGTGCTAACAGGATACCCATGGCCCTCCCACCCAGAAAATGAGCAGGTTAAATCTGAGCCTTATAGACCAGCTTTGTCGAAAGGCAACTTTCTAATTAAAAAAATCCCAACAACAACAAAAAACCCAAACCACCACCACCAACAACAAAACCCCCACAAACCAACAACAAAAAGACCACCACCAAAGACCCATCTCTAAATGTTCTTAGAGGCAAAATCCTATTTCCACATGCTCACAGTTTAGTCTGGTGAAAAAGAGAAAGAAACACCTTTTTGGCCACTGCCCAAGGTGGAGACTCTGATGACTGATACCATTCGCCATGGGGTCAAAGTTTTGGTAGAGAGATTAGACAATTAGATTCTACCTGCAGGAAGTTAAAACACCAGCTGTTGTGCAAGTGAATGAGAAATAAAAAATAACAAAAAAAACCCATTAAAAATATATGCAGAACAGGATTATATTTTTTGAAAATATTTCCAAAGCTTCAGTCCTAGTACAAGCCCATACAGAGTTAACTTTGGCAATCACAACTGTAAATAAGGTACTGTAAATTAATCAAATTATTTCATCCAGAATGGGGGAAAAATCTAATAAATAAAACTTTCTGAACTGTCTTTGTAGAAATTTCTGCAAAGCTGTAGGGTTTTCCAAGGTATACACTAGGTCCAGCTTGAGAAAGAAAAGTCTTGTTGCATATTCTCCTGTATTCAGTGGGTGCAGGAGTTTCACAGGTCTAAGCTGGGAGGTGTGAGCATTTTTCCACCCAGGCAGATTTTCACCATCTGGTGAAACAGACAGCAATACAGCCAATTTTCAATCCAGCTCTGATTTTTACTGAGGCTGTGGTCAGAGATGAATTAGGGGCACTACGACACAGCTGGAAAAACAGGACTGGCCATTGCTACAAAACAGAATATCCAGGACTTGATAGGTAAAGGCAACCTGTATAGTGTGTATCACAGCTGGGACATTCAGGGGGAAACTGGAGGAACAAGTTCAAAAGCTGCAGCTTGAATATGTGATTGCTCAATGGCAATGTGTTTCCTTTAAGGACAATGGTCAAATTAACCATTATTAGTTTCTGTATGTTAAAAAAAAGTGCTACTGTAAAGCCACAGAATATCTGAGGGAGGAAAGATATTCAAAAACTGCTTGAATAAAGAAGGAAAATGAGAAAATTGAACTCTCCCATAGGGTGCAGGGAAGGGCAAGGGTATGATTTCTGAGGAACAGAAGGCTTGTATGCACATACTGACTCCACAAGCTCTTTTTTAATAGAATAGTATCCCTGGATAAATGTGAGAAAAATCCTTTAGGAAAGTCTGCTTTGTAACAGGTTTTGACAAAACATTGCACAACATACTCATATTATCTTCGCACTACTAGAAGACCCTTTTAGCAGGTCAATTCTTGTAGTTTAGAGAATGAGAATCGCAAAACCACCATGTAGCTTGCAATGCACTGTACCAGTGAGGACACTCCTGTGCTAAGAAAAGTAGGGTGATCCACCCATGTAAATCCCATTTTACAGCTTTCTCCCTCCTTTCAGTTCTCAAATTACTCAAGAAACACACGATTATTTCCTAGAATGCATTCACTGCTGAACTAACCCAACTCCCTATGACAGTGCTTGTAAAACACTTAGCTATTATGATTAAGAAAATTTAGTGGTGCAACTCCCTCTTTTTTTGTGTCAGTCATATGAGAGAGACCATGTATTTCTTTCCCATAATCAACTCTTAGAGTCACCTTTCCACTTCAAACTTCAGTTTGTACCCGTGACTATTGGTTAATGCCAGATAAAATTTGCCTGGTGTAAAATTTCCCTATATGTAAGAAGCGGAGGATCTTTTCCCAAATGAATGTCAACAAAAAGCCACAAGTTCTTATGCAGCACTACAGGTCAGGAGGCAAGAATTGCCATTATTTTAATTTATATATGTATATATGTATATGGGCAGTGGTTGGTACATGTGAGTCAAGGAGAAACAAGTATCAACATTACTTAGCCAAAGCAACTACTAAAGGCAAGCAAGTCTAACCATCATGCTTAACACACCTGCAGTAAAAATGGTGTGCCTGTACTGCACTTTTGTTTTAGTTGGCACTACTATTTTGATTAGCTTTTTCTCAAGAGCATATTCAGTAAGTGTGGAGCCTCACTGCTGTAATGTTTCATCAAACCATCAGCTGTAGCTGTAGTAATTTTGGATCAGGGGACAAAACAATGGTGTGTTTTACTGCTGTTTGAGTGCAGCTCTGCCCTGAAAATGACTCTGAACTGAAACTCCTTGAGAACTACTATGAACAAACCTCATGAAGGGCCTTTGAAAATTTGAAGAACCAAGGATAAACAAACAAATCAGATTAAGGTTACAAAAGAGTTGCGTGTTGGGCTGATTAAAAACTTGCTTATTCCTTTGCACACATGATACTCATTGCCTCCCTTTCATGTGTGTTCCATTAAATACATATTTTACAGCGACATGGCACATCAGATGTGCAGCAAGACTGTGTTGTAGCACCTCAGCCCTGGAGCTGTCGGTTCATGGGCTCTGCTAAGATTATTGCTTTCATATTTGTATATATGTAGGGTTCTTTAATACCTTATGAAAACTTCCAGAGAATAAGCCATGGACTTGTTGCCAAGGAATTTCTTTATTAATTTAGGGGAAAAAATAAGGGAACTTGGCAAAGGTTCAAAAAGGGCTACACAAGCTGGACAAAATGTTCCACCACGATAACAACTCAGTACATATTAATCTACAACACCCAAGCCAATATTTAACCAGTTCACCGCACTTAAGTCAAATCCAATCCCTCCAGCTCCAAGCCATCCAAAGCATCAAGAATCAAGAAAGGAGTAAGGAAAGAGAACCAGAGGGAGCAAGAAAAGAGGGGAAAAAAAAAAAAAAAAAAAGGGAGAGACAGATCATATAACTACCAAAACCTTGTGGCAGACCAGCTCTCACAGGTCCAGATGGCAGGGCTGTGACATGTGACACCACAAAAATCTCTGGTTTTATCTGCTCTGGCCTCTATGGCCAAATCCCCCAGGCCTCTGACCCACAAGCCACTCTGGGGTCCCAGCCCAGGATGAGGGGCCGTCTTCTCACCGTCCCTGCCAATCTGAGCCAGGTCAGGGCTTCCAGGAGCTGTGGGCTGTTATAGTTTTCCTGGGTTATTTGTGACTGGAAGCTGTTCCAGAGCTTCCCTGTGTGGGCTTCAGGGGCTGCCATGAGGGATACGATACCATCCCAACCCCCATGAGGTTCGACTCATCCCTTTCCCCTGCACAAGGTGGTTCTGACCCAATAATCACTGATCTGGTGTCTAACATGTGCGCACAGAGCACCTCCAGGCCAAGCTCTCTGCACACACAGCTTCACACAGATGTATCCAGCCTGAAACTCATGAGCCGATTGCCATGATTTTCAGTAAGACAAGTATTCAACTCCACAAAAAGCTGGACTGTCAAGTAAGCTGTTTATGGCAGCTCTCCCCATCTGCAGTCCTCCCCCCTAAGCTCAAAACCCCTTTCTGCTCTTTGCTGTAGAGTTATGATTTGTTCCCACAGGGTGAATCTGGGGAGATAGTGCTTTCAGCGGGAGTTATTATAGTTGGCAAGAATTCAGAACCCAAAACTGGGATAGAGGCCACAGTTCCTTTCAGTCTTTTCTTGCAGTACAGCTAAACCAGAATTTCTATCACACTATCTGTGACAACAGTCAGGCCTCCAAAGAGATGGGAGGAACTTAGGAATAAACTTTCTGCTCAAACATGCGTCAGTCTTTGTGCCAATGCGTTCCTTTGCTCATTTCCAGTCAAACAAATTTATATCTGTGGAAGAATGAAGGGAAAAAAAGTAAAACTAAAACAGCAAATAAGAATGCTGCATACAAAATCCCCCAAAGGGTACGTCCCAGCACATGGACAGAGCCAGTCCCATGGAACCTCCAAACACAGTATCGGCACCGAGTATCATCATCTGGACAGGCGAAGGCTTAGTTCAAAGTTAAAGACACGGGTTGTAGGTGGGCTGTAGCCATTCCCCTTTTTGACACTAGGGAGAACAAATCTGATCTAATTGCGAGAAATCACCTGGAAGGTTGTCCTATTCTTAAGAGGGAAAAGCCATTTTGAAACATTATGTATAATTAAATGAAACCTATCAGAGCAAGAAGTCTGCTCAGGAAAAGGTGTTTCAGAGGCACAATGTTAGGAATCACTCAGAGAGTGATTTGGAAGATAATTATTAAGGAGTTTGGTTTGATTTTGTTGGATTCTTTTGGTTGGTTTTGTTGGTTTGGGTTGGGGCTTTTTTTGGGGAGGGCGTATATTTGTTGGTTTTTTTCTTTGTTTTTCCCTGAAGAACTACTGAGTCTAATAGAAAATACTCCAATATAAGCAGAAATTTTATGAAGAGACACACAAAATACAATGTAAGCAGATCCATATGGTCCTGGCAAAGGGTGGAATGGACATCTGTCCTGAAAAATGCCTCATAGGTACGCTTTTCTGGACATTTAAAATGCTTCACATCTGTTTCCCTTCCAGCTGGCAGAAAATCCACGGAACTGCAGATCTCCCGATTTGTGAATCAATCTAAAAAATGCATTACAACTTTTGACATAAGAAACTCAGCTTCACACGCTCAATTGACATTTAGCTTTCCATTTGCCAAACTTGGGGCAAATGGGATCCTTTCAAGAGCCCTGTCTGTACAATAACCATTTCACATAAAAGAGTCATGGAAAATCTCTGCTTAGCATTAGCAATGGAGGACACCTGTGACTGGACTAGATGTTGACTGCTCCATCTACTCTTAATTCTGTGTTGTCCGGTTCTTCAGGTAAAAATTCCAATCAACACAATGCTGCAAACAAGGTTTTCCATGGAAATCCTGCCCAGGGTAGAATCTGCAGCATCACTAGGAGAGAGAGCGCCCACACAAAGCAGGGGTACTCCTCACACCCACCTCCAGACCAGAAGAACCATAGGAAGAGCAAGTTTGGCACACAGTCAGTGCCTCTGTGCACATACTGTGTAGCTCTGTTTGCTCCCTCTTCTTTGGCTGTCACATGGAAAACTTTTTGCCTGCTTTGCTAAAGCCAAAAGCTTTAGCTATAATTTTGCTGGCTTGTGCTTTGATTTTGTTTGTTTGTTTTTCCTGAGCTATGAGGTGAGACTCCAGGCAACCCGATGTAGAAGTAACATCAAGTTTGTTCTGAATTCCTTTTACCTAGGACATACATAGTTTTGTAAGTTCCCAGTTCTGTTGTGTCTCCTCAACACCAGAGACACTCATCAATGGAGTATAAAATGCTAGGGATTTTTATACTTACATACAGCATAGCATTGGAAGTTGTATCCCTTGTCTGATGCAGACAACTTATGACTTTCCTTTTCTGTGATTTTCCTGTATGCAGTTACAGAGGTTCATAGGGAAGTGTGAATGGACTTAAGAGAGACTAAAAGGAAAAAATTATTGCCAGTGCAAGGAGTCATCTCTGATAGAGCTGTGGGAGGGGGAAAAAAAGAGGGACATGCACACATGGACACTCACTGGAATGAAAGGACAGCATATTTAAAGGAAGCTGAGATTAATTCTAAAGCAGCACTAAAAGAAAATGTCACCTCTTACTTGTAGCCTGGGAGGGCAACAACTTATGTGGGATGAAGAGGACTCAGAGCAAGGTCAACTGGAAAAACAAGCTGTGCATGACAGAAACATCACATCGCTGAAACATCCCACAGTAGGAAATAGAGTATGTCAAGAGCCCTTTGGAGCACTTGATGGGCTCACCATACAATATCATGTTCTAGAAACAGTAACTTAAAGGCATTTATCAAAACAATGTAACTGATTATAATTCAGACAGCCTTTAGGAACTTCGAGAAAGTGTTGTTTTGGGTTTTTTTTATAAACAACCAACAAAGCGTGGAGCTTATCTGAGAGTAAAAATAATGTGCCACACATAGAGGTACACAGCAGAGGACCTTGCTGACCCTGCCAGAGATCACTTCGCTGGTGAGAGCTGGGAAGTGTCCAGGGGTCCACTTCTGAGAAGTACACTGGGCTGTAAACCCCATCATTTAAACCACAAGAACATACATATCCCTTAAAGATGTAGGCTCTTTATAGATTTTTGAGTTCTTAGTAGAACTTCTTGGAAGAAAGCCATTTTCTAGAATCATTTGGTTAAATAAAATCCAGCCAAAATCTCCAAAACTTGCTTTCTTAAAACCACCTTTTAACCACCCAATACATCCAACACAAGTGAAAGCCTTTACAGGCTTTAGTATACAGTCAAAACCTAGTAGAGGGAAATGCAGGGTGTGTGGTGGGGAATCAACATATGTAACATGGCCCCTGTAAAACCACTGTTCCACTGCTGCACATCCTCTTCCAGTCCTCTTACCTTGCAATCCTGCTGGGAATAATTTTTATTCTGTGCTCCTAAACCTGATTAATTCTCTGTGAAGTCATCTACATCTCTCTTTGAAACAACAACAAAAAAAAAGGCCTAGAGCAGCTATACCTGTTTGATGCTTGAATATGTACATATGCACACAAGGCCACACAACGCACGTAAATACATTAAGATGTGTACATTGGCTGGTCTTCTAAATGGTATAATCCTACTGTAAGCAGTTTTTCATTCTCAGTTGATTAAAGTATTAGTACATAAAACATCTGTCAGAAATAAAGATTAGGCAATGCGCTCGGACTTGGTCAGGAGGAAGGCAAACATTCAGCACAAATATCATGCAAGTAAAATCCACCTCATGTAATATTAACCCTTTCATTACCAGGAGCCAACATTATATTGGCATGAGGCTGCAGAAAGGAGAATTTTGTTTGGTTTGGCCAAGCTTAAATTTCACAAGGACATTCTACTTACTCTATCCTGATTCAACTGAAATACTGCATGGAAATATAAGGGGGTATAACACATCTTATGGGGTGAAGCACAAAGTGGAAAATACAGCATATTGTTCTCTACAGACTGTAATCAACATAACAATCAAAATTTAATTTCTGCTGTATTTTCAGAGACAAAGTCAGAATCTGTGTTTGTTAGCAATGACTAAAAGAAAGTAAGAGGCTGGAACTTGACACGCATCATATACAAAAACTAGTACTTCTTATTTATAATGAGAATTACAGCAAGACCAAACCTACAAATAGTTTGGTTCAGCACTACCCATCCATATTCCCAGCCTGTTCCTGTGTAACTATATGAACATTTTAATACAGACTAAGTTTTCAATTGTGTCAAATGGGAGGCTAATTTTATGCCTTCAGTGAAGCTTCCACCCTGAACTTCAGCTCCACATAACAAATACCATCACTGCAGCTTCCTGAACTGACAGCAGATGCTGCTGTCCTAGAAAAGAGAGAGATAAGATGCAGCCCTATCCTGCCCGCATCACAAATAAGGACTCACAGAAGATCAGCTTACCCACTCTTCAAAAAGACTCCCTCCTGCCTTACTGAAAATCCCTGAAGAGGCAGCAAAAGCCTTGACCTGGATTTGGAGAGAAAGAAGCTAGAAAAGCACAGCACTGTAGAGCTGCAGGTGTGCTGGGAACAACACAGCATGACCTTAAGACATCTACTTGTTGCTCACATTAGAAGAGCAGCATTCTCCTGACAATCTGGTGAAAGCGTGGAGGTTTCCAGTCAAACTCAGGAGGTGGCAATGATGGTTTTTCTTTGCTTTTCCTGGAAGGGAGAATAAACTGAGGTATTTGTCTATCTTGTATATTTCTTTCCTTTTTACCCCACCCTCTCCTTTTGTGAAGGGCAGAAACCAGATTCAAGAAATACAAATGATCCAAAGCCTTTTAAAAGACAGAATTGCTCACAAGGAATATATTCAGCATATTTTGACCTTCTGTATCTGCAACTGGACAGAGACTATCAGGAATGTGGAACCATCACAGTATTTAATACATTATAGCCAAAATAAGCTAGTACTTCTCTCATGACTTCCAGAAGAAAGCTTCTGGGCTCAATCCTGGAAGGTAGACTGCACTTCAAATTAGGTGAAAAACCTCTTCGTAACACTCTGCACTTACGAATCAGCTACAGAAGAATAAAGCTAACAGGCTATTAATGAAAAATGGAAAAGGGAAAAGTCATAAAACTTTTGAGAAGTAAACTAGAGCAATACTTAGGATTCTGATGCTGAATTACCTTATCTTTAGGCAGCCTAGGAGGTTATAAAAAAAGCACACTTTAAAAAGGTTCTTCCAAAATCACAGATCCAGACATTGCAACTGTGATGACAGCATCCACTTTACAACAGAAAGAACCAGAACAGATATGGAGAAAGACACTGGAATATTTTATTTTGATTATTTTATTTTTTTTAATCTTCAAAGTTTTCTGCCTTGAGACAGGAATGCATGATAGATAGAAATGGCTCAAACATCTTCACATGAAACACTCTTAATCATAATTCATTCACAATTATTTTTCTAAAACATCTACAGTTACATAATCCCACCCATTTCCATCCATTATCACAGATTTAATTGTTAAACAGTAGTTGCCAGCAATCGAAAGCTGTAAGGCTTTTTGCATATTAGTAGAGTCTTCTGAACTACAAACACAAGAATATCACAACTATAACTCTCACTTTACATGGCAACCCCAGGTGACAGATGTTCCAAAAAGAAATGTGTTGCTTATGTGGAGTTCATAAAAATGAGAGAGCTCTCTGTGCCTCATTAGCTCTACAATCCTTTCTCCTTTACTGCAATTCTTTTCTAAACCTACAGCATGTTCCTCATTTGTAACCAAGAACTTTGATGAGCTGACCTTTATCATCTTCCACTGCTGCTATTTGGCAAATTTGCAAGTCAGGCATACTAGAGCTCTCCAGTAAAACTCTATGTACAGAGCACAGTTTAAACAGATGGGTTGCTTGGAATCCATATCTCCCTCCATCTGAAGGGAACTACTTTGAGGTTCTCTGGAACTGTTGTAAACAAGAGGATATTTTTATATATATGTGTGTGTATATATATATTTATATATTTTATATATAAATGTTCTAAATGTCCTTTGGGAGTCCATTTGTTTTTATCTTTCCAAATGATGACTAAATACCTGATCTGTAGCATTTCTCCTGAGAAGATACTAGGAAGGGAATGACAGTTTTGATGCACTTTGGAATGGCACAATCACGTAAACGCTTGCACAATTAAGACTTATGAACTCATCCAAAGTTTCTAAACATGATAGTCTAACTAAGAACTAAAATACCAGCACAACGCAGCAAGTTAAAAAAGAAAATTCTATGTAATCAAAATATAAACAAGTACATAGGAAATGGATATCTGCCAGTAAATCTGTATCTTTTTTTAAAGTAGGAAATGTATGCACTTAAGAAAAAAATGTAGCTATCTGACAAACTTTGTAAAAAAAAGTACTTTCCAAATGCATAACAAATGCCAAGATATCCCGTAACTGGCCAGGTATAGCCACATGAGAGCTGCACAGCTTAGAGCAACCCAGGGAGGGGTGGGGTGGAAATAAAAATCACAAAAACAATAGATCAGCAAGTCTAGGGGAGGGGGAAAAAAATAAAAATCACATCATCATTATCTAAATTACCATATGCTTATATCACAACTGCTAAAGGAGCCAGGGGAAAAAATAAGAAGTAGAGACTGCAGTTTAATGATTCTTAGAGTAACCTCTAAAAATTCAGAAGAAAAAATTATCAACTTAATATACTAATCCTAAGCACCAATTTAATAATTTAAATTAACTGTATTTATATTTCTCCTATGAGGGATGGAACAAGTTCTGCTTGAAGGCTTATAGTTTAACTCTGGAGCCCATCTGATTTTTGTGTTCTTGTCACGCTTCCTCTGCTGTTCACATCAAAGTCACTGTAAAGATTCTCACATGTTTCCAACTCTCTAAGCAAGCAATTCTTTGAAGAGACAATTACATCCTATAGTTTAAATCAACTTTCAGGTCACGAAAAGTGAAACACGCCAGTATTTGGTTAGTCTGCTACTAAATAGTCTGTGAAAATGGAACAGCTGACACCATTCCTTGATAGGATTTGCCTTAGAACTAGCAGCACCCAGGGCAGACCAACTATGAACACATTCAGACTCCACAAGGAATTAGTAGTGTTAGAAAATTGCATATATGTTAGATCAAGAAGGCAGCGCCATACACATGGCATTGTTACATTATTTTTCCTCTATTTTTCTCATTAAGAAAAAACAAAGGAAAACAGCTCCACAAAGATCTTTTTGGTTGTTTGTTTCATTCTGTGTGTCTTTGCACCTGGAAAAAGCAGCACAGTACTCCCCAGCTGGAACAGCTCAGCGCTTCCCATCAGCTTAGTTCTTTTAGAAAGCACTTTCCCATAGTTAAGGTGGTCTACTCCAGCTAATTCTCAGAGCTAACCTTTTTTCCAGTATGTATTTCATGCTACTTCCTGACAGCAATTTCAGAACTGAAATGGATCTATGGCAATGTCCACTACTAACTGTGACCAGATCTTGACACAGACCATCAAGCCAGGCCCTTGGGATGGTTCCACACATTGAACTGAAGCTCAGACTAAAAATCTCACTGAAACTCAAAATCTGGAGTGGTCATGAATCTCAGCTAGTCTTCCCTATTTGAACCCTCACCCTGTAATGAAGCACGCACACCAAGGGAAAATAACAACCGCCTGATCTGGAGCACTAAGACACTGGTGAGTTATCTTGCTGCTCTTCAGTGACCGTGGATTCACTGTGCTCCTCGCTCAGCTCGTTGGAGGGCTCCTCATAGCTCGGCTCGGCGGGATCCAGGCTGCTCCCCTCGCTTTGCTCCTCACTTTGCTCTTCGCTGGCCTCTGCAGACTGCTCCAAGTTGCTCTCCAAAGAAGCCGGAGAGCTGCCAGTTACACTTTCATTTTGGTTCATTTCATTAAAAGGCTGTGGGAGATGTGCAGGAGACTGCACAGCATTTTCACTGGCAGGGATGGGCACTTTGGTTGCACCGATATCTACGACAATGTCATTTTGTGGTAGAGTTACCTTCTCCACAAGTTTCCATTGAATAATACTCATGTCTTTCCCTCCAGTTGAAATCAAGTGACCATCACTATGAGTGAAGCTGACATTTGTCACATGACTACTGTGAGCGCTGTATTTGTGACTTGGAGCCTGTTGAAAGCAAGCAGAAATCACACGTTGACTAGAAAAGCACAAGACACAGAAACTTAAAACTACTAATATTTTTGCTTAGCCCTTCAAGAGAGATCTTAATTCACAAAAGAGTAAGGAATTATATTTACATTAGGTTTTCTGCTGCAGTGCATCCTCTCTTCTTAATGTTTGTAACTTCAGACAAACGCAGATCTTCCAAAAAGTAATGGACTTAGCACTAAGGCCAGCAAATACAAAGCATCAAGCCCCTGCTCCAGAATTTAAGGATAACTATTGCCACTTCACTTTTAGGCATATTGTTTCATATTTATACTATTTTATACTTTCTATTTTATACATAAACTTAATGGGGGGTTTTGGATATAAACGAGGTATTTGGCTGCCAGGTTCCAAAACAACTATGCTGGAAGCAGGTGTCTGGCAAGGAAAGCTTTACACAGTGTAAAGAAGCACATGGACTAGACTGGTCTAGACTTACCTTTGGCTTGGAACAGGGATACTGAAAGAGATGGACCTTACAAAAATCATCCGCAACTGCTATCACTTTTCGGTTATGGGATCTGACAAGGGCATTTATGTCTGTTCCATCTGATCCTTCAGGCCAAACTCCTAGGAAAGAGTATAGCAGATATTCAAGGGAAGGCAGTTTTAGAAACAAATAAACAGACAATTCATAAACAAAAATAAAATCAATAAAGCTGTGAGAAGAGACAAGCTTAACAAAAGGTAAGACAGAAATTCAACTGGAAAATGGAATGTGCATTGCATTAAAGGTCCTAAATATTTTGCTAGTCTAATGCCATTCCCCCATCCCCTGTTCCACCAAACCCTCAGTCAAAGCCAGGATAACATCTCAGGCTTAAGATATGTTTCCTGTTCAAAACCTCAGTCTTGTTTAAAGCTTATCTTAAGATTAAGTTTGCTGCTAAAATGCATAACTTATAATACTTTCATTCATGCAGACATTTTAAAAGTAACAGTGATGCTGAAGCATGGGACAAACCCAGGTACCGTACATTATCATTTTATTGGTTTCTTCTATGTTTTAATTGGTTTGGCTTCTTTTATTTTAAATTTTAGTATTTCTTGTTTCAAAGGAGACAACTGACTGATGATACTCTGCTCAGAAACCCAGCCTGCATGAGTTCCATAGATGTAAGTGCTGTCAAGTGCTTAAGTACAATTCAATACGCTTTTAAGTGAAAAGAATTACACAAATGTGTCTAGACAAAAGCATAACAACATTTCCTGGATGAAAAGCACTGAGCAAATTGGGGATGGGGGAAGCTCTAGTTTTAACAAAAAATAAAGACCTCAGAGATTCCCATAAGAAGACAGATGATTCACATCTGCAAGAAAAACTGAACAAAAGGTAAGCTAGGGTTTATAAGATACCATAGTACCATATTTTTAAGCTCAAGACTTGGGTTTCTAATTGGGTTCAGGAGTTCAGACGAATTACCCCCCCTCAAATTTCACTCGCACCCTGAAAAACTGTGTACCCAATTGTCTGAGAGGGATGTGGATTATCAGATATGAAAACACCTTCTTCCTCTCTTACAGTCACTGACTTCAGTAAAATGAAAAACATGTGCTGTCCACTGTTTTAAACAGCAGAAAAAGCCAACTCAGAATTCCTTATCTGTTTCAAGCTCCCACACTATATCTTCTTGTTTCTATGCAAAATGGCAAACAGCATTTTCAAACTTTCAAATTGTTTTTTTCCATTCTTCAGTGGGTGGAATAAGAACTTTATTTTCTCTAAAGATTACAAAGGCAGCTTGTTAAACTTGTTAGAACGCCAATAAGATACACTATAGGTAATTTAATAAAGACATGAAGTGCTAAGGGAAGTATTCAGAAACATTTTAGTGTTCTCACATTAATGAAATCAAACTGAAAAATATATACTTCAGATTTTCCAAGTAGCTCCATGTGAATGAATTTTACCTTTCCTCTTGCATTCTACATATAAAATACTGTCAACAGGTGGGAGCAATAAATGAACTTCAAATCAATTTCCTGAAGTTTTAGCTACCACCTTAGGCAGACTGTGACAAACAGCTATGGTACTTTCTCGTCTTTTTAATTCAAGATTAAAAAGACAAATATTCAATATTGCATCTCTTACTAAACACCACTTGCGTTTGCAAAGTCCTGCAGCGGCACTTGCATTTTAATAAATTTTGCTAAACAGCAGTAAGCTTCTCAAAAGAATCTGCTCTGATAAAAGTGTGGGAAATGTGCAGTAACCCAGAGAGCGACTTCAAGCACCTGCAGAGCAATGATACTGCCGAGCCAATAGTAATATCAACTGCCAAAAAGGAGCAATGCTATTCTCATCCAAAGCATGCATCTCCATTCTTTTTCTTCTGCTGACAACAGTGCAATGCTTGAGCCTATGGCACACTACCCACAGAGCTAAATTGTAAAATGCATACCCCAAAAACCCAAATCCCATAAACTCATCCCTCTCTCCTGAGCATTAGTGAGCAGTTCCTGGCTTACTTGGATCCCTGAGCCAGCTGACCCTCAGGTCAAAGCCAGAGTAGCAAATATCTGCTAGGTTGGCTTAGCTGCACTGTCTGATTTAATGGGAAAATACTTGCCTCTGCCTGAGGCTGAGCCACAATTTTAAGATTCTGCAAAGGGTATCAGACTAGCAGACAGTATAAAATTAGGACATGATGAATCTTGGCTAGGAAGTTTAAATATAGTCTGTTCTGCCCCAGAATAACATCACATTATCTGCTTTATCTACTTCATTCCCAGGTCCTCTGGCACACTGAAGTTTCTGAGAGCAGTTGAGACTAATTAAACTTAATCCAGAGTGGTTAAAGTTTGTATTAATCCAAAACAGCATGCTGACAGGATCAAAAGACTTGTTCACTTTTTAAAAACAAAAAGTAAAATGTATTCTCAAAACAGTGGTTATGGGAGCTGCTTATCTCCAGCCTGGCCCCAGTCACTAGTAGCTTCTACTCAATAGCTGTTAAAGAGACAAAGCAAATGGTCTAGATGTGAAACCTAACTCTTTCTGCACTCCCACATCTCACCTCCTTAAGTCAGGAGTAAAGGACACTTCTGGGAAAGCCCTGAGAATCAGAGCGCTGCTCCCCTTCTGTCTGCTCTAAAACCAAATGTAGTGGTAAGGGTTCAGTAGCAACAGAGCCTGCTACCTCCACAGTTCTGGTAGATTAAAGTACTCTGCATAAAATGTAAAATGCTTCAGCTCCAAGTCTATTCCAGAAGGAATATGCAGTCCTATCAAAGTGTTTTCCTTGCTACTGGAGAAAGACATCAGATTAGCATCAGAGTTTTCACTTTCTGTAGCATCTACCGAATCTTCTGATAGTCCATTTTGAAAAAGACTTTTGTGTTGCACTAGTATTTCAGTCACAGTAGCAAAGACAGTGAGGAAATCACTGCTGTGGTCCAATTCCTTGTTAGCCTCGGCTTACATGCACAGAGCATCAGGAGGATATGGCCATCCACTTTCTACTTCACCCAGACAGACCAAATTAAAACACATACACAACCTAGTTGACAGTTTTCAGGCTTATGGAAACTAATATTTCATCAAACTAGCAATAAGAAACAGTATTCAGTTCCAGGAAGAGCACATTCCTGTTTATTTCTGCTACCTCCCTCAAGTTCCAAAGAACTCAGAAATATTTATGCAGTCTATCAACCAGTCAGCTTCATTCTCTTATCCCTTTATTTTCGTTATTCTGCCTCAGAATTTTGGGACCCAAAAATGAAATCATTCCTGGTTATGAAGCACCAAGTGCCCTCCACCCAATCAATATGCCACGCAAGACTGTCAGTGTTAGCTCACACATCAACTTCAATCCTTAAAGGCTACTTGCTCACTAAGCACATGACAGGCCTTAAATATGCATGATAGGTGTCAGAAATACAGAAAGCACTCAGACTTAACTATTTTCTTCTATCTTGCATATAAACTGGTGTTCAAAGTTGAACTCCTAGTAGCTGTGAAAAGATTTGTAGACTTAACCCTCACCTCTAAAGAAGTTGCTGATTCACGTGCTTTCGATATTTCCACCAATGTGAAGAACTGAGGCAGGTATCTGATCTCAGCAGTGGAAGAGAGACAATCAGCACTGAGAGGCTGAACCACACTTTTAAACCCATCACAGAGGGGCTCCTCATTTATGGCCAACAGAGGTGTCATAAACAAAAGTAGTTTGAACTGTTTCACCACAGTCTAAAACTGTACTATTAAAAGCTATTCTGCCAGCTTTGTAAAGTGCTTTTGTATATTTTAAAAATAAACCACTAGGTAAAGAATCTGGTTAATCTTTAAAGCATTTTTACTCCTTAAAAAAACCGCATATTACTCACCTTTGACTACAGGTATCAAAGTGCTGTCATGATTTCAAGTTATGAGTTATAACCTACACTCATACCTTCTTGTTCCTATCCCAAAATGAGGTAAGCAAAGGAGAATGCACATGTGCTATAAGAGCACTTTAAAATATAAGCTTTTTGTTTCAGTGCCTCCAAAACTGGCAGCCTAAAATGACAGCAGAAGAGTTTAATCCCAAACTTCAGGAACGAAACAGAAACCAATTGCATGTTGTCTTTAGAACATCCGGTGCTCTTTAATGCAGACAAATATTGTGGTCAATCTCTTTGGTCTGTTATCTCAGCACCATCCTTAACAATCATTAAGAGCGTACAACTAATGACAAACTGAAGCAAACAAAAACACAATCGCAACATGAACAGTTTAAAAGCAAGTTAAACAGTGCTTACCAAACACCTGGAAGCCTAGTACACAAGTGTATGTTGTCCAATCTATATCCTTACAGTCAGAACGATTCCTGATTAGCTTACAGCCACTTGGAATGTCCCCTGTAAAAAAATAAGTGAATGATGAATTATGCAACGCAAACTTATATTTACATATTGCTCTTTGAAGCAGCTAATACAGTAAATAAATGTATGTTAAAACCAATCTGGAATTACATTGCAGAGGCAAAGACAGACCAGTACTTTTATCAAATTCCAGATACTTGAAGCTTTACTTGAATTTTGTAAGTCATATTTACTTCTCATTTCCCTCTTCTGATAGCATAACCTTCCTGCAGCTTGAGTCCCCTGTAACCAACTCTATAAAATGCTTTAATAATAGTCTGTAACATAATAATCTCTTCCTTCTACAAGGTCCATTGATGTGCTAAAATTCAATCAATCATTTAGGAAATTCTGCTTTAAAAAGAGCAATTTTAACTAGGAAAGACTGCCCATCTTGCAATACACTAGGCCTGTACTAATAGGTCACAGCTCTTTTCTTTCCTATACATGAAATTGTAAGCATCAACACTTCCTTTCCATAGACTGCACTATCTAGATTTGAAATCTAAGTTGTGACAGGCATAAAAAACATGTTAAGGTGACAGATCTTTAAACTGCTGGCTATTCTTGCCTATACAGGGGAAAAAACAGCAGTCCTCTCAGACGTAGTTAAAGTTGTAAGAAGACAAGAATACAAAAAAAACATTTAAAAACAGACTGATACGCACTACTTAAGTTGAACTTCTGATGTAGCTCCCATAAATTCACATTTTTGTATATTAAAAAAAGACAAAACCAAAACCATTATTTCCACTGACTCATTAAAGTAGCATTATTGCTTTGCTTAGTTTTCAACACCACCAGCCAAGATAAAGTTTCAAACAAGAAATCCCAGAACAAAACTGTGGCACAGACCCACTAATTTTATTCCCTTGAAATAACTGGTATTGTTGACATTAATTAGACAACTGCATATATTATTTTCAATCTACAGAACTTTGGGCCAACATCAAAATGTAGTGCCACTTGTTCTCTAAATTCTACACTGTTAAACTGATTTATGACCTTGTAAAGAAGTAAGCTATATTTGGCATTGCCATTAGGTAATACACAGCTCTGAATAACATCAAGATATCAGGTTACACAAGTTCAAATTGGTCCCTTTGTCTGTAAGTATTTTGTGCAGTCCTGATCAAACATGCTCTTCTAAATATTCTGACAGCTAATACATATTTCTGTTTTCACTGTATTTATTTTCATACTTACAGTATAGTATTTCATAGTCTCCTGAGTTTGACATTATATACTTGTTGTCCGGGGACCAGTCAAGGTGTGTAATATAGCTGGAATGTCCCTGGAGAAGAATCCACACCAGTGTGAAACACTTAGTTTAGTTTAAAGTGAAGCAGAAGTTGCACCCACAGATGGGACAGCCAACAGCAAAAGAAATCACCTCCCCACCCACCTCAGGTCTGCTGCAATTCCCTTGTGTTCTTTTAGAAGCTCCTTACTCACAGTACCACAGTTGTTAATAGCTAAACAAATGCAGGCTGGGTATTGTGCCTCTCTCCCACTCTTCCTTTGAAAATCGTGTCCCTCTTGGACCCCAGAATGATTTACTCCTAGAAGGCATGATGCTAAAATATAGATGAACTCAAATTTATACCTGAATTGGGAACATACACATTGCTACTAATAGAGAAAAGCAAGTAACTCACACAGGATCATTTTTAGACCCCAAGAAAAAAAAATGTCAGGACTCTTATTTCTCTATCCGTTTAAAATAACTTCCATTAAACGCATACACATGCAAATAACCTTTGTTCATCCTAAAAATCTAGGATACCTCGGTTAACCACCACGATGTAAAAGGACAAGATCGTGGCCTGGTCTTACAAGAATACACTTCTAAGCTTTTTGAAAGTTTCTGCTGCGTTTCTTACACTGTGTGCATATTAGTGCCAGCTTTGAAGTGTATCTTCCCTATAGGCATGAGGCCATCTCTATTAAGAACCAAAACCCTTTGGCCTAGTTGCTTAGTTATCACCATCAGGAGCACACTGGGGGCTAAACACCCATCTTGGGTTTTGAGGGAGAAGATACGTGCAGATGGTCAGAATATTTTTCCCATGCACCAACTTCTTTAATGGCAGTAATAATAAGAAAAATAAAGGTACGAAAGGCTCCAGAGAAGCCAAAAATTTATGTAAGGTAGGAATAATTTATTTCTCTGTAGAGGAAAGGTTAGGAAATTAACAAAAGTGACATCCATGTCACTATCTTCTTCCTTCACCCTTCCATTTCTTCTCACTGCTTCTCTTCCTCTTGCAAGTCCTTCTATTTTCTCCCTTTGTCAGTGGGCATTACAAAGATATTGCCCCTCAGCTCCCCACAAGGTCTCTTGGCCCAGCCTGCCAGGGCCATGCAGAATCACCGCACTGCCTGCCATGCCACCCACCACGCCAACTTCTTCCACAGAGAACCCTAAGAGATGTTGTTTGCTTCCAGAATTACATGTAGAAATACACCCAAGTCCTGTCTCCCTGCTCTCAGGTCCTCTGTGAGAGACTGCAAAAACATTTAGGAGAAAAACGAGCCTTTATGATTTATTTACTTATGAACTAGTCTCTCCCTCAAGCAGAACAATTGTGTATTGACATAACTGCTTTGCAGTCAGGGGTGAGATATATGATAGTGACATGCAAACTTGGTATTTCTGAGAGAAAAAAAACCTGCACAATTGGCTAGGATTTTTTCTCCCACCCTTATTTTCCAAGCCTTCGAATTTGCAATGGAACTCCAACGTGGAAAAGAATTGGTCAGTCATTTACTAAATCTTGCCAGACATTTGGCAGCTGTTAAAATTCCTGGGGGCTGTGGGGTGGGTGGAAGGGGAAAGGAACAAAGCAATTGGCCAGGGGGCTCCAGGCTGCAAAATCCCTTCAGGCAAGCAATCACCAAATGATGAACTGGAACATAACATAGTTATCATATTTTCAATAGGAGGATCCCGTTTTCTATTGAATCTTTCTTTAGTGGCTGCCTGCTGATAAGGCAACATTTTACTCTCTCCTGTTCTGTATCTTTATACACAATGAATGTAATTATTCATATTATCACTGGCTAATAAAACTATCTGAATAAAGGGAAACTATCATTCACTGGCCATGTTTATCTGTTTCAGACTTGCATGGTGCAAAGTTCAAAATGCACACAGCCTATAGGAGAGGCACACTAATCGTTTCAGCTTAAGTCCACTGTATCAAATACTTCAGCGTGGCTGCCTGTGTGGCTTTCACTCCACAGCCCTCTCAGTAAATGCAAACACTTGCTCCTCTTTTGCAAAGTTATCTCTGATGTAAGGCAAACAGAGACAGCACCAGCAACCCTGAAACTGCTGACAGGCTGGAAGTTCATACCCCAGCCAGTACCTTCACATTGCTGACTGCATAGCTGGAGCCCTCAAAAAAACAGCTGCACTAGTCAAAACGGTTGTTTCAGCTCATCTGAAATTCTGCTCACAGACAACACTGTCCCTCACTGTGGAAACAGGCTCACAGGCCACAGACTTGCCTCTCTAGCAGCAGCAGAATGCCTGGTTGTGACTGAGAAGGGATTTAAACCTAACAGTGGGCATACAGCCCTCACACACAAGCTAATGCTGGTTCAGTAGATAAAATCCTTCTGAAAGTATTCAAATAATGTATTCAAGTTGGAAGAAACAACCAGAAGTTGACTACCAGGAGGACTGAGTCATACTACTTGGAGGTCACCCGTGAGGCTACTGAATGACAGAATGCCAGAAGGATGCAGTGCTAGGAGAGCGCTCCGGGTCCTGAGCATGCCTGCGTGTCTCCCTGCTTAGCATCAAACTGGTAACAACTCGCCAGCGTGCTGGCAGGAAGCAGAGGGGAGGTGCAGGGTGCATGAAATCGGATCAGCAGCCTCACAGCTACATGTCACTGCCTTCTGCACAGGCTGGAAGGGTCAGGGTTGCTCAGCCACGACAGAAACTAGCTTGCCAATTTTGTCTTCTACATGCAGTCACTCGGACTGAAAAAGCATGGGTCAGCAGAAATCTGCTTTGAAGCCTTAACACTTCCGCTTAACAATGCTCAATTCTTCCACTCCAATTTTTACAAACCCCTTTCCTGCCAAGGCAGAAGAACAGAGGGATAGACAGATGATGGTTTAAATTACAATATGCTCTCTCCTGATATATAATCCATAGGATATACAGAAATAAATGCTCATACATCTTCCAAGAGCTCACCTTGAAGTACATAGCAAGCTAAATATTATATATGTTAAGATTAGTAATCTGAGTGATTTTATATTATATGGTTAAAAAAGTAAGCGATGAGGTGAATGACTGAGGTGCAGTCACTCCTTGCCATCTCACCAGCCTCACTGGGGCCCTGGTCTAAGCTCCCTGCAGGCTCAGCCCTTTCCCCACTGCTTGAGCTCCTGGGGAAGGTTGCAGATCCAATTTCTCATCTCACGACCACTGTGTTACTGGCTAACCCCATCACGACCCTGCTGGACGGCTGCAGCATGCCCTGGCTCATCCCACACCACAATCCTGCCATTGATGAGTCCCCAGCACACCCACCAGCCTTCCCTCCCAGCTGCATCCCAGGCCAGCACTGAGTCCGCCCCACCAGCCTGCACACTGCAGGGATGAGGTAAACCCACTGCTGCTGCTGGCCCTGGCAGCCCTGTGCCCCCAACAGCAGCTGCACACAGGCTGCTCTGGACCCACATGCTCTAGCAGCTTGTGACACTTTTCAAAGGGGAACCTATTTTGATGACGTAATTTGCAAACCCCATTAAGTTTCATGTGCTCTTTATGTAAATATTTTCACTAATGTGAAGAGATAGCTGAACTTAAGGCCAGAATGTTAGATAACTAAACACTTAAGGAAAAAATAGTATATCCTTTTAGCATTGGGACAATCTCATCTAGGTGTAATGACTAATATAAACTCCACTACTTGTACTACACTTTGATCTATTTAGCCTGGGCCACATCCGTCAGTCTCAAATTTTGTAGTAACAATTACAGCTGAAAATAGTTTGTATTTGCAACCTTCAAAAGTACATGTTCTAATGGAATTCCACCCTAATAATATGTTGGTTCAAGAAGTACTTTACCAACAGGGGGGAAATACTCCCAACCAAATGTAGTATTTTCCTTGAAAGAGTTTCAGCACATAGGTACAAGGCATTTCTCCATCTTACTGCTCATTTCCCATTTCAAAGAAAAAGGCAAAGTCTGACAAATTAGTCACATTTGATGCAAGAGTGATCACTGGACACCAAGATCTGGAGGTACCCATCAGACTGAAGTTTAAAATCAATCAAATGCTGAAAAAAACCCTGCCAAACATATAACCATAAGGAAAAAGCATCTGTTTAGAGAGGGTTTCATTGCTTATCCATCATAGTGTATGTTTAACACCAAAATGCAAGAACTGATGATGATATATGCTCCAAAACTTACATTGCATTTTCCATATCTGCTATACTTTCTTCCATTTTCTGTTACTACATAGAGGTAAATAAAGTTGTCATGGGATCCAACTGCAAGTAAGGTGCCATCTACAACACAGAATATTTGATATAAATTAACAGAATGTTTGTTTTCTGAACTTTAACTGTTCCAGACCTATAGCTAAGACAACAGTCTCAGCTAAACTACCGCTTATGAATTGTATTGAAGAATTCATAACTGTTTACATTATGCTGTTTTTCAGTCAGTATCTGTTTACTTTTTGAGTATGGTTTTGGGCAAGTTCATTCATTTCAGGTTTTTTTCAGGCTCCATGTCCAATGGACAGGATATAAATCCTCATATTGCACTGGATTTCTGACACCTGTTGACAGCAGGCAGATTTGAGTTTTCCGCACCATAAGAATGCAAAACAGTATTTACTCTGTGGATAGCTTAACTTTGGAGGTGTGGACTGCATCTAAATGAACACTAAATAATGCCTAAAGATGTGGAACAGTCAAACATTATAAGCAGTTTTCTAATCCACATTGTCTCAATTTAAAAAAAGTATGTGGACAAAAGCTGCCACGAATCACGATCAAACACCTCTTGTGTCAATGAACATCAGTGATTTAAAATAAATTGCTGTGCTTGGCACATGCAGCAGCAGCAGAGGAACATTTTGCTCACTGACATTGCATGCTAGCCAAAACCAAACAAGAAAAAGATTTACAAGGATGTTCTTCCATCCTGTTTTAACAAAGAGGAGTCAGCCTCTGATGATTTGTCATGTCACGTCAGAAGAGGAGACTCAATACGGGCTTGGACTAAACATAATCCCCTAGCAAATACTTAACAAACAGCTCTGACTTTCAGACAGACACAATCTTAGTTTTATGGGTTTGCATTAATAAACTTGAACACTAACTAAGAAGTATATTAAAATATCACTTAAATCATCAGCTTTTTACAGACTTTTCTGTTAACCTGTCAACTATTTACTTGAAAACTTCTACTTTTTCTGGAAGCAAAGCTAACATTTATTATAACAGCACAGTTTAACACGAAGAAAAGGCTGAGAAAGGCAACGCTAATCTTTGCAGTTACAAAACTCTAAGATTTAAGCAAACACAAACAAATCTGTAAGCAAAATATGCAATTATATATTAAGCATCTGAAACAATTCTTTCAAAGCTGCGCCTTTTCTAATGACTGGGGACTAGTTCAACACCAGTTAGCAGAACACATATCTGATTTATCAAAATTATTCTGAATGTTTAAGTCTGCCTACCTACTGAGTAGCGCATCACTGAAAGCTGTTCGTTGCCATCAGTGTGTATTGAAACCAGATCCCTTGTTTCTGCGTCCAAAACAAACCACCTAGAGAGAGAATTCCAATGAGTATCACTTCCACCAAACAAAAAAGCAAGGCAAAGAGCAATAATCACTGCCTGCCTTCATATTCTCAAGCTAGCCCCTCAGAAGAAGCAGAGAGAACATCTGTTTTTAATGGAACACTTCTGTGGTTCACAAAACAGTACAAGTGTCAGTGAAGAACATACAAAAGATTCTAAATAGAGTTCCATTTTTTTTCTCCCTCATCTGAACACTTAGCAATCACCAAAATTTCTACTGGATGATAAACATGACACCAAACAGGTAACATGACTGCATCTTATCACTGTGAAACCTTAAGGCTGCAGCTGAATTTTATTCTACTGCTTCCCTATTTTGAAGAGCAGCTTTGATACAAAAACTGATCTTACAATTTTTATGAAGGTAAAAAAATAAATATAGAAGTAGTAAGAGAAAGTAGAAAACATTTCCAAACTCATTTTAAACACAAATTGTATTATAATTTGCTATTTTCCTCTCAGCCCTTTCCATTTTTTATGAGTAATTTTATCAAAATAATGAATTCACTAAAATTTCATGGTTCATAACGTAGCATTTAATTTTTTATTTCCTGGTTCGACGACTTATAACTGAGCTAATTAACTGCATTTTTTTATTATTTAACAGTAACTTTTAACCTGCAGTATTATATATGAGGCACATGCAAAAAGCCCAGAGACGCTTACAAAAACTCACTGACACATATACTGAGATGGCCACTGGCAGAAAGATGCTCAAGATCAGGGAACCTGAGCATTTTGCAATGGTTCTGATCCCCACCTAACTCCTAAATAGGAGGAACATTAGCAACAGAGAGACAATAACAATTTAATAAAAATATGTATTCAAACACATAGATCACGAAAACAGAAGGTGTCAATATGGCTAAATACATCGAAGCTGTATTGAGAATTTAATTTCTGTGCGGCAAACTTCATATTTCACAAGAAGGTTTCTATCCCTAATGGTAAAAGGCAAGTTTACACACTGTGGAAACAAACAAGGCAATTTCACCCTCTGTCTCATAGCGTACTCAGTGGAACATTGCTAAACCTAGGACTGTAATAAAGCTGTAAAATAAACCCCAGCAATGACAATACACATTGCTGCTTTCTATGGATGGAGATGAGATTCCAGCTTGTGCTCATCCAGTGTCCAACAGCTAGGCATCTGGAAAGCAGCCTGGTCCCAATGGCTCAGAATCAGCTTGTGGTTAGAGAGCCACATGAAAGAAATTAAACAACATCCAGATAAAAAACACCCCAACGCCACATGCCATGGAATAATCTGTGTGAAAGACAGATGGAATCAGTGGAAAACAGCTAACGTGTCTGCACTGGACAGCAGTAGGAACCATGCTGAGAGTCTCTCTGATGCAATCCTCTAGGACTTTTGATTTCCAATCCACACTGAAATCTACTGAAGCTTTGTAGGTTCTCTGAACCCACTAGGAGTTGCTATGCTGCTATTTAGTTCAAACTATGCTACAGTTTGGCCCTGCTGAATGTTTCATTGAAATGTTACCTGGCTGATAACTGTGACAGCGGTGTGGATATTACAGAACAAGTCAAAATAATTTTTAAAAACCAAACAATACAAACAAAACCCCCAACCCCCTCCCCCAAACCAAAAAATCCCACACAAACCTCAAAAAGGCCCCCAGAAAACCGGAAAAAAAATCTGTTTATCTAGCAAGATGACACAGCTTAATGCTTGTTTGCTTATCCTGAGCAGCATAATTGGAGTGCCTGTGTGTAAAAACTGATGATCAGCCCACTGACAATCAAAAGAAGTTTTCTTCCACAAAGTGGATGGGTACCCTCCTTCCCATACGCTTCCACAGTGACCATGTTGCACAGCGATTTTTCCAGACAGCAAAAGGGAAGGGCTCAGCCACCTTTGTCCCAAAATATGTAACCAGGGCAGAGCAGGGAGGCTACTGGAGCAGGGACATGTCTCTTGATTCTGGCCCTGAGACTGGCTGTTCAGGTTTGTTCTTTGAGGCTATCACCTGAAACAGGTAATTCTCCAGTCAACAATTATGTAAACGAAAAAATACCCAAAGCCTAAAATGCAGCTGGAAAAACCTATTTTACTGAAAACACAGAGGTGGTACTATGCGGTATCAAACACAATGCAAAACTTCTGCTGCTCTTAGGAGTGCACCTAAATTGCATTTGGCATCAGGAAATAGCATTTTTTGACATCAGTCCCCCTCCAAATATGCTTCTGAACAGGAGATACTAGCAGCAACCCTAGCTGTCCAAGGAAAGAGTCAGTGCACAGTGATAATTTTGATAGTAATTTAAGAAAGGAAGCGGTGGTCACATATTGTAAGGCTGTTTCTTGATGCCTCCACAGCTGTAACCTACAATCAGAAATGCTCCCTTTAATCTTCAAAGTTCCACCAATGCTGTGGCAAACACTGCAATTGCCAGCATGAAAGCCCATTTCCATGAAATGCATCTCCAGTCTAGCAGCTACAGTTCATTGGCATGCCCCACACGGGCCCTTCTTGCAAACAGCTTGAGACTGTTTCAGGAGAGGATCTTCCTTCCCACGTGAAGGATGGCAGCTGACCCAAAAAAGGGCAGTGAAATACAAAGCTTGGCTTCCAAGTGAACTTCTGATCCACAGATTGGATGAAATAAATAAATAAATGGTGGAATGGCATCCCAGCTCTAAGATAGTCTCTTTCACTTTTTCTGAATTTTATTGACTTTTCCTCCAACTGTTACTGAAGATAACATGCTTAACTTATTTGCGAGTTCACACATAAAAGAAAACAGTTTTGCTGTTTTCATCTCTTTCTTGTCTTCCTGTTAATTTGCTTTAAAAAAACCACTAATAACCTATCTAAAAAAAAACAAAACAAAAAAATCTATGCTTTTATAAATAAAGACCCCTTAAACTATTATGGAAAACATTTTACCCATGACAGACCTGTATTACTGATAATTCACATCTGTAAATGCAGAATTTTTCTGATTAAATCACCAGGGAAACATTATTCCACAACAGCAATATATTTTTGCACTTACATTTGCAATTCCCATGTTTAGTTAATTCTGAATGCTGACCCTGCAAGGCATTTATCAGAGTGCACAAATCAACCCATCTTACAAGGTTCCCTAGGATATTTAGGCTCCTTCATCTTAATACAACAAAAGATGCTGAACTGTATAAATCTCAATGATTTACTTCCTTGTGGCTCTGGCTTACACTAACCTTGCCCTTCAGCCTTTAGTTTTTTTAATAATGGTAGTACCTTTGTAAGCATCTTGTTAGTCTCTTTTTTCTGCAGTGCCTTTGAATACTCATATGCTTAGCACTCAAGATATTCTACATGATTAGTCACAGAATGGTCTACTTCCCTGCAAATAATACCACTGGTGGCATGGCAAAAGGATCTGTACAGTGCCTCAGAAAACCCACTTTTGTGGTAGGATTTCTACCAGGATAGCCAACGCTTTTTGGTTTTCCAGCTGTGCCCTACCAGCAAACAGCAGGATCCACAAAAAGTATTAGTTCTCTCCAAACCAGACTTCCAAACAACCGATGGTCAGGCACACAGCAGATATTTAAAGAAGTGGTAACAAGACCTGCACTAGACCATTTGCAGACAGCTCAAAAAGGGAAATGATACCAAAATACTCATTATGGGAAGTGATACGTGAAAAACACACCAAAAGCATGGCACTTGGCCTAATAAAAAACACAGCACTCTGAAACAACAGACAAGAATGGGAAGAGAGGTAGAAAATTCAGTTTCCTTTGGATGTTACAATTTTAACCACCAAACCCAACTTTCTTAGTGCTCCATTCCTTGCCCCTGTCTTACTGACCTCTGTACTGGAAGCTGATCAGCACTAGAATGGTAACAGACACATCCAAGGTTTGAGTTTATTGAGTTCTGAAAAGATTAGACTAATTTAATACTTGCTGAAAGACTTTTGAGCTATGAAGCCAATTATTAAACAACTTGTTACAGGTTTGAGATTATTTTCTCCTATGTTAATCAAGATATATCACGCAGCCCTCATTCCTTGGATAATAACTCCCTTGGACCGGATTATCTGGCACAGAAAGCACCGCATGATGCTGCTGGTTAGGCAGTAATTTTAAAACTGTTTTGTTTATCTTGACTCACTACTCCATTTATTTCTCATCCACTTGTACACTTACCAGGTCTCAGTTCAATTCAGTTTCATTTGTGTATCTCAAACCTATCATTGAATCATACAATTTCAGAACACACTAAAATATAACGGTGAAAATATAACTGCCTAGTTCCGAGAAAAACAGGGTAAAAAATGCCAAAAAACCCCAAGGCCATCATCATAAACTTCTTGAACACAGCATAAACTAGTTGCCTCAACTAAATTAAAAGTAAGAATTTAAACTGAAAAGTGCTGAACTTGTAACATGAAATGCTCCAGGACAGTCAAAAGCAATTAAAAAAAAAAAAAAAAAAAGAAAAAAGACTGAATGCTTTGGCCATGCAATGCCTCGATTATGCTTTGATGTAAGTTCAAAAATGTCTACTAATTCTGAAGAAACATAATCTGATCTTCTTTTACCTTTTCCCTGTTTCAAGTACTATTAGGCCCATATGTTTAATGAAAATAGAAACATTTGTTCAATTTCATCATTACAAGAGAGGAATAATTGCAAAGGTACAACATGGTAATCAAATTAAGAAGAGCTCAGCAAGGTTTTTTTAAGAAGGTAAACTTGGTTTTCTAGCCTGATGTTATACCTAATGAGTTTAGAGCAGACTGCATCTTCATCTTGGAGAAGAAAACTCCCTAAAAATATTTAACATTTCAGGTTTCCCGGGGAAGTTCAAGGGTGTTGCACATGCTCAGCACTTTCTAAAAACCAGACTTCAAATGGATTTTAGGCATGAGGTTAGGTTTAAAAAAAATTCCAGTGGGCATATTAAACAAACAAACCAAACCCAATTTTCTTACAGGCATTATCTTATCATCAAGTTATCAACCATGAGGAAGAACTGAAAAAACAGAATAAAAATGCTTGTAAGATTTTGTATCTGCTCCTCTCACCTTTCTAATGCTATGAATATCCTGGGTTTTTTTCTTTTAACTGGTACATTGGTACTCCTTTTATGGGAGATGATACCAAGCGAGAATTTGACTATGAAGTAAAATAAACTTTTTCCACCACCAAAAGAAGCCTGAGTTTAAAAGATTCAGCTTGTGCTTTGACAGCTTTCAAATAGACAACAATTTCAGGAAGAATAGGAACAGTTCAATACCACTTCACTGCAGCAATGTGTCATGTTGAACTGTGTCTTACACAAAAACAGAAATACTAGCCGGCTCACTTGCCTCTCCACCTCAATTTAAAATGTTGCAAGCATGTTTGATTTGGGAAAGGGAAAGATCTGTACTGCACCTGTTTTACAAACTACTGTAACACGCATATATTATTAAAATATGATACTTGGTAAGACAATAAGGAGTGCTCAACAAACAAAAAACAGTTACAAAAAAAAGGGTCAAGATCTGGGCTTTTGTGAAAGACTTGTTAAAAAACCAAAACAGCCTAACAACAGTCAAATAATTCTTGTCTTCATCTAACATATATAAGATGACCTGCCCCCTTCGACCAAGTTTTTAAGGCTTTACCACTTCAAGTTACAAAAGAATAAGAAGCAAATTAATTCCATTTATAAGATGCATCTATTAAACCATCTCCTTCAAACTTTCAATTATCACAACTCAGTTGAACGGCGTTTACCTGCCCGAGTGCGTTCCTATTGCGACCACTGCTCCACTGGGATGGAAATCAGCACAGTGCCCTGGCTCCTGAACGGAGAGGGACAGACATGTTATTCACCCACCCACTCTCTGAGGGTCGAACATCTCTCCATATAATAAAGCTACCCTAAAAGTCTGAGGTGAACTGACACAGGAAAAACCAATCAGTTATCATCATGCTAATCCTCAGAGAGCTTTTCTTTTAATGTATCAGTGAAATGCACTAGGGACCACCTTGAAAGTAAAAAGCCTAAACTTCCGTGTAAAAAAATACTTTTGTGTGGATATAAGGACAGAAATACCAAAAAAATGGTATGAACAATGTTTTTTCCTATTAGCCAGCTTTATATTTAAAATTAAAGGGTTGACATACGTCTAGCAGCCTGGTCCATTCCAGTGTGTGGTCCACAGAATTCCACATACAAACTTGCCTATCTTGGGCACATGTTAAAAATAAGTCTTTGAAAGGATGAGATGCCAGTCCCCAGAGTTCATCTGTATGTCCCTAGAAAGAAATCACATACGCTTTAACAAGGAATAAAATAAAGGCTCTTAAAATAACACTTCAGCAGGGAAAACCTGCTTACATTTTTGAGTTATAGTTTAAAAGAAAAAGGTTGTGCTCACCTGTACCTCTACTACGAAACCATCGTTAAATGTTGCCCGCAAAACAAAGTTTCGTGAAGTACCCACTAAAAATTGATCTGCTTTTCCTTCTGCTACTGCTCTGATTGTTCCATACTGGTCAGGAACCTACGAAAAGAAACATCTGTAAAACCACATCATGGACCTTGATAGGTGTTTATTTCTGAAGGCCACAAATAGTGCACAACGGCAGTACCCCAACTGGAGTTCTCCCAGTAAAAAGGAACAATCTAATCAGATATAACCTACATCAGGACTTGACCTGAGACTTTCTTCATCTATTTGTTCAGTACAGGTGTACAACAGGCAGACAATCACAGTTATGACACTTTGATAAGTCTCAGGAGAAAAAATTACAAATTAAATTACATGGCTTTTATGTGGCAAATACACTAAAAAAATGTGTTCCACAACCTCACAACTCATCTTGTACAGAAACGAATAATACACAGTTGCTATTTACTTTCCAAAACACATTTTGAAAAAAAAGAAAAATCTTCTAGAGCACAGTAAGTGTTTCCTGATTTTCTTAATGCTTCCTGATTAGCCTTAAGTAAATGTTCATATGCCCTATATCAGCAACGACTCTGAATTTTAATGAACTTGTTTATTTCAGGCTTGAATTGTAATACACTGCTTTATTTTACAGTGTGCAATTGTTTGCTAAATCATTCATCTTAGAAAATACATTAGTATTAGCCATGCAAGATAGAAAAATCGATCTGTCAGGGTTCTAGTAACATAAAAATTAGCTTTAATAAAACATTATTAACAAAAAGAAAACAGAGACTGATATGAATAGTGTGTTACTTCAGCCTAAGAATTGTACATGATAATCAATGCTTACTTTCTATCATCCGCGTTTTCTAAATGTCAATATTAGACACAAGGCAATAACAAACTCTAGATCAAAGTTACTTGTCAAGAAAAAAATGCTGCTACAAATGGACATTAGGTAAGTGGAGTAAACCATTGGTTGAAGAACTGTTTAAGAAGAATACATTATTTCAAGATCAGGGAAAATCAAAATATATTTTAAAACCCAAAATACACAATCTTTTCCAGTTCAACCCATTGACCTAGCATTGCCATGTAGGCAAATCACAAAGAACATAGATATACACTAAACACCTGTTTCAGGATAAATTTAAAAGAATTTTAAATTCCTCATCATAGCCTATTAATCATTAATTATTACCAATACCAATTTGCATCCTACCATCCGTTTATCTTATGTTAAACATTCTATTATAACCCTTGAATGCTGACAACATTGTCTTTCTCCAGACAGGTAAGCTTAACAAAAACACTGACAATACTAAGGGATATCCTCAAACATCCCCTCAAACGCGATGAATGAAAATAACTAAGGAAGGTTTTGGAGGAAAGAAAACCCTTGACATTTCTGTTCAACTTAAACGCAGGAGAACTCAAGCCCCATACAGGCTCATTTCTAGGCTAAAATTTAAACACTCTTATAAAAAAACACTGTCATCGACTTAAATAGCAACCAGAAGGTATTCTGTCATCCTCTAGAGGGTGGGGAAGGCTCTGTCTTGCTAGTTAATACCCTGTTCAAGGCAAATTCCTTGCCACTTTTGCTTTCTTACCTCAATTTCCCTTTCAGGATTCAAATCATGATCCCACAGGATGATCTTTCGGTCTTTCCCACCTCCAGTTAGCAGCATCCCATTTCTCATTTGACAGAGTGTGAACACACTGCCATCATGCGCTTTGATTTGTCTGCTTATCTGATATACTCCTATATGCACAAAAAGAAAATACAAAGAACACTACTCGTTTTTTCACCTGGGGTTTACAAGAAATTTTGCCTTTTGGCAGAAAAATAAAGTGCATAACAAATAATTACATTTGCAATGTCAGGCTCTTGGTATTGCATTAGTATGGCAAACACAAGGTGGTAGTGTTTTCTTACAGGATTAAAAGATAAAACAAAGGTCCTGCCTTTCTGAAGAGAAGCTTCTTTGAGATTAATTGCCCTACAACCTGTGAAGGCAAGAACAACAATTTGGAAATGCTTTCGGTTCTCTGCCATCCGAGGGAACACAGTTTTTCCAGATGCAAGAGAAACTGTCCTTTCGAGTAAAAAATATCTAGGAAGTCATTATTAGAAAAGAAATAAAGTTATTTTATTAAAAGAACCTTAAAGACTTGTTGTCTACAGTCTTTGGGGAATAAAAAGTAAATTCCTTATAGCAAGGCTTCCAAGATACATGAACAGAGTATCTAATGCTGGATGTTGCCACACTTAAAAACAGTACAATCAGCATTTGACATCTATCAAGACAGCAGTGTACCTGAAGGAAAACACGTGGAAGAATGAAAGAGACATGAGAAGATTAAAAAGCAAGGGTAGCAAAAGACGCCTTTTTGCATGCTAATTGGAAAGTATATTTAAAAAAAAACCAAACAAAACAAGATTTTAGTGCTGCCTAATTTTAAACAGAAATCACAGAAGGAGCCTAAAACACCATCCAACTAAATATGAACTTAACCTTGTTAACTCTGCCTATGGCTCAAATCAGTCCAAATCACTGTGTTCTTACACTGTGAAAAAGAGTATGAGATCAAGTCCTGTCCTGTGACCAATCTAATGTGATAAACCAACATTTAGTTAAACCTATGTAAATAAATGTTCTATTTGATAACTTTTAAGATTATATGGGAAGATTATTTTTGCACAAGAAATTGAAAATTAAACATCATTAAATTACTTTTCCATTGCTGTTAGCTTGAAAGACAAGAAAAAGATTTAGCTACAAAAAGAGATTTACCATTAAAAATTTACTTTTTACATGAATGTTTTCCTGGCATACCTATTTAAACCAGAGTGTTTGAAATAGATGCCAAGTAAAATAAATTATCATTGAATTTATGAGTTACCTTAGGGCTCAACTGTGCCAGGACAGCATATGTTTGGTAACAACTCATTTCCCTTTCTTTTTTACAAAAGCTTTCCTCTAAAATTTCAAATAAAATGTTTTTCTTTTTTTTTTTTTTTTTTGAGCATATTTTACAGGCAAGACTTGAGTGTCTGCTAAACCAGAAACTGTTATTCACATAACTGGTATATCTAAGCACTGTAATTTTTCTTCACATCCAAGTCCTATTAATGTCAGCTTCACCACTTAATGGTATTCCTCTGAGACTAAGCATGGTACAACATGAGCCTTTAGAGACAAAGATCACCTGCAGAATCCTCAAACTGATCCTACAGTTTTTTTCAAATCACAGGATGAAAGGAAGGCTCATTAACCATTTTTTAAAAAATGCAAAAAATTAGATAAAATAGTTTTCATTCATTTCAGGCACAGTCTCATTAATTATTGAGAAACTCTAGACTGCTCGTAAGTCAGGAAAGTCGTAAGACTTGCAGGAGTTTAGTACCCCCTGTTATTTATAGGAAATGTATGCTCTTAGCCAGACCTTGCCCTCTTCCTTTTCTAATTCAGCCCTTTATGTCGTCTTCTATGGACTACCTAAAATCTGTAATTAACAAAGGTATCTTACCTTTAGGTCCTTTTCCTGGCGTAGCTTCTACAGTAGTTTTGCTCCATATAAGTATTATCCCACCTGAGTCTCCAGTGAGCACATCGCCATTTCCCAAAAAGGCTAAACACTGAACAAATTTGGGTTTTTCATATTTCTGAAACAAAATAAGCAAAAGAAAGAGATAATTGCTTGTAGTTGTTAGATAATTAGCATAATGCATCCACACCCTTACATGCTGTATACATGTGAACAGACTTCGGTCTTTTCTGTTTGTTTACTTCTCTGCTCAAACAGTACGTGGTAACAAATGTACAGAAAACATGATTTCCATTGATTTAAAACTGTCTTGGTATCAAAACATTATTACCCCAAATATCCCTTGCTTCCTTGATAATGAATTGCCACTCCAGGTCCAGAAAAATATATGAGATTTGCCACACGTTATTATGGTGTTTCCATCAGTTGGATGGAATTCTACAGCAAGAACAACTTCATTTGTAGTCTGAAATAATAACAGAAAAAAATAATTATTCAGATTGGACATTAACTACTAGAAACACATGTAAACACCTAAGTTTCAGAACAGAGATATGAGAAATAGACAGCTCACTGTAAGCCTGAAAGTATTCCTAAGCATTCTGTGCTAAATCAACTGTTTGAATGACTGCACATATCATTCTAAATATATTGATTTTTTACATTCATAGGAGATCTTTATTAAACTTCAGTACACAAAGCAAGGTTTTACATTCCCTTTCAAATCACAGAAGCTTCTGCTCTCTGGAATAGCTAAGACTTCTGCCAAAGAATGTGAATAATGTATAAAAGACTTTTTGGGATTGAAAACCATCCTAAATTAGCAAACCACAGCCTGGTTTGCTTATCTGAGTAACAAAGCTGTGACAGAAGTAAGTAAGACAACAATAACATTGTAGGATTATATCCATCATTCTGTTTTTGAAGTTCTATAAAAATTCTTTTGGATTCTTTCTTTTTCTCCTTTCCTTCCTATGAAGAGAAAGAGAAGCCTGCCTAACTCAGAACTCGGAAACACAGGCATTTGTATTTTTACTGGCTGCATATACCGTTAGCGAATTACTAACATCTTAGAGTATTTCATCCTTCACCAATAGATTTTACAAACATAACAAAATGATAGTCATTTACTTAAGTTCTAATGGATATTCAATGGAACTGCCTCTGAAGACAAATCTCCTGGAGGCAGTAACTACAAAACACTAAACTAAATGCATCAATGCATTTACTGGAATTTGAAACAGACTGCTCAGAGAGGTGGTGGACTCTCCTTCTCTGGAGATACCGAAAACCTGCCTGGACATGATCCTGTGCAACCCACTCTTGGTGAGCCTGTTTTAACCAATTTTGAAACATCAAGGAACTCCCTGTGGAGTAGATTTAGTCAAAACATGATGTCAGTAAATGGGAAATACAAGGCACATGCCAAATAGCTTCACACAAAATATCCACAAGGACAAGAAGACACTGACAAAGAATTCAATTAAAAACTTATGGAATAGAATACAATTAGTATCAGTCAACACAATCTTAAGAAAATGTGCCAAATCAACCTGATTTTGTTATCTGAAATGCCAAGTAGACCATAATTTAAAAAAAAAAAAATTAAAATACTCAGTTCCACATGCATATAATATTTCCTTGCTTGATACTGTAGAAGATGAAACATTAAGTGTTCCGGCGAAACACTGAGCGCAACACCTCCAAACACATCTCATTGGTCTGAAATTTAGAAAGGTTAAAAAAGAAACAGGAAAGCAGACAAGACTGCAATCTACAAAAGTACTTAGGACTTCAAATTAGAAGACACACATGTACCGAGAATCAATGACTGGAATTTGACTCAGACAAAAATAAAATAAGGAATGTCTAAAAGTATTTTCTTTTTTTAAACAACTACAGACTGAATCATCACTTCAGTTTCCTAAAATTCCAAGGATGTATTTATTCTAAATTAAGAAAATATCAGATAATTGCCTTATTTGAATAGGCTCTTAAGGATGAGTAAAATAAAATTACAAACCTTTCAATATTCAAAACCCTTCCATTATACAAATTAAAAATACATTTCTTTGGTACCGTTACACAAGCCAGCATAATTATACAGTTGCAGTTTCCAACTAACATCAAAAGAGTGTCTCACAAACTGTTGTATTTATGGGAATAAAACCACTTGTATTTCAGAATATTAATTTCTTCAAAAATTACCTTTATTTCTGCTATTTTTGATTTCCTCTGCCAATCCCACACAGTAAGCATATGCTCGTTAGAGTCATCAATTACACACAAATGAGTACCAGAATCCTAAAAGGAAAAAGAAAAATAAAAGGAAGTGCTGACAAAGTACTATCATACTCCATTTAAAAATAGGGAAGAAGTATTAAAAAATAGAACAAAGGTAAAAATATAAATTAGCCAAGTACTCTTAAGTCATTACAAGCTCAAATAATATTCTAGGAGAGCTTTAAAATTATCTTACCAAGTCCTTTTTTTTTTTTGAATGTTGCTGTTTGGTGGTTTTTTTGCTTTCTTGTTTGCAATTTAATGAGAGCAGTAAAAAGTTTTCTTCCTTTTTCTAATCTGTAAATATTGTGTTTTTCCTCAGGTCTCAGAGGACAGACACACAGCTCTACTTGTGTTTTTTTTTTTCTTAAATGCCACTATTATACACATAGAACTTTATCAATTTTTGTGAGCACATCTCGTTTTTCCTTCATGGCATATAAAGTACCAGCAGTTTCATCATGTAGTTGGTAAAACTGCAGCAAAGGTAACACTTTCTGAACAAAACAATGCTTACAGAGCAGAAAGAGCAGCATCTACAGAATTAAATAACTGAAACCATTTATTTTGAACCACTTTACAACAAAATACTAAATATGACTACACATAACAAAAACAACAGACAGAAAATCTAAGACCAAAACTACACTTTTTCTCAGCAACACATACTTGCACAAACCAGTTGTTTTCAATGACATTTGGAGACTTTAATTATTTTAAAGCTGACTCTTGCAGTTCAACTGCATTCTCTAACAAATTATGAAAATAGAGGTGGCTGAAATTATTATTCTCAAACACAATTATGGGTGCTATTATGCAAATATATATGTGAATTATTAAGTGGAAAGAAACCCTGAAGAAAGCATTGGAGATATACACTGCTCTTGTGGGGGTTAATAAATTACGTGGTAAAAACACCGTTCTAGATACTGCACATGAACTGTTTCACTACCGTGAGGAATCATCTAAGACTGTAGGAAGGTATCAAAATCAGCTCCAGCTGCAAAAGAGAACTAAAACCAACCTAGAATCTAGTCCTCAAAAATTTCTTGGGGTTTTTTTTTAATTTCATTTTTAAAATGATGGAATGCATTCTTACTCACCTTAAAAAAAAAATGCATGCAAGTTCCTAAGTTTTACTGGTTTGTTACTGTGACAGGAATGACAGTAATCCTTTCACATTATTTTATTTATACTATTTTTATCTATTTTTATTTTATTAACGGGTCACTCGGAGACACTGTTGAGTGTCCACCCCTGGTCCAGAACCCAGCTGGACCACAGCCCTGAGCAGCCTGCTCTGACTGAACCTGTTGTGGGTGAGACAGTGGATGAGGTGACCTCCAGACTTCCCTTCCCACCTCAGCTGTTCCGTAAGTCTCTTCCTCTGTTAGCAAAATACTGTAGACATTGTTTTACTGCATTTTTTTTATTTTTTACACGGATTAATTCTTCTTGCTGGAATGTAAGAATCCAGCCTAGGTTTTCAGGAGGCCTGATATGTCTCAAGTGTTTCAGTGAAAATACAAAACCAACTAATTGCCGATTTGGAAATGAGAACTTTATCAATGCTAAGTAGTGCATCTCCATGTGCTACTGATTTTTCTGATAGATTCTGTGGGCTCAGTAAGAAAGACCTCTATTTTTTTCTATGTAAAAGTAGAGGTAGAAAGTGAACAAGCTATTCCTCAGGAAAAAATGGCACAAGATAATGTGAGGGTTTTTTTTTTTTTTAATTTCCTGTTGGTGGATAAAAATCCACTCCAGCTGTGCAAGCAGAAGAGTTAACCCTCCTAGCAGAATTCACTAAAATTTGTCTTCACTAACAAACTTTCTTTTAACACTGAAACAAAAAAAGAACCAAGCCCCTCAGAAACAAAACCAAACGACCAAATCCAGTATGGAATTCTGTTTCTAGTTAAGTTTTTCTTGCCTGCTATTTATTTACCGTGCCAGTTTGTTACTGCAATTTTACATATGCCATTTCCTGTTTTTCCAGCTAGCGTGCTGTCAGCTCCTTTTATAAAGCATACATAAACTTTACTGACACACTTTTAAATAGAAAAAGAGATCAGCTAGACAACCACACACAAAATTTCCAGAGATTTCCTTCCCGTTTATGCAGGATTGGATAAATTATTTAACACACCAAGTCACTGCACCCATCTTACCGCTTTTGAAAAATCCAAACACCCCACTCCACGCTCAAAAGTCCCAAGGCCGATAACCTGCAGCGTCGTGAGGCTCACGGAGTCCCATACTCTAACATGGGGCTGCAGAGGCTGTGTGGAAAAGCAACGGGACAAACAGCGTCATCAACGGGGAAAGCATCACATGCCCGGGTCAGGTTTGGTTAAGCAGATGCTACCTGAATTGCAAACTACAGCCCAAAATGCAGGATGACCTGTGCTAATGATGCTGCTGGATACTAACTTTAAAGTCAAAGGTGAGAGTAGACACAACGCTGCTTGCTGTGTCTGAGCTGCAAATATGGCAGTGCTGCCACCAAGGCAGGAAAGTAAGTATGGTGGCATTTGGTAGTTGTGAAAAGACTTTGACCAATTTAAGAAGTTGAACTTGAAAGAATTTAAGAAATGGAAGAGTCATCTTGCATTTCAGATCCTAGATCTAGCAATATTATGCAACAACTGAAAATAAGGATCAAACCTTTACTTTTATATAAAAAGTAGGAAGAAAATAAAAAACCAAACCCTAGTGCACTGAGTTCCCTAACCATCATCAGCTACTCAATGAAAATGTCCATGCTTATATTTCATACAACTACTATCCCAAACCAGCTTAGCTTCATATATGTGATACAATCACAAATAAAGTGGGAATTAAGTTGGCTTAAGGACAGCGATCACAATAGAAAGTGATAATAAATCATTGTGCAGATGGAAAAACAACCAACTCTAACAACAGTCAAGAAATGCTCAGTGGAAATCATAACATTATGCATATAAAAAGCCTCACATAAATTTCTTACAAAAATCTAAGAAATTAAGATGAACATCTGAAAAAGGGTTATATTTAACATATCGCTATACTGTATAGCATCTTTTTTCCCCCCATTTATAACTCCATAAAAATAATCCAATTGTCCAATTATTCAAATTCTGACAGAGTATGTCCAGAGCCAGAGACAAGAGCACTTAAATGCACTTGATCTCAAATGAGCAATTTTATAGAAAAACTTGGCACACCTTCCATGAATTCTCAAAGTTGGTTGCCTCTTCCATGAAGCCTTAAGAGTACACTGACCCACAGAACTGGGGACTTGTTCTCCTCTGGAAGAAGACTTATTGACAGTAATGCAACAGAAATGATGTGGCCTTATAAATCAATTACAAGTTTCACATTTGCTTGCAGAATTAAAATTGCATTTCCTATGACACAGATAAAGGACTTTATGAGCTTCTGCTCTTTTTGATGTATGTATGGTTAAGTGCTTCACTGTTACTGTCTTTTGCTAGAGGTACAGGCTGTTACCTGAGAAACGTCAAAATATTTCAGTAGATGCAGTACACAAAATAAACTGCAAACAGAAAGTGATGATTAAAAAAAACTCAAACCACTTTTTCCTGATTTTCAAAACAAGATACTACTGCTCAACAGCTCTATTACTTACCCTTCCATCTTTATCCACTCCAGCTAACTGTCCTGTTGCAATTCTAATTTTGTCTGGATGAACTGCAAGACTAAGACAGACAGAAATATGACTTGCTTTTGCTGTCATAGGTCTTCAAAACTGAGAGGTTTTTTTTTGTAAATTTTTGTTTGTTTCTCAACAGAAGCCCATGAAGACACTTATGATCCTAAATCCCACTTTTAATGAGACAGCTTGAATGTTTTTGTCACATTATTTCATTACACACTGTATTGATGGGTTGAACAGGCTCTTGCAATGTTTGCTGGCACACAGCCAGGAGAGCCACCTCCACATGTCCTCTGACAAATCTAAGGTTTGCACTACATTTGGAGTCCACTGCAACAAAATCTATGCTGTCTCATAATGAACCCCCAGCACATAGTTATGTGCTGTATTCATAAACACTACAGTGCATTTTATGCCTTAACTTACAGGTAACATGATTCTGGGGGGAAAAAGGCAGAAAAATTGGCTGAGGGCTTGCCTGCACACCCAGGAGTCAGGGATTACTGCCATTTGAAATGAGTCACTGATGTAATTGTACTAATGAAGTACGGTGCACTACAAGTAAAAATCTGCTCTTTCTTATCACATTTTGCTTTGGACCTGATGTGAAAAAACAGATTTCAAAGTATGTGTCCTCTCAGTCACAGCGATTTTTTGACCTACCTTCTTATTTGCTTTCTCTGTAAAATTACAAAGATGAAGAATGCCTTTGAAAAAAGGATGGGGAAGCAGGGGGAAGCCCGAAGAGGTCAGAATGATGGACACCAAAAAAATTTACAATTCAGTCCTGTTTTCTGAATGAGTGCAAGTGAAGAACACAAGACTGACTGGCAGCATTCCACTCACAGGAATCAATCACATTTATCAAAACACAGCCAGAAGAAAAGAGCTTTTGTGTCAAATTTTCTCCATTCATCATTACATTTTGTGCACTATTCTTCAGACTAACGTAGCAGCTTCAGTAACTGCTATTGCACCACAGTGGCAATAGCTTCAATTTTCCTGCCTCTCTAGGTTTTTTTTTTTAAAACATCTTTCTGATTTCCCAGACTGTATCAATACTTGGATGGGGCAGCTTTAACAAACTGATTGCTCAGTTTTCCACCTGGTTTTCTAGCTCTCCTTTAAGATTCCACCTTTGCCATACTGACTGTAAACAACTGATTTAGAGTTAGATTAACAACAGTTTTTAATTTCTGGGATAACTACCTGGAATAATTTATGCAAAGATCCTTTCTTCAGCCTGGTGCTCTTTAGATTGTCTTCGTATCCCCTTGTTTTACATTTAAGCTAGACATCCTAAGCTAGCATGGACTGTTGTAGCACCATTCATTAGTGCAGCGTTTAATATAGTAAAATCTACCAGAACTGATTAAATAGGAAACAAGTACAATTATGATGGTATTAGTTAGCTTATACATACAGCAGGAGAGAACAAAAAGAGAATATATTTCTGCAGTATTACACACACACTTACATGCAAATGTTATATACTAACCATTTAACGCAGTCTGTATGACCCAAGTAATGCCGCTGAGTTCTCTCCTCATAGTTAAATAGTACCACCACTGATGCTATGAAATATACAATTTCTCCGGTAGGAAGGAGGTAAACATTGGCTCGACAGTCTCTTCCACGATACCCATATCTATATATATTTTTATGTCAAGGTTTTCATAACCACTGAATACAACAAAAAAACCACCAACAAATACCCCCCCTCAAAGACTCCAACAACTCCCCCCCCCACCCCCCCGTTAAAGGATTCCCCCTCTGGAGCTAAAGCACAATTTCACTAATACAGTTTAAAAATAAAACAAAACAAACCCCATATAAATGGACTTCAGGAAACCAAATCCCTCAAGAAATGATGCTCATTGATGTTAAAAATAAGACATGTGAGAAGTAAAGCAAATACAGTGCTGTAGTTTTGTAAAAATTTCCATGTGAAATTTCATTAGGTAACTACAGGATTCACTGTTCAAATTTAACATTTTTTACAGCAGCAGAGCTGTATATCTGCATACTGGGCACCAGAGTATTACTTTCAACTGGCCTTTTAAAATAATTCCTAATGCCCTACAGAAAAAGGCAAGCTTCTGCACAGCAGCTGCCAAGTTCAGCAAATATTTCTTTAGACTGTTTTAGATTTTTAAAACAAACCAAATTCAAAAGGAACTTAAGGAAAAATATTCTATCCAAATCTACCCAAAATATATAAAAGGCATGTTTGCTGTAGGAATATGCACAGCTCCTAATGACATTCAGAAGTCTTACACACTGAACCAACCTTGGTTAGCACTGATCAAACATTATTACAACTCAACATTTCTTTGGAACAGGTGCTGTTTTCTTCATCTACACTATTAATATGGCTGTCTGCCTATATTTCAGTTCCCTGGGTCACCAGGTACAATTAATGCCATAAATCAGACTTTAACAGTAGCTCTATAGCTCCAAAAATTTAATTTTCCTGTTATGTCCTGCACTTTAGAGAGCTCTCTGCTTCATTGCCAACTAATACACCTGCAACAGCAAGGAAAATATGGGAAATACATTAAACAACTTTAGCTAAAGGATTTCGGCTTTAGATCCTGGCTAATTAGGTAAATAAAAGGAAGTCAAAGGCCCACATGAAGAAAGCTGGATGGATGAAGTTGGCCCTTTCTCACAAATAAATCCAGGTGCAGTAGTTCAAGTCTGGGAACATCTAAATGGATATCTCCTAATCTGGTAGCCTGGCTTCCTGAAAATGGGCTACCTTTCTATCAAAAATAGCACTGCACTCCTTCTAATGCCACCTCTCACCCCCAAAAATCCCACCCTACACTACCATTCCTCTTTTAAAATCCTCCCAGAGCACAGAACCAGAGGAACACTTGAAAAATTAAACACACACTTGTAACTAAACAATGGTTCAAAGAGGGACACTGCATTCAGTCATCAACTAAATCTCTTTGGAGTATGAAAAACAAAACAGATTTGTATCTTGCTGTCTTCCATTTATTACAGAACACCACAATGGCTCCCCTGAAGCAGAGATTAGTCACTGGCTTGTTAAGCAAATGGTATCAGAGAAATGCTGAGGGCAGAAAAAAAGGATGCCTCTCTTTCTGCTCCATTACTATTATTTTGCCACTAATTTTTCATCTTTCTTCTTTTAAACACTGATGGACCAAAAAGAAACTCCAGAATGGCCTTTTATAAAAAAACCAAACAACAAACCAAACTACTGAACTTTCAAAAACAATGGGCTACAAGCCAATGAAAATATTTTTTTCTATCCGGAAGCATGAAGAACGCTCTTCTAAGTACCTTCTCAGAGGAGAAAGGCAGATTTTGTTAATCTGCTGTATACAATAGGGAGTGTATTGATAAGGATTTAGTAAGATTGACATCTTTGAACATTCATCCTAGAAAAGTATTAAGGATTTAGGCCAACACATCTCTCCACAGCAGAAGTCTACCATGCTTAGCCAAGCTAAAGCTAAATATTTTGGCACCCACCATTGAGCTCTGGCATTCATGAGGCTGCAAAAATAAAAAAATGGTTATGTTTTCTGAATTCGTTCTTTTTCTTTACCACTCCTACATAATAAAGTACCAAATAGTGGCTACGTTTTTTAGAAGTGCGTTTTTTACAAGCATGTAAAAGAACAACCTGTTTTGTGGGACAAATTTTTTTGCTTTCTTCATTCTCCATTCCAGACTATCTTGAGAGAAAATGAGAGAGATTGCTGCTTCACAGCGGTTCTGTCCTTCTCCACACAGGCAGAACAAGGCAGCAGATAATGCAATAATTGACTGTGTCTCTCCCCAGAAAAAAAGGGTGGCAGAACTTTGATGCTTAATTTCCACTGAATTCCAATGTTTCAGTGAAACTGCAGTTTAAACCAGGGAAATTGAGAGACAGCTGTCTTCATATTGAGAATGTTTCTCATGAATTACAGTGTTTTGCCACAACACTCAATATGCTTAATGACTTTAAATTTTGGAGGTTTGTTTGTTTGTTTTTACTTGGCTAAAAAGAGCCACAGCCCCCATGAAAAGCAGTCCACTGTTCACCAGAATTCAACAGTATATTTACCACTGTCTTCAATTATTCTTAGAAAGAAGAGCACCAGTGCTAAAAATAAAACGGAGTCTGAAATACCCTCCAGAAACTGAGCTACTATACACTGGGAGAAAGAATCTATAAAGTCACTGCCTGTCAAAAGCAGCACTCACTGTGACCTCTGTAGCCACTAAATAAGCCAATTTTGCTATTACTAGGAATGTCAGACATGCTTTAACCAGTTCTGAAGTGCAGTAGGAAAGACTGCACTACAAAGCAGGGATATTCAACCTGAATTATTAAATCTAAATGAAATCACTCAGGAACCAGACACAGTCAAGAGCTCAGACTTCCCCATGAACTGCTTTATCTTGCCAAGTAGCTTAGGCATTTCTTCAAATGACAGTAATCTGCATGGCAGACAAAAGCTGAGTTACTCTAGTTGGATGTACAGTACAGGGTATCAGTGGCTGAATATACCTACAGGACACAGTTCATCTTAAAAGGAGACCCTCCACCCAAAAACCAACCAATCAATCAACTAAAAACCCACCACAAAAATCTGTCCTTTCCTTTAAATTGTTCATAGTTGATCAGCATTTTCCAGATCAGTAATAACAAAGGAAAACCTGATGATAAACAATCATCCAGAAAGCAGGAGAATTAAAGGCATTCAAACCAAAACTTATAGACTGGACAATCCAACACTCAGTTGACCTTTCAGTTGTAAAACGCTGTCATTACTAAAATATTCTGTGACATTGTCCCCACACCTTCTTAATAAGGTGTACAGGGTTCAGTTTCCCATGATATTTGGAAGTTACAGCTGGCTTGCAGATTTACTCCTGTTGCTAAACCTGTGCATAAAGTACAAGATCTGCTGCAGCTGTACCATCCTGACTCCAAAACTGAAAAATAATTTTGTACAAATTCATAGAGACCAACATTAGGCCCTCATAAATTTTACTGCCTTCTCCTCATTTTCTTCACCCTCACATCCCAAAGACAGCCTACACCCATAATTTTACTGATTTAGGATGACATTTTCTGAAACAGATTCCAAAACATATGGACAGTCTGTTTAGACTAGATTCATTTCATTTTAATTAGCCCTCAGCAGGAAACTGGTTTAACCTGAACTTAAGGTCCTTGGACACTAAATAAGTGTGTCCACACTGGGATTTGCACCTACTTAAATCAGGGTGTGATTTCATGATCAGTTTTCATTACTCCAAACTGTCACTGATGCTGGAAAAGTAGAGACGATACTCCTCCAGTATGCCAGTTCCAGCCCTTGCATGGTTGTGGGGCAAATCAAAGTAGCGTACTGGTCCTGTTTGAAAGTTACCTTCACCAAAAAAATTACATTTCAGCCAGATCAGTGACTGACCCAATTCACTCCACAATCATGAGTTCCAGCATCAGCAACCAGGAGCTGCTGGAAAGCTGGGTACCACAGCTTTACAAATCAGGAGTAAGAACTCTGTTTTCCTTCCAGTCAGACTTAATCCGAAACTTTCCTCCTGACATATGACAGTGTATCATCAACATTCCTAAAAATCTTGCTGATTTCAGCAACATCAGAAGGATTAAACTTCAGAGTATTACACTGACTCAAATGCTGCCCAGACATGTTATTTTACTGAAGTACTAAGAAACTTACTTACACAACTATGGCTTACTGGAAGAATTTGCAGAGATGAGGGAATGACAGGAAGACGCAAACGTGTCCAAAAGCATGTCTCTAAAAATGAACTTAATGTCTCATCTAGTAAACTTGGAGAATTGTCACCAGCCACACCCCTACTCAGTTCTTTAAATAATACATTTATTTAGTGCATTTAATGCAAACTAATCTCCAAGAAATTAAACACTTCACTTTAGAGCTGAAACACAGAAGAAGTGCAAAGGACAGCTGCTTCTGCAATCCTCACTCCATAGGTAAGGACAGCAAACCCAAGATCTTCCACAGTTCTAAAGCCGCTTAAAAATGATCAGATATTAAAGACTAACAGTGTTCCTGAATGCAAAGCCTACATTAATATAGTTGGAGACACAGAGAGACATTTTTGAAACTCTGTAACTCTCCAAAGACACCTTCTTTCACAGTAAAAATAAGTTGAGTTAGTTACAGCAAGAAAACTACCAAATTTTCATTGTTATATTAATTTGAATTTTTCCCTTCACTTTCAAGTAATTTTTACGTCTTAACAAGGGAGACACAACACTGGATTCTAAGGGGGAAAAATGCAAGACAAGAAAAAAAGGGAACAGCGAGTAGTTACTGATCTTAAGGATACACCCACTCCAGTTTTAACTTTTCAGGAGGCAGCTCTGTCCTAATATCATCATAGTTTTCTACATCAGAAGGAATGTACATTGTGATTGGTCGGCCTCGCATGAACATCTTGATATATTCTCCCTCTGTTGAAACAAAAAAGCGTATTAATCATGTGGCAAGTTCACACAAGAAACAAGCAGAAAAAACCCAGAGATGCAAATAACACCTGCGATATAACAATTATTTTTGAAGTGTGAGCTTGGTAAAGGCCTAGATTTTATTTTTTATTTTTTTAAACAGAACACACACACACACACACGCAGAGTGTTAGTTGAATTTGTGATAGAACAGACTAAGCATGTAACACTTTAGACATGCAAGTTAAATTACAAAGGCAAATTTCAAAATCAAATCTGAAATGGAATAAATAAATCACAGTTTAATAAATCACAATTTAAGGTATGTCAGGTTGGAAAGGATCTGAGGAAGTCCAACCTCTGGCTGGCCATGAGGCCAGACTAGGTTTCTCAGGCTTTGCCTAATCCAGACTTGAAAACCTCCAAGGATGTAGATGGCATAGCCTCCTTTGGCACCTGGCATCTGTCAGGGCTGCTCCCTGTAGCCCCTCCATTCCCAGACTGTGTCCCTGCTAGGGACATTTCCTTCCCACAGGTGCAGGACTTGGCATTTGTGCCTGCTTAATTTTGTGAGGTTCCTGCAGGCCCATGCATCCAGGACATCATCTGTCAACCAGAGCATCCTAAAGGTGCTAAACAGGACAGGTCCTGGCCAGAATTCTGCAGACTTCACTTGTCACCCACTAGCCACCAGGCAGAGTATGATTCTGGTCATTTCACTGGTCCTTTCACCCACCCAGCTGACCACCTATCCAAATCCTAATGGCCAAAATAAGACAAAAGGATACTGCAAGGAAAAGTGTCAAAAGCTCTGCTGGAGGATATAACCCAGAATTACATATAATCACAAACTAATACACCAACATGAGTTCGTAAGTTATGAAAAACATTACAATTACACAGTATTGCATTGTACTGCATTGTATCCTGAAGAACGGAAAGAAGCAACAGCTCCTAATGACTGCAGCTACAATACTGCCTTATAGCCATGATAAAGCACACGCATTTCACTGATTTTGCATCAATGAAATAGTAACATTTTTTCACTTTTCAACTTCTTTAGTAATTAATATTGATCATTAATGCAACTATTTACCGAAGTAATAGAATATTCTGCTCTGAGTTTGGAACTCTGATTTTTTTTTTTTTAATGAATGAGGATTTGAAAATCATACCAGACATGGGGAACTCAGAGCTCAAATCAAGATTTGAGTAGTTGAATAGAACTGGAGTAGAAGAGTTGTAAATTGGCAACACAATATTAAGAAATCTCTAATCACATTTGACGCAACCAATATTAAGCTCTAAAATTGAGATTTTTAAACAATTACTTTCCTATTTCTTTCAGAAGACAAATTTGAGACAGAGTTCCCATAAATAGGAATGCTTGGAAATACTTCCCCAATTAAGCATAAGATTATTACTCAGACTACATGACTGTGCAATCTGTTTTGCGTTTCCTAAAACATCTAAAATTGAAATTATGATAAATTCAGGCTTATTCCTACAGAATTGTGGTTTAACAACTCAAATCAAACTTGGAGATCTAAAAGGGCAACAGAAACTAAAAAATTTTGGTGACAGCAGAAGCAACATAGTCTCAAAAATAGTCTCTTCCTTAAAGAAACACTTTTAGAAGATGAAAAGATCAAGAAATAATCAAAGTTGTGAACAAGACTAACCTTAAACCAGGGTCTCTACCTTTCTCTGATTTTGAAATACCCCTACTATACACGACAGAAACATATCCTGTCTTACTGCAGTCAGAAGAGAATGAGAGACGCAAAATCTGTAACTATATTCATTCACTAAAGTTCTAAACCTATCTTGTACTAAGTTTGGAAATTAATTCTTGACGCTCAAGCTAGACAAGACAGAAGAACAGCAACCATCAGACTACTGAAAGAATGTGGTGAATACTCTAGGTGATTTAAAAGAAGTATTTCCGATCAGAAAAGATTTTAGAATTTTATTTATTTTATAACGTGTGAAATTCTGTGGAATACCCCCTCAACTCTGAAAACACCAGAAAGCATTAGCTTTGAATAGAGAAGTGATGATCTTAGCACCCAGCAATTTGGGCAGCATTGATACACACAGAAAAAAATCGGTGGTGACCAAATCACGTAATATATTCACTTATTCCTAACCTGTGAAAGAACTAACCGAGGAGCTTGTGTGATTTTAACATCACTTGTCACTGTATTGACCAAACTTAAACAGATGAATGAATCCATGGACTTGAACATAAGCTAGTTAAAAGTATTCTACTACATGCATGATACTTACTGTGAAGATTTCAGAACACATATGGCTTAATTTGTCAAAAACATTTGGTTCTTGTCTTAACACACTGTAGTTAGAGTTCTTAAAGCTTATGAGTTCTAACAGTTTTTGTTTGTTTGATGAAACACACCACCATTTATCAAATTTACCAAGTTAACAGACAGCTAAAAATATGATTAGCCTGTTCAAGTCAACATTCAGAGACTAAGAATTCATATTACTTGAATTCCGTGTTGCCTTTGATCCTCAGAAAGTTTATCCTGTGCTGGAGCAAACAGTCCAAGTCCAAGTACTGAAGTCTAGTGCAAAAAAAACCCCACAGGTTCAAATTATTCCTGAATAGAAATTGCAATAATGGAGCGATGTAAAACTAACGCATTTATAAAGGTTGTTCCTTATTTAGTAAACTAAAGCAAGGAAAGTTGAGCCATGTAAGTCCAGAATGAAAGGAAGAAATATTGAAAAGATGAGAAACAGTTGTCTCGCTTCTAAGAGCAAACCTTGTCCTTTAAACAAGAACCCTGTGAGTGCATACACTGACAGCAGTAGAAAGCTTGTCTCACATAAAATAAAAAAGAACAAAGAAAATTACTTCCTGGCAGCTAAATTAGAAACAATAGTTATTTTGCCAGATGTGCCATTGCTTAATTGCATTGCTGAGAAAAGCTAAAGATTGGAGCTGTCACTAGTTTGACACAAATGTTTAGATAATTACTCCAAACTAGTAACATGTCTTACTTTTCCACCAATACATTTTTTATAGTATGCATTTTCAGAGATAAAATAGCACTGGCCAAACCCAAGAGTAATGTATTAACAATGACCTTTCTATTAAAATCTGGCAACCACACTTCTATAAATTAAAGCCTGAGGGTATTTACAAAAGACCACTCATTTGTGCAAGTCAAATTCTTGATTTAACACTGAGCTTGACACTTCTGGTTCCAAAAGATCAGTTCAAAATGACACCACAAATTTAGGATCAAATTTTTCATTGTTGCTTAGAGCAGTGGAGACAAGCTGCTATCGAAATTTTTATGGATGGAAGCTGTTGCACCTGTCGGATTCTGAAGATGAGAGAGATGAAAAGTCTAGGAGGAATTCTGTCAAGTCTCTGGCCAGAAAAGGCTCTCCTGGAGCTCAGGGAAAAGAATATCTGCAGGGCATTCAAATACAAATTTGCTCTCTGAACTTTCCATTAAAGAAAGAACATTTTTTACCTCTATTAGCCAGCTGCACTTACACAAGATTACCTTTGAAGATACATATTTAACACACTTGTTAGAAAGACATAGGCTAAGTATAACTTGATTAAGCCCCTCCTTACAGAAGAGGGACAATTAGGAAAAAAAAGAGACAACCCACTGAAAGATTTTTCTGTCTAAAATTGTAAATTTCCTTTTGTCAGAATAACCTGTAGGGCAGATATAATATTAATGTAAAAATCTTTTAAAATGGCAGCATATCAACAACACCATTCTCAAGCAGCAACTAATTGCCTGAGGCCAAATTCTTATATTTGCAAGTTAGGAAAGTGATTTAACCCTTTCATACTATACTTGCCCAAATGAATGCTCAAGAGCACTCTTTCCTGCATTCCCACTATTTTCCAGTACAAAGCAGCATATCTAAACTTCTTTTTCCTTCTTTTGGAAGTAAAGAGTCTTGGTTATGTTACGACAGATTATGTGTATAATGGAGTAGAGGTGAGGAAAAAGTGAAACATTTTAAAGAGTGGGTAAAAAACCCACTGAACTCCAGCCAACAAAAAAATCCTTAACAATTCTGGTATCTACCAGCCTGCAAACAACAAGTATGAGAGCAAAAATCTCTACTCCATACATAGACACATTCAAACCCCACTAGTCTCTCTGTGCAGAAGCATTTGGGGAAGGCGGGGTGGAAAAGAATATGAGGGCATACCTTGAAAAACCCTTAGCACTTCCTAAGTTAATCAGCAACTGTAGATATCCTATAAATCCTTTCAAATATGGATCAAACCAACCAAAAAGTACAGCTGAAGCCCTGCAGATAGTACACTCAGATGACATGGATTATCCACACCATAGAAAAAAGAACAGCTCAGGCCCAGAGCTGCTAGAAAAAGCAGTATAAGAGGATGCAGCGCCCTGGCTTCAGGGGCCAGCTCTTCACCGGGAACAGCTGTAGCTGCTTTTCTGTAGCTTTGAGCTCAAATTCACAGCCCTTGCCAAACTCTGCTTGGCTCTGCAATAATTCACCTCTGGAACCTCGACAAGCTCTTTGCACAAGTGCCAGGGAATACGGAATCAGCACTCCCAGTTTTTGCTCCCAGGACTGGCTGAGGGTTATTAGCCTTACGCAGCAGCCCCCTGGGTGTGCTGGATCTAAGCAAACTCCATGCAGGTCTTGGCTCTCCATGGGTTCCCCAGAGGTTTGGAGAAATTATTAGCTCAGCTCCAAAGATGCAGAAACACTTAATGGGACTAAAGTGTGACCCCAGTCAGCTGAAGGGACACAAAACATCACTCAGGAGGAGCAACACAGAGAAGCCAGAACATGGTGAGGGCCCCAGGAAAGGTGGGTTTGAGCACTCATCAGGCTTATAGCTTTGCAAATTCATGTCATGAGCTGCAGGAACATCCTGGCTGAGCTCAGCCTAGTCCAGCCTGACAGACACATGACATGCCCCTCAGAGCCCTCTCCCTGCCTGCATCACTGTGTTTTTTACTCTACAGGGTACTGCAGCACTCACTTTGGAAAGCACAGCCTTGGCTGTTAGTGGGATATACATAAACACACTCTGCTGCTTTCAGAATAGCATCCAAAAACCTCCATCTCTCATGGTAATTGGGAAACTCTCAACTTCCAGGTGACAATATCACATGGCCAGGTTGTTTTCTTTTATACATATGACAGCATGGCTGTTCACTTGAGCACAGGTCTGCCCATCTGCTGTCCGAAAGTGCATCAGGTGAGCATGAAAACAGCAATGCTCCCAGCCTTCATTTTGAAAAAATAAAAACATCCAGCTATTAAACTCTCTTTTTGAATAATAAGGTTTCAGTCTGCCTACACACCACCACAAAATTTATCTCTTATGATTGTGGGTGCACGTAGTATTAGAGGAGAACCTACCAGGGTGTTAATGCATTAACATTTTCCACAAGGCTACGGATCTCCATTAGAATTACTTCTGATACATCCTAGGACTGGCATTTTTATTTTCAGAATAAGTGAGTGGTTAATCTTCATATGATCAAGTAGCATGCTATCACCCTTTTCCCCACCATTTAATTCTGGCAGACAACCTGTTTAGAACATTACTACCAACTCCAGTATGTGTGATCTTTCACTTTGAATAATTTAATTTTGTCTTATACTACTCCAGGGCTCAGGAACATCTAGGTCTTACAGTATTAAAATCTCAGCTTTCAACTATCAGTCTGGACTCTCAGCTTCAAGCTATCAGTGAAATTTCACTGCTACTACTTTTCTGTGTTAAGTTCATTAGCATAAACACTAAGCCAAATATGTCCCAACAGGTTGGAAGCAGATGTTAGCAACCAGAGAATTTGCTGCAGGTTCTTCCAAAGTTTATAGGCTGATAAAGAAGAGAGGAATAAACATGTTCATGAAACAAGGTGCTGCTAGTGAGAGGGAACTCCAGAAACCTGTCTGATGTGCAAGGAAACAAATGCATCTTCACTCGCAATCACTGTAGGCCAGTATACTTACCTGCATGCAAAGAAACTGTTGGTAAAGCATGTAATATTGAGAATCCAGGACTAAAATTAGGGGCAAATAAAAAATTGTAGACAAATAGTAGACTAGCTGAAATTTTTTTGCAAAGCCTCCTTGTATCAAGAGATCATTACCATTAACATAAATAAGCTTTTAATCTTATAAAAGTAAAAAGGATGAAGAAAAAAGAAAAAGCAGCACAAAGGCAGCAGTAAAATTCAATTCCCAACAATCTCTATCAATTGACATTTGTAAGAAAGCTTAAAACCCAGCAATTCAGGGAAAGCAAGCTGGAAGGTAAGGCCAATGAAAAACACTACAGGTGATAACAGTAGCACAGCAAAGATATGGCATGAAGTCAGCACAGAAAGACTCATACGATGGCACTTAAGCAATTTATTAATTTCTGTGAATCATATTCTCAGGGGAATATGGAAGGTTAGCAAGGGAAAATAATAAAAATAATAGGAACTGAAAGGAGGAGAAAAAATCAGAGATCTTTGTAGATTAACTCAGAAATATCTACAACTAAAAGCAATTCAGGAGACACTAAAGCTACTGTTTAGATACTTCAGAAATTTAAAGACATTGACATTACAAAATCAAAATTCTCCTGTTTTCCAAAAAAACATTCCTCAAAAGGAAATCATCAAGGAATACACAGTGGTTTTCTAGAAGCATGTGAGAAGCCTTCATCTTACTGATTTCTACAACACTGGACAAAATATTAGAAGAATGTATTTTATATCACACTATTCCTCATTATTCTGACAAGATGCTGAGGTAGCCCTGCAAATCTGTGCTCTAATCAACTGCTCTTCAGCTAGCAAATAATGGGAAGTCTAATGAGCATAGAGTAGCTTGTATATATACAGAGAGTAGGTAATAGTGAACAAACAGCAAAACTGTCTGGTTTTCTACACGGTTTTAAGTTTATTTCTAGAGGAATCACTACAGGAATTTTGCAAATTATTAGTGACTCTTTTTCAGTAGGTCCCGTCCCATCTAGTTTGAAAGATCAACATGGGTCGATGCATTAAAACCCTCAGCTCAGTTCTATTTGCGTGTAGCATCTCAATCTTACCCTTAAAGTGAATTACAAGCAAGGGAAAAATCCCCAAAGACTCCAGCTAGCTTGGCCAAGCAGAACACTCTAGTAATATACAATAAACTACCACATCCAGAGTACATTTATTAATCTGTCTTCACCTTCTAGTTGCTTGACCAGTGAAGTTATGCTTTTTAATACTACAAATAGCTTCTTTACCACAAGCTTTCTGCTTTCAGGCCTCTGTCCAAGAACTCTGCAGGACCACTAACCTGAGGGACAAAGGCTTAGAAAGCCTGTTTCTAATTTAAACCAGTGCTAACAGCACAGAGACAAATAACCAAATTCAGCCACTATGACCAGACCATTACATTTTAAATTAGAGTGGGATTAAAATGTGGCTGAATGTCTGCCATCTCTCACCCCAAGCTATGATGCTTGCTGAACCTGACAAGATGACATGCACTGTTGCTATTGGTGCAGTGCCAACCAAATAGTTGGATAAAGCAGATGAGACAAGAGACTTGCCTTGATTTGGAATGATTTTACAGTTTGGCCTTGAAACTTCTGACCAGATTTTGGTTATTAATTTTACGTAATTTGATAAATAAACCGGGGTTACAACCTTGCTTTCTCATATATAAGTTGACATTAAGAATCTAAGTATTAGCAACATTTACCATTTGTAAAGAAATAAGTGAAGTTTTAATATAAAAACTCTAGGTTTTTTTATTAAAAAAAGAAAAAAAAAAGGACTCAAAAAAGAACACTGGACACAAATGAGCTCAATAAAACTGTATTTACTTGCTTCCTGCTTAAATAATAAAATTCTGACTTCACCAAGAATCAATGGTAAAACCTCCCAAATACAAATTTGGTTTTTTGACAGTATTGATGATTTTTAATAATATGCCCTGTGCCTGAATGAGATCAAGCAGCTCAATAATGTAACTATCAAGTACAACAGACTGTGTCTCCATTTGTCCTCAGGTACAGAAGCACCTTCAATAACCATCTGATAGAAAAATCTGTGTCTGATGAAAAAAGTGATCCGAGGTAGTTACGGAATTTTGCGCTGTCAGTGGACAGGGCGCATTGTCAGCAGGGCAAATTTTTTCCATTGTGTGCTTCATGACTGCTGTGTTCTGTGAAGCTAGAACTATAGCACAGTTAAACTAACAAAAGAAAAAGTACTGGAAACTAATAAAGCACAATAAAAAAATAAAAAATCCCACCAAACCACACCAAACCAAATGTAGGAATGCAGTGCATGTTTTTCATTAATTCTTTCACATATGGTTTTTATTGCCATCCAAAAAGTTTAAGTGTCTCTTATTACTTTATAATAAGTGAACAAGTGATTCATATATGGAGCTGCTATCACTGAAAATCAAACTCAAACACAGAAACTCAGTGAAATAAATTATCCTTTATCTTAAAATAATCCAGGCCATTAACTTCTGGGTATGAAAATATGAATGCCTTATGATTAATACTTTAAAAATGTTCCTGCTGAAGTGAAAAGCAAGATGGATTTTATACGCAATTATAAACATCTGCTTGTGAAGAATTTAAAATAACTTTAGTTAAGGTTCTTTTAAGGCTGCAGTAAGCACCTGTTCATTTCACCCATATCTTCTTTCATTTTCACAGAATTTTAATGCCTTCTTAGTACTGGAGTTTATTGTAAAAAGGTTGGCCTGATTTACAAAGATAAACGAACAGACTTCTGCTTCAGCACATACCCAGATGCATAAAGCTCAGGACTAACTTTAACACGAAGTAGACGAAATTCAACCCAAGTGGGAGAGATAAAGGCACCGAGGGAACAAAACTGGGTACTCAGAAGGTACGTGATGAACACTGTAACACACATGGCCCCAGCATGAGGCTAAACAGACGAAAATCAAGTGGTTGCCCACAAGGCAGCTGCAGGCTGTGGCTCCCTATGCTGCTGCTGCTCTTGGCAGGAGATGAGAATTGACCAGGTCTCATCGATATTTACATGCAACGCTCTCTGGGGGACTCCATATCAAACCAGTCAATTCAGACACTCACTGAAGCCAATGCCTTTCACTACTGAAGCTCATTTAAGATTGTCACTTGCTCCTCAAGTCTTTCTCTGTAATAGCTAATACATACTATCAAGAGAAATCACAATGAATCTGCACAGACTGTCACAAGACAGATAATACTGCAGTAACTTCTGCTGCTAGGAAAATTAGATTCCAGGAACTAAATATACAAAAAAATATATTTATCTACATTTTGCGGTACTGTACTATACCAACATTTTCAAAAGAGTTTGCCTCCTTTTTTTTTTGATTCAGCTATTAAAGAAAGTGATTCCAGGATATTCAAAGCTACACAAAATTGTCATCTTCCATCCACTTATCCCGTGCAAACACCTTCTGCTACAATAATTTGCAATTTCACAGTGGTTCCAAACTCATTTTATGTGTGTATAAAGACACTGAAGCATTTTAAATGTAGATTTGCTTTGAAGCTTGACAGTTTGCACAGCAGCAGCCTTCCCCAGAGCCTCTCACAGAATTTCTAGGTCTAGGAAGCATGCTGACACAATTGTTACCACGGGAGGCGTGTGCCGGGGGCATATACAGTGCTTTAGGTACAGCCCAGTGAAAGGAGCAGCTCAGGGGAGCTGCTGGAACTTAATTAACACCATGCTAGAGACTCCTCCCCTCTAGGGGCAAAGGCTGGCAAGCCACAAAGGAGTGTTAAAAGCAGCTGTAACTTTTCATGCCTTTGGGTTGCAGAACAGGAAGGTCCTGTACAAACACCATGAGCAAAGGCATCCCTTCATCTCAGCCTGTCCTGGACAACACTGTCCCAGCTCCATAAGATTGACCTCCAGAAACTTATGTTAACTGTCTGTGCAACTCTTCAACTTCCTGACCAGCTGCGTCAAGATGTCAGCTGGAAACTGTGGCAACCATTTATGTGGCAACTATCAAGTACAAAACAGGCTAAAGTCACCTGGCCCTGACCAGGACATTGGATTACAGAGAATTGACTACATATTGCTAAGGTTATACTGGAAAGGACAGGTGAACCCTCTGCAACAACTGAAACACATGGCTACTTCTGTGGCAGTAAACACAACACAACACAGTCTCACACATACATACAGACACACACTCTAAAAGCTGTCAAAAAATACACTCACTGGTCCACATTCCAAGAAAAACAAAACCAAAGCAAATGAAAAAGAAAAAACAACCCAAAAACCTCTGAATCCTGCTAATTGCAAGTCCATCTTTGTTAGAGGCAGAATTATGTTTTGCCACTATATGTTTAAAATGCAGTAAATGCATTTTCTATTATAAGACTTTCCATCTTCCATATATGTGGGTCCCTGTTATCTGCATCATGTTTCTCTTTCATTCCAGTTAGGCTGAGAACAGACTAAGGCATGACACACTTGGAAGGTGCCCATTCATCACACCCTCTGCATAGTAACACAACAGATATCATTGAGGCCACTTAAGTTATAGCTACCAGGATGAGAGAACTGCCCATTCTTAGCAGAACATGTAGAACTGTAGAAGCACATGACAGGGAAAGAATTAGTACTGAAGGTATTTTAGCTACATGCAACTTGTTTTGTAAAAACCGATTTTAGTAGAAACAGTATTTTCAATATAACAGTTTTATTCAGCCCTTGCAAAGCTAAATTGCAGCTGTTCTGGCCACTAGTCATTACTTTTCCTTTTACAGTAACCACTGTTGCACATATATACTGTTCCACAGTTGGTGTTAAGTAATCTGGCATAAAGAAACATTTCTTCTTTGTTCTTGATGCTTATGCATTCTCTTTCACACATCTTGTTTCTGAAGGATGCTTTTCGTAAGCATCGATTTAGAGTATTTTTATACCTGTAATTTCTCTATGAATTAGAAAAAGATAAAGCAGTTGGATTCAAGTTGATTTTGCTTTCATTCCAACAATTTGTATATTAACTTGCAAAAAATCTGACGGTTTTTTTCTTTCCTTTTTGAAGGAGACCAAAAGCAATCAAACTGTGAATAATGTAAACTTGCTGACAGCACAGAATCTGAAGACTACAGATTTGTTAATTAGCAGCAAAAAAGCATAAGACAGAACCCCTGTACACAGATATGTTGTGTACAGCATGCATTGGGTTACATGCTTTAATTTTGAAACTGCATGCTTTGGTAGTTTGCAGGACATCAAAGCAGAGTAGTTTTGCGACACCAGAAGTGGATTTCTTTTGTTGTCACATCCCGCTACGTTCAGATACGTGGCTCCTTTTCCTGACTGAACAAGACAGCAGCAGGTAGCCACAGAATGCAAGACTCATTGGTGCAAAGACATACTCTTTAGAAGAGATTGATTTTTCATTTTAGGAGACTTCAGTCTCTGTTCTTGTCTAATCAGTGTGCATATATTGTAATATTGGCAAGACAGAAAGCTGAGATAAAACAAATCTTTTAGTTGGCAGTTCTTAATACTCTGATATCTTAGGCAACAATGCAAGACTTCTATTCAAACACATATTCCTCTCTAAGGAAATGATGTGTGTCATAATTTATTTCAGACTATCCCCAAATAATCCCCATATAGATTGCAATGTGCATATGCATATAAATTGCCATAAGAAGAGAGCTGAAATATTTATGTAAATGCTCAAAAAGTTTTTGAGAGATCATGCACTGATGCTCTTTGATGCTGAAGAGCCAAATAAAAGATTTGTGAGAGTGCTAAATTAGAAGAAAGCAACCAAAGGGCAGAGCTTTATTCTTACCTTGGCTGTTTTTTTCACGAGTTGACATTTTTGCTGGTTATAGGACAGAAATAAAATATCTTAAAACTATTTCTAAAGTCTCGCTCACACCTGCTTGGATGAAGACTGGCACATAGATCAAAACTTTAGATTTGTGTTTTCATAACCTCTCTCTATGCACATACACACAGAGAGAATACTAACAAAAAAAAATAGCTTTTGTTTTACAAAACTAAATCAGTCCCACGACCCACCCATCAAAACTTTCTGTACTTCCTAAAGATCCAGTCTGATGAGGCATTTCTCCTTAATTTCAAAGATTCATATACATATCTGGAGTAACACTTTGCCAAATGAATTCTTGGAGTTCATTAATGCGTTTTTACCTCTAAATCCCTCTTTCATAAGCCTTTGTCCCAATGTATTCATTCATAGGAAATTACTATTCAGTCGAAAGCAAATACTTTCAACTTCATCCAGTATTTATAAATAAATGTTTTTATTTACCTTGGCTGACAATGACATCTTTGTGCCTGGGGAAAAATTCAAAATAATATCATTAATAATACGAGAAATACTTATCAAGGCAATACTATCTAGTTTTTACACATTATTGCATTTGGCAATGCCATCAGATTCTGTGTACAGTGTAACTGTTGTACAGGATGCTAAATAAGGAAACATTTTACCCATATAATATTTTATGCAGTTCACTGTGTCTTTCAAGTAACTTAAAGTCTTGGGCTCTATAGCAAAGGTTTCTTAGAATTAGTCTGATAACAACAAAATGCAAAAAGCTTTTAAAAATAAATAAGGGAGGGCATGTTCCTTGTGCACAGAAAAGTCCATTTTGAGAGCACAAACTTGTAATGAACAAATGTTTTAAGCTGCCAAACATCCTTAGGCCTGCATGCAAAGCATTTAATACCTGTCAAAACAAGATGTCAGCATAAAACCCCACAAATTTTTCTAGGAATTAATGCTATTGGATACATGGATTAAATGTAAGCAAGTTGCAGTTTCATTTAAAACAGATCCATGCAGCATTACTGGATGTGAAACACAAAGACTTCAACAAGGTGCAGCTGAGATGACTCTCCTTACCACAGGTAAAAATGAATTACTCACAAAAAACCTCAATAATTTTTTTGTGAAGAGGGAAGAAACCCTGATTTCCAGCATCAGAGGTACTTCTTAATAGAGTGATACTCCTTAGTGGGAGAATGTATTGCATAAAACACCCTCTTGAATTCATTTGAAATTCAGCAGAAAGGCATGAGTGGCATCCAGTATTTTTAGCTGGATGGCAGTCAAATTTTTGTAACAGTGACAAAGGGTCAAGCATATGCATGAGGAAAGTCATCTATGGCTATTGGTAGAATCACCCTTCACCACACTGCCAAATGAAAATTTAAAGTAGACTCCCAGTCTTGACTGAAAAACACTGCTGTGGGAACCCTCTTACTTCTTATGGGTTTATCACACTGATTTACAGCTCAGTGCTGGCTTACAGACTAAGCTTAGTAAACAAAGTTCATATCCTGGTCTGATAGTGCAAAGCACATGTAAAATATTTCTGTCCTGGGGCCCACATCAGGGGCTAAATTCTACTCTCTTGTACCAGACTCACAAAACTTCAAGCAGATGAGGCCAACATTTCTTAATTGGGAAAAATAAATACAAGATAACAACATGCCTTTGAACAATAACAACCAGTTCTTAGAGAAATACGTTACACCGAATGTGGTACAAAAAGAGCATTAAGTGTTCTCGTTTGCAAATAGTGCTTTTATTACAAATGTGAGAGTAAGAACAAGGTACAAAAACAGTACAATACCCAGTCTTCCATCAGATGATGGTCTACAACTGATAACATTTGAAGCTTTGTGATTTGCCAAATATAGTTAAGACACAACAGCTTCAACTTGTGAACAGACAACTCTCTCTAACAATAATTAAAACTAATCTTTCCTTGTCTGCTCTTTTCTTAGATACTTGAGGTTTTTTCAACATTAGAGATTGTAAAAGAGCAACATTGAAAGACTCTTAGAAAATAAGGAGGATCATAGAAAAATGAAATAAAATACCTCTATTTTGACCATGCCTGAACCAATAAAAGTAAAATTTATTTCTTATTTTCAGCAAATTTGAGGTATATACCACATTGTGAAAGATATTTGAGCAGCAGTGAAAACTCAGGAAAAAATAAATCAAGACAAAGATTTTTTTTCATTCCAAAATATTATCTAGCAGTACTCTGCTACAATCTAAATTGGCAAAGGGTTTTTAAATTCCAACACTGAAAACCAATTACAAAAGAAAAAGAAATACTTGCAAAATATGCAGTGCATAATCCCCTCACGCACAGCACTTCACTGCTCTGCAGAACTCTTCAGGCTAAGTATAAAGCTTTTAGTAAACGTGCCCATATCCACACCCAGGATTAATCTGTTTTTGTTCTTCCCATTCCTGGGAAAGAAGGAATGCACTTGCACCACTCTTGACTCTAAGTAGGTATTTGACAGTCTTACATGCAAACTAAGGAGAACACTACAGAAAGAATCATAAAAAGACTCTGAACAGTCTGAACAGTTTTATTTGTCATAGTGGGAGAAGTTTTCAGGTAGTTCTGCCTTGTACCAGTTAATGGCTATTTGAATGAAAATTAATGAGTAGATCTATGAATCTCCAAATAACACCCAGCTGCAAGAAGCCACCGGCATTCTGAGGAGATACTGGCAAACAAGAGAAAGGTCAATCAAAAAATGAACACCATTTCAACAAATTCAGCAAAATTTCAATGAGTCAAAAAGAGAAACTAAGTGGGTGAATACAAAGTGGGAAGTCCAATTGGCAGAGAACACTGAGGACAAGAGTGGACCACAATAGGGGTCAACAACGTGGAGTTACAGCAAAAAGCAATCTCTTGACCCTGTGCTGACAGGAGAAGGAGGAGTAACTATTCTGTGCTATTCATCCCCAGTTTGGCCTTCACTGGAGAACAAACACTGAGAAAACCCGCTGCTGAGGAAGAGGGCGAGAGGACTGATAGGCTATAGTACATTACCTACTGGAGATGACACTGAAAAGAAGATACCTGCATATAATCTAGAACCAGCAATCAGGAACCTGTTAGACATTCAAATGGAAAGACCTACCTGAAAACATAAAAGTATACTCCTACTATTACAGTCTGCTTTAGAAACACACGTACTATTTGAAATCCAGTAAACTGACTTCAAGGAAATACACTTGCATTTACAAATCAGCTTTAATTAGGAAAAAAAAAGTTGGAAGCTTCACAACAGTGCCATTAAGCCATAAATCTTGAATCATAGTACATAATTCTCCTAATCCAAATGGGCAACATTAAAACATATTTACACAAAAATCCTGCAGTCACATTTTATAATAGTATTAAGATTCCATAGGCACCTGAAGCCTCACACTGGCAGGTTATGTAAATAATTACTTATGGTAAAAAAAAAATGCAAATGGTCCTAGCATATATACAAATAAGTTCACTAGAATTAAGCAATTTCATAATATTTTGACTCTAAAGTTTACTTGCTTTTATGTACCAAAAGAATACATACTTGTCTGCATTCTTTGTCACTTTTGATATTAATTTAGATGTGGATGGTATTCTCATCAGCTTGTTACGACCATCATCTGAACTCTCCCAAGCACTGTGAGGCTTTTCAGCAGCATAGGATTTCTTTATGCTAGAAAAAACCAAAAAGAGTATTTTAAATGACAAGATAATAATACAGCAATAACCGGAACTCGTATGCAACGGACAGATCAAGCAGCAGGAGACAAAGGCAGAGCTAGGTCTTCCTTCAAGCTGAAGCATGAAACAGGAAAAAAAGGTTAGTCAAAAAGTTCTAATTGGATGAATGAACACAATTGAGCAGGACAGTTGCCACATGTTTTAACTATTCCTTTGCATGTCCAAATGCTTGTGCATAAAGACTTGAACAAAACTAATCTCTTCATTACTACATTGCTAACAAATTACAATAGCAGAAAAAATTAGGCTAAGTATATTAGCCTTAAAGAATAAACTATATTAAAAAAATCAATTAAGTGGATAACAAAGAAAAGTAATTTTTCCCCTCAATTAACTGTTCACCAGCTTTAGCACACTGATTTCTGAGGCACAACAGTTCTATCAGATTACAGTTTCCTATGGCTGCTTTGCAGTTAGCAGATACTAAAACACATTAATGGCTTTAATCTTTTTGAAATAAATATCTGCAAACTTTTTGTGTAAGACGAGCTAATAAGTTTGGCCTAATACCACAGACAATTAAATCCATGAATTCTCATGTAATTTTTCAACAATCTTATCGTAGTCAATTTACACTAATGGGAACCTGCAAGTTATGCAGTCACTAGTCCATTAATTTCACACACATCTTAATCATGGAATAAATGTTCAAAGAGAGATCTAGCCCAAATTATTCTTCAACCAGCTAATTTAGAGTTTGCAAATGTCCTGCTAATAGTATCATACTTCATCCAGTCAGAAATGCTTTTTGCAGGATTAAGTCCTGAAATGCAACCTTAGAAATGGCAAGCTCCTTCCACAGCACCTCAAGAGCCTCAAAGGTCCTGCGACAAACAAGTTAATCAAATCAAGTCAAACCATTATGTGACTAAAAGAGGCATTTATTTTTCCCCACACTGCAAAAGATTAGTAAGCAAGACTTCAGACATCTTTACAGTGAGATACCAGGCAAGAGAATAACAGGCCACAAAGTTCAGCCTCAGACAACTTACGGGTTTGTGCAAGACATGGAGACAGAGCCTTTATGGAGTGTTATAACATGCGCCAGTCAAGTGAAAGTTTAAATATTTATTAGAGCTGTGAATTCAAGCAATGCAAGACAACAATCTTGTGAACTACAGTAAATTTCAGAGGAATAAATTTAATTTTCATTTTGTCTTGGTCTCCTAAATGCCAAAAAGTAAAAGAACATTTCACACCTTCACAAACAGTAAGGTGACAATGAATGAAAAAAAGTAAAAAGAAACCATGCCAAGTGATCTGCATAGTTTTGAAACTCAGAAGACACCACCCAAATCTAAAAATCCATTTTCTTGACTTCAAAAAGTCATCTAAAATCCCCAAAGTACCTTTTTTTTCCTGTGCCTAATTCCCACTAAAATGAGTAGGAACTTAGAGGCAATAAACTTCTGCATTTACTCAAGTCAGGCAGTTTTATGATCTGGGTGTAAAACCAGAACTTCACTCATGTAAAGAATCAGAATAAAAGTGAACCATCCTGCACCATAGCAGAAATTTGGGAAGAGTCACCAAAAAAAAAAAAAGAAAACAAACAGAAAAAAATATAAACTGCAGTCACTTTGTAAAATATTTATAGAGGAAAAATTCCTGAAGAAAAGGTTGCAATTACACTAGTATTTAAAAAATACTATTATGAGATGTAGTAAATGGTCATGTGCAAAACACACTCCCACAATTAAGCTATGTCAGACAAAGTCTACGAAGTGTATTTTGAGAAGGATCGGGTCAGAGTCATCATTAAATATTTTCGAATAATGGTTGATTAGAAGTAATTAGGATTTCAACCAGAGAACAAAAAACCTTCATAATCTTAAAAACATACTTGAAAAAAAAAAGCCTTTTTATGTACATGCTCTGCTGCAATGCATATTGAATGCATCTTGTCTAGCAGTAAAAATATCAAACATTAACTTGATCACTAGATTAAAACTATTTCACATGACTTGTTGTCAAATATGATCTCAGTATCATTACAATAATTTTCTAGTTCTGTACTGTGGTACTGTGAAAACCTTTTAGCTGGAGCAGAACTCTTGCTTTCTTGAGTTTGCCTGTGTGTTTGGAGAGTCTGTGAGGAGGGCTGGGGAGAAGGTGATGCTTGAGTTTGTGGACTTTGATCATTAGAATGAGAGTCCTCTTTTTTTTCTTTCTGTCCTGGAGCTTTTTCCTTCTTTTTTTCTGTACCGCTGTAAAATAGAGTGTAACATAAGGGGGAAAAAAGGGAGAACAAATAAATAAATTAAAAAAGTGGGAGAAAATGTCCTCTGTTAGAAGATGGTAGAAGCATGTAACAACTTACTACAAATAAACACAGAAAGAACACTTTATTATTTACCCATTCTCTTCAGGTTAGCATTTTGCTGAAATAAGATTTATTCATAAGCTCCAAAAATAAAATACAGTGAGGGAGGCATGAAAGACTATTTACTTATTTTTACTGTGTAGTTGTACTACATTTACTCTGATTTTAAAATGACCACAACTTTGATTTGAACATGTCCTCCATTCACAGGTGCTCCTACAGCATTCAAAGAAGATACAAGTTGATGCAGCACAACTCTGCCACTCCTCAGAAAAAACCCACCTTCTGATTCAGTTCACTGACTGCCTTACCCTACTGCCAGCCAAGGCTCAGTGCAAGTCAATGGCAGGACTGAGACTTGTGCTATCTCCAATTAGCTTACGCCCACCATGAAACTGTAACTCTCATTCTGTATTTCTGGACAGAACCTGCTTATCTTTGAGCTGCCACCAAAATTCTGAAATGCTGTTTCTTGTCCCTGAGCTCTCCTTGGCTTCATCAGAGTTCAAAGGAAATCATCCCTTAAAGCTCATGACTGTTCTGATTTGTAGTGGACTAGCATCAGACTATCTTCCTACTTGTTTAGTGCCTTCAGTCAATGACTGCTAAGAAGACATCTTTATTTTCATAGTGCTACATTTATTAGGTTAATATTTGAAGCAGATTTAAATACACGTCATTAAAAACCTTAAATCTATTGAGAATCAAACCAAAGTTTCACTAAGCAAACAGAAAGATTAATTTAAAGACTCTTCTATAAAATAACATGCTTTTTAATATACTAAATCATTCAAAACAACACCAGGACCTGAAAGAAAAGAGTACTCTGTAGTACACAGTCTAATTAATTTTTAAGATAAAAAAAATAAACCTTCCAAGACAGATTACTCAGTGAACAGCAAGCTACAAACACCTGCTAAAAAAGAAAAAGAAAGGTTTTTCTCTTAGGGTCAAAGTAGCCTGCAAAGTAAAACAAAAACCACAGTATCCTTCTAAATAGGAGAAGCAGGATTTCTGTTCCCTAATACCAATTTTCCCTCAAACCGTTGCATGATCTTAATTAATTTTGTTTCCACTTACCTTTTGCCAAAAAACAATTAAAACAGTAAGACAACATTAAAAATAAATTAAGAAAAATGGCCCCCCAATTTTAACATATAATTAATAAGATTCTCTTTTTGCTTCTTTTGTTATTTCAATTTAAGTGTGTCATCTACAACTGAGGCAAAGCCCCCAACACTTACGTCAGTTCAACTTTTCCAATTCAGAGAAGCAAAGCATTGAAAAACAGGTCAAAACATGAATAATAATAAAAGAACCAAAATATACTTGTAAGGATCACTCTGGATTTCTGCTGTGAACCATATTAACTAATTTAAGATGTCAATATAATCCATCAGAGTTACATTTTCTCTTCAAAAAAACAGATGAAAACATAACAAAGAGCTTTCACATTTCTTGAGGGCATATATGTGATCATAGAGAACAAAGCTTGAAGTACTGTGAGGTTCTGTTTAATAATTTATAGCCAAAAGTCCTTAATTAACTAGCAGCATAAAAAATTATTATTTTTTAATCAGAAGACTTAGCTTGCATTTCTGGATGCAAAGCACACTACACTTACTCTTTTTGCAGTCTGTTGCAAGAAATGCAGAATAGTGAAATAAATTCTTGGCATCTCTAGTCACTAAAGAAAATGAGTCTCTCTATTCCTATGACAAGTACACCCACAGACCTCTGCACTCAATATCTCATGAACATGGGATTTTACTTGTTATTATATTTTTTTAACAAAATCATATTTCAGAAAGACATGCTTTGAATTTCCCTTTTCCCTCTACTTGAGGATTTCAAAATACAGTCAAATAACGGTAAAAGACATAAGAGAAGCAGAGAGAACACATCAACATGATGACTTCTGTAAGTACACCTTGCATTGCTACAAAGAATGATCCTGCTTAGAGCAATGGCTCACCTGGCATCATCTGTCTCTGATGAGAGCATAAAAGAATTCTCCAGTGAGGTCATTATCTGTAGTCCCTTTCACCACACTTTTTGTAATATCTGTTTACAAGGACACATCAGCAATCTCGCAATTCCCCTCTGCATTCCCCCAGCAAGCTCAGGTGAATGCCACCTGCTGACAGCCGCAGGTCTTCTAATTTATCAAGTCAATCTCATATTTACTGTGTTCTTACCCAAACTCTTTTAGCTGACCCATCTCCTAGAAAACACAGGTTCAGTGTGGAAATCTCTTCACCGAGCTTGTCTGCTGCGGACTAACCATTTCACATCTTTGCCATTAGGTTCACTCCTTAACTTCATTGCTGGACCACTCTGGTTTTGCTGGGTATACCTTGGATTTCAATGAAGTGCTTTTACCTATCACAGGTTGAGTGGGCTTCTTTTTTTGACTGCCATTGTAATTTGGAAGAAAATCATGTAGATATGTGGCAGTCTAAGTACTGAATATCTTTGTTCTGAATTTACTTGATTTGCTCACTTCTGCTAAAATCTTCAGCTTAATTGTATTATGACTGACTATTACAGAGTGGCTCTCACACTAATACCTCTCCAACTAGGTCTTGTGTAACAACTGAAAACAAATCAAAACAAGCACCTTTTCTTGTGGGTTTCCAGAAAACTAGTTCTTCTGGGAAGCAGTCATTTAACGCATACAAAAATTCTTTCCAAAACACAACCTGATAAGGCATTTCTTCAGTCTACATCTCAGTAGTTGAGAGTTATTACTATCTGTCCTAATTTTGCAACTTCTTTAATTTCACTTAGTACACTGTTTCATCCTTTGGACCTCAACACACTGTGGAGAATCACTCTGAAACACGAAGACTATTCTTACCAGAAGCTGTTTTCAGAAAAATGTTCAGTCCTAAGGAAAATGATCAAACAGGTCTCTGACAGTCATTGTTTGGCTAGGTTTTGTTTGTACAAAACATAAACCTGTTTCCATTTCAGAATAAACAGCTGAAATTTTCTCAACACATACATGACTTCATCTCTGCCAATGGGACATCATCTACCTGGTGTTCACAGAACATTCCTGGGCTCTGATTTTAGTGACTGCTGGTATTTTAGCACACTGTTGTTGAAACGAGACATGCTGCTGCTGTGAAGCTACTGAGCCATCCCAGCATCTCCATGATCTCAGTGTTCAGGGTGGTAGAAAAAGATTAAGTAGTCCAGGAAATGAAACTGCTCATTCATAGAAGAAATGATCAGAGATGGCACTGCTACAGAGGCCAGAGATCTACAGATGATATTAAAACCACACAAAACACAGACACTAAACTGCAACAACAGTAACAGTTTGAACACAAGTAGGCCTTCTGTTATTTTGACTAGATGTATATCTACATATAGTTAGAACATGAAAAGCCGTAGGCAGACTATGGGGTCTGTTTAGAATCTAAAGGTTGATTCTATATCTACAGATGACCATGTCCACTTGCTGCACCAATCCAAGCTCCAGCCTGAAGAAAGGTCTGGACAAGTCGGGGTGAAGCATCCCACAACCAGCTGATAGTCTCCCCTGGCCTCCCTCCTTTTCAGCACAACAAGCATTTAGAAATAGACACAGCTATCCTGAGTTTGTAAGGAGATGGGACTACTATTAACATTCACTTAGGTTTCCTTTCACCTTTCTTGAGCTAGTAATTTTACAAAAGGGCTAGTTTGTTTTCTTCTAAATACCAAACAAATTCAAAGAACAAAGGCATGGGAGAGAAAGGAACTGCTGGGAAGATAACTAAAGAGCCTTCCTAGGCTTCCTTTCTAAAACATGCCTTGAAGAAGGGAGCTACACATCTTCAGCTGCACTGGAAGCACCAAAACCTCCCCTGGACAGTTATCTGGGGACCAGGGAGAGCTGACCTCTGCATATTAAGATTTTCCTCTTTTGGCCTATTCACGTCTCCTTTTAAAGACCTTAACTCAGATGAAAGGGATGCCGGCCACTCCACTCTGCTCCTCTTATGTAGTCAAGCATTGAGCAGCCGATGAATCAAGAAGATGATTCAGCACAAATGCAAGCTGAACACCACGGAAACCGGACTGGCTCTCATCAAAGTGCCAAAAGACACAGGGGCAAGATTAATGGAAAAGTGCTAACCAAGAAATACCTTCCTGCAGGAATGTCTTTTGTCCCTGTGCTTGTCACATTAGCAGATAGAGACATTACTGATCACTGTCTGATTTACTGTTGAAAAGTAAACATAAGAATTCAATAAAAAGAAATATATGCAATGCTACACAATGAAGAAGAGCAAAGAGTGGGGCATTACCCTTGCTTTCCAAGTTGCAAAGGGCACTAAAGCTTTTTCTGGTTTCTTCTCATACGGTTTATATTTGCATGCAGCATTTTTATTCCCTGAAGTATATCATTTCCCTGTCCTGTTGTACAGCGCAGTATTTACATCCACACTAGAAGATAAACCAGCCCCTGGAGTTACCAGAGTACTCTACGGAGGCCAAGAATTTGTTCACATAACTTACCACAGTTACACATCAGAGTATTCTCTGCCCCGTGGCTATATGTGGCAGCCTGTTCTTCACAACAAACAGGAATAGGTACAAAACCTACTGTTCAAGGGGCCACGCAATCACTGTCTAACAGGCCCACAGAAAAACAAAGTTAAGCAAACACTTTGTTTACCGTATGAAGCTCAAAGTATTACATGGAGGAAAACCACTATTGTTTGGTTCTTAGCTCATTTAACTTACAAATTACTCAAGCAATGTTATTTCTACACATTTGAGAACTGATACAGATATTCTTCATAAACACTAAGTAACCATACTTTGGGTTAAGATTTTATATAGAAAAATGCAAACTTTTATCTTAAACAATTCACTATTGTTTCACAGTTATTTTACTATTGCCTGCTATTTACACTCTAGACAATGAAGTCAGTTTTGTCCTTTAGTTTCCTTGGGAAGAAGAAAAAAAGATGCATATCAATACCAGAAGGAAAAAAATCCCATTTGTACTGGAAATACATTTGCACGTTCCCTTAGTGACAATTCATTTTGGATGCTACACACTACAGAAATACCCTCCATTTCTGAATTCTGTTTAGAACGCTGCTGTAAACAGCCAAACAACATGGTATATCTCCAAAGTTTATTTGTGCCTGGCTGGACTTCAGGCAGCAATGGTGAGTGTTGTGCAGGGGCAAAAACCAAACTCTTGATCGCTTTGATTTTGGGTTTCATATACAAAAATTTCAATTTTAATAACAATTTGGTACCTTTTTGCAGCAGATGAAAGAGTTTCTTTTTTGGCAACAGAAACAGATGAACTGTGGCCAGTTTTCCTGCTTCCTGTACTTCCATTAGTTATACATGACATCGAGATAGCTTCTCGGAGGCTTGGCTGACCTAGAAAAAAGTAATAAGGAAGAACGCAAGGTTTTAGAGCTGTATCCAAAGGGCCATCTGAAAAACAAAAAGTTCTCAGTTGTGGACCTGGTATCACACAAGCAGCCTGACCACTCGGGACAACCATACAACCATCCATGACATACACTCATGAAAGCCTTAATCTAGGCAGCTGGACCCAGAAGACCCCTCAGGGGGTCAGCTTCTCTACTGCCATGCTGGCATGCAATAATTATTAAGTTATTTAAAGGCTGAGATTCTAAGGGTGTTTTTTTTTTAAAAAAGAAACCCTCAAGATTTTCAGTTTCTTTTCAGCTGCCCCTTCCATCCTGAAATACCTTTCAGCATACACACTATGGTATAGCTATTAAGTTTCTGATTCTGCTCACTCTGCAGAACATCTGCCACATCCAGTGAACATTACAGACTCTCTCCAGGGATGAATCAAGAGTGTATATGTGAAGAAGACTGTTGTCTGTCACATGCCCACTTCACTCAATGCAGAAGTTTAAAACTATGCAGTGAATGTGGGAGGGGATTGCAAGGAAGACAAGGGGGAGCACAGGCTCTTCTATTTTCAGAGCTGAACACTGGCCTGGCAATTAACTCCCAGACCTGCCTCTGCCACAGCATGCCAGTGAAATACAAGACATTTTACTTGAACCTGATGTTCTGTCCTTTCTCACAGTGTATCTCTCTCTATATGTGTGTGCCTTTCTTATTTCCAAGGTCCTCCTCCCAAGCCCTAAACTTGTAGTTTTCCCCTCTGAAGCACTGCATGCCCTGAAAAAGATCCCTGGGCTAATCTCACATTAAACTTCCAAAAAGCAGCGACGACTTTTGAGCCCATCTCTGTGTTACATCCCCATTTCACAGACAGCAAGTTGTTATTGCATCTCATGGGGTCGTGATAACCAGTCACTTTGACTTCAACAAGTATGAAGGACACAATTGACAGAAAAATAACAGGTCTGTGTTCACAGCAGGCTTGGAATAGTGTGAGATAGATAAGGCATGAGGCCACACATTGAAGATAAAAGTGAGGAGTAAAAAAGCAACTGGGGAGAATCAACAGCTCTGTATACAGAGGACAAACTCACAGAGATGACTCATTTGAACAATACCAGCATTTTGTCCATTTGTCACATCACAGCTCTATCAGGCAGGTTGAGAGACAAATTAATAATTATTTTAAACAAGCACTTTATATACAAGAGATATCCACAAAGGGAATATTAGATTTCAGAACTAATTGGATAGAGGCAGAAATGGGCTGACTTGCACTAACAATATATTGCTTCAAATGCACCAAACATCATGAAATTCAGAACAGGAAAGCAAAATGGAGCATGCAGATTATCCCAGGCAGAAATGAGAAAAAAAGGAAAACTGAAGAAAGTAAAGACACACTTAAAACTAGAAACACTTGAAAGATTATTCTCTTCCTAAATTCTGTATAAATCAATTTGGCGTGATCCCTTCCAACCAGTACATTTTAGAGACTGCTTTATTTGCAACATAAACATTTGGAATATGGATTTTATTTTGGAAGGTAACATATTGTACAAAACCTCTAAAGCTCAAGAGATTTTTACCCCATGTAACTCAGATGCAAAAAAACAAAAGCGCAGGAGCTTAAAAAGCACTTTTACTGTCAGAAGGCTACAAATGAGCTTCTTTTATTTTCAGTGACAAAGTAAATCATTTTCTTTGTGGAGATGCATAATATCAAGGCCTGTGATTCACTCTTGAACTGCATATGACCTTAACATCTCTGTCTGCTCATTGTAATAGATTAATGCCTCTCCAACCAGCACTAGCACAGCTTTCCAGAAACGCGAATCAGGAGACATAACAGCGGTAATTCCCAGTCCAGCGGGGAAAGCATTCAGTGGAAAGTATAAAGAACAACAGAGCTACAGACAGGGCACAGCAGCTTAATATGATGGGGAACACAGTGTCAGTTTTATCAAGCAAGGAGCACATAGCCGTTTTGGTTACTTATGACATCTAGAATAATTCCCCCTACTTGGTACGGGAAGCGTTGGCTCCTGCTTATGTCCAAGGGCAAAAGTGATCAGAAATAAAACTCTACATCAGTGTAAAACTCAGTATCAGTGTATCCTCATGACAGGAACGTGCATTGCTCCATGCAATACAATAATAAAAAAGGGAACCCGAGAGCAGTTTGGGGATTACTTGTTTTTCAGTAAAGTGGATATTGATGGTAGATCAGCAAAGTGCTTCCTAATGTCAACAAGTGGCATGCAAAATAATGTTTGAGACGAAGATTTTTTCAAAAATTACTAACAATTAAGCAACTCAGACAAAAAAACTGCAGGGACCTTTTTTTTTTTTTTTTTTCCAAGTGTCAAAAATATATCAGGCTTTCTTACATTCCAGAAAAAAATCTTGGCCAGTCACAGTAGTGTGCCACACTTGATGTGTCATAAAATGTAAAGAAGCAAGAAAACCAATGAAAAAAATGCCAAAGAACAGGACTCCCTGAACACCAGACCCAACACCCCTTAGAAAAAAGACCCCTTCCAAACTCTCTATATACTGCATTTTAACTAGATATTCAAGTGACTTTTAGAATGCCTACTTTAAATTGAATCCCCCCCCTCTTTATTATCTGCAATATTATGTAAAGAAAAAGTGTCAATATTTTAAATCATTAGAAGAAAGAGTTAAGTTTAAGCCCTGTGCACATCCCAGGCAGTGAAGCAGTAAAGCCTGGCTGCCCAAAGAGATAGACACACACAATGGGGATCTTCCCAGCTGTGTCACAAATCTGAGGAAGCTGACCCCTCAGTCCAAACCACCCAACTCTGTTCATGACTTTTAACTGAGGCATCTCTGTAGTCAAAAGATGTCAAAAATTAGCACCACTAAAACCTTCTTCACTGCAGATACAATACTTCACAGTAGTCAAGTGACTTTGCTTCAGAGACCTGGCAAATAACGCGGCACAGGAGAACACAAATTCCAGATCAATACCCTGAAACAACTGAGTTCTCCCAGCACTTGGGCTACACATCCCTGCCAATATCATGTCATACGTCACCTGCTAGCATAAACAGTCTGAAATTTTTCAGACTGAATAGCACTCAGATTTATCTGCTAGTTTGGAACAAAAGCCAGACATAAACTGTACATAAAATGAAAGCCAGTGTATGGTGACCAGGATTAAAGCCAAATTGTCAGAGATCAAAGTGGTAAAAAATGTCTTTTATGGATAATGGATTCATCTCTACTCTGATAGTTTTCATAGAATAGTATCTCTTGAGTTCAAAAGAAGCATTTCATTAACATCTGTGAAGTATACAAATGTGTGAATGAAAGATAAGTAGGATTAGAAAAAACAGACCTCAACAAACCAAAAATCTATTTCCAACTCTTTATCAGCCTTGATTAGCTAACTGGGGAAAAACCCAAAGCCAAGCTGCAAGAGACAGTGTTAAGTTTTGAAAATGTGTGTCCTGTGATAACATGATAGCTCTTCTCTCCAAACATACTTACAAGGTGCCAGAGCTGAGGAACAGTTAGTAATTCACTTCCCCCCCCCCCGCCCCCCAACCCAAAAGTTACAATATTTTAGGTTAAAATGTTAGTAGTATACTGTGTTATTAATCATGGTTACTGGAACAACAATTTGCTTAATATCTTTTTATTTGCTGATATCTTGATATGTAAACTGACTTTCTTACAAATCAAAATCAAACCCTTCTTTCACTTCTTCAGGTAATTGAAGTAGTTGCAGCTACATTAAATAATTCCTCTGGGCACTTAAATCAAGTGGATTTAAAAGAAAAAGTTCAATAAGTTACATGTTACAAAACTTAAAAAGTGGGTTTTTTAAAGCTTAATTATTTTTTTCCTCTTCATTAAGGCACACAATATCCAAGTCCTTCAAAAACCTTAAAATACTTCACTTTCAGCAAAAGTTTACAAAGATTTCTATATTTCAAACATATTACATGCCATGGGGTTTTGTGCAAATAAAACTGATGCCTGGAAGGACAGCAAACCAATTTAGTACTCTTACTAACTGAGGTGAGCTGCAGAAAACAGGCAGAAATAGTTCTAAGCATAGAACATAAGATTTTTATCTGCACTTCCTTCCTAATATAACAACAGCAAGAAGCCAGAAATTATGACAAATCCTAAACTTCTTTTAAGATGTTATAAGGAATTGTATGAAAGCAGCTAATTGTAATCACTGCTTTGTTTCCAAAATTTTAAAGGACATCAAGTCCCTCAGCTCATGGAAGATGCGGGCAAAGAAATAGACTGGGAGCACTAAAAATCTTTTCAAAGAGAGTACTGTATTCAGAAGGGTAGAGAAGTATTTTCTTCAGCATTTTGCTTTATCCAACTACTTCACTTATACAATGAGAGTAAAATTTAGATTGAGACTTCTTAAGCAGAAAAAAAATGTTCTCTTCTTCTACCACATTAACAAACACTGCAGGTCGGGGTCACACACGAAGTCTCAAATAATGATGAAAACAAATCAAGAAAAATAATTCAGTCCACTACCTATGGGTTGTGCTGCTTCTTGTTTAATAATCAAATTGTAAGACAGAACTAAGTTTCAACAAACTGCTACTCTTACAATAATTATATCTAGCTGAAATAATGCATGCTTTTCTTTTTTAATTGAAGCCAAATTTCACAAATTTTAACTAAGAGCAATTAAACTTCATAGGAAATGAAAAATAATGTAAACGCAAAAGAACTATCTGAATAGAGGCACGTTTACATGCAACAGTTTGAGAATGTATAGCTAACGCATAAATATCCTGAGATGCAAGTGAATCTCTCCTAATAGGTATATAAACTAACTAAAATGTTAAGAACAATTAAATACTTATTGTGAGATATCCTACAAAACTTTTATAGCTAGGACTTAACCCATACATTTCTAACTTCAAATGATCCTCTTAGAGATATAAAACTAACTTTTCAGGTGCTAGGGGAGCCAGGGCTCTGCTCTTTGGGCCAGCATTTTAAAACATACTACCCATGGAAACGAAACATTTCTTTGCATAATTGCTTGTTCAAACCACAGAGCCCTTTTCCTTCTCCCTCCTATATTATTATTTTGCCATACTGCCCCAGAGGCACCATCTACTTGCTGAACCAATTGCCAAATGCGCTAAGTCCAAGGGGAGGAAATAAAATTTTAGCAATGATAATTTGAAACAATTTGATACACTTTGGGAAACGGTGACAAAAAAACCACTCAAGGGTTATAGACAAAAAGTTTTTATTTGAAATAGGTAATGGTAACATCTCAATTCTCAGTTTGAGGAGCATCATGGAGAACAGCAGAGTACCTCTAAGGAAAATCTACCCACTGTTCTAAAAAAAGTACACAGATTCACAAAACATACCCAAAACTGTAAGAAGCATATGAAAAAAGAATAAGGATACTTATCACCACAACTGAAAAATATTCCTCTACAATGCTCTGAATATCTTCTCCAGTGAACAAGATTAAAATTACTAGGTCATAGAAGTTTAAAAAAAAACAAACAAGAACAAACCCCTGAACTTTCTTCCTCACTTCACTTTCCTAAACTTGGTTTAGTTGGTTAGTGACCCTTAGTTCATTAATGCCCTCTAGATTCAAATTCTTTGAATAAAGGAAAATATACAAAGAACATAAAAAATAGTACATATAACAGAAGAAAAAGAATAAGTCAGAAGAGAAGATAGGAAAAAGTGGGGAAGAAATGCAGAAAAAATAATTTTAATGCATAAAGAACAGATGGTACTAAAACCAATACCTGGAAAATGCATTAAGACCTCAAGAGTATCATTATTTGTTATGTGAGCATACAGTCTGCAAACCTCAATTGGACTTTTCTCATGAGTAAAATGACACACACACAAGCTTGCCAGGTTAGTTTTAGGATTGTGGATAACAACTTATGTCCTACCACTACCATAAGCATTTTCCAATTTATGTTTCTATTTTCTCTTCCTTTAATATTTACTGATTAGACAATATAAATATGTACTCAGTTATTGGAACATCTTTGCTCATTTTAGGACTAAAAAACCACAAAACACAAGTCTATCTTATGCTTTCATTAATGAAGCTTGCTGAACACCTGAAGTCGATTTCTGCTAACGTAAAACAAAATAACTTAATGTTATTGAAATGAAACCATTGCTGAGATAAGGTAAAAATTACATCTGTAGTGTTTTGCTTACATTAGTGCATAGAGATAGAATTTGATGAGACACACTATCTCATACAAGAGAAGGGAGCGGCAAAAGGAAAACTTCAAGGGTTCCTATTATAAAAGCACACTGCACAAAGGAAAAAGTGAAGAAAACAAAAAAAGAAGTAAAAAAATCCCACCAACTGCATTTCCAGTACACAGATGCTTCTGCAGGTCCCCAAGATCACTGCTTTAAGCAAAAAAGAACGTTTCTCAAGTCTGCCGGCCTGCTTTGTCATGGGAAACCCTCTCTGCAAACTGCCATCCACTATTCCAATTTCACTTTGTGAGTTGAATTTGCATATGAGTTATTTGATATCCATTCCTGTCCAAGCAATAGGAAATGTTCCTACAAAGGCTTAACCTTTGTAAAGCCTTCTCATTATTTCTGAGTCCAGAAAAAGGACATGAACTCTTTGTTTCTCTATAGGCAGACATCAGATGTACTTTCTGGTAGACGGCCACTTTTTCAGGCACAAGCTCATAGCCCAGTGAAATGATTAGTCTGAGATATTTTACTGGTGCCATTGTGTGCCACAAACTTGTCCACACACCCAGAGCCTGAGGGATGAATTCTCCCGTTACACACATTTTGACACCCTGGAAGATTTTAATAGGTTTACCAGGCACCAGCTGTGAGCCAATCTATCTTGCTGGCAGCCACAAGCACCAGACTTCATGCTTTCCTTTTCTTCAGTGTCCAGGTAATCTTTGTTTTTGGAACTTTTTGTGAATGTTAACACCATCAATCATGCATCAACAGCAAAGGCATGTGGCAACAAGAGCACAGAGCTGCCAAAAGCAAAGAATTTCCCACCAAAGAAATTCTTCTTACCAAGCCATCTATTAAAAAAGAAAAGAAAGAGGGAAAGAAAGGGGAAAAAAAACACAAACACACTCTCACACTATGATCCCCGTAGCTGCTGGGGATCTGATCCCTAACCAAGCCCTTACACATTTCTAAACCTCAACACTACCTCCACACCTGGCAATTTCTCTTTTGTGTAGTTATTCTTAGCTGTGTACAGAGCTACTGCGGGAAGTACTATCACAGCCTTTTTATTTTGAAAAGATTCTCTCTATTTATAATAACTTTGCATTGAGAAGTCACATGCAAACACTCACAGCCTGCTTTTCACTGCGAAATACAGACAAGTGCTAATCCTGTTGCAATCCCTACTAGAAGTGTTTTCCTTATACAGTATCTCCACTTCATGCTTTACTAGGAGGCACTACTACTGTGGCTAAAAACTCTTGCCCTTTATCTTATCTTCTACAATTCACAAATCCCTGTATGAAGAGTAGCTTGCTTCTGAGACAGGATTAGACACACAAAATCATAGGTAGCAACCTCCTGATTGATAGCCTGTGAGTTAGAAATAAAAATCTACCCACGCCCATGTGAATTTTTTCACTGAAGGCTGGACTAAGCTCAAAATAAGCATGTGGCACAAACATAGGAAAATAAGAAAAACTAAGATTTGAAAGATAATGCAAAAACTTTATCTTCAGCTACTGTTTCAATCTATCAATCTAAAATAAAGGAGTAAGAAAATTAAGAACATAATTAGATCACCAGATGTGCAATGCAGACAAACTAGACAGAGAAACTGCTTTTTGCACTAAGCTGAGCCATCAATTTCAGAATAAGAAAAATTAGTGAAAAAGCGATCAGGATTTGTCCCTTTCAGCATGATTCACAGTCTGTTCAAAACACTTATTTTTAGCCTGTGAAAAATCTCTCTTCAAAGACACTGCTGAGGTGGCAACCAAAAAAAAAAAAAAAGAGAGAGATTTCAGAAAACTCCTTTCAGCAAAAAGTAGGAAAGACTTCTTCAAACTAGGTTAGTTATTGTCTCATACTCAGATTAAAACTCCTTTGTTTGAGGGAAAGATTCAAGATGGCTTTTTCTAGTACTATGGCAAGTTCAGTTTGTTTTAAAAGTATTTTTCTCACTGTGTTACCATACTTGAAATTGAACACATCTCTCTCTCTCAATGTGTTCAGAAATCTATAAACACATCTACACTCTTTACTCATTATTTACATCAGGATGTATTTAAGGGCTGCTGTAGATAAAAATACTTCCACGATTGAAAGCCTCAAGACTTATTTTTTTATTTTTTAAAAAAAACCTACCTATAATATTTACCATGAAACTGCAATTATGGTATTACAGAAATCCAGATTATTGACAGGATAACGAATACCAAAACAAGTTTTGGAGCGATATGCTTACCTTTGCAGCAATCATGATTTGACTAGTAAGAGCCTGTTATGCACATGTATAATACTTCAAAGAAAACGTAACAATTAATTCCTTGAGTATTATTTTTGTATGGCAATTCAGATTTTCTGCTAATCCTACTCATTCAAGAAAATAATACATTTATCTCTGTTAAAACATTTAGTTTTTTATCTATTGAATGAGCTTAAAATACAAAAATCAAATGCAGAACCCAAGGTATTCTGAAAAGCTATGTATGAACTTGTTTTAATATCAAGCTTATTTTTCAAGTCTAATTTTAGACTCTTACAAAATTCCAGTGACTGTACATGACCATTTTATCATGTGATGTCTTTGTACCATCTATATAGAGGTGATTTTATGATTAATGGTGAAGCTAACATGTTTACTTTTGGTACTAAGTAACTGAACATAATGGGGACACATCCACCACAAACTAAACATATTGCCAATTAGTCATAACTTGTAAGTTCAATGTATTAGATCATACATTTACCAATCTGTCCCTGTTCCCATCCCTGTCTTCACAGTTACAAGCTGCTGTCATTCATTCGTATTGATTTAATACAACCACGCTGAAGATATTTAGATATCCCACTCTGCGCCTCCACTGCCTCTTCCAAATCATTAGTTTATTTTTCACTGATCAAATTAACCTACAGAACTGCCCCAAGATCCCCAGGAAGGAGACAGCCCCAAGGCAATTTGCAGAATACAGCAAGTTTGTCCCACCTGTGCACCATGTTTATTGGGTATTAGACAGCTCCAAGTCAAAGGCTTTTAGCCACGCTTGTGCACATCCCAGACCCTCTGCATTTTAATGGGAAGAAAAAACTATTACAGTGTACACATTTAGCCCACAGTTTTTCACTTGAATATTTTCTTTTTGTCTTAATAGACAGCAGACAGCAGAGTGATTTAGTTGAAATACTTGTCAAAGCTCTATTTACAAAGAGTTAAAAAAGGAAGCCTCAATCTTGATCAGACCAGATATGTAAATTGGGTAGATAAAAACTGCATTTATAAGCAGAGATGGCAACAATCTACCATTTAGCAAGCAAGAGAGAATGGCAGGATTCAGAGCCCAAGCCAATTAAGCATCATGACTTCCTGCCATCTGGCAGAGAGACTGCAAAAACACTTAATTAAGGAATTTGATCTCTCTGCCATATCTAAAATAATTCAAACTTTCAGCATTTTCAGCTTTTGCATTCTCAGTATGTATAATGCAGTCCCCCAAACACAGGCTATGTTGCACCAGTTCAGTATTATACTGGTACTGGTGCAATAGGTGTACTTCAAGGCTGAAACACAGGGATCGATCTCAGAGATCTCTGTGCTGGCATGGTTTGATGAGGTTACATGCAATTACAGTGAATTAGAACTGTGAACTACTTGAAACATGACTTAAGCATTTATTTAATCAGAGACCTGATATATGTCACAAACATACATAGTCATAATTCTCTTCAAATACACAACTTTAAGTTAGACTAAGTCCAAAACTTCATTCAAATGTCCACAGGGCGGGGGGATGGGGTGGGAATGATGTAACAATTAGTGTGAATGGCATCTAGTTTCTTTCCTTTTAAAGGATCCTACATATTTCAAAGTTGCAATATAAAAGTTACTAGTGACTAACTGAAAGAGAGATTACTGAGTGACTACATGGCTGTTTTTTACATGAGACCTACTGGTGGCGAGTTATCTCTGCAGTTGGACAAAAATTAACTATATTCAGAAAGCCTTCTTATTTGGAGGCAATGTGTTTTGATTTTTATTTTGTTTTTAATTTAGCGGCAGGGGCAAATGTAGCCTCTAATACGTCCTTTCAGTTGAGTAACTTCTAGGCAAAGTCAAAGCGGAGTCTATAAGCCCCAGAATCCACACGGGCAGGTTAAAGACCACAGCTGTAAAGCATTCCACCATTTACACTGAAACAGGAACTTCTTAAAAAGAAATAAGAATAATTTTCAGAGGCATCAAGAACACAAAAATACTAACAAACAGCAAAATTAGTAAGCATATTTGAGATATCTATTAGCCATATATATTTAAGCACCACTATTAAAAAATCTAACCCCTCCAGCTCAAAATAGATCTGCTTTTCCAAATGAGACAGAAATGGGAAAAAAGAAGTGACCAATGAAGAACATTAACACGGTAACACTCTGACTGGAGAAAGAGTTTACCAAATATGGGCTTACCTTTACTTGGTGCTGATTTTCTCACAGAAGCTACATGGTCTTCAGAGATAGCCAGACGCCTCAGCACATCAGCCAATGCTGCTTTTAGGACAGTGATTTCATCTTCTTGTTGCTGCACTCTCAGCTCCAGAGCTGAAAGCCGGTCCTGGACATCGGACGTGCTCGCAGCGGAGATGCTGTCATCTGTATGGTAGAAAGAGATATTTAACTGGTTTGTTCTGAATTAAAAGCCACAGAAAGAAGCATGTATAGCACAAGTACGTCTGCCCCATCATTTTGAAATACTGAAGACAGTCAAACAAACATGTTCAGGCAAATAAGGAATGGATATTATGTCAAACATCAAATTAATGCTTCAAGACAGAAATGTTATTAATCATTATCTAAGACAGAAGGCTTAAGGAGCGTGGCCCTATTACAATCACATGAGGCAATGTGCTTTCTGTTAAAACAGAAAAAAACCACGTTTACCAGTAGAAGGAAGACTGAAACAAGCTTATTAAAACAGCCAACTGAATAAAGTAAAAAAGCATAGAACTGTGGTAAGTTTTGCAATATATTCTTTTGGAAGCGTTTAAGAATTTTAACTATGATTCCTAATATTAAAGCCAATTGCAAAGTTAAAAAAAGAAAAAATTCCACAGTTAAACATACAAGTATTGTTAGCCATTACCTAATTGCATCAAGTAGCTATGTCAATTTAAATGGTCTAGATCAATGTTCCTTATTTCAATTCCTTCTTTAACTTTTTTCACATCACCACCCTGTACATGCCAAAACACATACAACCTTCTCACATTTGGCCTGAAGTGAACTGAAAATAAATACACTACAAAAATGTTACAAAAAACAGTTTGGCCACACAGAGATAGATTAGCATTGAAGGCCCAATCCAGCAAAATCTACTCTTCAGTGGTAAAAAGGAAATTACAGCTTCTGCTTCCTCTTTGCCTTTGACAGTTCTTTGCATTATTTCTGCCAAGCCAAAATAACACGTAACAGATTTTTGTATTCAGCTGTTCCAATAAATAACAGGCCAACCACTAAAAAAAAAAAAAAAATCTGCAAAAGAGTATGTTGCTCAATCACAAGGTAGTGAATTCTTTATCCATCCTGTTTAAGGCTTACTAAAAACTCAGTAAGGAACTCTAATACGGGTTTATGACATTAACCTGTATTCTACAGGCAGTTTAAGTTCATATTCTGTGACGTAAATACAAACAGCAAATTTACACATGGGGTAAATAGCTGGTAGTATTACTGTGATTATACACAATCTAAACTTTAGTTCACTAATCTTATGAAGACATATAAAGGAGAAAAAGTTAATATAAGCCACAAATCCTAACTCTGTTTTCCCCTAAAAAGCACTTTAACCTTAGAAATACTTGCATAAGGGCACTTTTAAAATACCTGAAAGCAAAAGAAACACTGAACCAAATTCCTCCAATGAATTAAATATGAAAGAGAACAAGGAGTTTAATACCAGCTTCTATTCAGTTAAAATATAATATTCACTACTGATGTACCAAGAATTGAACCAACCAAAATAAAGAATCACAATACTACTTACACAACACAAACTAAATTCTTACAATGAATTAGTAAAAAAACCCTAGTGTTAGCAGTGAAATGTATTCACAATTATTATTAAACTGAAAGGAACAGTTAAGGTTACAATCATAAAACAGCTCCTACAAAATGACAGTTTTACATATTGTTTTAATTCACTATTCAGTTAAACAAAATGCAGAAGTGTATTATTTCATGGTTAACACTATATTCATTCAGGCTGATAAAAAAAACTGCATGGAAATTAATAAGGCACATAATCAGATTAAGATCCAGAGACAACAGATTAGAACAACTCTGATCAAAATGCCTTTAATACCACCATTCTAACTGTACCTCCTATATGCAGAAATTTAGTGACTCTATGGCCCAGCATATCCAATGCTCTCTCAGTAGTACCTTACAAACCCCCCAGACTTGTGACAGCTACCTCAGGTTGGGAAGGATTGTGTAAAATTCTTTTATGAAAACCCCCACCTATGTAGCCCATCAAAAGGAACAAAATTAAATGTACATTAATCTGTGAAGAAAAGCTTTCACTTTAGCAAAGTAAATGGACTTAAAGAAGTACCATATCCATAAAATAGATGCAGGTGACCACTCGGAATGAACACTGCAGAATACAATTTTTTTCCAGATATCACAAACTTTATAATTCACCTTACACTGGGTAGCAGTACAAACAGAAGAGAGAAGTTTGACATTTCCTTAAAAAAAAAAGAGGAAAAAAAAACAAAACAACTTTTTTTCCTTTTGTTTCTTTGTCTGCCAAAGTCTTCAATTAATGAACTGTTAAAAAGTCTTATAATAGATAAATTATGGATGAATTCCCAGGCTGTATAAATATACAGCAGATCACTATAAAACATTTGTAAAAGGAATAAGTAGCTGTGTCAAATCATCATTTTAGAAGCCAAATATTACTGTGTTCAATGTATGGAGTCCAAATAATAGTAATTACCAAACCAGGAAAGGCTCCACTGTTGATCGGTCTTTCTGATGAGCACAGATGCAAGTGCTCTGCGCATCTCTGCACATCTCTCTCTCCCACCAACTACTAACACTGACTGAACTGCTTCTGTTGAACCCCAGCACCCCAGAAATGGGACACACTACCTGGCTGCTGCAGCTCCCAAAGCCACAGTTACGTCACTAATTAGAAACTTCAAAATACAGGAGAGCAAATCTTTCTGCCCTGTAAGGGTGAGCTGCAATGCTCAATCTCCTCAACATACCAAATGAGGCAGTAGAGGCGTTGACCAATGCTCTCCTCTGTGAGCTGTGCTGTGGAGGCTTAAGCTTTGATGCAACACAGAAAGACAGAAAGACCCTTAAACTCAACTACAAACCAACAGCTTGTCAGAGGTCACAGCTGTATAAATGGGGCATGAGTAGAAAGCAGAGTAGTCTAAGCCATGCAGCTGATTCAAAACCAGGCAAGGCAATGGGCCATGTGTGTTTAACGGGAGAAAAGAGGTTGCAAAGCACCAGTGGCTGCTTTGCACTGCAGACAAGGCACATGAGAAACCGTGATGGAAAGAAGCTGGAGAGCAAGAATATCACTGGGAAATCAGGAATAATTTCATTGATCAAAGAATACAGTAGCACACTAGGAAGACATTTTATTGTTCTTTATCATTCTACAGAAGCAGCATCTATTTCAAGTGATGACAATTGTATATTACCCTGGCAACTATTTAAGAATTCAAATGAGTGATTCCCAACCCAAATACCTCACCCATTACAGCAAATATTCAACTCAACTCCAACATGCCCTTCTTGGCAGTATCTTGAAAAGTAACTCAACAGGGATTATCTTAAAAGAAGCCTTGAAAGTAAACACAACTGCAATCCATGAGATCTGCACAGTACAAATTATACCTTTTCTTCATATAAGTTTTCGAAATCTCTTACAGATTACTTCTTTAATTAAAAATACATTTTATAATCTAAAGAACTACTTCAGAAGAAGTTTAAACAAAAAAACTTCCTTCAAGGGCATGTCCTTCCCCCTTCAGAAGAAACAGCTCTTGTAAAAGAACAAAGTCACTTCCAAAGAGAAAGTCTCATCTCCTCCCTTCCTCTTCTCTCACTCCTAAATATCTGCCTTTTCCCTATGCCAACATAGACATCTATCCAGGCCTTCCATAAGCTACTCTTATTTTACTAAACGAGTTAAGCGAATATAGCAAGAAATTTGTAAGCACAGTTGACTATTGATTCATTCACTTAAGTCATTTTAAAAAGACCTTTTTAGTTATCTAGTTATTTTTATTATAACCAAACAGCATCATTTCTGATCTGTTGGTCATGTTTCCCAGGCTGTTGATTACCTATGCCTTCAAGAGAGCCACTGGGAACAAGATCCATTGCAAGGATCCATCAACAGTGCTTGCTGGTAGTAGTGAGGAGACATTCACACATATGTAAATCTCAGGTATTTCAGTTTTAAAAAAAGGTTTAAGGTAAAAGTACTGGTAGTAAAATGACTACAAAAACATACTAGGTCTAACCATACAGTACTGTAACTTTGAAAATAAGACTTATTTTTCACAGTTCATCTGTTTGATTTTTACTTTTAGCCAGGAAAACGTCGATTCTTCCCCTGCTTTTGGAATAAGAAGTATTCTGTATTCAATACTCATGAGACAGGATGACCCTAAAAAATTAGGGTTCATTTTTCAGTCAATGAACAGCATTAAACAGACACACTACTCTGCATGGGACTCCTCGCAGTTGCCAAACCACTCCCAGCAGACTGAACAGGGCAGCAGTTCAAACACCCCCTCAGACTTCAGACAGAACTTCAGGAAGGGGATCCAGTACACAGTGATGGTACTTAACCAACCTCCCAAGCCACATATCACTCTTCTCCCCACAAGTCACCAGTGGGCACGTGAGGATAACATCATCTGAAAAGCTTCACCCTTCACCATTCACTGTCTAGGAGAAATTTGAATTGGCTACATTTGAAAAAAAAAAAAAAAGTAACATAAACACTGAACCATCTATTCTGAGCCCCCTTGACAATTTCAGAGCATCCAATATCACTTCCCTGAGTCAATTCCACCCAGCTTCCACTAAACATAAGTAAGGGCTTCATTTTAGACAGAAGCAGCATTTCAGAAAAACAAATTCTACAAATTCCAGAGTACATGGAAATTTAAACCACAGGGTGGAAAATCCTACGTTTTATCCAATAAAGTCACACGAACCAAAGGTAATTTTAAATCCCTGTCTGCTATGGCATCCACGGAGTTTTCTGTTTTCCCCGGAATGGTAAGTGTCTTTTATTAGATAAAAGCAACAGAAATTACCTGGACTGGTATAAAGATCTGGCCCAAAAGAACCCTTTCTCACCAGTACTACGATCAGCTCACATATGCAGGAAACAAACTGACAAATTTGGTTTTTCTACCAAGTTACGAGATACAAAAATTCTCTGTAGTTTTCTGCAGATCACTTGCCTTAAGATTAGATTATAAAAGGTGCAAAGGTGTTCCGTATCTGTAATTCATAATTGTAAAAAAAACCAACAAAAAACCAAACCCAAATCAGTAGCATTAGACTCCATGCTTTTGCCCACAGCATCTTCTTCACCTCCTCCAAATGCCAGGCCACAGACAAATTAGCTCAGTTTTGTAAAGGATGCGAGTCATAGAAAGAACACAACACTGGGAATTAAAACACAAAACAAAGACATGCAAGGTTAAAAGAGCTCCCCCCCACTTAAATGATACTGTATTAAGTTCTCATTTGCCCCTCGAACTAGACTTTGTGCCATGGAAATGGAATGGGAAGTTCTCCCCAAGTTCTCACTTCCTGCAAATGCAAGACTGGCCTTTAACTCTCTCAACTATCTCATATTTTTTGCTTCCTTTGCTAGCTTTTCATTCCTTTTACTTAATCTCCCAATTTTTCTATACCAAATTGAAACTGATACACTGCTCAATCTCACACTTGTGACCAGAGACAAAAGCATAAGCTCTTTACTTTCTTTATAGAACAATAATGCAGATAGTCTGAGATAAGTACAGGTAAGTTATTGACTGTAGAAAGTCAGTATATCAGCATTTCCAATACTAGCTAAACCTCAAATTTCTCTCTTCCAAAGACATTCCTTTAGATTTTCGGGAAGGACACATGTTGTCACACACCACGCATTTGCTCAGGGTTGATGCTACACGAGCACCATCGAGTTGACCAAAATGTCTTCCTTGTATAGCTCACAAGACTTTTTCAACAGTTCATAGATCCATCTTATTTTAGTCCCCTACAAATAGTTAATATAAAAAAAAAGATATATTACTCTACACTAGCCTTTCACAAACCATTTTGATTCCAAGTCCACAAGGAGCAGTATATTTATTTGCACAGACCTTACTGCAGAATCAGACCATAAAACAAGAGTGCAATGTCTAGTGGATAGCACCTTAAACATCAAAAGGCATCATCCCAACTGCTCATCTGCATTTTTAATCATAAACCATGTAAAAAGACCACTTATTAGTCACTTTAAAATAGAGCTGTGCAATCCACCATGTTGTGATGGATACAGAACGTGGCCATGAACAAACCCAAACCATGCCTCCCACCCAAAAAATAGAAAAAAAAAAGGAAAAAAAACACAAAAAAAAACCCCACAAAACCCCCACAAAAACAACAAAAATAAACACAAGAAAACAACAAAAACAAACAAAAGAAAACAAACTAACAAAAAACAACAACCTTCACTCAAGCCTGAAAATTTAACCTATGACTAAAAAAGTCAGTCAAAACACTGAAAGAAATATAATTTACGCTGTTAAGAATTTATGCACTACTTGATTGAACGTAAACTGGCTCATCTGGAAAAGATCTATACACTTCTCTATATATCTGTATAGACAATCATACACTCAAAACCTCGGTTAAAAACAAAAGGGGCCATAAGCTATAAATTTAAATCATTATAGCAATGCATTAAATTTCAAAAGAACAACAAAAGATATAACTACATTGGGCAAAGCTTCCTTAGGACTTCTCAATTCAGCATGACATATATTCATTTTACAAATGTAGTGATTTGTCTGTAGATGATCCATGAGATGATTTTGCTGAAGCCCATGAACATTCTACAATGCGATAGCTGCTACTGACCTCTGATATTTATGGACTGCTTTATGGTTAATTTAAAGCAAGTTCATATCTGTGAGCCTACTATTGCATCATTACATTATAAAGAACATGACCCATGTTTCAAACAATCTCATTTGAAAGCATTGTTTGGACATGTAAGATCATCTACAACTTCATGCCTATTAATTAATAGCTCTGTTTGTATATGCTAAACAGATTTGTGCACTTAAGCTTTCCTATCTTTTTATGTTCTAACATGAAAAAGCAAAGGAAGGAAAAAGATTAAAAGATGATACAGAAATATCCTGAAAAAAATAACTTTGTAATAATCACAAGTTACAGCAGGTAAAAATATGTTTGTAATAAGCTTATGCATCTGCTGCTGTAAACACTCGGTTTTAAGAGGGATAATCCAGAAATACATTAGCATGAAATTCACAGGGCACAACTCCACCCATACTCCATTTGACCAACATGAGTGTTCTTCTTCCCTAAGGTTCCAGTAACTATATTACTTATTGAGCACAAAAGTATTATACTTTTATACTTGCTGATACTAGTTTTGATAGGCAGACTGAAAATAAAACAAACACTTACAGACACTTCACATATTTGACACTGGTATCCACATAATTACTTGAAGAGGCAGGTAATAATACAGGCTCTCTCTCAGGTATCCTTCTCCAGCTGCATGCTTCATATTGGCTCCACCTCCATTGAGATGCATCTCAAGAGTAAGACCATTCAAAGATTTTTCTCCACCCACTACTTTAAGAGCCTGGTGTTTTTTAAGTACTTTTCTTCCCCTAACATTGCTTAGCTCTCAATGCTCCTGATATTGTTCTGAAGCTCATGACTCTTCAACGCTTGGCCTTCAACCAGCAGCACAAGCCCTTTCCCTTCAAATGAGGGACCTCTACACTCCCTAGACAGAATTTATGGTGGCTATGGGCACCTGCTTGGGATGTCCCATATAACTCACTCAGCAGCAATCCCAGTCACACCAAGTATCAGTATCTGATGCCACCCTATTGTCATGTCACAATAACAGACTGGGGCAAGGAGCATCTTTTAAAACACCTAAGCTTTGAAAATTTTCTAAGAAAACAACTTTTCCTGTGCTGAAGAGGGATCAGATCTCTGAGGTCTTCCTCTTAACCAAGGGTTCAGCCACCACTCGCCTCCCTGCACCATGAGTGGACAGCACCCAAGCCACCACATGAAGATACTCAACAGGTTCTAGCTTTGCAGGACAGAGGAAAAGCCAGTCACTGGCTGGAGCTCCAGGGCGGCCACTGCAGGGCACTAAGCGTAGGAAAGCATCTCTCCCACCTGAGGAAGAACCTGCATGTTGTGCCTAACACAAAACACTAGACATTCGTGCAGAAAAGCGCTAAGCTCTCACAGGTACTCCCACCAGAAGCAATCAGTCTTTTGACATACATAGGGCTGTCCTACCTATACACTTTCACAATCAAGCCTTTCTAGTTTCAAATTGGGCAATTACTTCATTAGAAAATTAGGTAATTAGCAGATGCTTTTGACCTTAATCTCTTTTTAACTTCACTCTTCATGTGTTAAATGCAAGCATTGTCCCACAGCGGGCATAAAGGTTTATTAACACTTGCGGGCTACCAGCACACTACCCTAAGTGCTGCAGCAAAGTCAGTGCTGAAATTCGTGCATTTCTTTGAAAAGCAAGACTAAAAGCCTTGCCATAAAAATAACAGAAAGACACACAGAGAAAACGAAAACAACTCAAAATATCAAGAAACTGCTTTTTAGGCAAAAATCAGCTTTTCAGAGTTCTGAGTTGGGGAAGACCATGAGCAAGAAATTAAAGGCTGCATCTTAATATCTCTATGATTCAGAAGATTAAATACAGTCTTGAAAGAAAACTCCAATTCTGACTTTTATGTTCAGTCTGACTTCCCACTCAGAACACTGTTCTTTAACCTACAAAAAGATGGCAGCGTTAATTGTCACTGATCTGCTCAACACAGTGAATGATTATAACCATATTCAGGCTCAGACAAAGGTACTGCTAAACACAACGTCACAAAGTCCAGCAAAAGCACACAGTTCATCGAGAAGCATGGGATCATCTGCAACACTGGTCTTCCTCGAATGTTCAGTCAATTCATTTACACAGACAGGTACCACCAGTCCGCCACCAGGCAGGCAAGGAAGCTGGTGTGAAGGCTTGTAAATGGAAAGAGTGCTGGAGGGGAGGAAGGAAGGAGGAGAGAAGGGCGGGGAGGAAGAGCACTCAAAGTAATCTCAGATTCTCCACCTCTTTCTGCACTCCCCCTTTCCCCCGGGGCCACTTATTTTTTTAACTGCTCTTTTCACAGTGATGGTGCTAATTCCTGCTCAGAGAAGTGTCCATATATTTAGATTTTTTTTTTTTCCAGAATTTAGTTCACACAGGTTACTTCTGATTTTCCAAGCTCTATTTCCAAAGCATATTTCCAAAATATATTTTTTACAGTAACATGCAAATAAAATCCAAGTTTACAAAACATTCAATCTTTAGATTGCAACAATGCAGGAAAAGTCCAACATTGCCCACCACTGCAGTACACCTCCTATGCTGCAAAACATTTGAGTTCAGCAGTAGCAACATACTTTTAATCTGAAATTTATGGAAACCTTCCAACATCTTAAATATGTATGGCTTATTTGGGCAACAAACTTATCTGAGTTTTTGTCTGTGGTATGCTTTTAACAAGTACATTTTTGCTCTGGAGGAAAGATGTTTCTGCTCTTTAAGACTGCTATATTCTCATCAATTCCAGAGTATACTTTCAGCAACAAAAGAGAAAAGAACTGAAATCATTAAGTGAGATAACATCAGGCAAAGCGACATACCCTCTTCTTTTATGGATACATTTTACTTTGTACCATGCAATGTTTAGTTGCAAAATTTTCTGATTTCAAATACTGACACACAAATGAATGATCCCTAATTTCTGTTATCTAGTAATAAAGTTAGATATTATTCCTGAAAATAAAAGTGTTGGAATAATTCTGAAATTTTTTTGTACTGATTGCTTCATTGTGCTGCTCATTTCCTTCCCCCAGGACTCATGAATACCTAGTTTGTAACATCAAAAATACCACTGTACAAACCAAGTTTATTTGATCCCATTCTGTGCTATTCTAAGCCAATCTATCATAAATGCCACTATGCAAAACTCCATCAAGTCAAAAAAAATAGAATCCTGACCTATAGTACTAATTTACTTTCCCAAAGAAATATGGATCGATCTCTCCCAAAACACTCACATATGGCCTGCAGGGGAAGCCCTCCCTTTCAGATCTGCTGGAAAAAGCGGGATCTGGTGGGGTTTTGTGCAAAAACATGCTTAAATCAGAGCTGGGGGGAGGCACCAGGGCTGGTGTATTTGATGGGTCTTATCTACCCAGTCTCAGGACACAGTGATTTCAGATAAGGTAAAACCTGTTTCGAAATAGACTTAACAGCTTAACAGCCTTATCTTAGTTTTCTGGTATTTCAGGTATAGGAATTCCTTCCACTTACGCACAGTCCTACGTGGCCACTGCTTTATTTCCTTTCAATACCAGAGCCCATCCAATAAAATGCCAACTTCCAGCTTTCTCTCTGACAACATAAAGTGACCTTGAAAAGTTATTGTCCTTCCTTGCATTTTCTTATCCAAAAGCTAAGGATGACAATGTGCTCTCTCCCTCATAAAAAAAAATCTCTATTAAGAGACAAGCCTTCTGGTGGAAGTATTCATTCCTGTGTTTTCTCTTGTGACCATCCACCACAGCTCTGGTGCTGCCACAGTTGGACCAGGACAGCTGGTTTTGCTTGCACGCCCATCATGCTCTGACTGTCTCAGTGGGCTGCATCTCCTGCAAAAGTCACCCCTTAGCCCAGTCCCGTGATAAAAATGCTATCCTTGCTGCTGCAGGGGATACCATCTTGCAGTGACTTGATCTCTCCCGTGTTTTGTAGACAAGAACAGACATAAGCTTTGGTTTTGATATTTTTAAAAGTCCATTGTTTCTTGGCAATTTGAGACTAAAGGTCTCTGACCACAAGCTTGATCCAACTCAACACTTCCAAAAGTAGCGATCAAAATCCCACTTTTGTTTAGCTCCACCAAAATGTCTCCCTAAATTCTGCAACTGCTTGCAGCTTTCATACTAGAGGAACACCCCTACAACAGCTAATGCTTACTTCCAGGTGGAACCAAATCCACAGCAGTTTTGTCTGGTGGTTTGGGGGCTTTTTTTGCATAGAAGAGAACTAAATCATCTCTGTAAATACTAGTCATACTATAGGCACAGCTAAGCTCTCTGCTTAGTTTCAAGGATAAAGCAGAAGCTGCATGACTCCCACACAGCCAACCTGTAAGGTGGTATCTGTAACTACTCATCTCACATTAGTCACAATCTCCATTTCAGTTACTACAGAGGAGCAACTATTGAGAAATAATGGGAATATTTGCACGTTGCGTGTCATAGAAAACACAGGCCAGAGAGCAAGCAAGAGTATCTATGCTGGTGTAAGTCAACAGACACCCTCAAAAAGGGGAACCCAGCATAAATACAATTAAGCAACTGACCGGTTCTTTAGTTAAGCTCCTTTTGTTTTATTATATTAGCAGTGGAACAGCTTTGGTGAAGTAACAGCTGTAAACAAGCTGTGGATGGAAAGCATTGCTCACACCTTGTCTGCTGCTGTGCCTGCTGCTGCCTGACAGCAGACTGACTGTCCAGCCATTCTTCCTGCTGTCCTATAACACGTTGCTTCTGAGTAGCTGTAGAAATGTTTAATATTAATATTCATTATTTTACAAAGAAAGACAGTCTTTTAAACATTCAGACTATAGGTCTATCATGAAGCATTGTCACACTTTCCTTAGCAAGACACTATCAACAATAATTTTCCACAAATGATAAATCATACAAAACCATCATGAATGCATGTACAGAATTTGCTTACATGGGAAAAACACCTTTTTGCAGGGACACATTTTCCTTTTTTCACAAAGGATCCTGCAGGAAAACACACTTCTGTGTGGAAAGTTTACCAAATTTTGCAAATTCAAAAGGGACCATATGTCTATCAAAGTTGCTTAAATACATCCCATTTTGTACCATATACAGATTACTTATCTGATCTTTCTACAGTCTCCGAAGCATAAAAAACTCTCCGGTTTGTCTTCCCACTCTTTGCTACAAAGCAACAGCTTTTAGTCAAAGAAAATACCCCTACAAATAGTAAAGGAGCCATGATTGGTCATGGATATGTCTGGAATTAGAACTACTACACGAGTACTACAAATACCTGAGAAAAAACTGAATGTGGTTGGGACTGAGTAACAGCAGTGTCGCAAACTGTGAATAAGTTGCATTTTTCCCCATTTACTTCTTTCTTCCACAAAACTAGGGCATTAATTAATCAAGAACTGATATCAGTCCAAGCCTCTTCAGAAAGATAAATCTTTATACACTTAAGTATGTAAGTTTGAAAAAAGCAGGAATGTTTTGGTGCAAAAGTACATGAGCACCAATGCAACCAGATACCTTCTATGCTGCCACTCAACTCACCACTGCCACATCAGCCATTGCTCCCTGCAGACCTATCTCAAAGCTCTTCTCTGGCTATCAGAGAGGTACCACTTTGAGCTTTTTGTAAGAGATCAGGAACAGCAATGCTAGGTAAAACCTGCCTGCAACCCACAGAAAAAGTTTACAGTTTTTTACTAATACACTTCAAACTCAAAGTGAAAAATATACTGAAAAAGTTATATATTGTAGGTTTCTAGTGTTTGCAATTCAGTTCTATTCTCTTTTTTAAATCCTGGAGATTTCTATTTGTTTGATAGCTGTGCAGGGAACAATCTAAAGCCAAAAAAATAATAGTTACTCTGAAAGCAGCTATTATCTTAAATCACTGAATTATCCAGTTTATTCCTCTAATGCTTATGTTTTAGAATTGTTTAATTCCACATACACTTACTAAGCATTAGCTATGCTAATTCAGCTATTTATACATATAAAAGAACCGTTTGGGAGCATACTATTTCTGCATAATACTGCCAGTCAAACTAACAGGATCCTTCATGCATGAAAGAGTCCTCCCACCACAACAGAATTCAACAAGAATAAAATTATTTTATACATTGTCAGCATTTTCTAATCTTCCTTATCACCTGATTTCACAATTTTTATTTTACTTTTAATATCAGGAAGGAAGAATTAAAACTGAGCTACTGTGAGCATGTTTTTTGGGCTACAGCCTGGGGTCTGGCCATATAAACTACCAGGGA
>JAWWEW010000112.1:23372899-23539579 GCA_035583185.1 Anabacerthia variegaticeps | reverse complement strand
GAAGAATTAAAACTGAGCTACTGTGAGCATGTTTTTTGGGCTACAGCCTGGGGTCTGGCCATATAAACTACCAGGGAGTGAGCCGAAGAGAGAGTCAACAGCATCACAGCTTCCATGTACTAACTGTTCATGCACACACTCTTACTCAAGACTAAATGCCAGGTTGTTTAACCTACTAATCCACATTTAGTAACCCACTGTGTCAACATGCTCTTAGTTTCCGCCTTCACTTAGCCCTCTGCAACTCATGTGCAAGCCCACACTGTAACTAGGTGTGGCCATTCTTTGCGACTTGCAAAGTTGCATAGCAGAAACTTCTCATGCTAGAGCACAACATGACGTGTAGCCTCTACATGTCTGAGGTGTACCCCAAAAAAATACCTTATTGCTCAAGACATCGTGCCACTTATTCACCAAATAGGTAAAATCATGCAAAAACCTGAAGGACCAACTCAATCAGCTTCTTGTGGAAGGGAATGTTTCCTTTGATGCATTTCAGATACCAGAAATCTGACTGTGGATATTCTCATGGTTTTAAACACTTCTGAAGAGCTTCACGGGCAAACGCCAACAAATTTATGCATTTTTAGAACCATACAAAGGACAAAGAAGGTGCTGAGAGAGAGAAGCAAAAGAAGAAGACATGAGACCCAAATTCTACCTGGTGTTATGATGCATAAGGGTATCTTCTCAACACACAATAAAAAACTATGATTAATGACTGTTACATCTGGTTATTTTTTCTCTGTCCCTGCTCACAGGGCAGGATCTGAATGTCCAGTGGGTTTTCTGTATTTCTCTTTGCCAGTTCTGCTCTCCAAGTTGCTCTGGCTTACTGCAGAAGAAGCAGGTTGGAGAAGCCTTTTAGTTGAGCACGCTGCAAGAAGGAAGTTTCCAACGACACCGCTTTCCTGATGACTTTACTTATCTCTGTGAAGCAGGGGTGTGATATAGGGTTCATAAAGATACTTTCTTAATTGGGGCATTACTCAAAATTTGAGAGCAAAGCCTCGGTGCTGAGAAAGTGTGTGCAGCCTGAACCTTTCAATCTGACCTTTAATGACAAGTTTGCTGCGTCAACTCCACCTTTGACATTTCACCAATTTCGATACTTCAGCAACTTCAAGCTGAACTATCTTCAACTTGCAATTAATTTCTGCAACTGCAAAGAAAACACCAATCATTACCCTGCACAAGTCACTATTGTTTTCTCAAGCCCCTTTTGATGACTAATATATATTCCTGGAACTGTTAGGAGCGAGACAGAGACCTGAATTGGCAAAGGAATAGAAACATTACCAAAAAATGTAACTGCAGTTTTAAAAGATAACTAAGAAATTAAAGAAATGAGACGTCCATTGAGTCAAGATAGGTATTACTCTTGTAAATAGAGTGAGATGAAAACCCTACAGATCTTTACAATGTATTTATGTTGTATTCACACAGCACTGCTGCTACAGTGTAATACTGAAGATATTTAGTCAGATGTTACCGAATAATAACAGTTATTTACCAAAGTACGTACCACATACACTGAAAGACTTTTAACAAGATGTATGCATGCAAATATTTACGGCAAGTCTACAATCAGCAACGTGCAGAGCCAAACATTGTGTTTGATCTCACAGAGATCCCCTTGGCTCTGAATAATGCCACTGCACCAGCCTGTACTGTGCATGACTGGGTCAGAACAGGCATGTCCCTTCTCCACACTCCTTGGAAAGTTCCTTGAATGAGGAAGCAGCACTTTGACAATAAGTTCAATGCAACGAAGCCTGGAAAGAGCCCATCTAGCTTACAGCTCACTTCATTAAGCATGGGCTCAGCTAACTCACAAAGCAAGTAAATACTGCTTAGTCCAACTGTGCTTATAACCCTTCAATAAAAGATTCTTTTAATTCTGCCAAATTAGTAGAAGGTGGTAAGTAAAACTATACTAGCATGGTAATGAAGTAGAATTTAAAAACAAGTATTGCTATCCTGCAAATTCTAGCAGATAAGAGGCTGCAATGGTACTTTGAAGAACTACAATGAGATAGGACTTCAACTCTAGCCCATCAGAAAAAATACTGTTTAGGGAGACGTAATCCCCTGAAATAGGCTGACACATGGTTTATTTAACTGGTCCCCATCCAGTACCTATCCATTTTAGTTAAAATATTAAGTTGGAAGTAGGACTTCTATGTCCCATTTATCTATTTTTGCCAACATAACAGGCACTAGAAAGAAAAAAGTCCTTGTAACATCTAACTACCTAAAGCAAAGTTCCTCATCTCAGATACTAATTCAAATTAAGTACTTTCGCATGAGCACCTGGGCAGGGAAGCAAGACAGCAGAAACTGCAGGATGTGCTGGGCCCCATCACTCGCTGCCAGTGAGGCAGGTGGCAAAGCCACTGTCAGCTGAGATGCCCTCTAGAGAATGGTGACAGCCCCTGGGTGAGAGGCACCAAGGCCAAGAAAGACTCAATGTCATTCCTGGAGAAACTCTGCAGGGTCACCAGCACAACCCCACCTTAATCATCACCGTCTCCAGCAACTGGTGAACCCCCACTGTGAAGAAAAACAGAACAAAACTCTACTAATCTAAACAGTAAAAATAAATGCATCCAAATCAAGAGTCTGAAAGCAATCGAGTTTACAAATACAGGGATACTGGAGTTTGTTTTTGTTTTTTCCTGTTTATAAATACCATTTTCAATGCCAAGTGTCACTGAAGGAAAACATTTAATCAAGAAGCATGACAACTGAAAGCTTTTTCACAGGTAAATATTTCAAATGGAAAATTTCTAATTCGATCTGTATCATCTAAGATAAATTCTAACCCATATCTAATTTGATAGCTATGCTCTTCCCGAAGAGACATGCCCTTGCCTTGGCTTCAGTTATAAAAGGCTAATTAAAAAAAGTGGGGAAAAAAGAAGTCCTGCCTGCTGACACCAGAGAAGCTTTTTTAAAAAGCTGATTAAGCTGCCTATCAGCACTGGTACTCCATATGTTAAAAGAAGTGCTAGGTCTTTACTGCTGAATTAGGAACTAATTTTTAGCTTTGGCAAGAAATGAGCAATTAGAGGTATGTACAATGACACCTGCACACACAAAAAAAAATTACAATTAAAGCACATCACTATAAGATACGTACTTAAAAAAAAAATTCAGTTATCCCCAGAAACCTCATCTGAAATACTGTATTGTTAGTACAAAGCCTTAAGCTCTTTTAACTACAGCAAAAATGAGCATATATATGGTTCAACTGAAAAAAAATAAAAAAATCCTTCTACAACTTAATCTCGGGCTTTTTCATACTTGTTACCACTGCAAAGTTGCTAAAAGCCCTCAAGGCAAGGAGCTCTCAAGGATGAAGTTAGAAATTTCACATGGACAAAGCACTTTGTAATTCTCCATCATACCAGTTCCTTAACATTTTAAGTCAACATGCAAGCCAACACATAATTCTTGGAAAACTTTATATAAAGGTATTTTGGGTCTAGCTGTATAAGTAGGAATCAAGTTTTAAACCAAACACATTACCCTGCTAATAATACTTAAACCCACATTTTCTGTTAATTCCAAATGCTCTCTTTAGCTCTTATTGACCAAAATAATCAGTCTTTCATCAAAAGCTTAGTCAAAATGACTTCCTAAGATGCAGGAAAAAATTAAAGTAGAACATATGCATTGAAAAACAATGTATTTCTCGCACCTTATTTTGCTAGATTTCTATACAAATCTCAAAGGTAAGTCCATCCTGTCATGCTCACTTTGGAACTTCAAGATCGCCTCAAGATGAAGTTCGAGACACTGCTACTTTTTTACAGATGATCACAGAAACTCTTGCTAAAAGCCATTGAAGTCAATAGAAATGCTGGTAACATAAACCTCTACATATCTGCAACAAAGCTTTAAGTTACAGCTGTAAAAATTGCTGTTCATTAGAATTTTGCTCTGAAGAGAAATAGCTAAACATTAACCTTTCTTTTTTACTGTAGAAATCCTTGCAAAAAAAAAAAAAAGAAAGAAAAAAAAAAAGAAAAAATCCTACGAAGCACTTGTAATGTTAAAATTTCCAGTTTACCCTCCCCTCTTCCTTGTGGGTTACAACATCTTGAATTTTAAACCAAATACTTTGAATTCTGAAGCAGATAAAGTACAGTGCATTGCTCACTTTAAGAAAGTGCAAAGTAAGGTCATTCCTTTCTTCCACTAAACACTCATTGAAATCTATCCATTAAATATTTTCCCTTGGTTTTTTTTAAGCAAACTTTCCTGTTGACCATCACATTTTAGGCCAAAACCGTAAGGTTTTACATGTGAGATGCTGCATTCATACCAAAACTGCACGGCATGAATCAACAAACAAAGAAGAGCTGCTGGGTGACGTCCGTCTCATTCGCAAAAACACACTTCTCCCCCATACACAAGAGGAACACATCTTATCCCTGACGTGATTTGTTAGTGAGGATCATTTAGCCAGCCGGTCTTTTTAAGACCATATACTTTTGGTTGCTGCAAGTAATTACCCGATTCACACTCAGAGAGGCCGGTTTGACAGCAGCTGTTTGAAGAAATGAAACAGGCATCGAAATACTTAATTTTTACTATGACATTAGTAAAAATAAAGGGGGCAGGGAGGGGGGGAACCCCTAGTTCTGAAGGGCAAGCGCGCGTTCCGCAGGCAGCGAGAGCCCCGCACGGCGCGGCCGCGGCTCTGTGTGTGTGTCTGTCTGTCTGTCCGCGCTGAGCGAGCCTTTGCTGCCGCCTGCCTGAGGCCCGCGCAGCCCACGCGTCCCTGCGGGGCTCGCCGTGACTTCTCCTTCGCAGAGAGAGCCTCCTCGGACCCAGCGCTCCAAAGCAAAGGCTGGGCGCGCAGGGGCCGCCCTTCCCCGAGGGCTGCGCGGGGTCCCGGCACGAAATGGGCCGGAGGGACCCACGCCGCTTCACGCCAGGAGCTCTCTGTCCAGCGAGCATCACCGTCATCACGTCCCTGTCGTTCCCGCCGTTATCCACACACACCACAGTTCCACTTCGCTGTCCTTTTCTAAAATTTTCGGGGGGCTCGGACGCCGCGCCGCTCAATCCCGCGGGCAGGCAGGCACACCTTCCCGGCTCCTGAGCGGGGGGGACGCGGAGCCGACCTCACCCCGCACAACAGGGCAGAATCCCCGCGGGCACGGACGGCTTTCCCCTCCTCGTCGGCAGCGACGGGGACCGCGGGACGGAGGCGGCTCGGAGGGAGCGGGGCGGGCGCGGTACCTTACCCGTGCAGAAGGCGGCGAGCGCAGAGGGGTCGCAGGCTGCGGCCAGGCAGGGCAAGGCTTCCTCCATCCCGTCCTCCCTCCCTCCCCGGTGCCGCCGAGCCCCGCAGCCCGGCGGCGAGCCCCGCAGCCCGGCGGGGGCGGAACGGGGCCCCGGGGAGGGGCCGGCCCGCAGTGGCTGCGGCTCCGTCCGGGAGCCCCGCACCCCCGGCGCCTTCTCCGCAGGGGAGAGCAGAGCCCTGGGCTGCTCTCCCACGGGGGAAAGGGGCGGCTGCCTCCACACAAGGCGGGGTCCCGCACGAAGGCACCGCAATCGGCGGCCCCGCGCCGGTCCCGCCGCACCGCACCGCGCTCACGGCCGGCGACAGAACCGCGACAGCCACCACCAACACCAGCAGCGATCAGTCTGCCCTCGGTCTGGGCATACAGAACCACCACGAACGACTAATGAAAACGTGGGGTTTTTATACTCGATTCAGATAAACCATTGCTGTTCCAAAGCGTGTCTGTCTATTTGTCACAAACACCACATGAGCAGTTCACATGGGGAGGGGGGGAGAGAGGAAGGGGGTGGTTGTTTGCTCAGTATTATATTGGAATATTTTTCACATGACATCTTGAGAGACGAAAAAGCAATGACATCACTGGCAATATACTCGTATCCATTATATGAAAACTAAGCAAAATATCATGGCTTAAAAGCAGCAGCTTTGTAAAGCTATCATTCTGTTCAGCAGAAGGGAACTCGTATTACAAACGCATTACAATCTATTTAATGTAATCATGATTTTGTCTGTCTTGCAAGACGAAGCACAGCCAGATGAGAACTAATGAATGCAACATGTGTTCATTCTTTTGGTAGCCGTGCCTGAAGCCAATTGGCAGAACGACTACAGCAAGATAAATGTCAAAACAAAACTATTTGTGAATATGTACTGCATGTATTTTGCCTCTTGTATCATACTTGAAATAGTTTATTATTTTCAAGCTTTGCAAGCATATTAAATAACTCTGGATTAAAGTTTTGATTTCCACACAGCAGAGGGATAGTAAAAAAAAAAAAAAATAAACAGGGGAAATCCATGTCTCCATTCAGAAAATGAGGGCAGTACTTTTTTTCCACCATCACAAACAGTTGACGAGAATGTTCACAGGTTCATAACAACGCATAAAATTAAGGCAGCACACAACAGGGTTTGTGTGTTTTCCCCAAAATTATCAATCTACATAACTAGTGTATTTCTTTTCCAGCAACTCCTGACAGACTGGAGGAATCAACTGCTGCAGTGATCTAAAAAAAAGAGAAAGGCAGTCATCTGAACACAGCTCTGCAGTATGAAGCCAGCCAGCCAACTACTGTGATTAACTGAAGGAAAGGACTAGGAAAGTGAATGTTGGAAGATGATAAAGGGTAAGAGGCAGGGGCACACAATTAAGGAAAGGGTCCTAATGAAGCCACGGGCTTCAACACACAGATGTGGCATTGGGATTGACCAAGAACCCATGTTTCCAACTTGTCCCAACCACTATGTTGCATCACTTCATTAAACAATTTTAATTGCAAGATGGAACACTGAGTCTTATCTTGGGTGGGTTGGGCAGGCAGAATAATGTAACACACACACTTTGGTATCCTTTCAAATTCAACATCTCTCCCAACACAACTATGAAGCGCTGGAAGAAATTGTGGGCAAAAATGCTCCATGAAGCCAAACAGATATTGTATGTGCTGGCAAGACCAGCACTGAGAGCAGAAAGAGGTTTGATTCACAATTTTAAGTGAACACTACTGCTCTGAACAATAACATTACATACAACTCTTCTATCTCTGGCCCATACCTGTCCTTCTAAGCAATTTCACTACCTTTAGCAGCTGTCTACCTTTAAACTTTGCAAGCTTAAACACCATCTCAGGCCCCTCTTCCCTGCTGTTACTTAACATGAGTGGTGGGGGATGAGGTGGTGCTCTTCTTAAATATTTTAGACAGGCACAAATAATGAAAAGATTACTTAAAATATGGCACAGACCAAAATAAAACACATACACAATAGGAAGAAACCTCTCAAATTACTAGCAGTGCAAAGTACATTGTTAGACCATGAAAAAAAAAATAACACTCTTCAATCTGATATAATAAAGCCTGTTAAAGATCATGGACTGAGCTTCGCACATGACACAACTACAGATTCATTCATTGTTTGTTTATCCCTAACACAGGGGGGTTTAGGATGGTATTTTGGTAAGAACAATGAAAGTTTCAAAGACTGCAGCAGCACCAGTTGAATTCTGAACTTACAAAAACAATTTCAGACATACTTCAGATTTTCATGAGTCAAAAAACTCCCCAATGCACCTTTTTTTCAGAGGTGGGGAAAAATGGCCCCTACAGCTTTTGAAGAGAGACATAGGAAGGTGTGAAGTCTTTGGAGTCATCACTTCCATGTGAAGAGGAGGAAGAAGCAGTTCCCCGGCTCCGTACTCCCAAAGCTGCCTTCCAGTCACCTAGAGCTAGCTAAGGAAACTAGGGGTGCCTACTCCAAAGCCATCACGTCCCCAGTTGTACAGACTGCAGAACAGACACCTTGTCCCCAGGACATCTTTAGTACTCAAAAAACAAAGAGGAGGATTATTTATTGAGCTTCTTTGGCAAGTGATACTACTCCTAAGAAAATACCTGCCACTACAAGAAATTTAGAAACCAGTTTTCACAGAATTAGGGTTTCTTAATTTCCTTCAGATTTAGATTTCAGATTCAAGAGCTGATGCACAAGGCAATCAATTATCTTCCATCCAAAAGATTACTGGAGACTCTCTCAACATATCTTTTCTTCAGAAAACCTGTAACTGTACCTAAACATTAGAAAGCATGACTGTACTGAGACTAGTTTAATGACTGTCTTTTTGTTGAACTGCAAGACAGCAGCATCAGTTAATTTTGTTTCCTCATATGTAAAAAATCAATCACGTTTCCACTGGCAAACAATACTTCAATTATTTCAATTACCCTCACAGCCAAACAGTATCACCTTTCAGCAGCTGTGTTCATTAGCTTTACCCTACAGAAAAGAACGAGGAAAAAAATTTCAGGAGGAAAAAAATTATTTCAGCTCATTTTTAAAACCATGACTTATTTGCTATCACGTAGGTAATGGAACAGACGTTTCATCAGATAAGGCAAAGTAATTAAGCACAGTTCTAAAAAAACACACTTGGATTAAGGATGTCCATGGACTTCCAAGGTGTACATAGGCTAGTGAGCTATGAAGGACAAGGACAGTCTTGCAGGATTCAGAGCTCCCATTAACACCTGCAGGATATCACAGCCTCTGTTCACTCCTCCTCACTCCAGGTGCTGGCACTGTAATAAACCCTAGGAAAGTCCCATTCTCTGAAGTATTAATACCAAGAGTGACAGAAGGCAGGACCTTTGACTATGATTAAGGTCACATACAGTTGGCACACGGCAGCACTACTGCTAAAATAAGCATCCCTGCCCTTCTCTTGCATCCTTCCCATTCTCAACCTGCTCCTGCCAACACAGCTCATGGGGCTGCACAAGGAAGTACATTGGGAGACTGAACAGGATGAAACCTAACTCATCAACATCAAAACAGGAAAACTTACTAGGCTGCTCATATGGTGTACACCACAATGAACCATGCTGAAGAAGCCGGGAGGAGACACCACCCTCTGGAAAGAGGTGCTAGTTGGAATGGTGCCTGTCAACAGCAGCTCTGTCTGTGGATGACTTAAAGTGATTTTGAAACAGCTATGGTTGTAAATCACATTGTATTGCCAGAAAACTGAGTGAAATAAAAACTGATACAGAAGAGAGTGAAGTCCCAAGTGAGCAGTGCCAGGGCAGGATGTGGCAGAGAGCACTTAATGGTGCCAGAGGCCCTGTCTCTTATCACCCTGCTCCTAGGCTAAACTGAGTTCCTTCAGCCTGTGGCATTCTTCTCAAAAGGAGTTAGCATGCAGTAAATACGAGAAACAACAGGTGAACACTGGACCTTAAAAACTGTCCCCAGGCTGTCCTCCACAAATAAACCATACCCAAGTTATACTAAACCATACTAAACTTAGCTCAACCAGCCTCAGAAAAGGATCTGAATGGGGAAACTTATTTTACTTGTTTTCCAAACACACATTGCTGAACTTGAAAAAGAAAACTTGCAAGCAATACAAAGCCCTCCAAATGCAGATGCATATTTTAAGAATAACCACATGAATGCCTATTTTTGTCAGGTGGGTTTTCTGCCGAAGCAGCTGCACCAACACAACGGAGGTGGCAGCAGGCTGATGTGGAGAGTAAGAAGGGTGGCAATGTGTAAGGCTGGTATTTCACCGAGCATAACATCAAACCACAGCTGTAGCATGCTTTCCGCTGCCTGCCTGGAGCACTTGCACAGCACACTGCTTGCAGCTGCCTTCCTGCCTATCCAGCAAACAAGATGAAAACACATTAAATCTAAAACACAGCCACAAAAGGGTTTCTCCTGCAAATTTGACGTTGGGCAAATATTCCAGATCACAGTCCAGACCACGAAACCTAGATGGTGGCCCATGAAAAAGTGCAACCCTGTTTACGGGAAAGGGAAGACTTTGAACAGTGGCATCCTTGTTGGAATACAGTCTGTATTTTTATGGAGATAATCACAGTTTTGATTCTGATTAAGAAGCTACACAGCTTCAAACACACAAGTTTTGCACAAGTTGTACATTTAAAACTACAGGTAAATCAGAAAAGATTGTTAAATATGAAGCATTTCCATCTTCTGAAAGTGCTCAGCAAAAGTTTGATTATTAATAGTAACAACTAACTGGTAATCTTAGTCATACCAACGCTATGGTTGTGGACTAGGTATGGTGAAGTGACTGCTGTCTAAAGATTTAGCTCATACTAAGAGGAAAAAAAAATACTGCTTTTGCTATGCAAGAGTGGGGAAACACCAGCAGAGAAGATGACTAAAAAACTGTTTTCTAACAAAGCACTTTCAAAATAAAGTATCTACTTCTAGAAATACAACACTGCTTGAGAGTTGCGTATTCCTTTAAAAAATGATTAAATGTCATTCTTGCATGTCAAGACATCTCCAAACGTTGGCTGTTTCCATTAACATATTGCTGCAACAGTGACTATTATTACTACTTTTAAAAGTAGACAAAAATAAACCATGAGTAAAAACCCCAACAGAATTTGAAAGAACGCACTATTTACGATAGAGAACAACAAAGATTCTTATTTACTATCCACTTTGAGATGCTGAGGAAGCAGAAAAGCCTTCATGAAAACACCACCACTGAAAAGCGCTATCCTTCACACAAAACTAATTCTTATTAAGGATGTCCAGCACAAGACCTGTGGATGCAGAGAGGGCTTGCACAGTGGGTGCCCAGCTCAGCAGTTCACTGGGATGATGTGTGATCACACTGTGATCTCAGAGGGTGGCTCAGATATACAGTAAAGCATGTAAATGAAGCACACAGATGCTAGTCTGGCTTAATCTAGATAGCTAAGAACACCTTTTGGCTTCCAGACTTCTGCATACACAAGTCTTCCACCAAAGGGATGGGGTGAATATCTCCATTTGTGACCAAACAGCATAAACATAGTATCGCCAATTTAAATATTACCTAGTACACACAAGTGATGTAGGTGTCAGACCTTAAACTGTTACACCACTTCAGAGTTTGACCTTATCGAAAGATCATTTACAGTCACACAGTTTTGACATATTATATATAACAGCTGTACAGTCCATAAATTAATTACCCTTCTGATAGCACAGACTACTAAACGAAGACATTTAAACGGAATCTCTAGAGAGAGTTTTATATCCATGTCATTCCTTTAAATTTAGTTGACCACAAATTTTTTTCCTCTCAGGAAAATGGATCACAATAATAAACATCATGGTTTATTTACAAATATAGGATTGAACTACTGTGAAATCCTCATGCAAGGCTTAGGACCTACGTTGTTGGAGAAACATACAAGATGCACAATTGGGTGGGGTTTTTTTAAAAAAAGACATACAGAAATTCCTGTTTACTTTCCTTGTTTTTCAGTAATACTCTCAGTATTATAAAAATTGGTGAATATAAAATGGGAAGAACAACCCATACTACTACCATGAATGGTTTGATACAAAATCATCATTAGAATGAATCAGTTTGGTTCACACACAGCAGTCAAAAGAGACCTTTCAACTAAATCAACAAATTAAATCTGCTGGACTATAAGTCAAGCTTACTTGAAACTATTTATTCCCCTTTTATTCCTCCTGTATGAATAGTAATATTACAAAAAAAAACCACCTTCGCCAGCCTCTCTGGAGCATAACCAAAGGACTGCAAGAGACAAGCAACCCGCCATCGTAGCTCGTAGCTCTTTCACAAGAGTCGAGACCAAGGTCATCTTTTGATTACTGAAATGTGTGTTGATATTGTCAGAAAAAAACCAAAACATTTTACAGGTGGGGGAAAAAATTATTTCTTCCCCTGGATCATCAATCCTGTTATGACAGCCAAAGGTCAAAGCAAAGAACAAAACTGTGGTGTGCAGCAGTGGGAGTCTAATTGAAATGACAGACTAAACAGCCATGGTGCAGACAAGGACACACCATGCTACAGGGGGAGACCACCACACAAGAAAAATTGAGAAGGTCTTTGGCAGCTTTAAGAAATGCAGTTGTATTTTCTGACAATTCAGCTTACCAAAGATTCAGAGACTGACTAAAGGTCAGAAGTGGCAGGAATTTGATTGTATCATATTACCTAATAGGCATTTGCACCAGCCCTAAGATGTGGAGATGGTTATGGCAGTATGTGATCAAGCTCATTATGTCCTCACTTCAACACAAGAAACTTCTGTACTCCACATCTACCTAGTTACCTTCACATAATAAGAGCTGGAAAACAACAGAACAATCCAAAACCTACTGAAGTTACAACTTTTAAAGGAATTTAATCGAGCCTCAATTGAAGAGTTTACCCATCCCTACTCTGAGAAGGATAAAGTCCATAAGCTAAGTGAATAAAGTACATGGAGTGATGGGACTACAACTAAAAGTAGCTTCTTGGCTAGCAAACAAGACAACAGTATTGACAGCTGTAAGCTCCCAATGGCTTAGGATAAGGAATAATCTCAATATATTTGCAAATCAAGTAAACAAAAATAACAAAAACTGTTTTTGTCAAGGCCCTTCCTTTTTTTTTTTGAAATAGAGACTATAGTAGTATTTCTATTTTTCTTAATAAGCATGGGTAAGAAGTTAGTAGGCTTAGTAGACTTCGTGTAACTAGCTGCTTACATGCAAGGTTACACAACGAATCACAGAATGGCTTGAGTTGGAAGGCACTTCAAATTCATCTAGCTTTAACCTCCCTGCCAGGGACAGGGAACCTTCCAGTACACCAGGTTGCTCAGAGCTCCATCCAACCTGGCCTTGAACACTTCCAGAGATGGGGCAGCCACAAATTCTCTGGGCAACCTGTTCCAGTGCCTCACCACCCTCACAGAATTTTTCCTTACTATCTAATCTAAAATTACTCTCAGTTTTAATCCATTCCCCCCTGTCCTATCACTACATATTGTTGTAAGAGGTCCCTCTCCATCTTTCCTGTAGGCTCCCTTCCGGTATTGGAAGGTTGCAATAAGGACACTCCAAAGCCTTGTCTTCTCCCAGCTGAACAAACCCAAATCACTTAGCCTTTCTAAATAGAGGAGTAATGAACACAATTCAACCACAGGAATTTTGAGTAGAAACTTGACAAACACCTTTACACATAGCAAGTTTGGGGGATTTTTGAGTGTATTTCTTTTTTAATGCTAAGTTCTAACCTATAGACCATCTGAACGTATAACTCCCATTTGAAACATGTGTTACCCATGAAATGGCCTGTAAGCACTTTTTCTCATATCAGCTTGTACCACCTTTTAAGCACTCCACAAAGCCAAATGGAGAATTATAGAACTGTTAAATGCACATGGCTACACAGAATTTAAGTTATGGACATAATAAAGCATTGTTACATTTACAGTCTATGATGCTGTTTAGTATTCCAAATTTTTAAAGTAAGTGACGCTTGATCTCAGGACATAAAAGATGTCAAAATCTTAATAAAGTGATCTAAATTAGTTAACAGAAACTTTTAATTTTTTTTAGTCATGCATACCATAGGTTATATCTGCCATTGAAATATTCAGTTCAGTATAAAAGTTCCCTAAAAATCCCACATTCCTCCTTTTTTTTTATTCTCAAGCCAAAAGAATTTATCACATGTTTAGTAAGTTTTAGTCAAGACAAAGCTTCAGAAGACAAATTGTAATGGTGATTTATTTATCTGTAGGTCCGTGATCACCACAGGAGCTTACAGGACACTGAGCATGCTACAATTTCAGTGTAAGTTATATTTAGTAGAAATGTTTCGCCTGCTATCTCTATAAACAGGAAGACTCAGCTATTTCCTTCAACCAAGTGCTAGTGACTTACTATCTTAACAGAGCTCGCAGCAAAATCTACTTCAAAGTAACAAACCTGCAATGCTGGATATTTTATCATATTTCTCCATGGGCTGTATTTACAGCATGAATATGTGGTTTGTTTGGTTTTATTTTCAACATAAATGAAGGCTTCTATAGGAAAGCATGCAATACCAAATTATATTGCAGGACATGAGAACAAAAGGAATGGTATCAGGTAGCAATGAGAAGACTGGCTTAAATACCAAGAAAATTCTAGTCCCTGTTACTAAAGTTTTCATTAAATGGCATCATTAGAGGATGCATCCCATTTGCAAAGTAAGAGATTTGAAGCAACCCCATCATCCCCATCAAGAATACACTTTTTCACTATTCTGTAAGATTACTCAATATTCTCCCACCCCTAAGGAAAATAAAGTGGAAAATTATATTATAGCAATCAGGACTTAATGAATTGTTGTGAGGCTTGTGCAGCTTTCCTACACTAAAATAGCTGGAATAGTATCATTTTAACACAGACACATTTGTATTGCAAAAGTAACCCTCAAAACTTAACTTCTTGAAGCATCTATCACTCCGCAAAGTGGCTCACAAGGAGGCAGCTCCACCCAGCTCCTTTAAAAGGAGGTCAAGAGAGAGCAGTCATGGATTGCAAATGACTATACTTCATATCTTTCAAGATTTTCATAACAGAGGATTTATACCTTAGTATTTTTCTTTGCTAGTCTCTTGACAGAATTTAAATCACTCATTTTGTTTCACCACAGGAGAATTATTTGATTTAATGAGCAACTCATTTGGTGGGTAATCAAGCAACTGATTTTATCTGCTTCACTGCGATCAAGAGGTCAGCACTACCTTCCATTAAGGCAAATTACAGGCTTTCAAGCATACCTGCAAATCAGAGGAAATCAGTTTGTTATTGCAGCATCCTCAAAAATCCATGGAGAATATCTGCACTGGAGGGACTTGGGGAAAAGTGGAAAGAAGAAGATTAAATTATACAATTTGGAGGAAGCATCTTGCTGTTTTCACTGATGAAATCAGGTCTATGGCATTAAAACTGACATGAAAGAACATAGCTTATTTGCATTGTCTCCTTCATTTTCACATTTATAAATCAGTTGCTATTCTTAGGCAGGATATACATTGGAAGGAACGCACTAGCAAACAATAAAATGAATTTGTAATGCAATCTTAATGACCCATCCCAAGAGCCACACAAAATGCTCTGGAAGTAGGCTGCATCTCAGACCACCAAGCAAGGGCGTCACATGTAAACATCAACATAGGATGAGCATTTGGGCTACATTTCTTTTTAAATAAAAACTGCATTAGTCTATAGTGGCAATAATTTTTCATGTGTAATAGCTGTTTCTTTCAGTGAAGTCCTCCAGTCTGCAAGAGCACATTACCAAAGGCAATGCTTTGGGCTATCCCTACCACAGGCACACATTACATGGTGCAGAACACCTTGATGCAGGTGGGGAGAGTGCCGTGGCTTTTCCTACAGACAGGATGGAGTCAGGCAGCAGCTGTGGGAATGAAGCTGACCATTCCTGAAAACATGCCAGAAAATGCTTGCAGATAACTGCTTTCAAGGTACCACTCCTCAGTAACAGGATTAGAGTGCAAACAGTGCATACTTGGCACAACCCTCTCGAGTCAGGAGTTTGGTTTAGATCGTTAGCAAATTAGCAGTTAAACTAGATTCACTGTTGGAAGATTTGATTTGGTAAGGAAGTTTTAGATCCTGCTCACAATTTAGCAGGGAGGAGCCCGCATGGAAGCTGCAGCACTGGGCGGAAGGGGAACAGAGCTCTCAACGCAGATCACCTCCTAAGCGAAGTGATGGACAGACTGAAAATCAGGGAGAAACCCCACTGACTGAAAAGGGAATCAGAATTCACCCTCAGACTATTACACCGTACTCTCTGATACAATTTAACATAACATGGCAATTCCAAAAAGTTATTAAAAGAAGGTAACCTCATAGATACAAAAGTCTTTTGAAAAACAACATTTTAATAAAACTATGATAGCATTTGAACAACTCGGGCTGAGTTAAACCTTATATGATATGGTCATTGATTCTTATATAGCATCATGTTGACAATGACTATCAGAGGTACTTTTGTAAAAAGAATGGCTGTAATATTGTTATTCCATCAGTTAAAAAATTGCTTTTGCAAATTATTCAATTACTTTGATTTCCCATACCTGTTTTCCTAGAGGAAAAAAGAAGTTTAATAAATTCATAAAGATAAAAAAAACCACAATAATAGACTTAATAGAATGACAAAGGAAAAATCCTGCTTTAGAGTACAGTACAGGAGGCTGTAAAACTGCAAATTGGTCCATTATTAAAATCGAAAACACTAGTTACTACCAGACATTTTCTTTAGAGAGAAATTACACTGAATTGTCATTTATGTTTTAGTTCTACCTTAAACAGAAAAAAATAAGATAGTATAACTGTAGTCTGAAAAGTAAATATCTTTGTAGGTAATAACAGAAGGTCATCTTTTCCCCCAATGGGTTGCTGCCCTACTACTGTTGTAGATACTATCCCTCATGTTATGGAACAATATAAACTAACTCCCTAAGCAAGGCATTCCACTTTTAAATTTTATTTTCTTTGAATGCTTCATTGCCTTTGGTTTCTTTATGATCTAACCTAAGTACGGGTAAGCCAGTGCAGCATCCTACAAAGAGCATTAACTGATTCAAAGCCTTCTGCTGGCTTCAAAAAAAATATGGAAGCGGTACAGAAGAATCAGTGTTTCAAGTGCACCTGAATCAAACACAGCCAACATAAAACACTGATGCGTCTGGTACTCTGGATTTGCTTTCGAAATTACCTGATGTTAACAGAGTGTGGGTAGGGGAGGAATACTGGCCTTCTACTGAGGGGTGGTGGTGGGCGTTTATTCTACAATTACAAAAATATTTTTCAGTATATGGGGTAGCTGGAGGAGAGTGAAGCCTCCCATAGGTGAGTGAGGTTGTCTGCTGGGCGTAGCCACTAGATAGCAGGGTATGTTCAGGGAGATAGTTTGAACAGGACAGCTAGACACAGTGTCAGTTTAAATTAACTATCTTTGTTTAAACTAAATTACATGAAAAGTATTTACCACATTCATGTTTTTATAATTTATGAAGCAGAGCTTAAATGCAAGGCCAACCTCAGAAACTGACTTGTAGGGAGGAGGACAATGCATTTTTGATCTTGTGTCACTTAATTCAGGATTATATTTTCCCCCCTAAATGCTGCAGCTCAGACATGTCTAATTTTCACACTTTTTTCTTTTGCACCTTTGAGGCTGCTAAACTGCCAGTTTTATTAAACAAATACAGAAATTCTCTTCCTTATACCTCACAGCTTCCCAAAGAGCGGCTTTAAGGAAAACCAAACTCTTCAAACATCCACAGTGAAGTCATACCCATTAGCAATAGAGCAGATGATGTCAAAAAAAAAACAAACCACAACAACAAACCTGGAGCTGTATAAGGTCTGCTCTACCAGAAGGATTGCAGAGTCCAGTCCCTGGATATGCAACTCTTGGTAATTCTCACTTCACTTTGGCTTACTTGAGCATTCACAACAAAAATAAACAAAGCCTCTTATTTTTATGGACCATATCGATTGTTCCAATGCATGCTGATCATATCTTCTACAAACAAAGGTAGGATCTAATTGCACTGGAGCATTAAGCAGAAAGCCTTTAAAACTCTTTTCTGTTTAACTTGTCTGAATTGCATATGTCTGTATCAGAAAGGACTGGAGTATGTGCCAATCTGAAAAATAACCTGCAATTATATATATGGGCAGGTGTGTTTCCCAAGTCATTTCAAAACACGTAACCGTTAAGGAAGAATTGAGTGTTTGCCTTTCTAACCTTTGCACAGATAAACACAATTTTAGGTTTGTAAAACAAATAACTACCTTCCCCGCTCTAGGCATTGCTGACATTGCTGGATTTTTCCCAGCACAGTTATTGGGACAGAGCAATAATAGCAAAGCCATCTGAATTATCAGTGCAAAATTCCTGAAGTTCCAGTTTAAGCCAGACAAGACTGTGTACTTTTTGCTTCTATTCATTCTTCTAGATGCAAGCCGAAATTGTGCCATTACAGTTTTATAATTCCTTTGTAGATAATGAAAAAAAACAAAACAATAAAGCATATCAATGAAAACAAACTCAGAGTTTTTCCATATTAAGGGTCAAATTTCCAATCTGCTGGAAAACCTAGCAAAGAAGTAATTTATAAGCCATGCCAAACAATTCAGAAGTACACAATAGTACTCCAGACACACAAAGTAAAAACCAAATCACAAGCAACATAAACACAGATCACCCTGCAAACAGTCCTAGTGATAAGATGGCTTTCTTTCTTTCAGCCACTATTTTGTTTTCCAGACTTTGCATTGAACAAGGCCCTTTCCAAGGTGAATCCTTGGCTGCAATGCTTTTCCAGTCAAAACAAGACAAAGGTTTCTTCCAGCTCTATAACAGACATGACACACACAAGCCCCACAGCCTCTCCACATCAAGGAGAGATCCAAATCCCCTGGGAGCACCACAGAAGAAGCAGCCACACTCCCAGCAGCACTGCACAAAGGGTCTGTTTCCAAATTCCTCCAGGGACTACCTTTAAATAATGTCATTAGAACTGTTTGCTCCTCTTTGTCAACATGCAAAAAAGTACCAACTCCACAGGTTTGGGAATAGAGAAGGTGTAAATTGCCATGTTTGACAATAAGGACCAAGCAGGAAATAAAATTTAGGGGATATTGGCAAAGAAGGGAGAACAGATGGCCAACAAAATACCTTTATTTCCTTTAAATATTTCCTTTTATCCTGTTTTGGCCTTTCTTGCCTATTTAAAACATGAATTGCTGACAGCGGGAACTGTTTTGACGCTCTCATTATGCTAAGAGAGATGTTTAGGAGTATTATGAAAAGATATTTTTTAGTTTTCAATCTAATAAGTTTCTCTTAGCATTTTTGCCTAGAAACAAATAACCTTAGTCCAGGGTTTTTTACAACATATGTAACTGCAGTTCTGTCTGCACATCAAAAGGACATGGGAAAAAAAAAATACTTAAAATTTACATTAAACTCCACTCTCCAAAAGGGTCATGATAAAAACCTACCCCTGGAATAGCAAAGATTAAAAAAAAAAATATTTCAAATCCTTAGTTCTTGTTTTTCTCTCTTCTTCATAGCCTGAAAACAGAAAGCTGACAGATCTGACAACTAACACTTCTTTTGTCAAGTGACAAATAATACACTCAACAAGATCTGTATTTCCCAAATAAGGACTAAAGGCTCCCTTTCTTGACAAAACGGGACCTGGATACAGTACTACTTAGATCTCAATATGAAGTCATCTTTAAAATAACATACTTACAGGAGCAAACAAGATCCCACTCACAAAGACAACAAAAAAGTGGCCTTCAAAATGTATGTGTATGTATGCAAGCATGCATCTGTGACCTACATAGCCAAGTATGGACCTGGCCTCTCAGAGCAGGTCCCTAAGGGTGCACAAAGGACAAACCTAGCACCAAGGTAGAGAGTGCTTACTGTAAAACGCAACTGAGTTACAACTGATGCTGCACCTCTTCAGTGACCATAAAGAAAAGTAAAGGAACTACTGCTTTAAGTGAGAAGACAAAATGACATTTACTGAGTTGGTTTGGGGTTCAAAAGTTTTGGGATCCTTTTTCTGGTCTGAGTCACCAGACAAGGAGAGATTACACTAAAACATCTGTAGATCTCTAGAAAGAGTAACGGAGACCTTGTATTACCATGCCACTTCTGAATCACTCAGCATCCTTACCTGTATCCAATGTCATTAAGAACACCCTCACCTATTAAGAGAGTAGCAGCAACAATATGCCTGGGACTACTTGAATACGAATGTCTACAAACAGTATTAGGAAGAAGTCTCAACAGTTGACAATACCGAACATTTTTCACATAGAAAATAATCTGAAAAGTGTTATTCCACACACTGCAAAGATAAATCGTAGACCATTAAAAGAAGTTGTCAAGCAGGATGTGTCCTACTTCCTCTTCCTTCTCATTGAAAACTAAACAACATAAATCACAACTAGTTGTTATTTCAAATGTAATCAAACCCTGCCAGGCATCACTACTTGCTAATACTTTCCCTCTGCCCATGTCTCCTCACCATTAATTCAGAAGAATTAAAAAAAAAATAAAAAAAAATCCCCCATCCTCTGCACACCCTAGCCTACAGACCCACAAACAGCAGACCTGATGATGTCTTTCTCTTTTGGAGCTTAAATAAAGCTGGAAAAAAAAAATTAGGGAAAAAATCATGAAAGAAAAAGAAAATGTGAAAAGACAAGAGAAAAGGGGTGAAAAAACCCAAACACACAGAGCAAAGCAAAAAAACCCGGCAAGCACAGAAGAAGGTCTGGGCAATTAAATGAAGGGAGCACTCTAAACAGTACAACAATACTGTAGCAGACCCAGATATGCAAGTAAATTTGAACCTTTCAAAGCTTACACAGTTTCAAACCACGATGAACATCTATCATTCCACCTTGAGAGAGAGGCACTTACTAACACTTGCATATACAGTACATGCACCTTCAAGCAGATGCATTACTGTGCACGTGGAATTAGAAAACAACCTGAGTCAAGTATTGGTGGGATCAGACCTTTCCTATGAGTCTTTCTGTTCCTAAACCTTCTCCTACTCTAAATTTGCAATTAAAGGTAAAGGGATCACATCTGGAATACGAATCATACCACTTCTTACTTTTAAACAGCCATTTCTCATATGGCAGTTAAAAACCTGCCAGAATATCCCCTATAAACATGTTTCCAGCAATTTCAGCTCTCACACACAGTCTTTGGTCCTAAAGTAACAGTCTCCTGCAGAAACTGTTGTTTTTTATAAACATGCACACACAAATAATTTGGCCACACATTTCTCTTGCATGAAGCATTGTTTTCCACATGCTAGCACTGCTGTGTCCTACCACAGTTGACAAGAGATCCAAAAGAAAAAGCATTAGGCTCACAAAAGACAAGTCTTTCCCACATTATGAAATACAAGAAGTAGATTAAGAGAAAAAGCCTTTGAGATGCAGCCAATAAAGGACAAAATTGCCAGGTAGGATAGTCAATGTGGGAGGAGAATAAAAGAAAGGAAGAAAAATACTAAACACACCATCTTCGTCAGTGGATTCCTCAGTCCATCAAAACAGAGCAGTGCAGAAAGACAGAGCAATTGACTCTGTCAGTGAGTCTGCTACATTTTACTGCCAAGGAGGATGAGGCTGACCTGCAGAACACAGAGTCTGCTGCTCTGCAGCACTCTGGCCACGTCTATCGTCTGCACACCAACAGCAACTCCCACACAGGCACCGAAGGCTGCAAGACATTCAAGCTGGACAACAGAAAATAATAATGCGGGAATGAGGATACACATATACCAATGAAGTGGTTAAGAAATGGTTGAAATATAACAGACTTCTGACAATTATCACTTTGGAGAGCAACTGGGATCCTACAGAGATTTACTCCTGAACACAGACTGTGTTCCACAGACAACCTCCCATAAAATGTCAATGGAAAGTGTGAACTCCTGAGAAACTAACATTTCATTGGGGGGAAAAAAAAAAAAAAGGAAGAATGTTAGTAATGGCATAGATGTAACAGCTGAAGGATTCCTTTGGTCAATGGTCATCATCAGTCACAGGTCAACAGGGATGCTTTTTAAGAGACAGTTCATGCTGTTCGACAGGAGAGATGACGAGTAGCACAAGTAATTATGAGCCAATCCTGACCATTTCTGATCATTTCCCAGGGACATGGTCAACCAGTCTAGAATCCAAGAAGGGCAAAGGATACTTGGTTTCTTTTCCAAGCTAAAGAACAAATTTGTTCAGGAATCCAGACCACCTGGGTGAATAAAAACCTGACCTGTAATGCTAAAAATAAGCAGGAAACCTTTTTTCCCCCGCAAGTGGAAAGAAAAGCATGTTTCAAAGGTTACAGGGCACCAACAGAAGAGTAAAACCAACTGGGAGCCTGCGTGAGCTGAACCATGCAAAAGTAATACTGGGGCATCACTGTTACTATGCACTGCAGCTTCAAAAGGCGGAGAGAAAAATAGCTACCTGCAAAGAGGTTTAAGAGGATGTTTAGGAAAAAATAAGCAGGAACAAACAACCAAAGACAATTTTTGGCCTTCTGTTTAAATAAAGACAACCAAATGACACACTGAAAATGAGGATAGGGTAATGGTTATTACCACATACAGTGTGGAAGCAAAACTGGACCATTTACAACAAAGAAATAAGGGGATCAGGATAATCTCCATTCCACAAAACTGCAAATAATTGGCACTCACAACAGTGGCATGCCAAAAATCAGTGCAAGAAGGACAAGGAAAGGAAGTAGTTTGGGAGAGAAGGAAGAGCAACCTTGGTGCTGCAAGCACAAAAGCATGACTTTGATTAACACAAGATCTGAACACAAGAAAACAAAGAAATGTCATTGAACAGTGAAACATTGAGCACAAGGCAGATTTTATTTTACCTGGATAATTTATTCCTCAAGAAAGGATAATACAGTGAACTTAATCCAGAATTAAAGCAAGAACCAATGTGATATGGTCATGGAATAATATTTGAACTATCAACATAAAAAGATGAACAAAGCACTGGCTTAAAGACAGGCAACAGAAAGATAAGATACCCAGACAAGTACTGTGTTCCTTAGGTTCTGTGACACTGGGGGCTACAGGTAAGTTACATAGTGACCATAGGACAAAAGCAGATACACGGTAGCTGCTTCTCTCAGAAGCTGGATAGTCTTTTGGGCTGGCTGGAGCAACACAAACGAAATGAAATTTAAGCATATAAAGTCAAACACAATTATGAATAACAACTTCTCCTATGATGTGAGACCCAGGAAGGGGAGCAGGGAGCATCAAAAGATCAATGTTAGTCCTTCTGACTGCTGCTCTGCACTTCCAACACACACACCAAAAAGGCATTTTTAGTAGAAAACACAATCAATCAATTATACAAAGTGTTTGCAAATCACTATTTGTAGTTGTATATACATAGTTGTGGCTACCAAGTGAAAAGCAAACCAAAACTACATGCCTTTCCCAAAATCAATTTAACTGAAACAGCTGCAGTGAAGATAACTCAGAAGACAGAGGATAGAAAAAAGTCTGTTTTATAAGGGAAGCTAAAGCACTTGAGATCCTCTAGCCTAGAAATTGAGTGCTGAAAGCAACACAGCTCTGTAGGTATGTCTTGTACAAGGCAGGGTGGATCTCATAGGAAAAGGAAGGGGGAAAAGCAGAGGCTGGTGGAAGAGCTCCCACTGCCCGAGATATTACTCCATCTGAAAAGATGACGGGCAAACTGTACTTCAACATGAAAATAAACCTTTCCTGGGTGGGAATTCTGTACCTTAGATATGGTCTGCTCCCCCACTCAGCTAGACATTTACATGTCGTACATTCCCGTCTATAACAGAGATGTAGAAAAAATGTCTCTGATATTTTCTGCTGCCTTCTTAGGGCACACTATGGTTTATTCACTCTTTCAGTCATTTTATTAAGGCTTTAAATTTGTTAGAACACACAAGGAGAGGGTGCAACAGGCCCATCTAGATTTAAACTTTTCTTTTTTACACAACTGTTTGGGGAAATTGTCCCTTCACCCTCCATTCCCAAGTCAGCTGCACTTTAATAGTCCATTACAACAAGAGAAACAAATCTCAATATTTACTTTTTGTTGAACTATCAGATAAACGCTGGGTCTATTTCTGTTCTATTCACATTCTCCCACAATTTCCATTACAAGGTATGCACTAAGCACTTTGACAAGAAGTTCCCCACTGCTAAAGATCTCAGTGCTAAAAGAAAACGGAAATGTTTATTTAGGTTTTGGTTTCAAACTAAAATAAGTTTTCAAAATTAAACTGAAATTCCCTCCAGCTTACCCCACTGCAACAGAGGAGCTCACCAACACAAACTCTAATGTTGGAAAGTGAATTTTAATCCCATTTTACTGTCAACACCTTTGGTTTAACTGTCCTAGGCTACCAACAAAAAGTACACTTTTTTTAGATTCATTTGATTAGAAATGCTTCGTGATAACTTTTGTTTTCTTCCCAAGTTTGCATGGCATCCAGCAAACAGGACTGTCTGCAGTGGGTGTAATATGGAAAATACAGCAGCATTTAAAATTTATTTATCATCATTAAACCGTTAGGATATGCATACCTGCTGTTACTTGTTTTAATATTCTGGGTAAGGGAGGCATTAAAACCTAAAAAGGATATCTGTATGACACTTCAATAGAAATCATATGCATGCCCAAAAATACTTTGTTTTCAAGAAATTTACATATCACTTTTTATGTATTATACTTCTAGTCTTACCCTCTACTTGAAAGCATGACAGTATTCTGGCAAACTAGACATCTTTCCCCCACCACCCCTTTCTGCAGACATTCTTTGCCTTTTTTTTTAAACACAAGCTTGCCATACCCTGTCATGCTTTGGAGTAGTTACCTTTGAAAAAAGTTCCCTTCTCTAACTTGCAAATATGCCCTATTTAAAAAGCATCAGCCTACTCTCAAATCTAAAGCTGTAAGGTGAACTATCAAGGAGAAAAGTGCACTTGACTCCAACAATTGATTATGATTTGTATCCCTGCTGCATAGTGAGTCAATAAAAAAAGAAAAAAAGGTAACTGAAAGGGCAAAAGTTATATTAAGCCTACTTCAGCTTTTTTTTTTTTTTATTTTCTTATTCTTTCTTATGTATGAATGATGAGGTCTAAACCTCACTGGAAAGCTCTGAAAAGACTGGTATGTAAGAGAAGAGAGCATGTGCATGCATGTAAGAACCTGAAACTACAGTCCTAGAGTTAACATTCTCTCATATTTCAGTTAATGTTCAAGTGTTGCTATTTGCAGGTCATCTACCCGTATGTCACATTTTTACAGTTCAAAACCTGATGAAGTAAACAAAGATGCAATCAAAAGCAGTTGTGTAGGACAAACAGCTTAAAAAAAAAAGTCAAGACTTTTTGACTGCAGAGGAATTAGTTTGTCTTTTTTCCTTGCTTTTCAGTAGAAGCTCTAGAAATGTTAGGTTGGTGGTTTTTTTACTTACGGAGTAGAGGTGGCTACTTAGTTATTTTTCTTAAAGAAAAGCAGAAAGACAGTATACAACCTATTCCAAACTGTTCAGAGTATTTAATATTTTTCTCTAACCAGCTTTCTCTGCCTTATAAGAATGCAGTTAGCCCTGCTTATAAGAACTTTCTCCCTTACTTTCCCTCCCTGCTTCAAAGGAACATGTTGCTATTTTGGACAGCAAGTTAACATGTTCTGTGTGCTCTAAATCGGTTTTGAAAATATACTACAATAAGTTAGTTGTGTTTGAGGATTATATGCAGTCAAAAGCAAATGTGACAACCACACAAACCCCTCTTCCCACCTCCACCCACCCCCCAAAAAACTCATCCTGAACAAAGCTGTTAGTTTCACATAGCACTACAAAGAGAAGAAAAATTCACTTGATACCCTGAAATTTTTCATAGAAGAGCAATATATAAATTGTTTTGTTTAAATGCAAGAGGCTATATACAAGGTTTATTACCACCACTGCTAAGTAGCAGTGCCATCTGAAGCTCACCCTAATCCAGCAGTCCCACCAGCATAGAAAAGCATCCTTCAACTGATGGATTTGGCACCCATATGAATGGCAGACACATTTCATGTGCAAGAAACCATTTATAACCTTGGCCTTCCAGTAATACAAGAGACCACCATTCAGAAACCCAGCAGGTCTGAATTTCATTGCCATGTTTAATGTGGGACTGGGTTTGACTTTCAGAAAGAGGCTGAAGGACAAACTACAGGTTGCAGGAAGAAGCGAGAGGCAGCCACTGGCACTATGTGTCCCTAACAGCTTCATGCCCCATTATCCCCACAGGAACTCCCTCTCAGCTGTCAGGCCTTCCTGTGGCTGGAAGAACTGGCTAATGTGCAGTTCAGAGGAGGTTTCAAACTGGCACTGGTGCTGCTCACGCTGAACTCATGCACAAAATGCTTTTAAAACACAAATGAAAAACTTAGCTATCACTAATAGTTCTTCCACATGACGTTGTGATTAGCAGCAATGTTGGCTCCGGGAGCCTCTGTCACCCCACTGTGTTGCTAGATCCAATATTTCCTGTATGCAAGTTCATACCAGCTGGTGTTATCACCTACTTCCAAACTAGAGGCTTGACAAGGAGCATGATATGAGGGGGAAGAAACAAAATCTCCAACTGTATTTTGAGCCAGCAACTTGTTGAAAATAACCCTGGCTTCTGGAAGTGTATTGATCTGGAAAAATGAACTCATTAGGAAAACTATGATACTGTTCAGAAAATAAAAAATTAAGAACATTTAGGCAACATGAATTTTATGATCCTGAAAACTTTAGCTGTCGCACAATTCAGGGATTTCATGGCCTGATCCACTCCTCCCCTGTATTCATTGTCAAGCAGCATGAAGAAGATGCTACAGGAAGGCTACTAAGGACATTAGAAAGACCCATTAATAGAGTTGAGAGCTAAGACCCTTGCGCTGAATCTAGGCACTGTCTGCTGCTGCTCCTAGCTCTGAAGAAGCCAGCAGGACCCAGTGCTAGCACACTCATTCCTCTAGAAAACATTGTCTCTCACGGAGCCAAAGGTGGCTCAGGCAGAGCTAAGGAAACTAAGTTTCAAAAATCACCACCTCAAATCCAGAAGCCTCACTGAGAATCCTCTGCCTTCCAGCCTGGACCTTGGGGGATTCATGGGTCCTTGGCTCCTGGTAAACTCAGCCACACCACACACGGAAAAAGGTCAGATGGAGCTCTCATATGCCACCTAAGAAAGTCAAGTAATGGCAGAAAGCCTACAGTTACAGGACTTAGGAGACAGTATCATCCTATTATTGAAGTTGCCGAGCATCTACCCTCTCAGTTTCACCTGATTAGTGTCACTGTTTTAACTAAATTATTCTCTCCAAGAAGGCTTCCTGGAGGCAGGCCCATAAAACAATGGCCCAACAGCTCATTAGGATTATTTCCTTTTCACAAATTATGTACGCAACAGAGATTCCATCAGGCAGGACTGAAAAAACTCAAGACTTTTTCTTTCCTTTTATTCATCTCCTCTCTTTTTAAATACATAACCCCTCAATATTTGAGAGCAGTTTTCTTGCTTTTATGTACTTGGCACATACTAGTCTTCGACTATGCTAAATTGTGTGCTTCCTCATGCACAAAGCATCTATTCTCTCCTCCCTTCACTCCTGTGAGCTCTATCCAAACAACCTGAAGAGACAGGATGTTTAAATTCAAAAATCACTCCCTGAAAGGTATGAAAAAAGGAGCTTTTAAAATAGTGTCATGTGTTCCCAGAAAGCAAACCAAAGCTTTGTGCTAGTTTTGCCTACTTTTCATGGTCCGGTGTTGCATTTCAGTATAGCACCTATCCTAAGCAACATTAATTTAGGACTGTGGTGATAACCCAGTAATACCTCAGAAAAATTCCAGAAAATACTTCTGACACCAACAAAATATCAAGACATTCAATTATACTGGGAGTTCCCCAGAAATCAAGGGTAAAATGCCAAAAAGAGCAAGACTTCTCTGTTTTTAGCCTCAACTCTAATGCTATTATCAGTAAATTGAAGCAGACTTGACCACTGGTACTGCAACGGTTGTGTTTGATGGTGGTGCTTCCTTCTTCCCTGTGCACTGCTCAGACAGAGCACTTGTGCTCCCTACGATGGCTTCCTCAAAGGTAGAGGCAAGCCTAATGTTGCTTCTCTTCAAGTTTTACAAAAATGGTTTAATACCAGTAACCATACATATATATAATATATGCATAGCCATATATATCTATAAATATATACTATATACATGTTTTACATGTATGTTATATATATATATTACTATAAAGAAACCAAGCAAGATCTCACTTTAAAATATTCTCTTCCTATTCCTGCCTCAACATGTGGGTTTTTGGAAGTTCAAGATTTTCTTTAAGTGAAAAGTGTTTACATGGGATGCAACAGTCAAGAGGGTAAAAGCATTTTCAAAAGGGAAGCATATTCTCATTAAAACACAGAACTTATGGTTAAGTAATAAATAATCTGTTCCCACTTTTTTATTTATTTATTGTGACAGTAAAGGGCAAGTGACATTTTCCAGAAGCCATACAGTAAAGAGTTAAGCATCTAGTACATGAATTTGTAAAAACTGGATATTAATCTGCTTGAGCCTTCAAAAGCCTGAGACCACAGACATATTAAATTTAAGAAAGGAAAAAAAACAAAAAGGGGGACAAAATGGCACTTGCTGTTCATTGACTCATGACCTACAAAAGCCAGCTTACCATAGCCAAGGCTTTCCTCCCATTCTTCCATCCTCACCTTCCAGCTAAAAATACGATAAAAAGATCAGGTTCCTTCAAATACTAAATTCAACCCACAGTCAAGTTTTTAATTTTGAGTAACCAATGTCCATCTTGACACATGTAATGCCAGGAAAGGTCCCTCAATGGGTATCTTGGTCAGAACAGATCTTTCTGTTGGGCACAGAACTGTCCATTAAGTCTTTAATAAAAGCCCGGTTTTGTACCAACAGTCCCACTGACACAGCTATGCAGAGAGCTTCTTGAACAGCCATAAACTGTGTGAAGAACTCTAAAGTATTTTTAAAGCCTCGTAAAGACAGACTTATGTGCTATTAACAAAAATGTCAATAATCCCCAGTACAGAGTACATATAAAGTATTTCTTTCGCACTGTGTTTTGTGCCTGAACACCAAATCTCAATGTACCCTGCCACAGAGTATATTTTTCTTATTTTTCTCATATGTACATGACCCACCTCTTTGGACCACAATGAAAAGGTGACTACTTAAATTATTAGATGCTTAGCATTTCCCTAGCAGCCCAAGCACACCACAGTCATTTTAATCTAAACACACATAAAAATACTGCTTTATGGAAACATCCTCTTTCTAGAAGCAGCAGACATATGTTCATGCAACAGACTCCTCCAGATTTATACACACACACCAGGTCTGAAGCAATCTGTACTCTCCACCAGCACAGGCTGACAAGATGCTCCTAAATATATTGTATCTTTGCCATCTTACACATTGAAATATACGTGCTGAAGTAAATGCTTCTTTCACTGGAAGAACAGAAAGCAGTTGTTCTTATTAACTCAGAACCTTAGAAATCTGTTCACTAACAGCAAAATAGAATAAAATTAACTTTTCATCCATGAGCAGGCAGTGAAAAAAAGCTTTATTTAAAAGCCAGGTATATTGTTCCAAGTAAGTGCAAGCCACAAGACTTCAAGTGACATTTACTTTGGCAACCTCACACAAATCAAGATCACCCATTCTGCTTTCAAAAAAAGGAGTTTGGATTGACCACGTTAATGGGACATTGTTCATTTCCAAGTATGCCAATTCACACAAATCTGGTTTTCAATAGAAAAAGTCACAGACTAAAACCATTTCAAATCCCCTTGGAAGAAAAGAAGTTTTTTTGTGAAAGTTGGCAGTGTCCCTTGCCTTTTCTTCAATTAAAAGAACTAAGTTGATGCAGGAGAGGTAGAACTTGCTATACAAGAAATACCGTGAGAGCACAGAACAAACTGTGTTTTGCAAGGATCTGCAATTACATGGACAAAACAACCTCTTTTCACCAAAGCACAATGAAGTGGGCAAAGCCACAAATAAGAAGCAAGTGTGTCTGAGCTTTGTACAAAGATCTGACAAAACAGAACTAAAAAGATCTCAATTGCCCTACCCCAGAAAAAGAAAAGGGGAAGGCTGTATACAGAGTGTACAGAAAACTGCTGTTAAAGAGGAAAAGCAGCCAAGCGCAGTATTGCTCTCCCATGCAGAAGAGAAGAGCGAGTTGGGCTGAGCGAGGCAGCCTCCCCGACACCTCCTGGCACCCTGCAGCAGAGCCCCACCAGCTCCGGCTCACATCACACTGGCTCTCTGAAATTCTCCTGCTTTCCAAGCCCAAAATGCTCTGAGCTGCACTTCAGCATTTCTGAGGAGCTATTTCACAACGATCACAACTCTGAATCTCAGGATTAGAAACATTTCAAAGGCAGTTGTGTTAAATCTTTCTATCCTCTCCTATTTAAAAATCAGCCCTAATCACTACTTACACAGAGTAAGCTTTGGTAATCTCCATGCAAATGTATTTAGGTGTTAATTCTCAGGGCAGGTAATGGAGATGGATGTTCTTTCAGTAACTAGAGAATTTTCCTTGAGCTAATTGAAAACAGGCATATTTTGGGTAACATATTCTACTGCCAATAGTCTTGCAGGGAGGCAATGCAAGAATGATTTATGAGCTGTGAATGTCACGTAAATCTGTCTTCAAGTAAAAGGATCATCTCTGCATAGAATAACTTTAAGTACTCAATTATCAACACTCTTAATTTTACATATTTCCTAACAAAGCAAAAAAAAACCAGCCCTTCCTCATTGGTTGTCAAACACCAAGTGAATGGGTACCATTTATATCTAAATGTAGCCAGAAAACCATGGCTCAATTAAAACTCTCTTAAATTAGATTATTTCATGTTTTTTTCCAAGTCTTTTACCATTCTATTTTCACATTACTTTAGCATTCACCACTTACACTGTGGCCCAAGGCAAAGGCAACAGTTAGTCAACCTTTTGGAAGCTAAAAGACCTTTTTCATCTCTAACAGATGTTGTATACCTCCTCTACTTCACTGCCTTTTCCACCAAGCTTTTTTAAATTCATTTTAATTTGAGGACTAAAAATTTCTGATTACTACAGAAACAAGAAAACAACCCCTATCATTCCTTCTAGGAAACTTCCAATAAATGTTAAACACTCAAGCAACTATCCTGATTCTTGGTGGAATTACATTCCCCAAACGTCTTCCGAGGCACACAGTTTTCTTTTGATTACCCTTTAGGAGACACCAGTCTTGAGCATCTGGATTTCTCAGACATCTTGTATCTATAACATAACTTTACTTCAAGTGCAGCTGAAGCTATTCTCTCTGCAGATGCTCACTGTTTCTAGTCAGATGTAAGCTCTGAGCACAATGAACACAGCAGATGCATATTTTCATTGCAGCAGGGAAGTCAGCAAGTATCAATTACTGAGGATGCATTCAATGAGGAAATAGAATTTATTTTTTTCTAATGAAGAACCAGACTAAGTACTTTGGTAACCATATTAAAATCTTTAACTGAAAAAAAAAAAAGTTTCCAAATCTGGTGGCCATCGAATTTGTTGGACACTGCTGCCCATGAAAAAAAGGGTTTGTAAGTTCGTTTTCCTAGTCTGTGCCTAGCAGAAACTACAGTTTAATCCCTCAAGGTACAGAATATGCCTAAATCCTTCACCAGCTCCTCCAAGGGACTTAGGAAAGGAACGGTGTTGATGGAAGAAGTCAAGTCAGAAAGCAGGAACATAAGAGCAAGAAACACAGCATTATTAACACGATAGAGGGGGGAAATGTCTAGTTCTGTAAAAGATGAATTTTGCATACCCATTTTAACTCATCAACAGTGGACTGTGCTGATGAACATGACATTGTACTCAAAACTGCTTTAGGTGAGGGTCTTTAGCAGTTGTCCCATAGTTTGGCAATAAATCAGGCAGTACGAAGATGAGGCACAGCTGAATGCAGCAACGAACAAACTACACAGGCTCCACACGCTACTTCTTACAAGTCATTTATAAAAAGACTGCTTTATTTACTTCTGCTGTAAACAAAGATTTGACCCCTGGCATCACATCTGGCGGGAGAGGAGTGTTAACAAAGCACTGAATGCTCCCAACACCATGGCTCTTGATTTCAGTCCTCTACATTCTGCAGACATCAAAAAGGACAGTTAAAGCACTGTGGAGCTTGACAAAAATTAGCATTTGCATCCAAGGGGCAAATTACAGAAGTCTCAGTACAAAACTTTGGTATTTGATAATTAAGAGCCACATGTGTATACACATGCATAAATATGGATGCCTTCAGGCAGAAATGGATGGATCTGCTTTTGAAATGCTGATCCTTCAGGACTCAATTTCAAAACTCTGGGTTTTTTTTTTCCTAAAGCAGTTAAAACAGCTAATTAGTAATTACATGCTCACTGTCAATTTGATAATGGTGAGAAGTTGCACTCACCAGAGACTCAGCCTTGAGAAGAGGTCAACATACACAGCAGGTACTGCACAGGGACCAACTGAGCACATTAATAGTGATATACACTGCAGAACTGTAAATGCTGTCCAAAACCCATTAATTTTGAAGGGATTCTTACAAAACCATAATTACAGAAAGGCAAATCTTCATCATAAACAGCGAAAGCTATAACCACACAATCCTAGAAGGAGTACATTCAGCAGCATGTCTCATTAGATAGCCTTGCATTAAACACCAATATCAAAGACAAATGTTAATGCAATATCTCAGAGCTGCACTGAAAACTGTATTACAGCAGTGAAGATGTACCTACTTAATTTGAACAAGTATCCCCGAACAATGGAAGGCAACTGGTGCCCAGCAATGGCATTCTGCATTGTTTTTCAGAGATCAAGCATAGTTTATTATTAAATCCTATTGTACAAAACTCACACCATCTATACCATTCAACACTTCGAAATACAAAGCGTCAACCTTACCACAATGATTGGGAAGAAAATCCATTTATTCTTCTACCATCCACTTGCCTTAATACAAAACAAATGGAAACCTTAACAGTACTTGCTGCTGCTTTTTTTGCTAAACCTTGGCATTTCTTTAGCACAGCTTCATTGCTAAATGAAGAAAGCAAACCACCTCAGATGTTTTGCTGGAAAAGGAATATGGCTATGAACAAAGGTTAAAACTGAAAACTTGAACTGCTTAGCAGGGGCGTGGCTGCTGAAACCTCACAGAGTTGCGTCACCAAGATTTTACTTTGGCAAACACAGCTTCCTGAATTCAAACAAATCATAGACAGAACTATCTTTTGTTCCAGCAATAAGCAATTATTGCACAGACATGCTTTCAAGGTCAGTAGAGGGAAGAGTAAACTAGACCAGGATGTATCAGTCATAAGTAATGCTTTAAAAAAGTTACCACCAAGCAATACATATTTAAAGCTTTCCACGCTTAGCAGGATACAAAGTGCTTACTTCCTTCCAACTGACCACAAATAAACATGAACAAAGAGACCCATAAAAAAAGCAATTAGTATTTCAGAGGTTCATATTCTTCTCCATTGCACCTAATATTTAACATTCTTTACAACCAAAATTATTTTTTATTACGTTGGCAAAGTAAAACAAAATTAAATGTCTCATTTTAATGACTTTGGTAGAAGAAAATGTGGCCTTCAAAGTCATTCTAAGAAGAGAAGAATATTAAACAGGGACATTGTTCATTTTCTTCACAACTCTAATGCAAATGTATATTTGGAAAAGAAGCATTTCTGCATTTGTTAATGTATGGCTATATAACCTATATCACTATTCTCCTTAAAAACAAAACAACATTCTAATTACAAGTACTGTATTCATGTTAATAAAAGCATTTACTTTCACAAAATGTGAACTCAGAAGTATCAATCATTCCTAAAAATGCCACTTTTTCTTTTCAGGAGGGCAATAAGTGCATTCAGATTACCATTGACAAAACCAGGCATTAAAAACGCAAAAAAGAAAAACACATAGAAAAGACAGGTTTAGAAACAGACATGGTAGGCACGAGTATAAAAAAATAAACACAAGTGCTTTAGAAGAGATACAAAGCATTCTTCTTAAAGATGGTAAAACAACTTCTACTAAGACTGAGGAGGAAGATCATCCCACATTTGTCTGTCAGGGAGGTTTTACACCCTTCTTGAAATAGGCTGATGATTTCTAAAGTTAAATACAGAACTAGACAGACAACAGGATGTTCTCTTATCCTGAAGGTCACTAGGTGTGTGGAAACTATTACCATGGGCTTTCCTACATAATTGTTAAAAACAGCAGTTTCTTTTAATTCACCTGTTTTCATCCTTCAGTTAAAATAAGCTGAATATTGTCAACTGAATACTAAGTGATGATTTAGAAAATGATAGGATTACCAGGGGTTTTTTGCCTTTGACAAACATGTGAGTTGTCATGTCTAGCACTTTCATAGATCTAACGATATTTCAGGATGCACAACTATACATCAGCTTTACTGTGTCTCAGACTATACACCACTACCCAAACACTACAAGAAAAATTTTTGTAAGATACTGTTCGCTGGTAATTACTGTATTTCAAAATGCTTTAAAGCACCTAACACGGGAAAATCATTATTAAATATCTCACTGAGTGCACAGAGCAGAAGAACAACATATTGGACTGTTAGATTTACTGCCTTCATTGAACACATTCTCTCTCAATGCACACACACATGAACAATGATTAACTCTCGTAATTCAATGCAAACAGTAATAAAAGATGGGTTTCTTCCTCCAAGCAGAAAAGTCCAAGTTAAAACACCTTCCTTTCGCAAGCCTCAGAAACACGTGTTAAGATAACACCTTGACACAAGATCTCCTCTTGCCCAAGAAAGTATATTACATCCATAACATGCAGACTTCAAAGTGTGGGGTTTCTGCTTGAACACATCTGCACAAGCAATTCACACATCAGGGATTTACACAAACACCCCTAGATAAAAAAAAAGTAACTAATCCAATATAAATGCAATATGCAAGTAAACTGCTTTGTAATATACAGTAAATAAGAGAAGAATACTTGTTAAGTGCTTTATAAAGTTTAAAGCCCCTTTGAAAAAGTATTTCATTGTGTTTCATGCTTACTAATAGCAACTGGTTAGGATTTAACTTCACAATCAAAAAGGAAAAAAAAAAAAAGGTTTATTTCATAATCACCAACTACCCTGTGTCACAGAAGGGAGACATGACCACCAGCCACCATCTGCACTAGATTAGATGGAAATCTCCAGCAGTGACAGAGGTCCAACACGCCCAAATTGATTTCAACTAACTTATATTTCGCTTTAGTAAGAGAAGAAATAAGTCAACGGCTGTATTTGACAATTTCAGGACTTATTTAATAAGACCAGACAGTGCCCAGCCCTCAGATTTTTATTTGTGTATTTGAGATGGAAATTCATGTGCTGTGGGGCAGATCTCAGCTCCTCACAAGTCTTTTCCCTGGTGACAGCAGAAGCTGCAAAGCAGGCAGAATTGGGTGCATGAAGGCAATGTGGCTCCAACAGTCACTAGTGCTTGGAAGCACTTGAACTGCTAAAGCAGCTCAGCTTCCAGCCAGAGCAATTCCTCTTCATTTCTGTTTATATTCACCAAGATAAGAGCCCACAACATCTCCATTGATGCTGCAGCCTCCTATCAGCTTCTTACACACTGGAGAGAAGATAATCGTATGTTCAGAACACAATTTGTTCCTAAAGATTTTCCTAAGCAAAAGTCAAACAACGTACAAATCAAAGCCTTTGATTTTGGGGGTTTGTTTGACTGTTTGGGACGGGGATGGGAGGAGATTGGTTGCCTCTCTAAAAGGAAGTAAATGAATGGTCGTCCCATCACCCCTGATACACACTGAAGTCACAAGCTGCCCATGTAGTAGGGCTGTACTTCAGAAAAACATTCAATCTGGTGAGACTACTGGTGAATCTAACCTGCACCAAGCATCAGAAAAAGGGAATGCATTTGTTTCTCCGTTTATATTAATAACACATTCAGACATACTTTTTTCAGGGGGAGGGGGCGAGGAAAGGGGGGACCACAAAAATTAAAAACCACAGCTCTGAATTTGGCTGATGCCCAAAAAACCATGATAATTCTACATTTTTCTGAAAACAGATGTTGTTTACAGTAACACCTCTACTTGCGACTTGTACAAATGTCTAAATCATCTCAATTCTCAGAAGAGCTTTCAGCTTCATCGGCCTCTGAAAGAGATGTGTTTTTTAATGTAAACACTAATTCTGTGAAAACAAGGATAAGGAAAAAAGAGTGGGTGGGAGTATTTCCTTTTCCTTGGATTTAGTTTCACTGAGTGTTCATTGTTCACAGGAGATGTTCTACCTTTCCATTGTCTCATACATTTCCCCCCTCTCCTTTTTTTTTTTTTTTTTTTTGATCTCTTGGAGACAAGTACTAAGATAAAGCATTCTATTTTCTTCCATGTACTTAAAACTTGGTTGCCCAATTCTGAATTTAGAATCTACATCAAGGTCCTCTATTATCTTTAAACTCATGTTTGTCCTGCCCCCTTCCTTCACAAGTTAAGACAGTAACTAAGCCTCTGTAAATCCTCTTAATCCAGCGTGCTGTCCTTGTCTCCTTGTTGCACACTCATGCTGCTTCATCGGGTTACTCTGTATTTTCTCATAAACTTGTCTAATCTTAGCTGAATAACTAACTTTTCTTTTTTTTTTTTTTGTCATCTCACCATGTTGCTCACATTGAGAGCAAAATGTACATTTGGAACAGAGCAACCTCGTTATCCTTAAATTCTACTAGAATTCTTCAGCATATCCAACTGGTCACAACACTGCTCTGTGTCTATGCACCAGCTTGAGTATCATTTTATTCAACATCTTAAAGTCTGACAGTAATTCCTTCTCATTAACAAGATCAAAAAAAAAACCCCAAAACAAACCTTCGCATTTAGAGTACTTATCACCACAGTCCCAAATATTTTTTTTCCTTTAACTATCTATTGGAGAAGGAATTATTTCTCTTACTTCCCATTTTTGAAAGGGGACACATTACAAATGAGACCATCTGCTTCACAGACTTAACACCCTTCTGACTTCCTTCCCGTACGTTTGGCTGATGTGTTTTTATGGCTTTCTGTATTGGTTTCACTATGGTTGAATTCCCCTTTTCCAAAGGGCTTCTGTGGACTCAACCTCGGTGTACTGCTCTGTCTTCCTGCTTCCCTTTTGTCTTTCCCCACCCCCCTCCAGATATATATATCCTTTCTGAGACCGGATGTTACTTAAACTTTTATGACCTAAATTTAATTATTCAAGATTCTTTGCTTCCCGAGCCAAATTATCAATGGCACACTTCTGTCTGAAGGGAGGGCAGACAGGAATACATTCCCTTCCTCCACAAATGCACTGGCCCTGCTTGGGCTGGGCATTAGTTATCAGTTAGGGTTATTACTTCAGCAGTACTCTTTTATCTTATATTTAGGAAATATTTTATCTTACATCTAAAAAAACCACTCATGAGACAAATATCATGGCTTAGTTTCCTCTATTGCAATGATTTTAAAAACACTGTTGGCTCAGAGCTAATCTTTTAGTTTAAATAAGTAAAGGAATGGAAGATAGAAGACGACCATTTTAAAAATGGGTTTGCTTTGTTTTGGGTGGTTTTTAAGTCACAGCTGGCATGTGTAGGTTTAAATAATTACAACTGATGTAGCAGAACTTGATCAATGCCAATCAGCTGCCTCTGTACTTACTGTATACAAAAGGCAGGTATTCAAAACTGCAGGGACCTGTTTAGCTCATCTTTTCAAATCAGTATGTACTGCTGAAATTCAGTAAACACCTTTTAATACAGAAATGTATATGACAGTTCCTACACTGGCAAATAAAGTACTCCTTCTTCATACTCAGCATGGTAAGAAATAGAGTAGCAGAACAGAAAAAAGGAAGAGTGTCATACCAAATTACGAGTTTTCAAATCCCATGGCTAACCACAATTAAGTATGAGAAAATGTTCCATTTACCCCAAGAAACCTCCCCCTCCCCAAAAAAACCAAAACAAAACAACCCTACAAACTCCAAGGTACACAACTCTATACCTCTGATACTATCTGTACTGGTAATTAGCTAAGGCTGGGAACAGTCATTGAGTAGGTACAAGTTATTTATTTATATTTTTAAATACCCTGCACCAAATAAAGGCAAAGAGCTTGTGATTAAGCCCCTTGTGATATAACAATGTAAAACAAAGCAAAAAAATTAAATAAACGCGAATCAACATTTGATTAACTGTAGACTAGCACCGGAATATCAACAGCCAATTAGATATGGTGTCATTTCTACTCTGCACATTTATATGGATTTGGTTTTCTTAATACAGTTTAACAGAGTACTAACTGTAATTCCAGGCTCCCATACATGGCAATATCTGAACACCTCTAGTTATTTAGAGACAAAAATCAATTTTGCACTTTTCAACCTATTCTGTGAACTACACTCCAGTTCAAGTTTTGATTCAAAGAAAATATTTCTCATTAAATACCCTAGATTCACTGTCTTAACTCACTTTGGTAGACATACCAGACTGTTTTACAAGAGCTCGGAGAGAAATGTCAGCTCCTTATGCAAGTTTTGAAAGCATACACACACCTTCCTTAAAACAAAACAAACAAAAAAATAAAACCATCAAAAAAACCAGCCTTATTCAGGATTAGTTTCTCTTCAGCATTTTAGAGGGTGAAGAAAACCTGTTTCATGCCTACCTATTCCCTGGTTCCAAGACAATGAACAAACCACCTGGGTAAAACTGCAACTATGCCCATTCTGTAGTATTATAATCATACTCTAAAACACTTTATTCAGCTTCTTTTCTCTCTTCCAAGTTAAATGTAACCCTGTTTATTCAAGCATACCTATTATACAATTCAGTACCTCCCAAGCCAAGTAACGTACAGTACAAACTACCACTGCTGTCTACTGATGCTTTTTAATGTAACTCTACACCACAACGCACATTGCAGCACGTTCCCAACAGCGGGTCACCCAAGTCAGTGGAGTTGAGATATTTGCATGCATTTCTAATTCCAGTGATCTTATCCCAAGAAATACCACATGAAGATCAGAGCAATAAGCACTGGACAGACAAAAGGATATGGGGACTTCACAGGTAAGGTTTACAGCCAGTTGCCATCTGTTTTAGAAGAAATGGGCAAAGCACCAGAATGAGCAATCCTGTACCACACTAAGGAAGGTCCAACCAAGGGGATGGATGTCTCAAAGAAAACACCTGTTTGGAAACAGCATAAGCAAGCTTGCATGTGCATGTGACTATCTTAACAGATACGAATTACATTTCCATTGCTTTCTCTTAATGATTCCATTATTTTTACTTTGCACCTGAAAAAAAAAATCATAGTGAGAAACTCAGTAGAAAATAAATAAGTCTCAAACATTGGAGCTGACAGTTGATTTATGGAACTTACACCTTTATCTCACATGTCCAAGCAAAGCTTTAAACATTCACATCAATAACTACTTAGCCTACTGGAACCACCATTTATACTCTCTTTTTAAATATTAACTATACTGAAGGAAAACACAAAACTCACCAAAGCAGATAAGAAAAATATTATTCTACAATTAAAGCAAAACAAAAAGAGGAATGCACAGTTATTTTTAAGAACCTCTGTGGAAGTTGTACAAGATATTACATACTACAGTCCTTGAGTCAACTTACGAGCAAGTACAAGCACTAATGTGTAATTTATATTTCAGGAAGGATGCCTTTATTGCTGATTCTCCAAGAGTTGCAATCAAAACATTGTCTCCACTGCACAGAATTAAAGAGACCTAGGATTTCAGATTAGTCCTGTTACAGCAAGTTAAAAAAAAAAACAACCCAAACCAAAACACTCAGTAAGTCTTTCCATGCAATAGGCCTATTTTGCACCACTGCCAATATAAAAAAGTATTAGAAGCTGTATTTCAGCATTGACTCAAATATCAACAAGCAAAACAACCTGTTCAACTTCAGAAAGTTATAATAACACCTTTTTTGCAAGTTCTCTCCTCCCTAAACAGCAAACTTTAGTGTCACAGTGATCTCCCCCTATCCTGTACCCAATTCCTTAATTGTTGTTTTTTTGTCCTGCCCTATAAACAAGTAATAAAACTGCATCATTTCCAAAGTAAGTAATACAATAAACTGACTTCTCCAAACTCCAAAACTACCAAACCATCCATATGTGGTTTCACATGTAAAAAAAAAAATCCAAATAAACAAACAGAAGACATCAACTCCCACATCCATTCTCCAATTCTCTTTCATCAGAAACAAACCCAAGAAAGTATACGGACACCTAAACAACCTTTCAGACAGCACTAATTTAATTAGACCAGCACTCATGCCAAATCAATCAAATTCAAAGTACTGTAGTTAAAGCTAATGCTACCTCTTCCACATAAACAAACCAACCTCCTCCTGAATTTAGACCATTGCATAAAAATGGATGAGTTATTTCATAACCTGAATGGCAAACACAGCTTTCCCCACATGAACTGTCTGTCCATACGGTGTGTGTGTATGCACATGTGTGTTGTTCAAAGATGTCAAACTTGTCAGTACTCTTTAGGGAATGAGGAGACAAGTTCTTGCACAATACATTATTTTAAGCTTGCTGAAAGCTGATGCATCTTCCTTTCTTATTTTCAGCATGGGAATCCAGCTGCTGCCCCACACTACACCAAGTGAATAATAAAATAATCTTACCATAAGGAAGAATTTTGCATGCTTACTAGACAGGATAATTACCACTGCCCTTACAGTACATGCTAATTGTACTTGGCTACAGACAATTAAACAAATCCATTCAGAGCTCTCCATCTTTCAAGTCACATACAGTGAAATTCATGATTTATAAATATTTAACTGGAAGTAAAAAATGGTAAGTCTTATCACAGCTGTCACAGCTTCACACAATCAAATCAATTAACAATAGAAAGACTTAAGACAATACAGATAAGGGAAGCTTGCGATTACTCACAAAAACCTAACTGGAACAGACTGAAACACAATTTCCCAGCTCCTGGAGCAAGTGCCTGGATGATCTCACCAAACCCCACCAACAAAGAGGAAAAAGCTGCTAGTCCCTGCCAGGAACTTGTTTTAAGCACCTGCCTGCACCTGGGAAAATAAGAAAATGCAGCAGGCAACTCAGGGGAGCAGAGAGATGCAGTAGAGCAAGTGGTGGAGAAAAGGCCATCACACCACCAAGGGGCATTTGCAATTCTTCAGGTCTGATGGTACAACATATTACTTGACATCTGAACTTCATTCATACCTAGTCTCACATTTTGATTCACATAGAGCAGCTCAAACTTCAATCAAAACTTTAAATCTGCATGGTGAAAAAACATTGAGGAAAGCAGTGGGAACTTCTGCATTTCTCTTCTGCTTTGTGCTAAAAGTTACTGAACTGTAAAGTGGGTGGACCTTGGGGACTGATCATACAGAAGTCAGTGAACAAATTTCTTAAACTGTCTTTCATTTCAGCTCCAACCTTGTTTGTAATTCCATTTATTCTTTCATTTTAACTCTAGCTATGTTCCCCTTTTTTTTCTGACAGTTTCTGCATTTCCACAGAAACAAAGGAAACAGTATTTTTTCCATTGTGGACTTTCTGCCCCTGCAGAAAAGAAGTTTCTTATGTTCTACTACAGTGTTCACTGAATGTAAATGTAATGCTGTTATGGACTAAGCACCACCTCCTGCTCTGCTCCATCCATGCAACAGAAAACCAACCCTAAGAGCTCCTGCATTATGGAACTGGCTTTAGGCAACCTCAGGCAAGACCTCTGCATAACAGAAACATAGCAAATCTCAGTTCCAAAACAGTACACCAACTTTCTACTTCAGTAACTCATAACAAAGGCAAACTAAAAATTCATATTAAATTTATCACAAGCTTTCTTCCTGACAAGCTACTAAAATCTGATGTTTTCAGAGCTCTGAATCTACTACCTCATTACAGCTGAAATCACATAATCCACTGAGATTATGCAAAGCTTTGAATTAAGAAAAAAAATAAAATCTTATCTACAAAAACAATTCCAGCTACTAAAAAAAACCCAAAGAGAAAGTTACATCACAGCCCCCCCCCCAAAAAAAAAAAAGGAACAAAATCACACATAATCAGTACCACACATTTAGGATTCAGTATCCTGTGAGATACTAAGGCATTTCTGGAGGGCCACAATGAAAGCTTCCGGTAAATACCTTTCTAAAATTGCTAGTAAGATTTAAACCTATGGAAAGGGGTGGGGGGGGGAGGGGAAGTACAGTATTTATACCATGCTGTTCATTGCATGGGGGCGAAATATCAGAAAAGATGAGTGAAAGGGCCAAACTGCAACATAGTTATTTGACAACATGCTCTACACAGTATCACATCCACAAGCTACAGCTATATTTTCACATATAAATTGAGTTTTCAGTAAAGACCTCTATTTAGCATAAATGTGTTTCTGTCAGTAAAAAAACTAGGCTCTCATACTAACAGTGCCCTCTTAACTATATTTCTGTCTTTAAAAAAATAATGTATAAAACCCCACGGGCAATAAGATAAAGTTTCTTCCTCTGGAATTTCTTACAAAGCTGTATGCTGAAAAACTGCATTTTCGATCTCATTGCCACCACTGGATCATGCAGCTGAACTGCCTTGTCTGTACTCCATCCCACTAGCTCCATCTAACAAACTTACAGATCACGATCAGATTTCTATCACAAGGTTTTTGTGCTTATTTCTAACAGGACAAGAGGCAAATTAACCAAAAGGCTCAATACAAGCATTCCTAAAACTGATGCAGCTGCACAGTAATGACTAGATTACTAGTAATTATTAGAGTAGCAATTATATTCTCCAAAATTTATTTGATTTTTAAATTTCAATCGGACCGACACGCCAAGATGTTTGAAACACCTTTATAACTGAAAATCAGAGTTTGTACCCAGGGGCATGCATACTTGATGAACAACAGAACTACTTAAAAGTTAGTGGGTTTCTCCAAACTACAGTTACTGACTTGTGTTAGAAACTCAAAAATTGCACATGATTTTGACTAAACCACCACAAAGACCAAGATCTCCAGTGATTACGTACAGTGAAAACAGAATACGTGATTTCTCCCTGTGGCACCATAAGTGAAATTTCCAACTGCACATGAGCTTTTGCATCTCAAAACCCTGCCCCAATTTTCTCCAACACCAAACTCCTCTCACTGAACCAGTTTAAGGTGAACTTACATCTCCTTCTGGCAGATACACATCACTGGTCAATTCCAAACTCAACCATAGCAAGATGAGTTTCAGACATGTAGAGAGGAAAAAAGGCACAAAGGCACAAAAAAACAACACCCGCAACAACAAAAAGACATCACCCACTTACTAGGCTGCAAGTTGACAGCTGTCACTTTTTTCCTGTGGTTGACAGCAGATTGTTTTCAGAAGAGTGACTACTCCCCAAGGTACAGTGAACAGGCTTCTACTCGAAACCAAAGGTGTTCTTGCTGAAGGTGTTCTCTTTGTTCTAAGTATTCCTGCTGGCATAAATCAATATGTCCTGCACCTTAAGCAATAGATTATTATTTTATTCTGTGCTTCCAGCAAGCTCAAGTGTTTAAGAATAAAAGGTCAATGCATCTCCATTTATACTCCTTTATATCTGACAATTCAATATCTCTAGTGCCATGCACTGCTATATAAATTCATACCTGGATTTTTTTCCAAATACAATCAAAGAGAAGGGGGTTGTTTGGTTTGCTTTGCTTTTTTAAACTATTTGGAGAGAAAATGTTACACAGTTTTATATAACCTTCAAACAAATTGTATCAACATTTAGGACAAAAACAATTGCGCAAATTTTCAAGAACAATTTTTTGCTTATTTTCAAAACACTAGTTCTGATCTCTGCCACCAAATTTTCTTTTGCGAGTGATGTTCTGACCATTAAATTTCCCAATACACGTCAGTTAAGGCATAATGAAAATGTATGTTCATTAATCAAGGTGCCTCATAGATGAGATTTATTTTCTTTCCGCAGACCCAGTTAATTCACCTACCAAACAACTGTCCACTTGCAAAGTCAACATACTTGTGTATCTTTTGACAATCAAAGCTGGTTGGCTTAATTAAAAGGCATGCAAATACAACTTTGGTTGGGCAAACTTTTTCAAGTCCAAATCAAACAAGAAAAGAACACAAAAGTAATAATGAAGTGAGGTTAGAAAAATTAACATACTACACATGATGCAAGATCCACCTGAACAATGCACAGCTATGAGTATATATCTGAAACACACTATATCCATCTGAACACAAATGCCTGCCAATGCAGCAGATCGTGGTGGCCACTGGTGAGTTTGCTAAAGAGGAAAAGGGAACAGAGAGGAAGATGCCAAGGAGACAGAGCAAGAAAAGAGGTAAAAAATCCTTGCAATCAACACAAGAGAGGGCTGTCATGCTAATCCTCCCTTAAGACAGGACTGTTCAACTGAAGTATTCCAGCATTGAACTGCTGTGCAACACTGGAAACTCTGCCTCTACCCAGACAGTGTTTTTGCCTGTTTGCAGCTCCATTCCTCACATTTACATGGTGGGAAAATGCTCCACGAAGCTTAAAGGCGTCAGTTGTTCCTGAGCTGGAAAAATGCTCTCCCATCCCCATTTTCTCCCTAGCAACTTCCATGGTGTTCAGCTGACATCCCAACATTCACTCAAATTGCCTCACTATCCGGTAAAACAGGACCACTGCACCTTGCCTCAGTCAAACCCTACCCAGTCACACGGCACAGCTGGGATGAGCCCTAGTGTTTCAGCACAGTTATGCTTATAGACCTTGGGGTTATCCAAAACAAACACAAGCTCATTTTCAGAAAAATAACTTACAAAACAAATTTTGACTAACAAACAATAATCTGCCATCACATCCAGAAAAGTCTCACAAATCTTAAAGAAAAAACAGAAAGAAAAAAAAAGGTATTAACAGCTTTACAACTCCAGTGACTTCCAAGCAAAAATGATCTAAAAATAGTTCCAATATGCTGAACCCTCATGATACTTTGTGGTTTTACTGTCATGCATTTCCCTTAAAACCCCTCTTCCTCAACTGCTTTTCCTATAAAGGATTTCTACACACAACCAGTGCAATAAAGCTTAAACCATGTAAGTTAGTACTAAAAAAAAAAAATTAACTCAAGCCAATCACAATTTTCCCTTTAATTTCTTTTCAGTTCAAATCACTTTGCACATGCCACTTTCACAAACATAGACCAGTTAAAAAAAAAAAAAAAAAAACAAACAAAAAATTCCTCTGCTGGATTCTGTCCTTTTCACAAAAAATTCCCAACTCTTTAAATGCGATGATGCATTTTTAGAGCTCTACAATATGAACAATTTCCATTCCACTGTTAAGCCTTCTACTAATCTGTTTATTAAATCTGTATTGCTGAAATGTAAGGACTGGGTGAGAGAAGAAGATACGTGATTATTTTAGAAGTGGGATGAAAAACTAGTTGGGTCACCAGGCTTTAAATGCAATGGTTGTGGTCTAATGTCCTACTGGCGGTTGATTTTAAGTGGTGTCCCTTATGGGTCAGTACCCAGGTCAATACTGCTTCATCTGGTCCACGGGATGAACACACCCTCATCCTATTTAACAGTAATCAATACCCCACTCCTAAAGTAGTTTAAGGGGAAAATTCAGGTCACATTAAATAAATAACTTCTGGGTTGAGTCACTATTCCTGGAGTTATTTAAAAGCCATGTAGATGTGGCTTCAGGACATGGTTCAGTGGTAGACCTGGCAGTGCTATGTTAATGGGTGGACTTGATGATCTTAAAGGTCTTATCCAACCTAAATAATTCCATGAATCTATGACATCAAGCTTGGGGAAGGATTGGAATGGTGGGGTGTAGGGCTGCCACTCCCCAGCACCAGGACAAACCAGAAGAGTGGTTTGACAGCAGTCTCACAACATTCAGCAAAGACAAATACAGTCTTGCAGCAGTGCAGGAAGATCCCACACTGGCTGGGGTAACCAGCACACACAAAGAAGCTGAAGACCCAGGTGGACAAACTGAAAGGCGTTGGCAGAGTATCCTTGCAGCAACCAAGACTGACTGCACACTGGGCTGTCTGAGCACAACTGCAGCCAACACACTGGCAGAAATGGTTATTCCTGTCTAGACAACAGCTAGTTTGGTATCTCCCAGTACAGAGGAGACTGACCAGCTGGAGGGAGTCAGTGGTAAGGAGGCTGCAGGACATCATGTAAGACCAGAGGCTGTGAGAACTACACTTGTTCAGCCTAGAGAAGAGTCAAAGCAGGATCCAATTCGACTCTTCACCATACTGGAGGGCAGGGACTACAGAAAAAAAGCGTACCAAACTCTCTTCAGAGGTGCAAAGGGAAGGTCAATAAGGCACACTCCAACTCAGCAATCCATTTCAGCTCTTAAACACTCTCAAGCCAATTTTTTTTTCCTTTGTAGCCCTAGTTGTAACCTTTCCCTTCTTGTAGGTATTCAAAACTCAACTGGAGCAAAACCCTGAGTAACCCTATCTGTCTCTGAAGCCATCACTCCTGGAGCTGGAGGGTGTTGGACCAGATGACCTCCAGTGGTTCCAACCTACATTTTTCAGTGATTCTATGATCTATTCTAGGAGAGTATGCATGGTATAGGATTACAAATGTAATGTACCAGCAAGCCAAAATGCACTGCCAGCCAAAATGCAAGAATAGAAGATACTACTCTCCACAGTCTTTTGACATACCCTTGCCAGCAGATGCTCCAAAATGCTGGGTCAAAATTCATGGGAAAGGGGAAGAAAACAAATATCCAGAAATGAAAACACACAGTTGTTGTGATATATCTGTATGTAAGGACTTCTATCTTAAATACACAAGATCATACCTTTCTTGGGCTCATCTTTGAGCAGCAACACAGGTAGCACAGATGCTGGTATCACTGAATCACTGATTTAGTTTGAAGGGGAACAAGCATCTGGGACAAGAGGCTGTTTTGAAATAAAAATTTTTACAATTCCATTTGTTGGTTTACTCCCACTAGAACCTGCTGTGAAAAAAAACAATGACTGGTTTATCAAGGTGTTTGAACAAATCCTGATGTCACTTATTAAATACATATGTATCACTCATTTTGCCTGAGTCAGAGGTACTTCACTGCAGAACATCTTGAGGAAAACATGGGGAAGAAACTTGTTTGTTTAAATTGAAGCATCTCATAGGCAGCCAAAGTCACAATGAAAAGTCTGTAACAAACAGCCCAGGGAAAAAACAGATTTTCTGTAACACAGCTGATACAACAAACTTTCCTCCAATATAAATGTCACACTGGGGTCTTGCAGAGCCAGTATAGCTGTGTTTGGGAATTGAGAGCACTGGACATGCTGGGGCAGAAATTCAGCTGATGTTAATCAACAGAACCCCATCACAGAGAGTGGATCTGGCCTGCTGTGTTTTTGTTGCATGTGTTGAAAGACTTAAGGAAAGTCTGTTGTGATAACTTTGATTCATATTGGTGGACAGTCCTCACGACAGAAAGTCTGTTAAGATGAAGAAGAGAGTAAGGGATGGGTCATTTGATATCTGATAGTTGAAGCCAGGAGTGGACAGAAGAACATCACCTCTTTGAAGAACGTGAAACCAGTCTACCCCACATATAGAATGCAGAAGTAATTATTACTTTTTGCTAATAAATATAATTAAGATACTGTGTGTCTAAAGTCCAAGTTAGCTTTAGTAGTCTAACTGAATTTTACTACAAAAACTGGAATCCGGCCATTATTTAGATTTCGTAGCAAGGTAAAACAAGAGGAATAGACACTGATGAAAAATGTAGAACCCAAAGACGACATAACCTGTCTCTTAGACACACACACCAATCTTCCTGCTTCCTGTAATTCCAAGGACATATCTCATCTACTCCACTGAAAATTCTATTTGGACTTGAAAACTCCTATTTTGAAGAATCTTGTTTTCACTGATGGCCTGTCATGAAAAATGAAGTGAGACAAAAGAAAACAGGCTCCTCCAGCAGCACACGGTCAAAAAAAAAATTCACTCACTCCATGTAGTTTAGTCCTGGGTATTTAAACACAGAGCCATAAGCAAATCAGGGAGACCAAGGTGACCAGACTTGGGTGAAAGTAATTTCAGAAGTTGTAATACTGGAGAATTTCTGCACTAGTATGTAATTACAAAATAGAGGTTCAAATATGTTGCAGACACTCAACCATTACTAAGAATGCAATTCTGACATCTGGAAAACATAGCCTCTATTGTAACAGTTTCTGCATGAACTGTATAAATAGTTATCGAACTGAGTGCAATTTATAGAAGCATACGTGTGAGGAAAAGGAAAGGAAAAAAATTATCACAAAGAGAATGGGAAGAAGGGGGGAAATTATTTCAGTAGACAATTCCCTGTTTTGCTGACCAAAACATTAAGTCTTTTGAGACTTTTGATGAAAGGAGTACATTCAAACATGTTGAATAGGTACTGCAGGAATGCTGTCAAGAAACATGGGAAAGATGTTAAATGCTGAATCTCCACCATTCTTGCCAAGCTGCAAATTAACACTTTGAGCTTCCATTACATTCTTTCAAAGCAAAGCCACCTACACCAATAAAGTCAGCTACTACAAATACACGCTAAATCCAACAGTTTTTGTTAGCTCCCCAACTACAAAGAAATAAAATACAAAAATAACTCAACTAATGCATCTGCAAATCAGCTAAGAAGCAAGGAATAAGCCCTATATGAACAGATGCAATGGGAAATAAAGAAAAATTAAAAAAAAAAAAAAAAAAGAAAAAAAACACCTAAAACCCTTTGAGAGAGCACGTGTGGTGGAATGTGATCAGTGACTAGAGATGCCAACACTTCTCAGTTTCTGAATTCCTGTCTGCTGGCTTGTCAAGCATCATTTACAAAAATGCAGTCTGAGCAAATGAGGCTTCATGACTCAAGATAGTGTAACATCAGAAATACTGGATTTAAATAGATGCATCTGGTGAATGCATTCATAAAACAGAAAAAATGAATAACCACTTAGACATTTGAAGAAAGTATGTAGTTGCAGTTGGTAGCATGGGAGGTTATACAAATTAGAGGTTTAGATGTGTCTACCAAAAATATCAAGAAAACTTATCTGTATAATTGCACTTTTTTGACCCCCAGTCATCTCCATGTCACTTCAGATTTGCTTATTTGGACAATTAAAGTACTCAGAATAGACCACCAAAAAGAGCTTGGAAAACCATTGTCTATGCAGCCAGGGATACATAAATCTGAAGCATTTCAATCAGAGAACACCTGCTACAGGTAGTTTTTAAACAGCTACAATTCCTCCTTAGCAGTTTTACTCAGGAGGTGCATCAACATTTTGCAGAATCAAGAACATGCCCTTTTTCTTCTTCAGACATCTCACACTAAAAACTTAAAACATACCCATATAGAAAGAGCAAAGTAATCAAAAGGTGCATTTCAAACCAAATATCATCTATTTATAAACAGATCCATGCCAAAAACCATAGCATGGGGGATTTTTGAGTAACACAGATTAACTTCTCCATTAAGAAAGTAACTATCATAAAGTTTTGACACTCAACATTACTCTAGACTTCCATGCAATGCATCACCTTATTTTCCAATTAATTTTGGTTATTGCAATTGACTGTGTTCCTAAGGCACCCTCTCCTCCCCACATCTTCAGCTTTCTGTACATTAATGTAGTATATTAATTAAACATTTAGGTGTTTACTTTAAGATTTAATGCTGCCCCTTGTCTCCTGCTAGCCCACATTTCACCTGAGGAAACACCATGAAGTTGTGTGGAAGGATATACGCTGGGGGAGGCAACCATACCTCCCATTACAGCATCCCTCTCCTATTTTCAAATCTTAATTCTTCATACTTGCAGTAAATGTCTTCCATGTGGGCCCTGTGCTTTTCATGCCTGATTTCTACCCAAGGTAATTCCAGCAGAAAGACTGAACTTAAGCAATTTAGCCATTTTTAAGCTAACTATGCACCCATCCCACACCATCTTCCTTATGCTCTGCACAGACAATTGATGCTGATGTAACTGAATGACCTACACATTTCTGCTCCAAAACACGATTTCTGTCATAAGTAACTCCAAGATTATAGATGCATGCACACGTCCCACCAGTCTCCCATCTCTTACAAGGGCACATGCAGGCAGGTTTTGCCAGCGCGCAATGGTTTCTCTCATGGGCTTTTGACTCCCGAGCAAAATCCAGTCCCCTGGTAGAACAAGTCAAACAAATGCTTCTGAACATCCGAATCCCAGAGGCACCATAGGAAATACCAGGAAAAGGAGTCCCCAGAGAAGAGAGAGCTGCTGGTGGGTGTGGTGACACTGTCTTCCTGAAACCCTGATGCAGAGGAATGATCACAAACCTTAAAAAATGCCAGATGGTGCCTCACTGCTGCTACATCAGATATTAAAAAGATGTAGGCAAAGAACACCTTAACCATGCATGCTAACCAGCCTTACATGTCAAGGCAAGGCTTCCAGGCTAACTGCTCACCAGATAAATAATTTTTAATTCTAAAATTAATGGAACAGTAGGTAGGATTTCATTTGCAAAGCAGCATTTCTGAGGGGGTTTTTATAAAGCAACTGAGCAAACAAGCCTAATATTGCAAAAGCTCATTCATTCCTTGGCTTCTCAAAACAATTGCAAGGAAATACCCTCCTCCTTATACACAAGGGCTTGTGAATATGTTTAAACTTACTGTGTGAGAAACAAGCCAGTCAACAGGAGTACTTAGCTGCAAAGGACCATTTTCATCTAACATGTTGAAGGGCCAGGGCAAAGGTTTCACAGAAAAGTGATTAAACGCTTTAAAATACAGAATTTGAACCAAAAAAAAAGTATAAACCACAGATAAAAACGACCACAGAAGTACTTGAGCCCAAAGAGAAATAACACAATATTTCTCTTTAAAAGACTCCTGCACAAAAACGGTACAGTCACAAGCATGAGAAAAAGCTTACTGTTAGCAAACCCAGTCCCCCATACTGCTAAATTTGCTCCCCTTCTAATCCTGGCCTCTTTCCTAGCAGTATTTCAGAAATAGCACTGTACAGTAGGTTCTGTATTCCAGAAACTATTTTACTCAAGTTGCACTTTTCCACAAAGAAGATGCTTCTTGAGAAATCAATATGATTTCTCTTAAATCACACATACTTTTAGCATCATTTGAAACTGACCTAATTTTTAAAAAAAATTATTCACATTTACACTTATTGTAAAAAGGACATATCACAGAACTCCATTTCCTTGCATTACATAAAGAAAACCTGCATTTTGCAGACACAAGCATTAATACCTCACCAAAGAACACGGAAGAACCTCTTTACATAAATGACTTGGCAAAAGTCATTGGGGCAAGCTTCTAAAGGCTTAAAAGCCACAAGGTTCTAAAATACTTTATATTTCACATGACTCCAGAATAATCAATAATTTTATCAATATTTAACTCCAAGAAGTAATAAAAGAAGGATAAAGTTTCCAGACATGAAAATGAGTTTTCCAGATATTCTGACTTAGTAATTGTCATGGTCAAAACTAAATCCACTGCCATGAAATAAATACACAATATAGGCTTTTTTAAACCCCCGAAATTTGATTGTGGCAACAGAAATACAACAAGGGAGGATATAAATGATAAACCAACATGGAACAGGCACTTTTGATGCCAAGCCATCATCTGTGTTATTAATAAGTTGCACACAGACCTCATGTGATGTTTTGAGCGAAATTAAAGAATCTATTGACACAATTACAGTTATTATGTCCTACAATACTGACTTATCCTGTAAAAACTGCATGAGAAGTTAGCATGTAAAAAGACCCCAGGAAAACACAAATAGACACAGACAGTAAAAGCTGCAATGACCAGCCTGAATTACCTTGGGATATCCTAGTGCCCTCTCATAAAGAATAAGCCAAACAAGGACTAAATAAGGGCCAGAAACTGCAATTCAGGCATTCCACATGAGGATCAAGAATGACCAAGTTACCCAGGGCAGGAGAGTAAGAGGATTACTACAACCCACTCATGAAGCAAGGGAGTCCCAAGTGACCTCAGGAACAATTAAGACTTCATTAACTGTAACATAAAATTATATTTTTCTCACCTTACCATAAAAATGCAGCTGCAATTACTGAGATGAAATATCTAACCACTGCCTTTGACAACATGAACCAAGCTTATGCCTATTTCTAAGGTCCTTTTTCTAACAAAAGGATCTTAAAAATTACCTGATAAATACAAAGTACTCCATTTTTTTTTTTTTCTAAGAAGGGACTCGTTAGAGAGAATAAACTGAGAAGCTCGCAAGAATGTGTTTCTTTCAAAAAGTAACTGCAGGGTGCAAAGCTATTGGCAGCCAGACCCAAGGTTGCAAAACAGTTTGCATTATAATACTGTTTTCAGAGGTTTAGAACTTTCTCAAATATTTCCCTTTTTATTGAAAAGGTTTCACATTCACTCTGGGAACTCTATCGATACATGCTTCTTAAAAATATATATTAACAAAGAATTGTACTGTAAAATGTGATCACTTAGGGACTACACAATGATAATATATGTAAAGGTGTGTATGACCAATCTAAACTTGACACATCCCTGTTAGCTCAGGTATGCAACCAAAATGTTGGGGAGTGGGATTTACACACCTAGAAAACTAAATAGAATCACAGAATCATTAGGGTGGAAAAAGACCTTCACGATCGTCAAGTCCAAGCTTCAGCCCATCATCACCACCATGTTCACTGTCAAACCATGTCCTCAAGTGCCATATCCATGTGTTTTTTGAACGTTTCCAGGGATGGTGACTCCACTGTTGCCCTGGGCAATGCTTTACAACCCTTTCCATGACGAAATTTTTCCCAATGTCCAACCTAAACCTCTGCTGACATAAACTATTATTTTGCACTCCTTTATTTTTTTCTTCTTGTAATATACCTATGGATTGGCCTGTTCACAAAAAAAAAGGAAAAAAAAAGAGAAGTAAAGAACTCTGAAGAAATTAAATACAAACCAACAAATTAAAAAGCAGCAGCCTTCCATCTGGAATCGTTCAGAGGCACATATGGTCATATTTTTAATGTAGGAAAATTCTGTAATCTGATACTTACTAGATTAGCTGCTCCACAACATACTAGCTTTAGAATATGAAGGTCACAATCTGGTCTTGTAAAGGAAATATTACATTAAAGTTCTTAATTCATTAATATCAGGCTATTTCCACAAACCATTTATGTTCTAAGGGATGGAATTAGGTTGGCTTTTTTTTTCCTCGTACTATACAGCAACAGTAAAACCAAATTAAAACACATTTTCTCATTTGCAATGAATGTGTAACTGCCTTAGCAAAGACAGCTAAACAAATAATGATAATCAAATGAAATAATTATATCATTAGTTGATTTGAAGGTTAGGGTTTATTTGGTTCAAAAACAGTATTATGTTTGTTTATATACGATTTTTGTGATTACACAATAACATACCCTAATGCGATATATCCACCTTTTTCAGAAGGCTTTGGAAAGGAAAATCCATTCTGCCTATTCACACATCCCTTTTGAGGATGGCAGGAAAGGAAGAAGTGGAGAAAAAGGAACAGAAACAGAGGAAAGCTGCTGGGTTTTTGAACAAACAAGAATGTTCAACAGCATCCAAACGGCTCCCCAACTGCTCCATTACCATATCAAGCAATTTTCTCCCCTCACAGCATCATCCCTGCAGCCGTGCCTCAAGGAGGTATTTTCAGCTGCGGGGTGGGAAGTGCCCCAGCTGCACCATGCTAGCAGATAGCAGCTCCACAACGGAGACAGATAGGTCTTTGCAAAGGGGAACAAGACCGCAGGCTGGCCATACTGGGCAGCACACAACAGCCAGGCACTTTCTTTAATTTCCTTCCTCTCAATTCAAGAACTCTTCAAAAGGGGAAAGGTACAATTTTATCTCTAGTTTCGAAACCAAATTTTCACACCACTATCTGCCCACTCACTTCCAAGACCCACATCTTCCGTCCTCCAGAGATAAGACATCAAATTGATCCTCCCAGTAACCTCCTACACAGCCACTAACAGTGACCCACCAAAGTCAAAGGTAGACGTAACTCTGGTGCAGCCCCCTGGCACCTGGGCTGCTTGGGGAGGACAAAGCTGAGCCCACAACGCTCAGTGTCTTAAAACTCCTCAGAAAGGCAGAAGGGCTTCTCCAACATGACTGAAAGAAGAGATACTGCTGTCACCCTCGGACATGCAAGAAAGTAGTTACCATGAGGTAAACCATCTAGCCGGGCAACTCAAATCAGGAATCAGCTATTTTCTGCAGAAACGTACCCATTGTCATGCTGACAGGCACATGGGTAATCCTAAACATTTTATACAAAATATTTGGTCTTCAGGTGCTCACTTTCATTTTTCTCACCCTCCTGCCCTCAAATACAGTCAGTCCTCAGTATTTACCTGAAGAGAGGCTATAAAAGTGGTCAGGGGCGAGGAATTCCTTTTTTTCCCAAGGCAGAAGAGCTATGCTCAGGAGCCTTCTCCTTGAAGTGCCCTGGGTAGCTCACTGTCCTTTGTTGCCAGAGCTGTCTCTCCCTAGTGCCCTGTGGTCTTCCAACACCACTTCATGCACCACATGGTTTGAGCCACCAGTTTTGAGGAACACCTCCAGACTGGGTCTGCTCCTCCTGAGTCCAGCACAGCACCATGCAGATGAGCTTATACACATGGAGCAAAACACAGTCCCAAAGGCAGCAGTGCCTAGTCCACCATCCAAGGAGGGAATGTAATGAAAACACAACCAGAACTTGTATCCATCTGGTTTGCTCTTGCTGATACTTTTAGAAATGTTTTCATACAAAAAACTGATCTATCAAAGGACTACAAATTACTGCTTGAAAACTAAAACTCAAGGGTTTTTTGGTAGGTAGAAAGACGCTGAATGCTTCCTCAAAAGGGAGTAGAAGAGAAATGCAAAATCATGGCAGAACACCACATAGGGCAACAAAAAGATCACAATATGTAACAGAAGAGCTGCACTAGCTTTTGGTAATTATAACTATTTTATATGACTGCTACAAATCATTTGCTAGATCAATAAAATAAGGAGCACTGGAAAGCACTTAAATACAACTGTGTGTTCATTTACAAAACCAAAGATAACGTTCCTACTAATTACATTGACGCATGTGGGTTCAAAAAATATTCGCAGTAATCAAGCAGATACAATATACACCGCATATGTGAAACAGAATGTGCACAGCAAGAAATCATTAACCCCAAAAACATAAAAATTCCTGTAAAAGCAGCAGAGAATCTCCAGTGATCTGATGTTGCACTTCCTTCTAAGTTTCATGCTGTACATGTGTAATTGCTGTAATAAAAGTCCTTGGAAAAATGAGTTACGTCAAACAAAATAATCAAACTATAATGATTAACAAAGAAGTGGAATTTACCTCAGAGTATAAAAGAACTCCAATATAAATGCCTTTACAATAAGATTGTTTGCTACAATTAAAAAAGTGTAGCTCTATTTTACAAAAATAAGTTGTTTCCTATTTCTATAGTGCAATGCGATAACCATTCTGCAAACAAAAGAAAAACAATAAACAAATCCAAACCTCAAAACAACCCCACAAATGTAGGAGTCTTCAGGAATTCTAGGAGTTTATTTTACAAATGTCAATAAAACATTTTCTTAATTCATAAAACTGTAAGCAAACCATCCCTAAAAGCAAAAAGAAACTTATCTACTTTCAGTGTTTAACTAGCATGGAAGATGGTCCTCCTGATGCTTTTTGTACATAAGCAGACATGAAAAACCAAAAGAACAGAAGAGGGTAATGAAGAAAGCCATATGGCACTAATCATCTTATTAAATAAGAAGGATGGTTCTTGTTGGAAGAGAACTGAAGAGAATACCCTTGTTGGACTGAACAGCCAGTGTAGCGCAGCAGCAGCACCCTCCTGCTCTAAGATCCCTGGAAGTGGTCCAGCAATACATCAAGTTCTCGGAGCATCAATGTGATTCAGTGTTCCACTTTGAGAATATTAACGGTTAGAGTAGCACAAAAGGTCAACGTCTAAAACCTATTTTAACAGTGGCTTCCATGAGGCAGAAAATTGTTTCTACAATGCTGAAACCGCTAAAAGTCAGAATCTGAGGGTGGCACAGATCAGAAGAAGGGTGATGTGACAACAATAGCCCATGACAAGCAAGGGCACAGTAGGAGTACACAGGGTGCACTGCCAGATTTGGACAAACAGAATTATTTGTAGAGCAGGGCTGTGCTAGCCCTGCTGCCTGCATACAACTCAGGTCCCCAGATTTGAGGGATCACTTTATTCTGTCACCACCATGAGGTCAGCGACACGTTGTTGGTGATCCCAAGCCAAGGCACCAAGGCAGAAGTGCAGTCACCAGCTGGGGCTAAGAAACCCACGAAGTACCAGTTCAAGACAGCATGGATGGCCTCCCCATTTCACAATTTAAGTATTTTTAATGTATAAAAAGAAATACTAAGTGCATGTTATGCCCAACAATCTCCCTAGTGCAACAATCCTGCAAGACAGACTGCATTACCATCTTTCTCTGATGTCAAGTAGGGAGGCAGGATGATGGGCACCTTTCCCTGCCTCCTCTTTGAGGATTAGGTGCAGATTAGCAGCTAACAGCAAGCACACTCGGGACCCATCTCAAGAGCCAAAATTTGGCATTAAATGGCACCAAGTGAAAAACAGAAAATAATATTCCACATGGAAAAAAAGTTTCAAAAAAAACCCCAAGGAATCCAAACAAAACATCCTTAGAGACACCGGACAGGGGAGGGGAAGCTCTACAAAATTACACAACATTGCACGATCTAGGTAATTATTGTGAGGAGCACATGTTACAGCAGCCTAACACAACAGGAAGACATACGTGTTGCTCTGCAGAGCACCCCTTGAGCAGCTGCAGCTTATCAGCATCCCCATGAAACCTCCCAGAGAGTAGATGAGGTGGGTCCCACAGCTTCTCATTAGAGGCCTTTCTTCCAGGGGCAGACATCTTCCTTGTCCTTCCCTACTACAAAATTGCTTATTCAAAGTAAGTAAAAACTCTATTTAATATCTGATTATTAACATTACCCCTATTTTGTGCAAGCACACAGAAGTCTCTGCTGTCACATGACCCAATGCAATCTTCCCTAGACGCCACTTAGGACCACATGTGCAGTTGTATTAGCAAAGAGACAGAGATGGTTTTCATCTCAACAGTTTCTCCTGCCCAGATCCCAGAGGGAATCCACCTGTGCTTCCCAGCGTGACAGTGCCCATGGGTAGCATGGGGCTCAAGGCCACTGACCAGCTGCTCTTGGAGCTTAGAGGAAAATGTAGGATATAACATGCACTATGCAGAGAAGGGAATTTCAGCATATACACATCGATACTGATGAAGCAGATGAAAATCACCATGAAACAGTTGATTTTGCACTCCTATTTCACAATAGAGAATGATGCAGATGAAAAGCAGAAGCCACTACCCTGGGCTGTTAAGCCAGTACTGCAACTCAAGGGTCTGTAATATTCCAGAGTAATTACACTGATGAAGAAGAGTTTAGAGTGAACAGGCAACTCTTAGATGACATCATTCCTACTCATTTTTCTTCCAAAAATACATCCCCAAAGATCATAAGATAGTACAGAAGAGCTGTTTGCCAAAATGTAGCTTCTTGCTCATCTTAGGCAAGTCACTTCTTTCTAGTAAAGATGTCTTATCTTCTTTTACCAGCTAATTAGTTAAACTTTGAAAGTATTTTGTGTTTTAATCTGTACACTGCATGCAAAAGACTAAATGAATAGCAACATGGCAAAGAGGAAAAAAAGCTACTTCAAAATTACCTTAAAGTTTTGCAAACCAAAACACATACTAAAATGCATAAGATAATGAAGACCCAGTAATACTGACAGGAAAATACTGACAGGAAATTAAAATGTTTTACTCCAACATGAAAAAAGCATGTCCAAATAGGGCTATATTAAATAACAGATATGATATATATATATATATATAAGGTGGGAGTCAGTCTCTTCTCCCAGGAAACAAACGATAGGACAAGAGGAAGTAGCCTCAAGTTACACCAGAGCAAGTTTGGATTCGATATTAAGAAAAGTTTCTTCACTGAAAGGGTGGTCAGGCATTGGAATTGACTGCCCAGGGAAGTGGTAGAGTCAACATCCCTGAAAGTTTTCAAAAAACATCTAGATAAGGCACCTGGGGATACAGTTTAGTGGTACACATGGCAGTGCTGGATTAACAGTTGGACTTAACGATCCTACAGTTGTTTTCCAACCTTAACATTTCTATAACTCTAATAGTGGTGTTTCAACTGAAGATTGCATAGTACTTTAATGAGATTATAGCAGCACTATGTAATACTTTTCTGCAGTTTTTGATTAAGTCAAAAAAACCTACTGTAGATGCCGCTGAAGGTGTAATTTATTACCAGCTGCAGAACAAGCTGTAATGGCTTTCTTTGACATGTTCAGCTATGGACGAAACAAGTCCAGACTTTGATCTCATTAAATAAAACTGGGAGAGGGGATGGAAGGGGTGTCAGCGGGTGTGTTATGGTATATATTTGGTTAGAGGGGTGTCGGTGGGTGTGTTAATGTATATATTTGGTTAGAGCCTGGTGCTGACAACACCAAGGTTATGGGTTCAATCCCTGTATGGGCCATTCACTAAGGAGTTGGACTCCATGTCTTTGTGTGTCCCTTCCAACTCAGAATATTCTGTGATTCCACGATATATGCACCCACCAGAGTCTGTAAATTTCCCAGTAAGTTCTGGAAACAAAAATAAGGACTATTCAAATTTTATCTGTTTAGATTCGTTTCAATTAAGGCTCAGAGTCAGATGTAAGTGATCCTATCAAACACAAATCCACACATACCAACAAATACAACCTATGCTATATGTTGCAAATACCCTATGCGTGTTTTCTTGTCAATTTCCCTTTCACTTTTCTGCAATTCCCTGTCATTTTATCCATAGCTTTGAAAAAATGCTTTGTGGTCTGTGAAAAAAAACAAACAGCAAACATCGCCATTCACTCACAAAAAACAGCAACCAAGTTAGAGCCCTTTTGCTGGTAAAGTTGCTGTAGCTCTAGGAACAGGAAATTGAAATTTCTCCTGCAAATAATATTTAAGTAAATGCAGATAATTAAAAGCATGTTAGCAATAACCTCTACAAACATACCTGTATGATTTATCTCAGCAATAATTGAACCAACAGGCAGAGAGGGAAACAACAGGTAAAATCTCCACTCTGTCAACTCTAATGGGACCACTTTCTTTTACTATTGACTTCAGTATATCCAGAATAAGCTCATAATTTACAACCCATACATATCTGATTTAAAGGACAGACATTTAACTCTTTGATGGTCCACACTTTCAGTACCACTTCAAGTAAGACCTGACAAATAAACGGGAGTAAAGAGACTGAATACAGAGGCATCAGAGATCCAAGTCCTCTGTAAAAGCAATAGGAAAAAATTCTGCTCTGATCCCTGTGGGAGTGGAAGCTGCACATTCTCACCTCATTTAGAGATGCTCTTACTCAACACACCAAGCAACTTCCTCCCTCTCACAAAACAACTCCTTGCTTGTCCAGTCGAGGACTCCAGGCTCAGAGCACATAGGTACAGCAGTGCTGATCCAGCAGCTCAGAGCCTCCCCCCACTCCCACAGCTCCAGCCATCTTCAGAGCTAGGTCTCACGTTAAGCTGTAAGGCTTTCTGCAGATACAGAGAAAGCTGCTTGCACAGCTTGCAATCTTTACACATGTGTGTTTTGAAATACCTTAACACAGTAGTAAATAGCTTACACTCTTCATTTTTGAGATAGACAACCACTCTGACATTTAACTACCAAAATTCAAATACTTTCATGACCCCACATTCCTCTACAAGCAGAACACTATACACACAAACACTCTCATAGCACAAGCCTAGCACACAAATACAAAATGAACAATCAAAAATCTGTTCCAAAAATCAGATGACTTGATATAAAGAAAACTGTCTCCCATCCCAGTTCATTAAATAGGATGCCAGAGGTAGAGTCCCACACAACACCACACCTGCTCACTGACAAATTTTCCCAGTGAGAAAGCAATGTAAGGTTCCTCCAAACTAATCATATTTTCTATGTTATACGAAATGTAACTCATAAGAAACCATTCTGCAGTACACTAAAATCAGAGATTAGCAACAACCACCAATCTGATGCCCATGGCTTGATTGCTTCCTAAGTCACCTTGTCAATGCATTTACACAGAACAGAATTAAATTCGCCATCACATGAGGCTTTGAGCAACCTAGTCTAGAAGAAGGTGTCCCTGTCCACAGCAGGGGGGGTTGGAATAGAATAGGTTCCTTCCAAGCCAAACTATTCTGTGATTAAACAATAACTTCCAGTCTATATTTGTCCACATCATGAATAAAGTGGGATTGTTTTTCAGTTCTTGGCTGCAGTGGTTCTAAACTTCAGAGTTCACAAATTTGCAGATTGCTAGCTTCCATCTATTTTCTTTGCACCTAAACCAGCTAACATGGAAAAGCTGGACAAGGGATGCTAATCTCAGACAGAAAATACTTGTATTCTCTGCACTTTGACAATTTTCCAATCAAATCACAAAAATACATATCCGTTTGTAATACCATTACTGACTCATATGTTAGATAGACTTTGCAGATGCATCACCCATGCTCTATGGCACTTGGAGGCCAGCAAACATTACTTGCCAAACCCATCACAGGAGGGGGACAGAGCTCCTGACACTGCAGCTCCCAACTCTCCCATACACAACCAGGATATCTGAGATGATTCATTTCTGTCTTTTTATTACTCAGTGGTACTGAAGACCCCTGAAAAAGGCACATTGCTGATATCCCTTAGATTATGATACACAGACCATCCCAGTCACGCAGCTGTACAATTCCCACTTAGCACATTCATGTCCAAAACTAAAAAGCCACACAAGCAGCAATGGATATAGATTCTCACCTATTTAGTGCTTGTATCCAAACATTCAGGTTAGCTATTCTAGCAACCAGTGCAGAAATAGTGCCATACTGAAGCATCACTTCTAATGAAACACTAGTAAACCAGATTGTCCAGAAAAAAATGTGTTTTCCAAGAATCTGAATTGTTTACTGTTTTCTACAACTATGCCTAATACCCATTTTCCTCTATGTTGAACAGGAAGACATGCAATTTCTATTTTTAAACCTACTCTGAAAACATCTCAAATCACCCACCTCTTTCTTTATAACCAACCCTTCACCACTCGAAGCATCTTTCAGAAAATACAATGGTCACAGATCATCAAAAATACAGAAAAAAAATCTGGAGATCGACACTCCCAACACATCATCTTTCTTAAATATGTCATATAATTTTCATAGAAAAATGCTATCTCCTTTATTAAATGCTTAGAAAATAGACATATAGACATCCTCCCCATCACCAACCTCAATGCAAACGAGCCTAAGGCTATCTCAAGTGGTTATTACATCTACCACAAACCTGTCCATAGGGACTCAGTGTTGTTTCATGCTTATCCTATGAAAAAAAAAAAAAAAAGAACAACAGTTTGGACTGCCTGTTGTTGTCCCCCTCGCCCTACGGCTTTAATGGATGTAGTTCAGAAAGCAAGCACCACAGCCACACAAGCCAGTGATTTCCTGCCAGGTCTCTCTCACGGCATTTGCACAGTACATGCTGGGAGAGCAGGAGATAGCAGTTCAATCCAGAATTCTGTAGCTAAACAAAGTTGTAATTATCTCCTTGTTAGAGTTCTTGTTTAAGAAAGCTAAGTGATACTATGCAGACATGAGTATTGCCATGTCTCTGAACCTTGCAGCTGAAAGAGTTTAACTTGTGGTTCCTACTGTTGAAGGTTCCTCCTTTCCACATCTCTCTTCAGAAACACTGAAAAGCACATTTTTAGAAATGCTCTTCTAAAATTCCATTCAGTCAAACTGCCTCCAAAAAAATCTCAAGCCATAACAGTTGCCATGCACGTTAACATACCTGAAGTGGACTCTGGTCCCAGAGAAGCCCAAACGTACAGATGTAGATGCACATCTCAGAACTGCTCCAACTCAGAGCATGATTTCACCACAGCTACATCAAATCAGAGAAGTGTGAGAAAAATCTTTAACAGCAACCCTTCTCCTTCCACGTGGTCAGGTTACCAGTATCTTCTGCCTTTGGAAAAGAATTCAGTCAGTCATGCTCTATCTAAAGGACTACATCTACAATTCAAAGCCACTCAGAAGTTTGCCTATTAATTGTGGGAGCCAGAAGTACTGTAAGAGGTATAATAAAGATAAAAAAAAGTTAGTGCAGAGAAACTGAACCTGTAAGACTGGTCTCTACTCTGCCATTTTTAAACAGCTTGCCAATGAAATTCGAAGTTCTAATTAAGTAAGGATCCATACAATGCACACAACAGGAAACGTCTTTAGAAAATGGCAGGGTCTGCTTGTGACCAAGAATAAGGGGGAGGGAGACAAGCTGGCGTCCACCCTACCACTGTTATTTTGTACAGCGATGGGTGTTAAGCTTGTCAAAACCCTGATGTAAAAGTAGTATTTTTCTTTTGTTCTCAAATAAGAAGTAACACAGTAAACTGTAAGGAAACTAAGAGTCCTACCATTCATCTTATGCATATTTGCAATTGTTAAATTAGCTATGCATGGGCAGGCTTGCTTACCTCAGCCGCTGACTGAATTTAAGCATTTTAAAACAATTTCTAGTATCCTTATGTCATAATTTCATTAAAGACCAGAAAAAGTAGTGAAATCATTACCTCTGTGTTTGGACAGCAAATATAAATTTCTCTTGTCAAAACCCATTTACTTGCTTTTGTGTCCTCAGCTCAGAATAAAGAAATTCAGCTATTCTGTCTTTAAAACTATGACATTTCCATGAAAATGCATTTTCATTCACTTTAACTAAGGCCACATTTCTAGACCTAACTAATTTAGATCATGCCTTTAGGGAGCCAAATCTGGGGCTTAGAACCATTTTTTACTTTCATTTATCCACTGGGTTTCAAACTCCCAATTTTCCCAGAGGATTACAAAAGCCTGCCAATTTAGATTGATGCATTAAAACTGTTTACAAAAATCCAAAACATATTCAAACATAAAACAGTCCAGTTTCAGCCTCCCCTCCAACTCACCCCTGCCCTCTGCTTATGTTTTAAGTCCAAAGAAACTGACAGAAGAAATAGGAACCCACTTCAGGCTGGAGCACAGCATTCACAGCTAGGAGTGGAGTTTCAGTGAAACAACAGAACCAGGCAAGAGGTAACGGAGAGTATTCAATTTAATACAACATCTGAAATTCAATTAAATTGCACCTCTTTAAAATATATCATATCCATTTACAGTGCATAGCTATGTTGTTCCCTCTCTTGCCCCTTACACTGCACTTCTGTTATGCCTAAGAGTCATTCGTAAGGACAAGCAGCTCCAGAAAGTTAAGAAAAGATATTTAAATACAAAAAAGTAAGCCTACTTCTACAATAAGTCATACTTGCGCTCAAAAATATCTTGCTTGAAAGCTTCAAGAGCATGCAACCCGCATCACTAAAAGGGGGCAGGAAGGCACCAGCAACCAAAGAAAGAAACCGGATTCTCCAAACACTTGGCAAAACAGTTGTCCTTCGCAATGAACACCACTGTCACGCAAAGGAGAACAGTGCAGCCATTAAAGAGTCAGGAAAGAAGTCTGAGAAACCAGCAGTTAAAGAACAAGACACAGCTACATTTAGGAAACGAATTAGGCTAAAACTACTGAGGATGACCAAAAGAGACAACCCACTGAGAGGAAAAACAATCAAAAAGCTAATTAAAAACACCCTAGTTCATCCAACCCAGTAAGAAGTCTTAGGGCAGAAAACCTAGGTACCCATCCTTCAGCATCCAATGAAAGAAAAGCCCAGAAAATTAGAATTCTGCATCAATTTAAACAAGCAAAAGAAGAAAACGAGGGAAGCAATTTCTCTTTAAACTGCCGGTGCTTGCACTCACTTGTTTACAGAAAGGAAAAGCCAGGCGAGCAGTGGTTCCACCTGAGCTCATAAGTAACTGCAAAAAGACTTCTTGAAAAGGAAATTAGTGAAGCTTGTGAAAAGTTGTTTATCAGGTGATTTTCATCTCCTAAACAGAAGAATGCCCGTACTAGAAAAGCTCAACACAAGCAAGAGCAGAGAGACTTGTCCTGTCATCATACATGCCATGTGCTATTAAATTAATTATCCTCTAACACCCTTCCTATTACATTATGTGTGGGTAAAACAGGAACAGCATTCTTGGCCTTAAGATTGCATTCATTAAGGATTAGATTTAGCAAAGACCTAAAGAGAGAAAGGAAAAATAACCCTTTAGTAATTGATACAAACCACATCAAGAAGGAAAGCAGCTATGCTGAAGAGCAACGAGTGACATACAGATCACCCTGTACTTACTAACACAATTAATAACGCTGCTTACAAAACAAAATGATGCTTCAGAGAATTTCTAAGAACACTGTTCTTGACCAAATTTTCCCCCTCTTACGTGATATAAAGCACAGAAGGAAAAGGTCTTTTCCGAGTAGGTTCTTCAGGCAAGAGACAATCCTGTCAGATAACTCAGCTCCCATACCAAACGTTTTCAGTTAAGGAGTATGAAAAACACACTGTAAGGCCAGAAATTCTTATCAGCACCCCAGGCATTAAAAGGCTTTCTAAAGGAGAGAGGAAAAAAATCTTTCTACTAGAGACTCCTATGTTGGGGATACTGCTTTTTTTTTTTGTTTGTAAAAGTGAGACTTACTCACAACCAGGGCAAATATTGCCAATTGCTCCATGCAAAAATAGGATTGTTTTTTAAACACAGAATCCTTTAATTCTCAGCTGGCTAAAGAGCAAAGGGTTCCTCCTCGCTGCCCTTGAACTAAAGACCCCTTCAGCAAAAGGTGAGCCATCACCAAGTTTCTAAAGCCAACAGCCTGTCCTCCTTGCTGCTGTAGTTTAATCACCCCTGGCAACAACCAAGGCCATCCTTCTCAGGCAGAGTAGACTGACGTCCTGCCAAAGCTTTTATTTTTAAGAAGACTAGCACACTGACAATAGCACACAGCAATCTCACCAACAGAGCCCCATGAATTAGGCTGAACTCGCTGTTGCTATGAGCAATACCATTGCAGCACCACAGCCACTTCTGCAGTCTAGACGGGCAACGATAAAACTTAATATTCTAGCCCAAATAAATGACAAATACCCTACACACTCATTTTTCTCGGTAGTGAGCCCAGCCAGAGATGAATCATGACCCACACATGCTTCCCAGGCTCACAGCACTAGTGACCACAAGATCCTCTCTGCTTGAGCTCCCCAGAGCCCTCTGGCGTACCTGCCCACACATACCGGGGGCTTTAGTGGAGCCCTGGGTTCAACAGACACTGTTGGCTCTTCCAGTTATCATACACTGGAGGTAAACTTGGAAAAGGCTGTAGCCATTTTTTTAACATAATCTGATGAATGCTTCCGTATCTTTGTTTACAATGAGTTATTGTTACAGAGCTCAATTAACAGAAGCTTTCTCAGAAGGGAAAACAATGTGACAGCTAAAAGCAATGGAAAACTGTCCACCAAAGAGCACTCCTCAGCAGCCCCAGGCAGCCTGTCAGGGCTTACTCTTCATAACTCTAAACTTAGCAGATCTCATACCTTCGGCAATTAACCTCACAGAAAGTAAGATAAATGAACAGCTTAAGAGGTGCAACCGGGAAGTCACAGAGTGACAAATGCTTCATATTAAGACAGCACTCACACACCTTTCAGCTGAAAGTGGACTTGACCGGCACCAAAAAGTTACATTTGAAGCCCAAAAAAGGCATTGCCTTCCTCACTCCAGCAGGTTCACAATACGGCAGAGCCACCCCAAGAGCTGACAACTATGCACAGCGGCACCAGGTCTCACCTACCCCCAGCTGAAGGCTCTTATCGTTTCCCTCCCACCACCTGTCACACTTCTCCTACTACTGTAACAAGCCAATTTAGGCAGGAACCCATCAAAACACAGGGGCAAGCGAGATGGCTGTCAACTAATCTAACACTTGATGATATCTAAAAATCAAAATTATGGTTAGCAAAACTGTCAGTCTTCTACAGTCCTGCAGCCCTCTGATGAGCATATCTGAATCAGTTCACCATGGGCTCACAGGCACCAGTCTGAGAGTGGAAGAGATACAGGGTTGTAGTGCAGAGTTAACAGGACAGAGGGATGAAGGACAATATTTACAGACAGCATTGGCTGTACCGTTTTCCACATGGGCTTTTCTGTTTATTTGCCTATTTTCTCCTTTTGATGGAATTCTTTGCTTGATTCTTTTGGTGGAATTAACAGTTTTCCTTCCCCTGAAGATGCATGTCTTCAGGCTGTTTTGTTGAGGACCCTAAGATGCCAGGGAGCTTGGCAGAGTCAGAGCCAGACAGCCATGCTGTGCTCCTGTCTCAGTGAGGGTACAAAGCAAGAGCCCAGGCGCTCGGTCCAAGTTCCCAGACTTCTTGCTCTCATTCAGAAGCATATTCTTTTGCTTCAAAGGATGCATCTGAAAAGGCAGAGCCATTTCACTGAGCCTTCTGACAATCACCATGTTGGAAATGCTCAAATATATGACTATCCTACTTGAGACAATAAATGGGATTCAATAACCCCGTTTCTACTGGTGATATTCAAAAGGTATTGAAGTCCTAGAAAATGTGAAATAACTCATTGCTATATTAAGAGTCAATCAATAACTATTTCAACTATGTAAATTAACTTATAACACATAGATTTATTTTTTTACTGTATACAGTAATGTATAACTTTAATGATGTATAACTCTACAGTTATGTAGAGTGCTACATAAGCACTTGCTAAACCAATAACCAAAACAATTTTCTAAATTACATATAAAATGGCTCCTTTCATCTGTTTATTCTCATAAAAATTTCAATATGAAGCCAAAAGAAAACAGCTGCGTAAAGTATTTTCAATTGCAAGAGACATGTAAGAAGGTATTTCTGCCTGTGCTGGAGGGCACAATCTGCAATAACATTTTGCCTTCCAGATAATGACAAGAGGCATTAAAAGGACAACTTGCTCTCTAATAAGCTCGCTTGACTGGTTGAGCATGCACATACATAGATAGCGCAGTTTTGCCAACAATAATTTTAATTAATTTTTACATTTCATTCTAAAGTACGGTAATTTATGGCCTTCCTAAAAGACATTTAGCAGACAGCTAATTAAATTCAAGCCATTAGATTTTAATTAGAGATGATTAAAAAAAAAAAAAGGTCTCAGAACAATTCACACATCTTTGTGAACATTACGTGCTCGTTAGCAGCTAGAACAGCCAACAAGTGATTATAAACACAGAACAGGACTAAGCAGTATGATTCAAACCTGAAAACAAGAAAGTCACACAAAGATTCATACTTCAAAGCTAAACATTCTGGGAATGCCCTGTCCACAGCCCAAGTCCAGAAAACCACTTTGCATCAGTGCTTGCCACAAAAATAAAATCAAAGGCCAACTAGCAGTGAATATCACAATACACAGTTTAAAAGGCTGAGCTGAGCTTAATCCTCATTAAATTCTAATAAAATCACAGTGTCTTCCTGACCAAACAGTGAAACAAATTAGAGGTCCAGATGGAGCCTCCCTTAATAAGGCATATGGGATGTCCCAAAGAGCCCATCCCCGCTCCAACATAAGGTGCTGGGCGACCTTACAGCCCTGTGCCACCGCTCGGCGAGAAACCTCCATGCAATAAAATGATGCTTTTATTACTTCATAATAATTGGGTTTTTTCTACTTCCAACAGAAAACAATTATTTCTAAATACCGACCTCACGGGGCCAATACTCCGTGAGTTAAAAGCAATAGCGATGTGCTTTGATATGGTGATCCGTTCCTCTGCTGGGTAAAGAGGTTCATAAATATTAACCATGGCACATTTGCATATGTCACCCACAAGCACAATCTTCCCTCAGAAAACCGAGAACAGAACCCGTACAATTCCTCCATGTGTCGCTTTTTGATCGCCAGATACAAAATGGCCATGGTAGTTACTTGAGCAAGGACAGTGTATCAGGCAAAGAGCCAAACTACCAAAGCATACTGTTAATTATGGTGCACCAGTTTGGTTTGGACAGGTGCCCAAAATGCTGGAGTTGACATTTCAAAAACCTGAAAGGTTAGGATCACACTCAGAAGCATTTAAATGAGTCAGTTTTTCCAGAAAATTGAGAACTATTCACAATTACTACAGATTTCACAGGAGTGACGTAAAAACAAATTAATCTGATTTTTAAGAGGCACAGATCCTTGTACAAAAGATGGAGTGAGTTTGGTCACAAAAAGCCTGCAGTAGATGCATGAGTGCTGACAGCAAACAGAAGGCATATGATGAGAGCTGCAGGTAGGCAGCACTGCAAAGCCAATGGTCTTGCAGAAATAGGAACTTAGACGGTTTACAACTCTTACACTTAGATGCATTTTCAGTTCACACTCGTGATCAGGACAACTTGGTACCACATGCAATCTGTCCTCCAAACCACTCAGAAATTGAGCTGGAGGAGTATCTTTTTTTCCTCCAAGAAACTGCTGACAATCTGCCGCAGCCTTAATAAAACTGAAGGGAACGCAGCCTGTCAGTTTTCTGGCAATATTTAGATGAGCAGGCAGCAAATATTTTCGATCACGCCACGGCTCCAGGCAGAGGAACCCGACACGCAGGGAGCCAGGAGGGCTCCGCGGGCGCACGGACTGATGCACGGGCACCGGGAAGGCGCCGATTCCCCCCATAGCTTTCCCGGGGACGCCCCCGGCTTCTCCGGGAGGGAGCGAGGGAGCCCCGCGGAGCCGGCCCGCAGCTCCGGGCACAGCTGCCCGCACCCCCCGGGCCCTCGCTGCCACGGCCGGGGTCCCTCCTGCCCCGGACCAAAAGCGAGGCACGAAAAACGAAATAACATTTAGAAAAAACCCCAAAACCTAAAACAAGCCAGCAGCCCAAAGCCAAGCAACTAACTCCGGGGAAGCGCAAACCCACGGCGAGGGAAGAACAAAGGAGGCAAGTGCAGCCGGAGCTCTCGCAACAGATGGTTTGAAGCTGACCAGATTTCGCGCTGGCATCCCCTCCCCGCACCCTCCCAACGCGGGCGCTGCTCGCACGCACCGGCCCGGCCGGCACCGCGTCCCCCCGGCCGCTCCGGCGAGGGGCAGCCCTCAGCCCTGCGCCCGCGGCTCCGCCAGCCCGCTCCCCGCCGCCCCGCTCCCCGCCCGCGGCTCCGCCAGCGCCGCACGGCCCCGGCCATCCCCCGCCATCCCCGCAGGTGCGCGCCCCCGGCCCCGCCGCGCTGCCGGCATGCCCGGCTCGTCCCGTCCCGTCCCGCCGCCGCTCACCCAAACTCCCGGCGAACCCGTCCATCTTGTGCCGGGACAGACCGGTGCCGCAGCCCGAGGCGAAGCCGGCGTCGTGGCCGCCCGGGGCAGGTTCATTCACCCGCGGAGCGGCGGCAGGCAGCGGCGGTGCCGCAGCCCGGGGCTCATCCGCCGCCCGGGGCAGCGGCTCCCGCGGCTCCCCGTGCTCGGCGGCGGCAGGCGGCTCCGGCGGCTCCTCCTCCCCCTCCTGGTGCTGCTGCTGCTGCTGCGGGGCCGCAGCTGCCCGGCTCCGTCCCTGCGCCGCGACCCCAGCACGGCGGCGAGTGCCGAGCTCCTCCCGCCGCCGCCAGCGCCGCCCCAGCGCCCCGTGTGCTGTCGTGCTTCCGACTCCGCCCGCCCCTGGCAGCCGCCGCTTCCCCTGCGGGCGGGCCGGCCCCGCCGCAGCCCCCGGCACCGCCGCCCGCGGCCCCAGCGGGCACCGGGGAGGCTCCTCCGGGATGGGCCGCCGAGCAGAGCGGCTCAGCCTGCCTCACGATGAGCTTCTGCTGTCGGGCGGTGTGTGGGAGAGTTAATCGGGCGACTTAACGTAGTGAGATCCCGGCCAGCCGGACGGGGGGTTTCCGTAGCTCATTCTCGGAAGCGTTCGTTCACGCTAGTTCGGGAAGTTTTTTCCTCGAGGTTAAGCCTGAGGAGCTATCACTTCTCTGCCCTTACATTTCTTACAGCTGTGCGTGAGGAATCACTCCCTCCGCTCCCAGCCGGCCGGGTTCCTGACCGTCCCGTGTAACTTCCAGCCCTGTGCTTAATGTCGAGGGAAAAGAGAAAGGAGGAGCAGAAATTCGAGTCGGCCATGCTGCATACCATCTAATCGCCTAGCCGAGACCGTTTCGTTTGTTAAGCAACATGTTCAAGTTGCATGACGCATTTTCTCCTTGGTCAGGAAAAGCTCCGTGCCCATTGCAACATCCTGTTTTGCTATAAGTATTTTCCTGTGATGCGCTCAAGCGCTAGTGCTGCAGTCACACAGAGACGTGGATCGTTGCCTCATGAGCACGTCCCTGGCATTAGCCGTGCCCTCTAATGACAGGCTGGGGATGTTGTTGAACAGGACTGGGGAGAACGCGGTGCTGGAGAGCAGCACAGACCTGCTGGTGACAGCCCACGTCTCCCCAGTGCCTTCCATCCGCTTAGGGAAAAGCATCGTTATCTCGCTGATCTGCAATTTAAAATAAGCCCAAGAGGTTTATGCTTGCGCACATTAGAGAAAAGCGCCTTGAAATTTTTCATCAAAACCTAATCTCCACTGGATTTTCTAGAAAATTTTACTTGAACAGCTGCCACAGCAATGCATTTGAGTGCAGCTGCCTGCAAACTCCACTAATAATCCACCTTCGTGTATCCTGTAGTCATGTCAAAAAAGATGGCCTGCCATCGGTCTGCTGTAAATGAGCCATCATTAGCAAACAAGGTCTGGTCTTAATTACTAACAGGTAATTAACTAACAGACTTCCTACCTGTGTCTGCGTTCTGTTGCTGTAGAATGGCTGTACAGACTGCTTCCATGGTCTTTTAGCTATGACAGATGGGTGCTGCAGTCAGTCTAGTCCAGCCAAAATCCCCTTTAAAATACTTCATTTTACAAACGAAAGCAAGAAGAACAAGGCACTGCAGCTCCACTTTTATCTCCCGATCCCCCCCCCACCGCCCCCCATTTATTGCTTGCCTCAGGGCAGGTTTGGAAGATACTCACAGTATTGGGAGTACAGAGAGTGAAACCTCCTCGAGCTTAGAAAGGAAAAGTGCTCCAGGAATTGGAAGCCTGTGCAGTTTCCTTCAGAAAAAGATCCCCTTCCCCTGAGCCAAGGCCTTACGTAAATTCTTCAGGTGGAACTTGTGTGCATCAGCTGTGATGTTTTGTTAAACAAAAAAAACCCCAAACAAACAAAAAGCAAGCCCAGCTGCCCAGTTTCAGAACCATCCTTCAGACACACCCGGGAATGAGAGATTGCAAACATCCTTAGGTTTGTAAGTGTAGAAGTGTTGCCTCTATTTTATAGACTGGAAACTGAGACTCAGAGGTGAAGATGGCAGAAGAACTTGCAATTAAAGAAAAAAGTACTCTTATTTGTGTAGATTTCAGACAGGCACCAGCAAATTAACATAGCCTATGAATTGATAAACAATTGAAGTGTCCCAGATGCAAACCCTACGGAAAGGGTGATTTCTTATCTCCAGTAGAGTACCTAGTGCTTAACCTGGAGGAGGGAGGAGCTGTATAGCGCTTATAAGGGATTCAACTTCTCTTTCTTTGTTGACAGTGATTCAAAAACATGAACCAGAGAGTTGCTACAAAGTTTTGACAAACTCAGCAATTGTCTCCTTCTAGTTTATATTTTGATACTAGGGAAAGATGACACTAGTCAAGATCGGAGTGAACTTGGAATATCTCACCTCAACTTTCAAATCAGCTAAACATCCAGTGCTTTATTGCACATAGAGTAAATAAAGAAGAATGTGTCACCACAGGGCAAGAATTTTACATCCGTTTGACAGATTCACAGTTTAGGTAATCTAAATTCTTGTCTGCAGCCTTCCTTTTCACTGCATTGCAGCCCAACCCTTTGTGACTCCCACTGATTCAGGAGGCATCCGGACCGATGCTGGGGCAGGCAGAGCCTGAGCTCTGCTTCCCAGAATAGCTGGTGAGCAATGAGCTGGTGCCTCAGCTACAGTAAATCAGTTTGGTGTTACTGACTTCACCGGACAAGGCTGACATACCCTGTTTGAGGACTGGACATACACATGGAGTCTCCCCCTTACTAGAAGAAAGTTATGGGGAATACAAACCCCGGAAAGGTCACCCTGAAATACACAGTGGAGGCTACACACATTCCAGGGATACTTACCCAGCCCTTGAAGAAAATAGTCTGGTTTTCCCCCATTGTTTGATTTCTCTGGCACATTTTCCTTGAACTACAGGTTTTTGAACAGTACTTCTTGCAAGAATACCTGTATTTGTCATAGTGTTTTGTTTTTTTTTTTTTCAATTGACATAGTTTGGCAGCCTTCAGCCGGGGAATTGTTTGTAACTTTTTGGTAGCTTGAATGTAAATTACATTAAAGCATTTTTTCCACTAAGGAAACATAAAAATTATTAACAACTGAAAATGAAATTGCTGAGATTCTTGTACGTGGAGCTGGGAGCCTGAACCTGGGCCACTTCATCTTAGCAGTTAGAAAGAGAAACGTGCTTCCCACGGTACTCCTCGCTCTGGAGTTTTTCTGGTGCACCTCTTCAGGGTGAGCAGCAAGAGCCCAAATGCGTGGCAAGGAGCAGTAAGGAAGCACCAGCCCCACAAGTCTGATCCTGCCTTTCTTCTGCTCTCACCTGCAGACCTGGGAAGAGGGGAAAGAGGTGATGCTATTTGTAATCAGCTGTGCCCCACAGCTGGTGGTGTAATCAGTGTAGGGTCTCTCCCATTGTTCCTTTGAGATGTTGTTCCTTTACAGATATGTGGTATTTTTTTATGGTGCCTTATTTTGGAGAGGAACAACTTTGTTGGCTTGCCATAAGGCCTGGATTATTGTTAAATCTCCTAAGTGAGTCTCAGGTTATAAGAAGTTCCCAGGGGTCACTGATGTAAGGGGAAAAAATTGATGCCTGACCTAGAGGAAAATTAAATTACTCCTTCCTGATTCATAGAGGGTACTTCTCTTACCTCCAACACAGAGTCTCTGTAGTTTTTCTTTCTGAGCTGGGATTTTGCCTCCCCCAAGAAGCAGCCTAAGGTTCAGTCCCTCTAAATTGCCCAGGCGCACGAATCGGCATGTATGGTGCTGAATGGGCTGGAAGGCACTAAGAGTCTTGTCAGAGGCTTGAGAAGAACCAAGAGAGCTTCTGTTACGGTTTTTAATGATGTATTTAGCTAAAATATGACATGGATTTTTTAAAATGGGGACAAATTAACTGACGTGTCTGTCTTCATTAATGCTGATAACGACACCTAGGCGCTACTGTATGATAGATGTTAGAAGCCAGACTTCTGGATATTGCTGTGTACCTGCTTCACTCTGTTTTATTAATTATTCCTAGAGGTCTGAGGTTGTGGCATGCCTTAGTATCTCTGGGTCTTCCCCTATTGTCTTCTAAAGTAGGAACAGAAATTTTCTTCCAATACCAAAATATCCATTTGCCAAAAGGTTTCAAGGGGCTAAATTCTGTTTAGGTAGACTTTGTAGTAGCAGTAGGATGGATCATAGTCTTATTTCCGTAGTGCTACTGCTTCACTGCTGATTTACATAAAAACTCATAAAGAGGTTCACTTTTGCAGCTATATATAGCTAATCCTTGTGTCCTTCAGCGCATTTAGTTTTTCAGTTTATTGCAAACAGATTTTGATGACAGTTTGCAAAGTGGATCCCAAATGTTCAGAAATGGCTTCATTTAATAGTATAAGTACAATTTCCTGGCAGTCAAAAAAATCCCAAAGTTTTTAAAAGATACTAATGTTTTTTGAGGGTCTCCATAATGAACACTTAATAGATATGGCTTTGAGGATCTGCTGATCATCCACTTCCTGAAAAATCCAGCTTACAGGTTGCTGCTTTGTATTGATTATCCCAAAATGGCAATTCTAAGCTTTTTGTGAAACTTTGTCAAGAACTGCATCATTTCCTGGGGTCCTCATGAAATGCACATCTTGGTTCAGGTGGAGAACCTACAAATCTCAGTTAGCTTAAGCCAAATTTCGCATCATTGCATTAATGTGTTTAAAAAATGGCAGTCTCCTACAAATGTGACTACTGAGTAAGAGAAAAATAGCAGAGCTCTAGTGCTAATTCATTCACCAGCCCTGGTGGGAAATGAGCAGATTCAGTGTGATTCCTGAGCATTTAAAAATTGGCAGAATTTAAGCAAAGATAGTTGAAACCCTGCGTGCACAATATTTATTTTTTTTTTCTCATGAGGGGAAATGTTTAGCATTTTAACTATAGAGCAAGTTAAAAATTTTATTCTGCAACTTTCTATTGAGCTTATATTAAATGAGAAAATCTGAAAAAACTTTCAGAAAGCTGGAAAAATAAAATCTTATCTTCCTTCATCTTCCCCTAATTGGATAAGTGGTCTGGCTTGTTGTTTTCTCAAATTAGTGAGCTCCTCATGAATTCATACCTTGGTCCAAGTACTATAAAAGTCTAATGTCTTACATAAGTGCTAAGTTAAGGATTTAGCTGAGGCATAAATTGGTGTATTGGCTTTGTATCAGCCATTTACATTAGGGTGCAGTTTATTCTCTGCCTTAGGAAAAAATGTGCTTCAGCTCGTACTCAGGAGCACCATGAGGAGCTCTGGAACAATCCCTTTTCTGTTCTACTTACTTAGAAAAATTAGGAAAAGGTAAAGCTAGCAGGTCAGAATTGTTAACAAAGGATGCTAACTAGCAAGTGTTAAAACTGTAGGAAGAAGAGCTGATTTTTAGACTGAGAATTTCATGGAGATCCCCCTTAGGGACAGAATAAATTAGCATTGCATGTGGAATTTATATTTGTTCCATGACTATTAAAACATCTCCCGTAGCTTTGCATTTTATACAGATCGTTATCCACAATAAGAAGCTGGTCTACACTATAACCCATGTGCACGTGTATGTATCTGTAAATAAATACACTCATACAGATCCTTCTTCATCAGTGCCGGTCACCCCTCTGTGCAGTTCTGTTTAAGCTATTACTCCGCATGAACATTTGTCAGTGGAAGGAAGTGCCTGTAGAGAAGTGATACATTGCTGTATAGTTTCTTGCTGTGAAGTGTTGATTTTAAAACAGGCTGGCGGTTTGCAGCTGACCCCATGATAAAATTGAGCAGACGTGGTTTAGGAGGTTTTGTTTTTCTTTTGTCCTGTCATTATGCCTGGTTTAAGGAATCTTTTATTGTCTTTCAGCTATGCTATACTCAGCAATAGATTTATCTCCTCTCTTTGGCTTTTTCCCCTCTGGGAGCTCAGAATTCTTTCCCATTTCCATTTCTGCATTTTTAAGCTGTGACAACAATCCCATTGCCTACTTACTAGCTAGAAGGGTAGGTGGGCAATGTGGTTTTTTCAGAAAGGATAATGTTAGCACCCTAATTCAGTGAGCAGCACAGTGTTCATCCTCTGTTTTACAGACCAAGAACACCAACAAGGATATTAGTGTAAGACCATAGGCTGCAGAATGAAGACCAAAATCAGGTTAGCATGGTCTAAACTGAAACAAAGTGGAAAGAAACTCTATTGCCATTAAAAAATATTAATCTTGCAGATGCTCATATATGTAGGTGTAGATAACTTGGATTAAGAGTAAGGCTACTCTCTGAATACCGGCAGTGCACAACTGAGCTTTCAGGCATTGATATCTTCCATATCTGCTGTATCAGACATTTACTTTACTACTTCATGATAAAATGTAACTCTAGGAAGGAGCTTCTGCCAGGCTCTTGGACACACGCAATTACTGCATTTGAAGGATGGGTCACACAGAAATGGTGTATCACTTGCAAAGTCTGATGAGGTCACTAATTGTGTCTTTGTGAATTAATATCAGGACCATCACAATCAAGAAAATAAAAATTCTATTCTTGGTCTCTTTATAGCCATCAAAACACATGTCTCAGCTTAGTGTCTCCTGCTTTGAGAAGCCCAAGGTTGTTTAGGCACATAGAAAAATGGCAGCAGTGATAATTGACCTTTCTTTGGACCAAAATTCTAAAGATGAGTCTTGCACCATGATTCCTAAATGTCGATCCCTAAGAAATGTAACCAGGGGAGTTAGATTTTCTGTAGTCAAAGGCAGTAGATTGTTACTTACTCATAATAAGGCCGTCTCAGGCATGCAGTATGTAGTTGGGGTGAATGAACTCATTTTCAAATAGATTTACCTCTGCCTGAAGAATAGTTAATGAAGCACATTTTTTTAATTTCCTTTACCTATCCTACATTTAGTAATTATAGTTCCTAATTAATGACATCAGTAGTTGAACTTTGGCTTTTAAAGCACCAAACCCATGCTGTGCTGTAGACACATTTACATTCCATTTATGCAAGTCACCCAATTAAAATGTACTCATAGAAAGTATATAATACACCCAAATGAATACATTATTTCCCCTATTAATCTGCTTTCTTTGCTTTTCAGCAGAAGCGAACAACCTTTCCCTTTACCCCAAATGGGAATTCATGTTAAAAAAAAAAGGCAAGAAAAACCCCACCAACAAACCCAACCCTGAAATAAGCAGCAAAAGTAAATTAAAGGAAAATTTCTCAGGTCAAATAAGTAAATTAGCATTCTTTAAAAAAGACTCAGGAAAAGGAATGCTTTCTTTTCAATTTTGTTTATATGACTGCATTTAAAAACTGAAAAAAATGTGGTAGAGGGAGAAAGCAATTTGAAATTTTGCATGCTTCCACATGAAAACAGCAGATGGCAGCAATAGAGACAGTGTGCATCCAAATCCAGGGTTTGTCTTCCTCACTTCAGTGGGTAGGTTTTGAATCATTTTTTGGCTAACATCTCTTCTAGTTGGTCCTGCAAACATAAGAAAGTGGAAAATTCTCTTTTCTTTTAGGCATGTGGTCTCAATATCTGTGATCTTCATCCTGGAAAGGTATTTCTTGGCTCAAACCTCTCTGGACTGGCACTGAAGTAGCCTTTGTCCTTTTATGTGTTTTATAATGATTGAGAAATCGAGCTCGAGGCAAAGGTGAGTGCTCAGAGCAACTTGGTCTTTTTATTTTGTTTTAAATGTAGTATTGGCAAATAAGGACGTTTCTCCTTCGGAAACATGCTTCTCAGACAAAATCCTTTGTGTGAGGGCCACAACTCCCTGAGTTTCCTGCTGGATACAGGGAAGCATAGGCTGAACACAAGATATGTGAAAATTGCTGCCTGAGCATCATGTGATGAATAAATGGAGTCACAGGCAAAGGCAATGCCTCTCAAAAGGCAAAGAAAAATGCCATTCTAAAACTAACATTGCCAAAGTTGTGAGACAGGCATTGAAGATAAAAGTTTCATTTAATATCCTGGTGCTCATAAATTCATCCTTTAAATAGCAACCAGAGGAAGTAAGATTTCCACATGTAGTTCACGGCATTGACATTAGGTTCTGCAGCTCCACATTTTCAGATGTGTAATGTGTTTTAAGGCAAGAAAGCTTGAACTGTGAGGGGCAAGTTTGCTTTAGGACTTCATAGTCAAGGAAAGCAAGAGCATTGTGAAAGTACAGTCAAATTTAGCAAAAATATCTCAAGTTAACCATTCCTGTAATGTTATGAATGCGGCTTCATGCTCTGTACATTCATTTACCACATTTCAGATCAGGCAACCCAGTCTTCTTCAGAGAACATTTCTAAATATTTCTAAATGTTTTTTGTTTCTCGTCTTCTCTGTACTCTGCTAGTTCTTTCACTATGTTCTTTTCTACTATGAGATATAAGAGGTTCTTTGGCTCAGGCAGCCCTGCCAGGTTGACTGCCTTTTCCAGTCACAACTGGTAGTGATTTTCCATTCTCTGTTTCAAATTTAAACATGAAAATTTCGAATGTCCTCATAGCGACTTCAAAGTTCCAGTCCTATATAAGTTCCCTGTTCCTATGTAAGCCTTGTAAAAGTTTCCTCCCTTGTTCTTTATCTCTGCATGCTTTGGTTGAAGTATGCGTGACAATGAAGGACATTTTCTTTCTAAATAAAAGATGCATCAGACAGATTATATTGGCCATAAATACTATTTTCCCCTGCCAAATCAATGGATTTAGAGATGTCTCCAGCATTTTTTCATATGGAAAACCTGTAAGCTCTTCCAGCTGTTACAATTTATGAAGATCAAAATCTACTTTAAGTGTACTTTCTACAAAGTCTGTCAAGTCAGAATCTGGCTTGGAGAGGACAGGTGATGGCATAGGAAAGGGGAAATTCTCTTTTTTATTTTAGTGTGATTGCTATTATATTTTGTACTTAGTAATTTTCAAATTCCCAGGAAGTCTGAACTGAATGTTCTTTTTTGTCATGTGCCTCCCTACCTATGCCAGCTTTCCAGCGTCCTCCAGAGTGGGGAGTACCAATTATCTGTAATGACCATGAAATTGGACAAGACCATTTCCACTCATTCTGCGACAGCACACCACACCAGTAGGGTGGATGAAAGGATGGAGTCTGCCCAAAGTCTTTTACCAACATGGAAGAATGGGTTGAGCATCCAGTCCTCTGGTTTAAGAGGAGACTGTAAAGGTAACAGGTAAGTGAAAAAGGCTAAAAGCATCAGGGACTAGTAGACCTTAGTTAGAAGTTCAAATGAAAACATCACTACATGGATTGTATGAGTGTCAGGTAAAGAAAGCAGTAGAAGTTTGATTGTGGTGACAGGTGTTTGGAAGGGCTTTTAAACTATTCTAGCTGGTTCCACATCAGTAAAAAAGGGACTGATTTTGAGGACTGCAAAATGCATAGAAATGAATAAAATGGCAAGAAAAACACAGGACTGCAGCAACTGGGAGAAAGAAAACATGGAGGAAAACATATTAATTTTGCCTGACAACTGGAGGAATAGAGCAGCCTTTAACAGACATGGAGTCAAGTTAGTAATCTTTTTCTTGTCTTCTATGTTCATAGGAGGAATACTGCTGAAAAACATGCCGTGTAATTCAGAGGGCAAGTGAAGAGCTACATTTGAATCATTTGTGTGCATAACCAAAAACATGACTTGTGGGCGTTTTGAGTGCTACTGTCTTTCCTCAAGGTCCAGAGAGGAGTTGGTAGGCAGATACTACCAGTTTGTCACTCTACTCATCTGTACATTGCATGGACAATTGCACCAACCAAAATCAAAACACTGCCCTACTCCAGCAGCAGCACTTTGTGCCCGTTCCTACTCAATTAGCTCTCACTTATGTAAATGTAGGGTAGTGAAAATCCTGACTCAGTCTCACAGCTGGAGGAAAACTATGTGACGCACAAAGGGACTTTCACACAAAAAAAAAAAAGACATTTCTCATGCAAACTCATTCCCTTTTAATAAAACAACGATGGGGTTTCTTATATACAAACTGTTATCTGTAAAGGTTACTGGAACCACATTATAGCTAGAATGTGAGAGTATGGAATAAGCACAGTTTGAATGTAATGTGAGCATACAGGAGTTGCCCGTGTTTTATTTTTGCTCAACATTCTTCTGGTGTTCAGTTCATGTATTGTCTATACTGCTTATTTAAATAAATTTGATCTGGATTTCATTTGAAAAAAACCTACAAAAATGAGAGCCATATATGCCTTTTAAGATAGAATTACCTTTTTGGTATTCCTACTGCTTGCTATATGATTACAAGTACAATTTATCCTCTAAATTCATTTCAGCGGAAGAATTTGAATCACCACTGGAATGCTTGAGCAGAGAAACTCTACCAGCAATGAAGTCCCTCATCAAAAAGAGCTCCTAGTAGTTTTAAGATTGCATTATGGCTTGGATTGATTCTGTGGTGACTTTTGTTTGGTTCCTTGCCATTATTCCAGCAAATACAAAGATCAAAGAAAGAAAGACGTATTGATTGGCTCAGACCTGGTCAAAAACTAGATTTGTGTCTTCTAATGTAACTAACATTTTACAGATGTCTTGGTTCATGTTAAAGCTAGGGATGCATGTAGATTGAATTATCAGAGGATTAGAGCCAGCTGCTTTTGGTTTGAAAATATTTTTGTGCATATTCTCTCCAGCAAAACACACAGAGCAGATTCTTACTGTAAGAATTCTAACAAATGCCTGAGAATAAAACCCATGGAGAATAATTGAAGATCTGCCCCTGTTTACTGCTGGTTACCTTTTCTTCAAAGAAAATATGTACGTGGCTGAACTCATGAGTTCAGGTCCATAAATCTTTGACTGTGAATTAAGAATAAAAAGGATCAGATCTGAACAATGTAGTTGAATCCAGCCCAGTATCCATAGGAAATCCACAAGACAGTGGGAATGACTTTCCAGTTTCCTGCCTTACTTTTTGTGCACCTTCATAAAGGGATTTGGAACAATCTGATTCTAATTTTTTTCATGTGACTCTGCACATCTCTAAATGACTACACCAGATGCAAATCAATGAAAAATCAGCACCAGTGAACAGTGAATTCATCTGCTAGCAAAATTATACTTAATTATGTACTTCTTCATATTCTGAATATTAAAATCTCTTCATAATGTTTCAGGACACAAAGAAATATCAAACACAGTACTAAAAGTTTCTGTCAAGATTTTCATTGGTAAACTAGATTTACCCCATTTTATTGAATTTATTTAAAACTCTTTGAAGACACTACTAAAAGAATACTTAAATTATAAAAGTATTCCAAAGATATGTATCATTAAAATACTGACATCCACATTTGCAGGCAAGTTACTACCATTAACTAGATAAACAGTACTAGTTTTTCTAGCATTAGTACTATGTAGTTTATTCTATTCCAGGTTCTTAAGTTCATTACTTTTGAAATTATGAAAAACCTGGATAAATTCTTGCATAGTACCCTTGAAGTCTTCTGTTATTGATACCCCCTTACTATTGATATCCACTTATCCAATTATGCTGAATGCTCATCTGCACAGAAAATCATTTGCTGCAAAATTCAGAAATCTTTTGCTAAGTTAAACTCTCTTTGCACAGTGTCTTAGATTTTAAAATATATTATTAGTGATGCTTACTTAGATCAGTTAATTTTTAAAAGGTGATTTTATTTTTCAAATTACTTACATGGGATAATCCCAACAAAAAAGCTCAGGCTTACTAGGAATAAATGCTTTATATTTTTATTGTGTTCAGGGGATATTTCTTCGCAGAACTTTTTTTCCTGAAGCAGATCACTTACGGTAAAATCAGCATGCTTCTACAATACATGTTTTTCCCATGAACTTCAATTCCCTTTACAGCTTATGCTGATTCTTCTGAGAAATAAGGCTTTGTCTTGAATACAGAGCCAAATCGATCACTAACTTCTCATCCATAAGTTTTATGTTGGGGGCCAGCCTTCTCAAGTCAAGTGCAATTTTGCATCAGATATTACAGCTTCAGAATTTTATTAAAAGTGTAGCTTTAATCTTGTGTGCATGTATTTGTATATCAAAGGAAAACACAAAGCAAAGTTTTAACTCTGGCTTCATCTTGTCTTGGCAGTCTTTGTGGATTGCATTGGAGCTGTACTGGTGCAATCCGGTTCACCCGGTTAAGCATCTCTACCTGTTTTTTTGCTAATTACCTTTTTAATTCTCAGCAGTAGTGAGGGCAGTCTGACTTGCTGCAGCAAACTCCAGTGAAAAGCATTATTCAGCTCCCAGGAGATTCTTTTCTGGAAGTCCTTATATATTTTATTTTTGAATATTAGTTTAAACTGAAAATGTGGCTCTGAAAATTTCTCAGCCATACCTGAGAAAGATAAAAGACATTCAGGCCCAGAGTTCAGTAACAGCCTCCATGTTTGTGCAAAGAATTATTTCAGTTTTTGCTTTTAGGAATTTTTATTATTTTTAATCAGGTGTCTCATCAACTTGTACCAGGCTTCTACTCACAGAATGAAATGAGCTTACAGAAGGCTTTAACAAATGTGTGTATTTTTTTTCTCTTTTGGTCTGTTCAGTTTGAATTCAGCTTAGGTTTTTGAGCTTTCTTTACACCGGGGGATATGGAAATTGCTTTAACTGATACATGAAATTCTCTTGTAACCAGATTACATAGTTTCAGGACTTCAGAAAATACTTATAATTTCATAATGTTACACTGTTAATAGGTTATTACAAGAATAGTGATATGTATAAAATTAATTGTGCCTTGCATTTTAATATTTAATACTTAATATTCTATTAAATGCATTGTCTTTTAATACAATATATTGCAAAAAAAATCTATAACTAGGCTTTATAGTCTTTTCTATAATGCTGATGTCTGTCTTTAAAAAAAAGGGTGAGTAAATAATTAGACATGCACAGAACTGTAGCAACTTCCAGAAGCTGAAATTGCAGAAAAGTGTTTTTATGCTGGAATTAGAGCAAGTTCTATTTTTGAAAAATGCATCTATCAAGATGATAGATCTGATCTGCAGTTTGGTTGCACAGCACTTAGAAAGAGAGAGCGTGGGTCAGTGGAGTACACACTAACCTGGACCACAAAGAGCTCAGCTCTCGGCTCCTTAGGGCACCCTCAGCAAGAGCCCTACTTCTCTGTGTCTGGATCTGTTGGAGAGATTCCATCTCTTCTTATTCAAATAGTCATGAAAAGTGATCAGCAGCAAGAAAATACATCTTGACTCACCAATATGTTATTAAGAGCAGATATTTAAAACTTTGTGTTCCAGCCTTTAAAAAGCAATCCGATTTGTGGAAATAATCTTCCTGATTTTTTGTTTGGGTTTTTTTCCATCTCCAAACCATTGGCTGTTACTGACAGGTGACCTAAGTAGGTCTAATTAACAGCTAATGTAAATTAAAATGTTGTAGAGAGGAAAACTACCCATGAATTTTTACCTTAGTCTGCTAACATAAATATGAAGTAGAAATGAAGAAATGTAAATAACAGCTAAAGACATATTAAAAAAAAGTCTAGGTCAGCTCTTCCTCTGTTTACTTGCCAAGACTGAAAGACTGGGGTTTTTTTTGTTTGTTTTGTGTGCACTAATCTCTTGGGATGTCATCACCTAATCATATTCATGAACCTCCCAAAACTTGGCTGACAAGCATCTCCAACCCAAGAGTCTCACTCCAGAACATAATTGTGCAGAGAGGTGTCAGTCAACACGGGTACATTTTTTAAATGAAAACCAAGTTTCTTCTGCCTCAGTTTCAAGAGTTGCAAACTTCTTCAGTGTAAATATCAGACAGTAATAAAAAGAGATAAGTCTGATGTTGATTAACTAGAGATTTTGTTTTAAAATAAGCATGAGATTTAATGATTCTGAGTAACCATGTTCAGAAATTGCTTCACATGAAGAGGGAAAATGGAGTACAGAGAAGGCCAAGTCGCGCGATATAGTGACTTACATGATTAAATGTATTATTAAATAATATGTAGCATATTATGTGACACAGTTCTAGGTTTATAAAATGGATCCTGAGACTCCTTGGAAATTGGTAATGCTCAATAACTTGTACATCTGGTTATCAATGAAGTTGTTCAGTTATGCCCATGGGAACTTACCTCTAGGTATTCCTTTGCTGTTGCTGTTTTTTGGTTTGTTTTTTGTTTGTTAAATCTTGAGACCTGTTGCAAAGTTTTCTGGAGCATTCATAGATCATAGTCATTTTGCTGGTAAGGTTATATTTCTAAGGGCTCTAATTCCACCTGTGGTTTCATTGGTGAACTGTTCCTGTAGGATACCCTATGGCCTTACTTGGGTAAAAAGGCAACACAGATAAAATTATCAGGCATAAACTGGTAAGATCATAGTCAAAGAGAACAGGTAGGAAGCAAGAAGCATCAGGAGTGTCAACGGGGAGCAAAGTGGTGGCCTGGAGAAGGAAATGTCCTCTTTTATGTGGCAGCAACACTTCATCTGCTTTATGGGCAATCTTGCGCTGCAGCTGAAGCAGAATGTGAAAGCTGACCTAGGAAGATCTGGAGTCTGAATTGAGGTGGGAGCCCTCAGCAGAGCAACATCTACTTCTGCTAACTGGGGCCACAGCTCTGAACCCTCCATTGACTTTCTGATTCTGCAACAATATCTGTTGGAATAATTTAACAGGAGCACAGGTTTATTTTTAAAAACTACCTAGAAATAAAAACAGCACAGAATTCATAAGTCCCTTGCAGAAAGAAAAAATGTAAGGTCAAACCCAAGAATCTGTAATATAAATATGCCAGTGAAACTGCTCCATATGGCTTGATCCCAGTTCCCCAAGATCACTGACAACTTCTTTTGTGTTAACTGAAATGGACTTCAGATAGGACCTGGTAATAATTAGAGTACAAAATGTCTGGCACTCTTAGGAAAACAGGTGGATGAATCCATAACTAAGCAAAAAATGAACTTATGCATATTTATTGTGGACAGCTGCAGGCAAAATCCCAATGTTTTAACCCTATACAGCCTTTGTTATGTGCCTACATTCCTTTGCACTGACCACCTGTTATTTATCAGATGCACCACACCAACATTGCCTTATGAGGAAGAATTGGCCATGATTGATTTGGACACTATCCCCAGCTCATGGCCTTGCCCGAGGGACTCTCAAGGAAGTCAGGGACATCTGGTGTGAGAAAGGACTACAGGCAGAGTGTAGCCCTTGAGTTTGGAGCTTATTTGAAATAAATACATGTGGCTCTTCATCACCTCTTTGAAAAGGAAGACAAATTCGTATAGTAAGAGAAAGAAAACCAAAGACACCGAATCTGGTGCCATACCCTCCACCCATGAATGTGCTTTTCCAACCTTTCTTGAACCAATCAAAACTGTCACGCGAGAATTTAATGAAATGTGGTTTAATAATTTTTAACAAGAATTGTTTCAGAGATAAGCAGACTCTGCAATAGACTACATAAAAAAGAAGTAAGGACTGTGTCTAGCACACAAGAATAATTTTCATGAAAACCTTGACATAGCAATACTGTTCCACCAATTAGTTCTTGATCTTCTCTGCTCTGCTGATCTGAAAAAGACTAGGACTGCTTCCAATAAAAATGGGAGGCAAAACTTCACTTACTCCAGAAGCAGAAGGCTCAGACTTTAGAACACTCCTTTCATTTAAGCCGCACTTAGTGACATATGTCTGAATAACCAATATACTGTATAGAATTTGAAACAGGCATTCTAGAAGATTTTTGGGGAATATTCTTGCATGATTTCAGCAGATCCTTTCTGTATTGCTCAGTTACCACCTAACTCCCACTAAATCCACTGATTAGCTTCAGAAGCTTCAGAAGGTTGTGCATTAGGCCCTGTAATTGCACTTGAAAAATATAATTAAGGATGAAATCCTGATTTCTTTGAAGTCAATAACAAAGCTTCAATTTTATTTAAGTGTTGGTGCTGTTGATTGCAAAGAAAACCTTCCACTGGGAATTGAATTTAATTCAATTTATATAAATATATCTTTGTGTACATAATGACTAATGTTTCTCCATTACTGTTGAGAGATTCTTTTTTTTTTCTTTCCCCCAGTCTGCCAAGGCAATGCAGAGATCGCCATCGGTTGTCAAGATGGTCTGAATCAGAGTCTGGTTAACACAGTTGGAATTTCACATTTCAGGCATTGAGTGTTGTGAACATGGGAAAAATACCAGGGAAACATTTTAACTTCCACCTCCTAATCTGTGGTAGCTTAATTTATTTCTCTAGGTGTTTTCCTGTACTAGAAAACCACTGTGACTCAGCCTATGTGCTTTCACTGTTTGAATAAGTGACTTGGTAGAAGACATTCCTTCACTGTTTTCAAGTTTCCAAACTCCTGTATCTTATTACATTTCTACATGTAGTTGGTGGGATATGTAGTATAGGATTAAAATGGTACCATGGAACCTCAAAGTTCCTTATTCATCCTTCCTTCCTTCCTTTTAAGGGGTCATGATTGAATTCACAAATAAATATCAGGTATAAATTTTCAGTGCCTGTTTGTTTATATTAGTATTCACAGTAATCCCTGCAGTCCTTTTTGTGATATTACTCTGGGATGAAGGGTGCTCCTCTTCCTCTGTTGGCTGTCAAATCAGTTTTTCTTATATTCTTTCTAAAGAGTAATTTATTCCTCACCAAGCACTATCAGTAAAAATCTAAGATATATTTTGCAACCACATAGAGTTTGGTTTTAGTGGGACAATTTTTTATTTGTAAAAGTGTTGAATTAGAACAGAAGTTGCATAAAGAAGACACATGTATGATTGTTGAAAGCTACTGCTGGGCTAATTCTGTATTGAATTAATGAGTTTTGAAGTGTTACTACTCTCTGGAAACATTTCTCCCTTTCATGTCAGAGAGTTTTGTGTTCCTACTTGTTCACATTACCAGGTCCTTTGTCTTCACTGCACCAAGAATGGTTTCTACAACAGGGCAACTTGCAGTAAAGATTGTAATAGCACAGTAAAATACCAGTGAAGAATGGGTTTGCTGTCTTTTTTTTCTTTTTTTTAAGGCAGAAACAGGCCAGCACAATACTGATGGCTAACCTTATCTCTTTAACCCCTCCAGCATATCTTCTGGGCTTTGCACCTGTGAAGGTTATGTGAGGAAAATGAAGCACACAGTAGAAGTATGCTTTTCTAACACTAGCATGAAGCATTGGATTCTTTATACTGCACATCAGCTGTCTCATTTTGAAAATAAAATGAAGATAATGTGCATCTGCTGCTGGACAGCACAAGAGAGGTCAAGCACAGCTACATGACATCGTACTGAACCCTCCTCAGGATCTGCTGTGACCACTTGCTTTCATCTAGGACACAGCGTGAGATGACAATTGAGAAACAGGCATTTCTCTGCAAACTGCTTCTTCCCTCCCCCAACTCTGTCATCAGGGCAAAGTCTTGGATTTATGTACTCGTAGGAAAGCTACCACTTTTTCTTTATACTACCTCTTTTTTCTACCTCATATCCATTATGCATTAGGGGCACTTGGGCAGAGAGCTAGTACTGGATAATTGGTGCTGTGCGAATTCACACACTCCATTACTGCACTGTATCTTCCCTTTGTAGTGAAGTTATAAGTATAAAATCTCCATAAACATTTTTCATTCCAAAGTCTTCTCTCTAGATGTAATAACCACTATTTGCTTGACCATATCTTAAATTTTATGAAATTTCCCATTCCCAAAGTTTCCTTTTAAATGTAATGTCTTCCAAACCCTTCTAAATGTAGCTGTTATCCTTAGTCTCACATTAAGGTGGGTCTGTCTATGGTAAAAATGGCACTATACAGTTATAAAGCGACAAAAAGATAATGCTGCCTGGCATACAAAAATGTTACCTGACAGAAAAGGCTAGGGAGATAATTATTAGATAAGAATCTCGCTTCCTCTTTTGCCATTGTAATGCCTTAATCACATCAATGGATTCCCTGAAACAGCCACCCTCTCAGCAAGCTGAGCTTTATTCCTGACCCACTGCAGGAAGTGTGGCTGAACAATAGATCCCTTGTGCTTTCTCCAAATAGGCAAATAGATGGGAACAACACCATCAGATCTGCCTCACCAGTTAGCTTCAAGTAGCATTAAAAATTACTGGAATCTGGATCTACCTCTGGTGCACACAAACCTAAGAATATTTCAGCTGCACATAGTGCCAAACCAAAGCTATGTGTTTATTTGTACTTCCAACGTAATTCTTATTTTCCTCCTAGAATGTATGGATAGTTCTATTTATCTGTGAAGAAGAAATTTTGCAAGAATTATTTCTATGCCAGTAAAGTAACCACAGTTATTATTTAAACAATGCTATCTGGAGTTTTGATCTGGATGCATCAGTCACACCATTAATTTCTGTTTCATGATTCATTGGATAAAATTTTTGATTTCTGTGGTCTTTTAATTTGTCCCTTTACTATTTTTTAAAGGCTAACGTCTGGATTTGAGGAGCATCTTAAAAAATAAACTTCATGCTCGCTTCCATGCTGGCATCCTTCAGAGTTTTCAGTCTTCTCTCCTGTGAGCCCTTGGACAGGGATATAATGTGTTTAGCACAACAGTGTTTTATCCTGTGCTCTGCTTGTCAACTGTACCTTACATTGAATTTTCCATGTCTCCAAACTGTTCCTCAAGCAGATTGTGTACGTAATTTAGTGCTCTCCCCTCTTTATAGTTTTCCCTTTGTTACGTGGAGGAGGTAACAAAACCTTCCCTCAGCACGAAATTCCTCTCTTGGTCAGTAGCTGTCTTTAATGGTGTAACTTGTAGCCTAAAAGTGCTGTTGTTCTCCCTGAGAGGCAACAGAGTTTATCTGTGTTTGGCACAGTCATCCCCTCAGTTCACTGCAGGTGCAGGATTTGGACTCCTGCACAGGCAGACCCCCAGTGAAAGAAGGACACCTGAGCACCAGCTCCTGGTGGTATCTTTTTAGCAGTGCCAGCCTGGCACTTGGCTCCTGGCTCAGCAACACCTGCCTGAGAGAACATTTTGTCTCAGCCTACCCCTTATTTAGTGTCTGCTATTCTTCCATTACAACCATTCACATAAACCCTTTATGATTTTCTACAATATTTTCTCTTTCAGGACGAACAGTCTAGAAAAGAGACTTTTTAGGCAGACTTTTTCAGAAAGAGGATCCAAAAAGGAAGTGATTATAAATTAAGCAAATTTGACTCCTATTTGGAAAGTACATTTTGGTACAGTTTGGAGCTGTTCTTATCCAGCAGTGCCATGCACAGAGGGAAATCACTTGTACTTACAGTGGGAGAAAAGGATTTGGTTGTCTCCAGTGCCTTCAGCTGACTCTTAGGTATATTAGCTAAAAGTAAAATACTTCTGTGGCCCGTAACTGCCACCTCCTTGCCATTTCATGGGTGAGTTGTGCTGCAGGCAGGAGGTCCACATTCCCACTGCTGCCCCTGGAGGTGATGCTGGCAGCCTGCGTTCCCCAAGCGCCTGGGGAGATGGGAGTTTGGTGGGAAGCCCCTCTGCTGCAGGGCTCTGCACCACTTAATTGTGGTGAGGCCATCCCAGGTCTCTGCTGTCACTGTCTCCATCAGGCCCATTGACACTGGAGCCATTGGATCTGGGGCCAAAATGTGCTCCTGAGGATCCTGACGTCAATATACAGCTGACATGAGACAGACACTTTCTACTTCTCCAACCCAGAGCTTTTAGCATCAGACTTTATTCATATGAAGGCTAGGGGTTTTTTTCCCCTTATCTTCTCCTCTGACACTGATGTCAATCAGAGCTGAAGCAAGAGCAGAGACCTGGAACAGTCACTGGGCTCGCAGGGCTGGATCTCAAGACATGGAGCCTGCAGCCTCTCGACCCCATTTTGGAGGGACATCATCTCCTTCACAAGAGACACACAAAGAGAGGAAATAGTCCTTATTTCTCCTCTCTGCAGTGCACACATGCTCCAGAGCAGCCAGACTATGGCCTTCTGGTTTTCATTATGACTAAATGCTGGAAATGTGGCATGCATTTTTCAGAAGGGACACATTGTGTATTTAATTCATGAAAGTAAAGAGAGGAAGAGTCTTAGTATATTCCTTTTGGTTCAGCAAATTTTATAAATGCAAGAAATGGGGTAGTATTGTGTCATGTCTTCCAATGCTTATTAGTCAAATGTCTGTGTATATGATGTTGAAAAATATATTATAAAAAAGACATGCGACAGCTGTTTTGTTTGTAATGTGGTTGTGTACAGAGTCTTATTAATATATCTGCATCAGAAGGACATATACCTAGAGGGGAAAAAAACCTGTAGTGTGTAAATGCTATTTCAGTTCTGAAGCCTTGATATTTTTAGCACCTTCATTTTTGGAATAACTTCTACCATAGCTGTACAAAACAGAGAAAACATACGTGCAGAGAATGCAGGGAAAGACTTATTTTACTTCAGCTGTGCATATGTACTGGGCTGCATAGTACAGGCTGCGTATTGGGAACTGGCTTAGAGCTGAGACTTGGCAGTACATGGGTGTCCACAGGACAGATAAACCAGCAGTTCATGCTGATAGACCCTGGTCTCTGCTACAGAGCTGTAACAAGACCTCAGTTGCTGAAAAAGAAACTCTGGAGAAACACAGGATGTCATACACCAAATTTGTTCCTATTTTGTAGAGATTTAAATCAGGAGTAATGTTGTATTTGGGGGGGGGGTCTATCTGGCAAAGTTAAGATCTAAATTGAAGAAATGGGCTGTCTTTGATAAGTGAAAACTGGTGTCTGCTCTGTGCAAGATTTTTGCAGAACACAGGCAGAGATGTAATGCTTGAGTCAGCATAAAAAGTACAGGCAGAAAATTGATAAGCAAAAATCCACCTATAATTACTGATGGAAAAGAGAATGTCTCCTTTCCTTCATCTGAAGCTAATGTTGCCCAGCATTTGTTCCTTTTTTTTACACAGGCAGCATCCTGAACTACACAGCAGAGTTACCTCTGGAGAAAAGGTTTTTTTCCCTGAGAAGTGTCTGAACTTCAGCACGTGAAGAGCATGTCCCCTCAGCACAACAGGGACTGAAGCTGATACACCAGCCCTGTGCATTCAAAAGTCCAAAGGCACATCACAAAAATCTTTAAACTGGTCTAAAAATCATGAGATAGAAAAATACCAGCTGTGCAATTCTTTCTGTTTGCTTTGGATTGTTAAAAGTTTTCAATTTCGTTTCAACTTTCCTCTGCAATCCAGAGGGTAAATTAATTTTCAAATGAAACCTACAGGACTCTAGAAACCAGAATTAAAAAGCAAAACAAAAGAAACAAAAGATTCCAAACAAACAAACAAAAAAAAACCAAAAATGCAAACAGTAAACAAAACCAAAAACAAAAACACTGCCCTCTCAAAAAAATCACAACATAAAAAAACCAACCAAACAAAAAAACCCCACCTAAAAAATCCCCAGCAAACTTTCAAATGGCAGAAGTTAGAAATATCACACTCAAAATATTACAAAAGTAGCTGTGAAGGATTGGCTTATTAAATTAAAATGGAGAAAGAGGACATCAAATTAATTCCAGAACTCGATACCACTGCCATGATGAGGGAAGGTAAGGGACAATATAACTTGCTAATATGACACACATGTTTGCAGCGAATACATTATAGCAAAGGGAGGTTGCCAAGGACTTTAAAAAGCACACGCAAACATACAAAAGTCCTTCTATGAGAGCAGAGCTAAGCATCTCCGCAAATTCTGGAACTAATCATGAGGACTGTATTTCTTTCTTCCTTAATCTTGTGGTGAAGCAGATTGGGTGTCAGCTTGGGAAGTAAAGCTTTACTGCCACCATGAAACAGTCTTGTGCTTCCCTTAGTACTTTACCTCACTCTTCCCCTTTCATTGAAGGAGCCGTAGATACAGACAATACTGATTCTTTCCCATTCTTTCTTACATGGCTTTGTTCTTAAGATTTTTACGTGCATTCAGGGCTGTTGAAGGTATAATTTGTAACTAAGGGTGAAGGCTGTTGAGGACAGAAGCCAAGCAGCAGAAGGAGAAATGCTGGTGGAAGTCTGCAATCTCTGTTTTGTTTTGGAGAGACTGACATATGTTGTGCCCAGGTGGGCTTACCTCTAGTCCGTGCTCCCATTAATCTTATCTACTTGTCATTTTAATGACAAAACCAATTAAACATATTCAAGTGAGAACTCTGATGTACTTTGAAACAAAGGGACCATACACATACAGAGCTGGAGGGTTCCCCTGTGCACGCAGACACTTCAGCACAGCACGGATGTACGTGCACCAGTGATGCCAGAGCCTGAGCCCCAACTCAGAGAGCTGATCTACCAAGCATTGCTTGCCAGGTGTCATAAGGGTCTGCAAGAGCAGGAAATGCTGGCTTTGAGGAGGGGGTAGCCATATATTCACTCCTCCAAGAATAACCAGTGATGCTTCTCAGCTAGCAGGGCTTTGCTGGAGGTAGCTTGGGTGGGTACTGCCCCAGCCAACCAGCAGAACCTGCAAGAGGCTGTTGCAGACACTGTTTTCCTGGGGATGGCTCCACAGGATCCCAGATCTCCCTCTCAAGCAAGAGAAGCTTTAGAGAGAGCAGAAAAAAAACCACAACATACTTTCACAGCAGGGAGGAGAAGAAAAAGATCAGGAGTGTGGCACTAAACAAGGAAGAAAATCTGATGGGGGAAAAAGAAAAGCTGGCAGCAGGAAAAACCAAATCCAAGTACTAGCCTGTAGGTTGCACAAATTATCTGGGAGATTAGGATAATAGTTTCCAGGGTAGTTACTGTGGAAGGAATACAATAAGACTCCAGGAGACTCAATAGAGACTCAGCTGCAGAAAAGAAAAACAAAAGGATACACAGATGAGAGATCCCATTCTGTATTGTGCAACAGGCCATGCTTTAGGATATGTGATGATTTTTTATGTCTTCAGTATTTTTCTTTCCCCCTCTAATCAAGACTTTCCTGTCCACCTTTTTCATTTTTTTTTTTCCTTTTGGGTCTGTGTGCATAAATTGTCAAGGCTGGCACTGTCTTGTTGACCTCATCTGCCCTAGGAAGCCTCGTGCAAAAGTAGTTCATGATAGAGTGGCAACATCTGAACCATATTTCACACAAATGCTCATGTATCATTGTTTGTAACACTGCAAGCACATGATTGCTAAAGACAAGTACAAATTACCCTGCTGGAAGGATAGCTGGTGAGATTTATGTTGTATTGTTGCCTGTTCTTCCAACTGGAAGTTTTCTTTACTGGTGCAAGTATGACCCCTTCCCTGAGCAATAAACTACATGGCCAGACATATGCAGTCCAGCCTTTCTGTCTTCATGGTGCAATACCAAAATACACTACAATACCTGACCTAAATCCAACTGAACCAGCTCCAGAACTGGGAACAATTTAGCTGCATCAGCACAGTGGTATGCCCAGACTAATTAAAATAGGGCAGAGGCTGCACTGATACAGCTACATTGTTCCTGAAACCAAGATATTATCTCAGCAAAGAGCTGCACTGTGCAATACAGATACACTCTTTTAAGACTGGTGAGAGATATATGGACATGTTCTTCAAGATTCAAAGACAAGCACCCATGTAATAGCTTTCACCTTACCTACCTGTTTTAAGTATTGGCACAATCCTAAATGATTTTCGTCTTTACTCTCAGGTTTTCCCCTACATTCCAACAGCTGCTGAAGCAAAGCAACTCAGAAAAGCAACTCAACTCAGAAAAGTTCTCAGCCTGTCCTTGCAAAATTTTTGAAACAGAAATTGTCCAAAGTTTCCCACTAATATTGGACATTCTCCCTTGTTCATTACTGTTGAAAATGTGGCCATTTTCTCAAGGTTGGTAATTTTTTTTCCAACATATGCACTGACTTAGTCCTTTTACTATTAAAAATCTCAATATTCTTAACTGTACTGGTCTTAATTTTCTTGTTCTCCTTTTCAAGTTTTTACAATGCTTCATAAGATGCATTTCTGAAGCATATTTTTATAATGAACTTCCTTTTTTTCTTGCACTTGCTATTTTTAAAATTTCAAGGCTTCTCTCTGCATACCGTGTGAATAGTGACACTGCTAGAGTATTCCAGCTATGCCAAATGTCACGCAGTTCTTTTCCCTTTCATGATCATGGCTTGCTGGCCATTTTCTGCCTTTCACCTTATGAATAGTAGGCTTATCCTCTTCCATGTAAATGTCTGAACCTGATATTTGCTGAAGCAAGTGATGCTTTTCTGAGTATGTTTTCTCAGGTAGTGTTGGAGCTTTCCAGTGGATCCAGGCTCAGCAGACTCAGCAGAACCAATAGAACTGGCTTCAGGGAAGAAAATACAACAGATCAAAAGCCCTGTTACTGCCCACTGTGTGACTGCCTGTAGAAGCCACTTAGGAAATTGAAAGCAAATTAAAATACCTGCAGAAACTCTTCAATTGGTGAATGGTTTGGTTTAGACATTAAATGAGACACCAGAGTGCCTATCCAAAAAAGCTGATATTTCTAACAAATGTAATTAGGATCAACACTTCTAAGTCTCAGGGGAGAGTTGTCATTAAGGACTGTCAGGAGGGTGTACACAGGAAAAATCAAAAGTAAACCCCACCCTTTCCCATCCCATGAGCCAGTCATGCTCATCTTCTTTTGAAGATTAACCATCTCCTGGAGCCAGCAAACAGAAATGATGTCTTCTGCACTGCCGACACAACTCTGTCTAGGCAGCTCCACAGGCATTGCACCTGTGGAATATGAGATGAGAGATATACTGAGAATATTAATCAATAAAATACAGTTGGAAAAACTGGCATCTGGAAATGGATAGTGTATAAGCAAAACAAGTAGAAAGTGTATTTAATAAGGTAGGGTTTAATTTATTCATCTTCACCTGCAATACCTTTATAGACAAAAATTGTGCAAGTGGGGTCTGTCACAATAATGTGGAGAGAAGGAAAGGAAATACATTCCTGACTCAGATGGAGAATGTGTCTTATAATCATGAGCTTATTTAAGGACAGCAGTCATGTAATTGCCTCATTGAGGAATCCCCTCAAATATGCAGCTGTACCCTGGCAGCAGATTGGGTCTCCTGGGCCGTGCTTTGCTTCCATGTGTATCTGCATGCTTTCAAATTTAAAAGTAGCACAGGAAATTGCATCTGCCTGGACTTTAACTTTCTTGATAAACCCTAGACAGTCACACCCTGCATGAGGTTAGGGGCAGAAAGGAATCCTTTTCCACCTCAGTCACAATATCAGATTTTCCCAGCACATGCTGAATGCCTCCTGATCTAGGGGAACAGGAAGATCCAGCCTGGGGTGGAGACCTGCTCTCACAGCTTGTCAGCTGAGATGACAGGCAGTATCTCTTCTCAGATGATCCCACCAATACAAGTCTCCTGGGGTAAGCCCTCAGGAAGTAACACAAAACAGTATTCCCAGGGAAGAACATGCAAATATGTAGCTTTATGCGAAGGAATTTTCTGTTGCTTGCCTTGCCTTGCCTCTACCATCAGTCCAGGCAGAAAGCCATCTTTCTAACCAGAATATATCTGAAACGGTAATTCTGTCCTTATTTCTTCCTGAATGTCCTTCACACTGGCTTTGTTGAATTACTCTGTCCTCATAATTTACTTTGTTGCAAGTGAAAGAAAATCAGGCATTTTCATCTCTTCCCATAAGGAAGGCCCACAGGTCTGTAAAAAATTTCATTGCCCTAGTCTGAACATTTTCCTTTTGTGTCCTTTGATGAGATTAAATATACTTCATTACCAACAATAACACACCAGGACATAAGAGTGATATCTCCTGTCATGCATAATAACCCTTGTGATCATTTCCAAGAGTATTTGTTCCTTCTCTTTATTTCTTTTTTCTTTGTGTTTGGGTTTGTGTGTTTTTTTTTTGTTTGGTTGGTTGATTGTTTTTTGTTTTTTTGTTTTGGTTTTTTTTTCTGCTTTGCCTCTTAATGTTTTTTCAAAATTTAATTCGATTTTTTTTTTGGGGGGGAACATTTTTTGGTGACATTTTTCCAATATGGGTCTTCACTAAGAGAAAGAAAAAAAAAAAAAAAAGGCTGCCTAAGAACAGCTTTGCAGCTATCTTTAACCCACTTTGTACAACAGCCACTGCCAAAAGTAACTTCTGCTGTGGGGCTCAGTAATCACACAAATGCTGCAGCATGTTTAAATTGCTCTGCAGATGACGGGTAAAAATAAGTGAGCTAGACATAAATGCAGAGAGTGAGTGAAAGAACAGGCAAGAGAGAGATGTCCTCAAATAGATGGTACGGGTCAAGTCATGCAAGTGCTTTTATTACTGCTGATTAATTCTGTCAGCTGTTATGTTAATGTGCTGCATGGCATGAGCGGGCACCGAGCAAAAGTACAAGGAAGCTGAGACTATTTTCTAAATAAGGATGTGGCCCAGACTGCTTGAAATTGTGTATGTGTGTCTGTTCCTGGCAGAGTGATGATGGATAATAACAGGATGAGAATGAAATCTCTATTGCTGTGCTTTGGCATTGTGGATACATCTCTCTCCAGACTCAAGGAATTAGGAGCAGGTTGGGGTTTTTTTTATTGCCAGCCCCAAGCCTTCGGAAATCTTGAGACCATCTGACATTACATACTTTTTAAAATAATAACTATGGATTCTGAATTTGGTTGTCCTTCATTTTCTGGACTGACAGCATTTCTTTTTCAATCCCCTTACTTCCATAAGAGCTAAAACTGTGCATAATAAAACAATGCCAAAACCTTGCTGTGTGCCAAGAGCTGGGATCTTGGGAAGATTACAGACTGCATGAGCTTCTGATAATATTATACATTATGTAATCTATCTGTAAGGTCAGACCTCAGGATGGGAAACACAGTGAGAAGGATGTGTGCAAGCTGGGACAGGCTTCATTTGGGGAGATTCAGCATGCAGGAAAAGAGCACCTGAAAGGCTTTGGGAGGTGGTTGCAACATGAGCCTGGCATTTCAGCCAAGGAGGTATTTAAGAGAAGGTGAGGATTGTCAAAGGCATAGGTAGCGCAGCACATGGGCTGCTGGAGGTGGCTGCCGGCTCCTCAATGAGAAAATCTCCCACAGATGGTGGTGTGAGAGTTTGACGGAGTGGCCTCTTCCCCAGCGTGCTGGGCAAGCAGCAGCTTTGTTTGCAGCCTTGTGAGCTACATCCCTCCCTGGGAGCCTGCTGGGAATGAGGCTGGATCCCTCTGGCACTGTGGCACCTGCCCCAGGCTGTCTGTCACCCATGGCTGTCCTCACACGTGTCGTCCACTCCTCTCCTCAAAAACAAGCTGTGAGCATTGCTGCAATGATGGAAGCTATTCCACTGCTATAAGCAGTTGGGATTTTGTCCTTAAAGAAGCACTTTTCCTCACCACACCTCTAACAGCAGTAAGCCAGCAGAGCCCACCTGGCTTTCCTGTAATGCATAATTATTCCCCTACAGCTGTCCACAAAAATTCTCTGCTTCAGATGTGTGATGGGGACTTGCAGTGCTGCCTGCAGGGCCCTGAGGAAATTGAACCTAAGGATAGGTATGGCATGCTCATGAGAGGACGGTCCCTTAGGGCTAGGGTAGGGTGATAGGTGGGATTCCCTGGGAGCAGGAGGAGGGTGGTGCTCTCTCTGCCTCTGGTTTCAGGGGCTGAGTGGGAGGCACACAGGAATGTTCCCACTTTTTACCTGTGCTGGACCACTGCACATGACTTTTCCCCCAGAGCCCTAGAGGAAGACCTGGGGTAAAAGCAAGGGAAATCCAGAGGACATGGCTTTCCTGTGAGCTCCTGAGCCAGGGAACCCCCTTGTCATGCCAGCATCACCCCTTTCCTGTCCCCATGAGTGCTCCTCTCCTTCTGCAGCCTCTGAGTGCCTCACTGCTATGGCAAGGCCACAGTCCATGGCTGGGGACATTTGCATGGCAATAGCCCAGCTGGGAGCCTGCCCTAAGGAACACCTGTGCTGGAGACCTCCCTCAGAACCACTGACCCTGTCACCAACAGCATGCATCCTCATGTGAACTGCTAGTACAATAATAATCTTTAAAACATCTCTAAAGCCAGGAAGTTGATGTCTTTTTATACCAAAACTTTCACCAATGGTTTCCTCAGAACTTATGCCCTCTTTTACACGTCTGTGGTTCCTGCACCAGCAGATATCATGCCTAGGTGACACAAATAACATTTGTGGTGTATACTCAGTCTGGCAGAACAAAATCTGGTGAGAGGGTGACTTGTTCAATGATCATCTTTACTTCCCTAAACAAAAAATCCTTTCTGAGGATTGAGGAGTAGCTGAGGAAAGAATGGGCTGAAAGTGGTTTCAGACAGTGCCTTGAAAAAGAGTTTGTGTTCCTCAAAGCTTGTTCATGTCTTTGGAGTACACAAACTAGTCTAATAAAATAATTTCTCTACCCCTAGAAGCCTTGCCTTGCTTACAGACATAGCAATAACCATCTGCTATTGAGAGGTACTACTACAATGACTAACGTGGCATTATTTGGGTGTCTGTTACTAAGAGCACCTTGTTGTCCCAGGAGAGTTCTCTCTCACTCTTGGTAGTAGTTTGTATGGGCTCATAGGTTTGTGAGGGAAACTCAGAGCTGACTAATGCCTTGGTAGATTTTTCAATTTGTGCAGTAAAAGCTGCTCCATGCCCAGCATGCTGCAATTCAGCCCCAAGTAAATACGTCTGGTCAAGTGGTGCAGGATAGAAATCTTGACAGCCTCAGCTGTAATTGGTACGACTGTGCACTGCTGTAATGAGCAACAGACAATGCGAATATCAACCCACCGGAACCTGTTTTCAACAACACTGGTGCTGTTTAATAGGCAATCATTCTTTTTTTTTTCATTTCCCTGTCGTTATTAGGAAATTTTTCTTTTTTTTCTCCCTGCTACAGCATGGATATGGTTGTAGAACAAAGAAGAATGACATTATTTTATATATCTAGGTTTATATATTTACATTTTAAATATTTTTATAAATCATTTCAATACAAATATATAAAAGTAATTTTTACAGCCAAATTTCCCTGCAGGAAAAATAGGAAAGAATGAAAATACAGCTGGAAATGCAGCTGTTTCAAAAAGCACCCTTCTTTCTGAATTTCTCTGAGATAGTATACATTGCTGCTCAGTGTGCAAATAAAAACATGTCTTGGATGTGGGTAGTTTTGGTGCCTGACTTTTGGTAGATAAGTTTATTCTTTGTAAATTTGTGAATGCATATTGTGATAGTTTTATTCTTTTTCCTTCTCAGGAAGGGGGCTGGGCAGGCTGGATTTGAGTGGCAGGAAATGAAAGGCAGGCTGGAGGGGAGAAGAATAGAGACTGAGCAGTTGAGAATATGACTAGAAGGCTGAACATTGACAAAAATGGGAAGTAACCCCATGCACTAGCAGATATTTGAAGAATTAATTTAGCAGCTTTCAGTGCAGCTACAAGTGGTGATAGTGTTTCTAAGGGAAGCTGCAGTTGTTCAACAGGCTGTGGTGGGAGGCAATTTCAAATTACTGGAGCAGGAGCGTGTAGCACTGATGGGAGACGGCCCAAAAGAGCAGGAATGAAGAATTACAGGGTGAGAGATTGCATAAGGGAGGTACTGGGTGTTATCAGGAGGCTGAGTCAGTGAACTACTCAGAGGGTGGTCCCTTCACCTCATCTCCTATGTGTGTCTGTGATGTTTCTGTAAATTCAGCTTTGCAAACTTTCAGCCTTTTCATGCCCAGTGAAGGGCCAGTGAGTAGGCTGAGGAGGGAGAACATCCACTCAGAAGCTGGGGTCCTCTCACCTCTTCCAGATGATGGGGAGCCATGAACCCTGCAGCCAGTACCAAGGATCTTGGTACTGCCAAACCCTAAAATAGTAGTGAGTTGTCTTTCTGACCATTTGACTTTTCTTGGTTTTGGCAGAAGGCAGTCAGAGATACCTGAAAGTGAAAGGAAGTTGAAAGACATTTTACATGGGAGAAAACACATCTCACTGCTGATCTTTTTTGGAACTAAAAAAGAGGGTGTGATAGCATGAAAACTCTTTTTAATAGATACCATGCCCTTTCTGGGTACTTGACCTCTTCCTTCTGGCAGACTACTTCAGTTTTTCTTATGCCTCCTTCGTAGACCCCTTTTTAAGGAAACGTGGCTCAGTTAACCTCAGATGTCACATGTGTAGGAGAAAATCCTTGAAATCTGATCTGCTGAAAGAAAACATACCTTAAGTCTGAAAATTCATTTCAGAATATGGACTTTGGGGCCTGCCAGTGAAAGAATAACAGAAGCAGAAGAGAAAATGAATGTTTTAAACTGACGGCTTGTATATTTTATTCCTAATGCAAAAAGACAAATTGCTACATGAATGAGCATGCATCAGAATGTGATGAAATCTCAATCTAGTACACTCACCTTCTCCACAGCAGGGGCTTTCATAGAGCTCTATTCTGTGTGTTTCTGTCTGTTAGTGGAAAAAATAGTTGGTATTGTGTCAAAAAGCTAGGCCAGGCAACGTATGCACCTGCCTATCTATTTGTTTGAATCCTCTGCAATATAAAATTTGAATTTGTAATGAAATAGATACAAAAGCATGCCAAAAATATTTGGGGCCACCCTCAGCTGAAAAAGAACCTTTTTTCACACACCTGCAGAAACAGCAAGTGTAGGAATACTGTGCAGCTTGATTAGCTTGTGAGAATGGCCCTTAGCAGAATGATCCCATAAAACTGAAATGAGTATTATTTCAGTGGAAAATCGCAGTTTGTTTTGCACAGTACTGTAGAACACCATCAGACAACTTGCATGCAAAATTTTCCCTGACAACTGCAGCAGCTTAGCTGAGTAAAAATTGAAGTCTAAAGCAAAGAGAGAAAGTCCAGTAAGCAGGTCCCATTGCTCATTCTGTGTGATGATGCTTTTCTTGCTTGATCCCTTACCCGTAAATTGGTGAGGTTCCATGTGAATATTTGAATAGGAGTTTTCAGGGAAAATCCCACGTTCTGCAAGAAGAAGTAGGTGGCATGTTTCCCCCTGAGTCAGCCCTCAGTCATACCTCCAGAAAGTCTGGAGGTATTGCTGATGACCCTGTCTTTCATTCAGCACTGACCCAAAGCCTGGCCACCTCTGAGTAGAGGAAGCAGGATCTGGGTCACTGATGATGCTGATGGACAAACTTTTCTGTGACTGTGAGCCTGGTGCCAGCGAGGGGGCAAGGATCTGGCTCACAGCCAGGCCAAGACATTTGCCTGTATGAATAGTGGTGCTAATGCTGCTATTCTGGCAAAAGCTCTGATTCACCCGCTGTGGTTTCATTTCTGAAAAGTTTCAGATCAAGATGTAAGTTACAGTTCAGTGATCATTGCATTTGTCTTTACTGCCTTCAGCTGCCCTTTCAAGAGTAAGACTGTGCCTTCTTCACCTATCACAGGTTATGGCTGAACTGGCTTTTAAATAATTGCTAGGCAAGAATTTCCATCTATTGTTTTGCTGCGTCCTTCAATTTCCTTGGTATTAGCAGAAGCAAAGGTTTTGACCAAAGCAGAGGGAAGTGATCTGAGATTCAGTTACCACTAAGTTTTGGTATCTTTAAAGAATTCCTTTCCTTTTACATCTGTGCTTGCATATGTTTCAGACATATGATTGGAGAAAACATCTAGGCTTACAGATTGATCCAAACCAAGAATCTAAATATTTCACATTTTTGATTGTAATTCTGATTTTCTCTGGTGATAATGCTTTGGAGAATAGATCTTTACCAAGATTTAAACAGTAGCATAAGATGTGTTTGGATAAAATAGAACTAGCAGAAACGGATGTGCTTTCTCCATGTCTGGCACAAATAGATGGGCTGGCAAGCAACTTCTGGGCTACTTAGTCTTGATAAAAAGTAAAGCAATAAGTCAGAAATTATTATGGGTCATATTTCAGATGTTATGACCTAAGGTGGAGTCAACAGACTATGAGTGAATCCAGCTTTTTACTTCATATCCTAACATTTGAAAAATTGCAAGTATATATATATATATATATATATATATATATATATATTATTTTTCCTGGAACCAACTTCTCATTTTTGTCTATGTTTGTCTGATCTACTTCTATTACATAAGATGTAAGAATGGTTTGTAGAGAAGGAAAAATAAACAGAAGATATTTAGAAGAGGTTCAGTGCACACAAGGCCAGAGTTTATGTTTCATCCTGTAACAGCAGCGAGACTAATAAAATGTGCTGTTTCTGCTTACAAACCTTACTTCAACTGCTGAGTAATTTCTGCTATCTAAATACCACATTCTGGGCTCTGTTAACATCATGGCCATTGAGGCTGTAATTATTAAAAATGGAGCTAAGGTTTCTCAAAAGTAGGAAAAATACATGTAATCTTCAGATCAGTTTTTCTCAGGCTGGTCTTGGCATATGTATGTGTTTTTGAAGTTCTTAATGCCAGACAGAATCCGGATAAATCTGAATTTTGTCAAGGTGCCATGGAAGAATTAGTAAGGCGAGATGCTGAAATCAATACCACCCAGGAAGAGTCAGTTTCCCATCTCACAGATGCCTACTGGGGCACATCGAGTTCTCCACCCTGTACATCTCTGCATTGCTACACAAGTCAGCTCCTGCTGAGGACAATCAACCCAAGTAACAGTCCTGGAGGAGAAAAAGGATATTCTGGTTAGTTTACAAGTGCTGCAGAAGATCATGAGTTTTGGTGGTCTGATGCTTGTAAGTAAATTGGGATCCAATCTACCTATTTATGTTTCATTGTTAGCCTGGATCAGGGGTCATGTAAACTTTGGCTTCAGGAGGCATTCCACCTCGTTCAGTCTCTTAGATGAGCCTGCTGTTCATTGGCAGCTCAGCTCCGCCCTTACTGCAGTGGGGCTGTCAGCTTGGCCCCTGCTCACCCAAGGGTTTATTCTGTCTCCCTGAGGGGCAAAGCAGTGGCCTGGGACAGAAACCAAGGCTTGGACACAGACTTTCTCGGTGTCAAAGTGTTTTTCTTCCCTGGTCATGCCTGCAGCAAGAGCAGGTCTGTAGGCTGGATGCAGAGCACTGCAGTGATACCAGGCCATGTATGCTGGGCTTCACTGAGGAGGAAATCCCCAGGGAAAAAGGTTGTGATGGGAACTCAGAGTGCTTTGCAGCATGGGGGAAGGTTTCTAGAGAGGTCAGCAGCTGGGCAATACCTCTCTAGTGCCTTGGGTTGGATTGCAGAGGGGCAGTGATGGCAGAAAAGCAGCAAGGAACATAACCTCTAATTTTTAATAAAAGGAAAAGCTAAGGAAAGTGTAAGACAGCTGACAAAAAGGCCTGAAGGAAAGGTGAAGTGCATTTAAGAGTTGGGGCAGAATACGGTCAGACATAGCGTTCTGATCAATGTACTCCTTTGAAGTAGAAACTGGAGGAGGAAGAAATGGCTTTGGCTTGTAAGCTGTTTCCCTTGAAGTGAAGAAGAGGTAGATTACACAGCTGACTATATGGGGCCATAAGAATATTGTGGTGTGATCAGGGAGAGACCCCAATCAATGACATAGAACTATTCGCATAAGGGTCAATGCTGCATTGCCCTGCAGGCTGGAAGGCCCCCAGTTGCATCCCTGAAGGCCATTAGGGCAAACAAAAGAAAACCTGTAAGGCAAGATGTTTGACCTAAACTGTGCCCTCAGACTCTTCCCTTCTTTGAAAGGGAAATTGAGGATAAATCAACCCTGTGGGATATATTTTCAGAGAGGGAAAGCTGAGGCAGCAGTGAGACATTTAGCAGAGGTCAGTTGCACCCATGCCACTATGGATGTGTACACTAAAACTGATCAGTCTCTTTATATAGAATTTCCAAAATACCCACAGAGCTGTTTAATGTACTCCAAACATATGGGACAGCAATGGAGCTGTACTTAACACTTCCAGTACATGTACACATCTATACCCTATCATTACTAAGCAAATTGATGAACCAGCTGTCTGACTGAATAAAATGCTTGGGTGTTGAATGAGACACAGTTGCAGTGCTGCTAGGTTGGTAAACCAGTCTGAAAACTGACTTATTGTTGTGGGGATTGTAGTGAACCAAAGCTTAGATAACAGTGGAAGATGAAGACTGCTGATGCCCACCTTCCCTCTTCTTGAGGACTTGAAAGAAAAGTCTTTGAACAAGACTTTTGGAGGTTAGTGTCAGCTGCTATCCTCTCTTGGCAGAGAAGAAATCCACTTGATACTGGCCATAACTGTGGCTACAAGTCTGCTTCATAAATACTTGTGACTAGACTGGGCTTTTTAAAAAAGTAGCAGCAATCAATTTGCTGAGTGTTTAAGCTTGAGAGATTTTTGTGGTCAATGTGTTCTTAGGGGAGCTGATGCTTCCAGGATGTTGGTACTGGAATACTGCAGCTGTGCTTTTAACTCTTAGTGGACTGGAAGCACTTTATTTCCCTAGTCCTCACCCAGTAGCTTTCACGTGGAATTTCATAAACAAGGTGCTGCAGAGCCCTCTGGCTTAAAGATTCTTCAGAGCTCTTAAGATCAGTGCTGAAGTGCATTGTTGGATTAAGATAATGTCTAGTAACCCCTTGGAGAATCACAGCTGCCCAAAGTTTCTCAGATAATAAACAGCAATTCAAGAAAGTGAAGATTTCCACTCACCATCTGCCTTTTAAACAAGACTTTGAAAGGTTGCTATGCACCAATGTATTCATGCTTCCTGCAAATACCACAGGCTGGGGGTACAGACTGTAAGTAACTGTACCATAAATGCACTATTCACTTTGTTTTATGGGTTTATTTATTTTTCCCTAAAAACTGTAGGCATCCAGTCATCCATCAGACATCAGATGTCTCTGAGTTTCAGCTCCCTGAACCCAAAGCACTGGCATTTCTTTGTGTAAAAATGAACATAATATTTTCTGTCCATTGTGATACCTGGGACAGAGCCTCAGGACAAACAGGTTCCATTTGAAATACATTTCTCTAAGGGAATGTGCTTGGTCTTGCATTTGATAAGTTTCAAGTCATTACACATCTACAGAAACTGAATGATTTCTTACCAAACCATGAAACATTCTTATCACTTAATTGCATCTTGAACGCTTCCTTAGAAACCTGGAGCACTAATAGAAAAATTATATGAAAAGTCAGAGAGAGTCTTATAATTTAAAACAAAGCCAAGCACTCCCTTGTACCAGCTTCTCTTACAGCTCCTTCCCCTTAAGCAATACCAGTGTTCTAGAATTATTTCTCCCATTTTCAAGTTAGCAAAAAAGACAACCCTGTTAGAAGGGCTATTCATTTAGGACTTGTCAACAAATCATATATAGAAAGTGAGCTTGAATTAATTAAAGTACTGAATTCCTAAATGAATTAACTAAATTGAATTAAATTGTCTTGCGGATACTGTTAAACACACCTCTGTGGCTGCTAGTGCTTAAATCCCTTTGGAAGAGTAAAAGCACCCGTGTGGGACTTTAATTTAGTTTAACCAATCCACTTTAAAAAAAATGTAAGAATTAACTTTCCTGAGTGTCCTTATTTGTACAAGAACACATCCCTTTCAGAGGGTAGCCTGAACTTAATCAGTGTTAGAGCATTTATCCTGTAGTGACTGTTGGGCTTAATTGGGCTGCTTCTCTGCTACTCTCTGAAATTTTTTTTTTCACACTTTGAAATAGAGGGAGGAAGGGAGAGATTCAAACCAGGTTTGATTGGCGTACATGGTGTCCCAGCTGGCAGGTGATGCCTGTGGGTGCAGTGACTGTACAGGCACCCTACCAGCTGCCTCAAAGGAGGAGGTCAAACCAGGCAAATAAGTGCAGGAGGAGATGGCCCTGAGAAACAGCTCTTCTACCTCTTTCTGAAGAACCTTCACCCACTACCATGACTTAGCTGTCCTTCCCCCTTCTTTTTTAAAGCCTCCCCCCCCCCCCCAACCTTTTGAAGGCTTTCTGGCCTTCCTATAATACTTACTTTGCTTGTCTCTTCAGATAATCCTTGTTCTAAGCACTGATAAGGGGGAAAAAGGCCAATTTTAAGGGTTCAAGGGTAGAAAAGCAGCAAAAGTTATTCCTGGGGAAGGATTTGCTGCAGAACTATACTTCAGGGGGGAATTTGACAGGAGCAAGGAAGAAAGGGAGCAGATTTTAATCCTTTTTTAACAGAAAAACTCATTGAAACGTATTTATTTTTTCCTTCCTTGTTGTTTTCCTTCCTTCCTTTCTTCACTTGAAGATCACTTGCCTGCTATAGGACAGCTCTTAAGTTATTCAGATCCAGCCCCCTCCAACAGGGAGAAAGCCTCTTCTGCAGTTACATACAGACATTGCAAAATGTGAACATTGCTGGGATTTCTTCTTGTATGTGCAAAGCTTAGCATTGAAAGCCAGTTTACCTGCCTGTGATGGAGTTCAGCATGGGAAGGAGTGGCAAATTCCCTGAGCAGCCTGTGTAAAATGGAGGTTAGGCTCTACAGGCCACTTCAGCCTTCCAAAAATGAGCTTAAATAATCTGTGAGACATCATGTAAGAATGAAAGGAAGTTTCAAAATAGCCTTACTCTGAATAAGAACATACTTTGGCAATGCTACATGAAATGAACACTGACATACTTGACCATCATATTGACATGTTCATCAAACCACTCCACAGTCTGCAAATATCCATGCAGACTCAGTGCCAAAAGCCAGAGCAGACAACCAGATGTGGAGCAGACTGTGGCTGAGCCTGTCTGCTCACCCAGCAGGAATGGAGATAGGCTGCTTCACTGGGGCTACAGTCCATCAGTTCTGCTCTGGACATTTCCAGCAACAAAGACACCAGCATCTGTTCTCCTTGCGAGATATTTTGGGGAAGATGTTTTCTTCTGTTGGCTGATGGAAAGCCCACTAGGGAGAATGTTATAGCAGGAGCATAAGGAATTCTAGGATGGGGAGTGCGGGTACAAAATATCTATCCTCTGTGAGTATTCAGCATCATACAAGCATGGGAAGCTGAGTGTGTGTTTACTGGATGTGAGTGTTCCAGCACATTCCTTGGTCAGATGTCTATACCTCAGGGAACTGGGCTACTACTGAGATTTTGTACTCTACCAATTTAAAATTAACTTCTGTAAAAGCCACTTCAAACTTGTATTAATTAATGACTGTTTGTGCCAACAAATTTGCTTGCTAAGGTATTTTCAGGAAGCAATATTTAGTCCAGTCCTGAGCAGCCTAAAAATCTGCTTTCTATATATATTTATACAATGTCTGCATGCAGGTGCCAAGATATAGCTTAGGGCTCACAATTTCCACAAGCACAGGAATAATGGACCTGATTACTGTAAACACACTGCAAGAAAACATGCTTAAAACCCTCAGAACAACATTACAAAGATCCCATTCTTGACAGTGTTTTCTGAGCATAGTGGATGTTGGTAAATATGTGCCTCGATGCAGATCACCAGGTATCCAAGACCCACAATGAATGTGCTATTAGTCATTGACTGCACTTGTTCAGCTCTGAGTAATGATGAAATGCTTCGAGAATTGTTTAAATCACTAAGTTACAGTAAAATAGAGGCTAATGTCAAAACAAAGGGACTAACAAGAAGTAACAATTTCTTGAGAACTTAGTGATACAGCCAGCTGAATTTTTGGGTAGTTAATGTTGTGTAACAATGCCATTTAGCCCTGCTAACAGTGAATGCCACAAGCCAGAGTTCTAGTGAAGCTGCACCTTCCTCCAAGCAGCCAGACCCCTCTACCTACTCCCTTCCTTAAAACCCACAAATCAAGTTTGTATGAGAGTTGAACTGTGGAAGGTCACTGACTTTCTTTGGAAATCACCTGAGAGAAAATAGGATGGGTTGGAAGGTAAAGGGAATGTAAACAAGCTGAGAAAAAAGGAACAAAAGAACCCAGAATGCTGGCTCTGAGGGGGAAAGCAATCATTCTGAGTAATAACAATTTTGTGATTGTTAAGAGAAGTCTAGCTAGTGTTCTGTAAATATTAGTAGGCACAGAAATATGGTTCCAGTATGAAGAACACAGTAATATGAACATATCATGTTTAAAGAATCAAAAATACCCATCTTGCCACACACTTAAGGAGGGAGAAGTTTGACCCAAACGGGAAAAACTAAGTTGAAAAATTGCCATTTCTGAATGGAAGACTCACTCCTGAGCCACTGAAAAGGAGCACAGGAGACTGTGACACACAGTTTTATAGAGAGAGAAATGGAGTGACATTCAGGTTTGGCTTCAGAAAGCTGTACTACTCCCCCCAGCTCCCTGCTGATTGAGGTATGTACTCTCCATCTCCCTGTCTCACCCTTCTTGTCTGCTTACACTGAAAACTCTTCTGTGTGTATCTTTCCATGTAGTTTATATTAACCTCTTCCTTAACTTTGTTTAGCTGCTGCTCGGAGTCATTTGGTTTTGATTACTCTTAAAATTGCATATTAACAGAAAATATCCCAATGGAATTAAAATAAGAGAGCGTTTGGGCCAGAGCTGCCATTCTGCCTCTACCCTTTTCCAAGCACAGAAGTGCTTTGCCTTGTCTCAGACCAAAAGCCGCCTTGCGCGTGGTAACTGCACGCTCGCAACATAAAATGGGATTTATTTGTCCCGTAGGCAGCAAGCTGAGTCCAGAGTCACCACGGAGACAGTGGTGCTAATACATTTAATTGCAAAGATAACATCGTTCTGTGGTGGGCCTCCACACTGACAGCCTGGGCAAGAGCTGACCCAGAGTGCAGGGAGGTCCCACACATTTTACATCCCCCTCCCTGCCATGGTGCCCCATCCCTGCTTCTCTGAGACCAAGGAGATAGTGCTGGCTGCATGGAGGAGATGGGTTTTACAACTCAGCCACTCCCAGAACCACCTTGTCACCCCCAGGAAATGCTGTTCTGGGTAAATGGATCCTACCAGACTTTGAAGTCTGATTCTTGGCAATTCATGGAAGAACAAGCTTGGTTGCCCAAGCTCTGCAGACAACGTGGGGCTGAGTTCCACACACAGGTAGCAAAATTCACTCTTTCAGAAAACTGTGGGCTTTCTTCCTGTCCATGAAATCACAGGCTCAGCCCACCTATGAAAGAATCCAATGTAATGGATGTATTTTATTCCACTGGATTATAAAGGGACAACTGAGGGTGCATATTTAACAGTGAAAAGAAGTGATGTCCTGCTGTACTGTGGAGTTACAGGAAGATAACACACTTTTCCTTTCTGCACCCAAAGTATCTTAACTATATCCTTTGTGTTTTAAAAAATCTGACCCTGGGCTCTAGTGTGCTTTTTAGACTTACTTTGCAAAATAGAAAAATAACACACAAGAGTTATTTCTGCCTTTCACAAAGCAATTCTAATATTTCTTAGCTTGAATCTTCAGACGTGTGTTCCCTTCTCTCCCTCCCTGTTCCCCCCCTCTGCACAGGATCCACATCATTAACTCTGTGGTTTGCAACTACGTTTTTTTTTTTTCTTTCAGATTATTCTTATCCGTTGTACAAAAAAATCCCTTTAACTGCTCTCCAGTCTTTCAGGCTCATCTCAGTGGGCATATTTGCATAAATGTCACTGCAGTCGTGCCGGAATCCTTTCAAGGGAATTTGACTGCAGAGGCCAGGTGATTAGTTTCAAAATTTATAAAAGGTTTTGCATTTCCTTGCAAATATGGCAACTATATCATTCACAAAGCAGCATTTTCAGTATAGCAGACAGATAAGCCAAAGAAAATCAGTTTTTAGAGGTATTTTCCACCCGTTATATTACAGGCATGCAGACTAATATTGATTAAAAATGAAAATACAGAGGCATGTGGATTTGCATATGTATGTTTGCATGGCCTGCTCTAATGTTCTTTCAAGTGAGTATAATACCATCTTTCAAAAAAATTGCAACTAAAATGCAAAATATCAAGTATTTATCATAAAGAGTTCATTGAACATTATAACAACCATGTCAGGAAAAATAATAAAGACAAAAACCTATAAATTTGTAAGAAATACAGCATTTCTACATTGCAAAATGAAAAATGTACTCTCCTCTTCTTCAATTTTATATCCTACTGTTCCTCCATAAATTATAAGTGGTAAAGGTATTGTGCAATGTCCATAATTCATTATATCATCATATACTATCCAATAGGGAATATTCTACCACCTTCTTTGGTCATCTTTTTCTGAGCACAGCATAATAAAGACCATGACATGAGCTGTTTTCATTGTAGATTAAAGTCAAGCTTGGAGGTAGAGGAGGTCAGAATGCCCCTTTTTTCTTGCTGAAATTTCCCTGGGGACACCTCTTTCAAAAAAACTCCAGGAAAAGCAAAATTAAATTCTTTATAGCACTTCTTAAACAGAAATTCTTGTTATGAAGTCTATTCACACGTCCACCTAAAAAATTTGAAACCAAAATGAAACATCTGTTTTGACTTAATGCCACTGAATTTTGGCATTTGGAAATTTAAAGATTTCAGCTTTTGAATTCCCATGCTTTTTAGAAAAGCAGGCCATTCTTTTTCCTCCCCCTACTCTGAAACTTCAAATCTGGAAAATATTTAGAGCAGCATGTAAATACTCTCTTTTCCCCCTGCTTCCCTCCCAACTTCACTTTCCTGCTGTTTTCTAACAATCTCCAGTTGTAGGGAAGATGTGCTTGTTAAGCAGAATGGGAAAAAAAATCATTATATAGAGTAAACCCCAAAGAATATACAGGTGTTTGCACTTGTGAGTCTGTGAGAAAGATCTTCTCTAAATTTCATATGTTCTCTAGAGAAACAGACTTTGAAATAAAATGCTTCAAGCCATGTGTTTTTCTCCCTTGTGCATGTTGGTCCATCACTGGACTGATTCTCTTTATAGCATGAGCTGCACTGAGGAAGCATTACTGCTGTGGCATGGTAACTACATCTGTGAAATAGGAACCATCCACTTGAAATAGGAATGGCACTATTTCCCTTCTTTTCTAAAGATCTTCAAGATTCATGGAGGAAACAGAGCCCATAGAATAAGATTGCATGACACGTTTGCTTTGCAATTACTGATGCTCACAGTACAGGGAGTTTCAGCACTCAGAATAAGGTGCAAAGAAAGAATCAGTGAAAAAGCATATTTTTTCATAAGCAGGGCTGTTTCTGAAGAATTGCCATCACTGCTCTTCATCACTGTTCCTTGTTAACCTGTTGCCTTGCATCTGAGGATGAGATTACTCCTTTTGAAACTATGTGTTGGTTTGAGATGACCTAATGTCCCCAGGAACCAGCAGTGGTCACCTGGAAAGTAACTGAGGCTTGAAATGTTCTTCTTTCTATCCTCTGGCTTGAGCATGTTCACCTGAGAATTTTTTGTTTAACCTTAAAGGAAAACACTCCTGGTTGTTGTAATGGGCACGGATGTGTGTGCAGGAACAAAGGTGTCAGCAGCCTTTGGATGTTTCTGACACTGCTGAATTACCATGCAGAGTGCATGGGGATAGGAGGAGCCAGAGCTTTTCTTCATGTCATGTCTACTTCTACTTCTAAAATAAGAGTTTGGTCAAAATGCATGACCAAAGTACAGCAGAAGGTAACTTTTTCTGCGATCTTCTCATCCCATAAGTGACTGAATACAGATTTATGAGCAATTGCTTGTAATTTTCCTTTGTCCTCTGGTTATCTTCTTACTCCTTCTAAACCAGGAATCCTCTTGCCAGTTGCCTATGCCGGTATCAGAGCTCAGAAGACACGCTTTGTGCTGGGTCTGGACGGACACTCACTCCCTGTCATCCCTAGAGAAGTCTGTTTTGAGTAACACTGTATCTTGGAGGAGTGGTAGGTCAGCAGGGGCCGCTCTGCCATCTGCAGTATTTGAAGGAAATTTCTGACACGTGTCTTTTGGCCAAAGAAACTGACAATGCCTTTTCTCAGCAGAGAGCTCACTCTTGCTGGCAGCAAAACAATAAATGTAAAAGTGTTGCAGTGCAAAGAGATGGAAAAGTTGGTTTCTTACATAGCTTGCTGGTCATTAGCATGGGTTTCTTCACGCTATGTATAAATCATTTCAGAACAGCAGAAGCCCATACCCACCTTGGAGGAGCATTTTAGCAGTAATATTCCTGGGCTCTTTGATACTCTTGAACTATTTGTCTGTATATTCATGACACATTTTTCCTCAAATACAAAATTTTTCTTCTGCATTTCATGCTCTGTTTGTATTGAACTTTTCTTGATTAAGCTGTCAGGGCCAAGGAAAGATGAGCAGAGATAATGCAGACTGTAGTTTTCCTTCCTCCAGTAGGATAGACCTTTTTCTTTTGCTACAGCTGAGATAATCCAGACTTCTGATCCAGTCTGTGCTAGCAACCAACAGGCACAGAAGAACAATCTGGTACCTAAAGACTTGATGAACTGCAGAGAGGAATTAATCATGTTTTGTCTCTTTGTCATGGGTCCACAAGGCTGATAGAGAGTAAAATATGTGGCACAGCTTACTGTGATAGCCTAAGCTCCTCCCCAGTGGGTTCTCTTTGTTGTGCTTTACTATTATGTAGATTTCATGGTTAGTTTCAGCTGAAGGGATGTTTTGAAGTTAATTGGGTTTTATTCCAAGTAATTTCATTGTGCCATGGCAGTCATTCCCAAGCTGTCTAAGGTGGATTGGTATATTAATGGATATCCTGTTCCAGGGAATTTTGTGGTTTACAGTTCAATTCAATGAGGCAAGCTTCAATCCACTATTGTGTGAGTTTTCATAATAGTACCGACTGCAAATGCACACAAGGAAAACATCCACCAGATCTATTGGCAGCTGAATACATAATATTGTGGAAATGACCAGTTCTCTCTGCAAGGTAGTGGCAGGTGATAGTGGCTTTCACTGGCTGTAGCTTTTCTTTGAAAGTTAAAATGCTGCTTGTCAAAAGTGTCAATCTACATTGCCATTTAATATTCTGAAATGTAATTATTTTCCCCCCAAAAAAGCAAATAATTCAAATCATCTTTTGAACCCTGTCCACTGGAGTCAATAGAGTTCCAGAGAGAGCGACTGAGATTGGGATTTTGCCCGCAGTCATGATCTACCTGGAAATGTCACTTGCTGCTCCTGGTGAGTGTCAGTAAAGGCTGTCATTGAACTAGCTCTATATTTAATAAGACTTGCTACAACAGACAAGGACAAATTATTCCGGAAAGAGTAGTTAAAACATGCTCCTGGGGGGTTTAGGGTAGCATGGTGTAATCCAGCCCTGGGCAAATCTGTTGCCCTACCAGTTTTTTTCCAGTTGGCTGCTCTCAAGTAGATTTGTTCCAGCTTTGAACAGAGGTGAACTAAGACTGGAAATAGCTTATTGCACATATATCTCTAAATCTGAAAAGGTAATTCTGCTGCATTAATAGCCTGATATAGAAAAGGTACAGCGTTTTTTCTGTAATGTTCTAGCTGATGGTGAATGTGTTAGAACTGCTCTGTGGAAATTTAATTTTTTTAAAATGCCTATTATAATTGACAGAAATTGAGAAAAAAAACAAAACCGTTTCTAATTTTTGATTGCAAAATATGGAGTCACATATTTAACACCTCCAAAATTGTTCTTCAGACATATACACCTGTGTAACTGCACAGTGGTGCATGGTATATGGGCCACGGTACATGTCTTCAATTAGCCAACAATTGTGTATGCCAATCTTCACAGCATTTGAGCCTCGGCTTTGCAAAAGTCAGAAGCAAGTACTGAGGATGTGGACAGCCTGTATTTTCTATCCATAAGGCTTTTTAAGATTGAGTGCTTGGAAATCTTGAAAAGCCAAGGGTTGGAATCTCAAGTATGCCTTTTTGTGCCACTTGTGAGTTTGAAAATACTAGCTCCCAGGCTGTGCAAGCAGTTGGGGGTTATTTTAGATTTCCTAATTAGATGTTAACTTTGTGTGTGCATGAAACTTTGTGAACTGACTACTCAAATATTCACTCTATTTTTTGAAAAATAAAACCTCATGGTGTGATTCTAGATACTTTTAAAAAGTTCATAAAGCTTGTAGCAAGTAGCTGCTGAATCACTATTGTAATGAAGAGACTAAAAGTTGAATTGTCATTAAAATAAAGTTAAGGTCATCAACAAGTTTAAATAAACTGTTGAATTGAAACTTTGTTTCAATATACCAATTTTTCAGACATGAAGTACCAATTTAGCATACATACATAAAAGTCTGTTTTATTCTCATTATCCTCTATGTGCCAGTGACCAAATGGAACTACTTCTTGTGGTAAAGTTAGAAAGTCCTAGAGGGGCTGGTAGGAGCCTGTAGGATCAGTGTCTTAGGGCTGAGGTGTTTTATTTTGTTTAAGTGACACCTAAGTGAATAAACTGTAAAAAATTGGTTAATTTGCTTGGCCTTTAAGCAAGAACTTAGATATTTCACAGTTCTTTATTACTAATACTTACTGTAAGTCTTTGGGGAGATAAATGGTCTAAAAAGGAGCATGAAGATCTGGTGGTGAGACCTTGGGATAGAAACAGCAGTAACTACAACCGTGCTGGAAATGTGTTTAGAAATGTTCAGGTGTTTATTAATATTTCATAAATTCCTGATACTGGGGTTGATCTGTTGTATTAATAATACTGATCCTGAATCTATAGTTCAGTGATCACTGGTTAACTATATGCCATTAATAGCTCTGCAAACCACTTCAATAATCATTTGGTTTAAACTGCATGAGCCGACTAGTTGTTTGAGGTGATGTGATGCACTTGTTCTTGATGAGCAAATGGCATAGTATGGTGTGCATCTGATTGCAACTTAATTATATGCAGTAATTCTTAAATTTGTGATCAAATCCTGATCAATTGGAGAGAGCAGAAAAAATTAGAAGGCACTGAAACTAATTTTCTCCATGTACGACTTCATTTTATACCACTCACAGAAGGAACGTGCTTAGTAGTGAACAGTGCAGCAGATAACCAAAATGAGAAACAAAACAACCATGATAGATTTTCTCATGAATTAAAAAAAAAAAATCCTCACAGTTAACTAGTCAGGTTTCACAAGTGTACATTGACTTAAAATATCTATGCCCTTACTTTTTCAAACCCCCCCATTATTGAGCTCATTATTGGTGCTTTCATGAATACACAGCGTACCACAGAATAAAATCTCTTTCAAAAGCCATTTGTGGAGTTTCATGAATGTCAGTAATGAAAGTCTGCTGTTCTTGTGTTCATCTAAAAAATTTTACATCAGCAATACTTCAATAGAAGCAAAACAGGAAATTAATAAACCCCCATGAAAATCTTTTCAGGGTATATTACTTAAGATGTGAATCAGAAGAGGAACTTGTCTAAACAGATTAATTTCAACAGTACGTAGCTCGTACAAAGTCATTATGGTCTACACATACCTTACCACAGCCAAAGTATTTTTGTTCTTTAAAAGGCTCTATTAGAGGTAAAAATCTGCAGAGACAAGTTGCTGAGCAGCCCCTCAGCCCCTCGGGGTGCCACACATGGCCACTGTGGCCAGTGAAAGGTGTAGCCTTTTCTCAAAACATCCCATCTAAAAGGAGAAAGTGCTTGCTTTGTGGGTTTTTTTCTTTTTTTCGTTTTGTTTTTCTTTTGATGGAGATTTCGATGATTCAATCTCCAGACATTTGAAGAAAATAAAAATGTTTGAATGCCTTATGAATGAGTCACAATGCAATTTTGGATCTGTCTGTTGGCATGACAAAGTATCCATTGTAGAGAAAGGATTTCCTGATCTTGAAAATGCTACTGAATCATTGGCTTATAGGAACAAATTTTTTGCAAAATCTCTGCCATTAAAAAATATGTTTTTAAGCTTTCCATTCAAGACCCAGCTTGTTTTTCTGTCAGGCACTCTCAGGAGTATTTACTCTGCATTTTCATTGTTGTAAGTTCCTATTGTCAGACTGCTTCGGAAGGAGAAAGAAGCAAAAACTAATCTTTCATGAAGGCAGGCAGAAAGATTTGGAATTTGCTACCTGGAGACAATTACTTTAACTTTCTTGAGTTTCTGACTTAAAGCAGCATGTATTTCTATTCCAAGAAGTCTTATTTTTGTTATATATATTATATATATATTAAGATCTTGCTTAGCTTTAAAAAAAAATTAAAAAAAAATAAAAGGAAAGAAATGTAGAATGCTTACCTATTAACAAATTAAATAAGAATGTAGTAAATGGAAACAAAAGTAATAAAAGAAAACAATCGCCAAGTAAACAGAGTAGAAATTAATAATCAATAATCTTGTTCAAATATTTTCGAATAAATGGAAAAAAGTCAGAGATCTTGATGTCCCTTCTAAAATTGCCTAGAGGCTGCACAGTGTGTCATGCATTAACTTTGCACTCTATTTTCACACTTAAGAACATCCATGTGTGTATGCATGCATGCATGCATTATAACTGGAACAATCAGAAGTTTGGTATGTTCAAAACATTAGCACTGAATAGTTTTAAATGTGTCATTCTTGTTGCCTGTTGGTCATTCTCAAGATCAGATATGGAAAAAACAATAAAGTAATTCTATCACACTGGGAAACACTTTGTCAATGTATTTACTTAGTAACAGGCTTGAGATACTTGAGATAGGTTGTCTGGTTTTTATTTATACTGTTATGCTATCTAATTGCATTTTTAAAAAATTCTAACACCTGTTTTTTACATTTAACATCAAATAATACCTTGACTTATTTGTGACATAGGAAATCAGTCTTGTGTGGTCAAGACCTGGACTTCAGGGAAATCTGAGTTACAAGTGCATTCATAGTTGTCAACAGAAATTTGCCACCTCATTGCAAGATCTGAGACGGCTGAACATTGCTTCTTGAGCAGGAAAATACTGAGCAGTACGTGAACCTTAACAGGTCAGTACAGAGCTGTGCTTACTACCTGTATACGTGCTGTGTCTAAGGTGTTTCCTAGTTTGGACCAATCTCCAAATTCTAGACTATGGGAAAATTAGTTTTCAGAGATCCATGGATCACTGCATATATTTGGTTCAGTGAGTATCTTCGTAGACTATCTTCTTTCCAAATATATAGGGGACAGCAATCAAGATTTCTTTATTTTAACTCACACGTTTAGCTATGGAAAAGTCCATGCTACAAGCACAGAAATTCTAATAAGGCAAGAAGGAAGAGGAGAAATGTTTGTTCCTGACCCAAATACAGAATATAGATTACATTCATCTGTGAAGAAAAAAATTATCATGTTACCTTTCTTTCCCACATCAAAGAGAGAATATTCAAGGCAAAGTCATGATATGTAAAGTTTTCTTTAAATCAATGAAAACATGATATAAAAGCATTTCATATTTTCTTCCCCAAATAATTAGGAGTGTCTTAGGGGTATGGAGGATCCATAGCAATTTTTCAGAAAGGAAAAGAAATGTGAATTTTATCTAGGCTCAGCAATATTCTAAACCTAAAACAATCTTGCATTTACCTAATTTTGTCTCAACAGTACTGCTAGGCATGGATTTGGCTCACGGGGGCTCCTGGATAGACTGTTGGCACTGAGCACCACCTTTGGCAACCCTGTCACTTCCAAACTGACCCGAGAAAGATATGGTTAGATTCCTCGCATTTCCCAATGGTTCTCATACTCTGGTATTTTATAATAAACCATTGAAATCAGTAGGGAAACTTGATCAGAGACAGCTCATTTTAGATCTGCATGGATGGATGGATGCTAGGGAATCACGGCACACAGCTAGTGCAGATTCGAGCTGTTGAGTGTGCAACCGTGAGACTGTTCTTAGTTCTGAAGGGACACTGGTGTAAAATATGATGCAGTGTAGTTTTTCTGCATTTCAGAGGTGGAATGCAAAATTTGAAAGACACCCTATTCGAACAGCTTAAAGAACAGCAACGAGGGAGCCAGTGGGTTTGCAGCCGCTGCCCCGCAGGGCACCACAAAGGAGCCACCACTTGCGAACCTCTCTCTTTGCTGAGCAATCCTCACACACACACCAAGACCACCCCAGCAGCGTTTAAGTTAATGCCCATTGTTCAGGTATAGCATTAACCAACAACACGCATGCTGGTTTGTGCCTGTAGAAGTCAGAACAACAGAATTAACTACAGGGCAAAGGCAATGCACAGCTTGTGCTTCCTGGCAGTATTTATGTTGGCAATGTCTTTTGGAAGCCAGCGTGTTTCAGCCAGTGTTTACCCTTCTGCACATAAAAGAAATAGACACTGGATTTGTTTTCAATGAAGGTGGAATATGATATTCCATGATCTCTTTTTTTTTTTTTTTTTTTTTTTTTTTACAGCATTTTCCTTGTTTGTTTTTTCTGTCCCTTTTGTTTTAGCCATATCCCTTTATGGCATTTATTCTGAAATTTTTCCCATATTCTTTTCCATTGCATACTTTCACTGAAGCTTCATTTACTTTCAAGAATTTTTAGTTTGCTATTCTTATCTTAGTCATAGTATTTTGCTGTTGCCAATCTTTATAATTTTTTGAAAAAATTAGCTATAACTTTTGTTCCCACAATAACTATCTGCCTCTGGTTTATTTTTGATTGAGTTGTATATAGCTAGGTAAATGTGGGCTTGAATAGAGGAATATTGGAAATAAGAGTGAATTATTATAATGTGAAATTAATGTATTTGTTGTAATTTCTTTTTCTTACTATTTCTCAGTTATTTATTATTCTAAACATAAAACTGTGATTATAATTTCTTAAGCTGAGTGATAATTGCTGAAGGAGCAGTAAAAAGATGCTGGAGCTGTTGTCAGTTGGTATTTGAAATTCATAACTGCAGTGAAAACACTTCCCCCAATTTGTTTTTTTTAATTCTTTTAGTGATGAACAGAAGGCAACTGAGCTACACAGACCTTTTCTCCATTCAGGGTACTTGAAATTCTTGGTTTTGTGATGCCATAGAGACAAACCTGAACCTGGCATTCAAGTTTTTTTTTCTAGTGCTCCAAGCTCCTTCCTTTCTAGACAGCTATCCCGATATGTTCAGACTGGCTCCTGAGATATATCAAGGAGCATCTTCCATCCTTTATAAGTATAGTTTCCCTCCTATAGCAATCTCACATCTCTGAGCTGACTAGCAGGTATTAGAGTATTCCAGTGATGATTAAACAGAAGTGCTAGTAAACATGTTGCAAATGAGTGCTTGTAATTCCATAGTAATTATTACAAAATAATAGGCTTCTGGGCCCTCAGATTGTTCCTGTGATACAAGCTCTATTCCATATCCCTTGAGGTTTCATTAATGAAGACATTCAGTGCTGCATATTATATAAGCCATTCAAAGACTTACTGTTTTTCTCCAGAGACAAAATAGTACTTTCACTGTGTCGTTGGTTGGAGTAACAATTTTAAAGCATTTATATTCATGTTCTTCAGACTTACTATACTAGTAGGTTGTATATAGGATGCCACGGAAAACAAACACACAGGAGACCTTGTTGAACCATGCTATCACTATCTTTCTGTAAAATACCTAAAACTCCAAAAGAGCATAAGGAAAGTTAAGATTCTGAGTTCTGCAAGTGTCCCTGGTTGCGGATGTGGCAGAGGTGAGAATGGCTCCTTTCCCCCCCGCTCTGGCTGTGCTGGGGTACCAGGGATGTGTGGCTAGCAGAGTGCACTTGTGGCAGGGAGAAGGAGGAAGGTTGCATGGTGCCACTTGGCAAGCAGAAGGATTAGGGAGCCCCCAGGAATGCCACCACGTCCTTGCTGGTGGCACTGGGAAGAAGGGTGTTGCACAGGGTAGAGAGCCTGGCAGGGCAGAGGGTCCCAGCTGTGCCACGCTCAGGCTGCTGGTGCTAGGTGGCAGCTGGCTGGTGGCCCTTTGTGCTGCAGGGCTGCTCTGCAAGTGCAGCCTATTTCTTGTGGGCTGATCCCAAGCAAGGGCCTGTGGTGGCTTCATCTGACAACTGAGGAAGACATTGCTGGTCACCAGGTGAGTTTTGGAAGGAAAGACACCCTTGTGCTCAGGCCGAGTTGTACTCACTTGTCCCATGAGTGTCCCCATGCAGGTGTGGCCCCTGGAGGGAGGGCACCACCTCGATAAGCAAGGACACCCACTGGGCAGCAGCCACTGGACACAGTTCTGCAGGGACAGAGAGCCTCTGCTGTGCCCACAGGCAAGGTTTGGGACAACCTGTCCCAGTGACATGCCAGCTCTCAGGAGCTGAAAGCTGGATCCACAGTTGCAGCTGCCAGCTCTTTGCCTGATTTCTCCTTTAGGCACCTCCAGCTTTGCCTCCAAACATACTCCAGAGTGAAGCAGAATCCCTGGCACTCATGGAAACAAGCTTTCAGCATCCAGAAGGTAAAGTTAGGTGGCATTGGCTCAAACAAGGACTGACTCCCGAAGATCGTGACTGTGTTTATCTAATCCAATTTTGCGGGTAAAGGTTTTCAGGCTGCTCCCAGGAAAAGAAAAAGAGAAGGAAAATATGTAGAGAAAAGGCCTGGCCCAGAGACATGGAACATCAAGCACAGAGGAAGAAGAGGAAGACAGAAAGAAGACAACTAGAGAAGCTCAGGAAGGTCCAGAAGGTCAAGAAGCCCAGGTGTGTCCCAGTCTCTGCTGTCCATCTTTCCCAACTTTCAACACTGCTGTAAGTCCCTGGAAAGGGCTGGCAAGGGATGGTGCTGAGCAGGACTTGGCAAGAGCTCCATGGCAGCTCCCCAGGGGCTCTCCACCAAGCCCTGCTGCATAGCATGGGGGCAATGGGCATCTCTGCACATGCGCAGGGCTCTAAGGGCATCCGTCCCTCATGGGGATAAAGGCCCCAGAACCAGCACATCAGCACTGCCAGCAAGAGCTCTCTCTTCTGGGCCACAAACAAGTCCTTGTCCACTGCATTCCCCAAAGAGAGGGAAACCAAGGCGCACCAATTCCTACCTTTGTGGGTTCATTTTCTGACTGTCTGACTCTGTTGTTGTAGGTGCCGCTTTCCTGTTGCCAGCTCAAGCCCTGGGACTGGTCAGCCTGCACCCCTGCGCCACAATGGATCATTTAACAATTCTGATTGCACCTCACTGTCACAACAGAAATAAAAATTTTAAAATAGAGACACCTCCAAACTAAGTTCTTTATTAAAAAAGAAGAACTGCTATATAGGGGACTTGATGCCTTTGACCTACAAACTTCTCTGATGAACTAAATGAATCTTAGCCATCTGTTTTCAGTTATCTGTCACAAGTACGTATTTCTTGTAGCTTAATCTTTGATTAAGCTGAGAAGGGAAATGAATAATTTAATTGAATTTCATTTCTATTTGCAAGATTTATTCCCAGGATTAGAAGCTTTCTACTCTCCCAGGTCACAAGAGCAGATGAACCCTGTGTCCTTAAGTCTACTCCTCTGTGGATTTCTGCCTGCATCATGAAGGATGTACATAATCTGATACCACTGATGGCATTACATCAGAAGAAGGATCAGGACTGGGAAAGCTTACAGAGTAAAATGTACTCAGAACTGCATGGGATACTCAAAGATAACTTGCTTGCTTGTAGTTTGGTCTGACTCTAACAAAGCATGTTTAGTTCTCCTTTTCAAACTCACTACATCTTTTTTTTTTAAGTTTAAGAAAAAGAAATCCTCTCTTTTTTCCCCTGTAACCTTTATAAAGCTGCTGGAAGAGTGCAGAGTTGTCTTGGATAACCAAGTACACATGAGAAATTTTGAGCATGCCAAAATCCACCTATTAAAGGAAATTATTTGAGATTTCTCTAGAGATAACACTGAAAATTTAAAGTGTGGTTGGATTTACTCACTATTGCTGCACAATAATTAAGAATGGCCTATGGACTATGGATAAACCTTTGGGCAATACAGCCTTTTCTTCCTCATAGCACATGGTGGAAGAATTTATTTGGAATCGCTCCAGATCTCTCAAAGACATCATTTCCTAAGCTTCTAGGGCAAGAACAGCAGAAAGTTGTTTTAATCTTTCCAGGTAACATAGTTATGCAACTTCAGATTTTATGAATCTCCATTCCTTCCAGCTAAAAGTACAATTTAATTAAACATAGGAGAAGGCTAATAACATTAATCAAAGGTACATGAAAATTACTCATTAGCCTCCTGTTTCTTCAGCAATGAACAGATGAAGAATGCCACCTACAGTTAAGGTCAGGAACCTTGGTCTCTTCCAGGGTACCTGTTTTAGGTTGCTACTCTGTGACCAAAACACAAAACAGTTGCTAACAGAAAGGTAATTAATTGCTGAGGCTGGTTGATATTACCACAAAAAAAAATGAAAAATTTTACAAAGCGTTTTCCCTGTAAGCGTGGGCATTCATTCATTTCTTTCTTTAAGAGCATATGCAACTTCTTTCACGAGCATATATTATATTTTTAAAAACACAGTAGACAATGTGCTGGCATCCAGGCTGTCCACATGAAAATTTACAGCAAGGATGGTGAGAAGTTGAAATAGCAAGGGGTGCTTTACAGCCTTTTCCACCATTATGCTACAACAGAGAGAAAGTGAGTTGAGAGGAATGTAATTTAAGCTGAATGCAGTATGCTAGAAATGGAGGTTTAATTTTTTTCCTAGCCAAATAATATCTTAATACAAACCATTCAGTACTTTGAGATACCTTGTAATAGTGACAATAGCTGAAGGCAAAGTTTTGAGTGCTGGAATAGGAACTGCTAGAGCCAAAGGAAATCTAAAATTAAGCATTTTATTAATCTCTCTTGTCTTTTGTGAAGAGCTCCCAGTAGGACAGCAGTCCCACTGGCTCTTTCAATTTGATTATCCCAGAACACTGCATGTGATGCAGTTGTTCAGATACTGACTTCTTGCCCTTCTGATACTGTCCAGCTCTGAGCCCTCTGTGATTCTGCTTTGCTTTCCAGGTAGAATGATTCGTGTGCTGCTTCAAAAAGATGGGTCACACAAAGAGTATCCAAGACTGTGCTCTGGGCAAATGAACATAGCGTCTGAGGTTTCGGTCTGTAGGATATTTTCCAACTCTTGACAGCAAAATACTTCTGAGCAGGGTTTGCACAAACAACAATCCCTAAAATTCTAAAGTTGGCCAAGCTATGAATTCTTTGGGCATTATTAAGGTGATTAAACTTGTGTTATACACCAGCACAAAGTTGATGTAGTTTTTCGGAATCAGAGGAGAATAATGAAATTGCAATTTTACTCTCTGTTTTGGCTACAACTTTGACTTTAGTTTAATTGTTGGTAATCTAAAACCCTTCTGCATGTTGCATAGAGAACTGTACCTTTCCAGCAGCCTTGGGCTGAAGCTCAAAATGCTGCCATGCCACAGTGGACTTCTCCCCAACTCAGACCATCCCTGCCTAGGGTTGAACGACATTCTGAGGTCCAGAGTCCTCATCACAACTCAAAATCAACTGCTGGCCTTGACTGTAGTGACCTGATTTACTTCTCTCTCTCTAAAACAGAGAGATAAAGCCTGCTTTGAGAACGCTATAAAGTTTCAGGTGTATAAAAGATTATATGAAAGAACTAGGAAGTGCAGTGTAATGATTTAATAGACTTCCCCATAGCCCATAAAAATCTTTGCAAGCAAATCAGTCCCAAGTAATAAAAACAAGATACAACACAAAAAGAATAAAAAGAAAGTAGTCTTTTTAGGTCATTGATATTTTTTTCTTTTTTTGCTGAATGGGTGTTAAACAGCACTTTACCAATGGTTCTATTGCCATGAGTCAGGCAGATGGCACAGAGATCTGGCTTCCTGTTTTGCTTTGAAAGGTTGGCTTTTTGTAATCTGTGTGTTACTAAACAAAATCTTTTCTTCTGTGAGTCTTTACATGATAACTCACCAGAGATTACAAGGCTATTGCATGATATGCAGCACTCTCAGGGTTCTCAAGAGTATTGTGAAAAGTTTAGACCTATTTGGTTTTAGTTTAAGGCTCCATTTTCTGGAACCCTGGCATTAAGTCTCTTTAAAGCTGAAAATAGGATGAACAGTTTCAAGATCAAGGGCCAACTGAGGCCAGGATGTATTTTATATTTTGAGAAAACACTCCTGAACAGAGCCTGGGCAAAGCACAAATTTATAATGCTGATTGAACTATTGATTCCACAGAGACACTGAGAAAATCTTGCATTTGCATTTGCTTCCTTCAGAGCAAAGGGAAGAGGATGGGTCAAGTTATGAGGTTGCCTGTATACAAACAGTCAAGAAAATAAGTTTATTTTGGAAACTGGGCACCTCTTGCTGGCTGGTATCAGGTAGCAGGTGTGTGTATTTGTTGCCTGCCAAGCTGGAGTTGGATGGACAGCTCTCTTAGCTCTGTCTGTCCTTCCATTGCTCATTTTTCCTCACAGTATTATACACTGGTTACATGCAAGGTCAGCCCCCTTGTGTTTATAATTTCATTTTTGTTGTTGGGAGCTACATCAGAGGCTTGAACTCTAAGAATTACTTCATTACCAGTCAAGATATTCCTCTAAATTTGTCTGACTTCTGTTTCCTTTAGTGCAAGAATCACATAGATAAAAGCTGAGGACTTGGTAGTTCCCCTGCAAAACTGCAGCTGCCGGTTTGTCTGTGACTGTGCCCCCTCCCAGGCAGGGTCATTTCCTTCCTCAAAAGGCCAACCACACCAATGCCTGCGTGCACCAGACAGGCTTTGGGAAGGAGCTGGGTGCTGTGGTGAGCAGAACGCTGTGATGTGGCTGGGTTTGGCTCTGCTCAGAAGCTCAAGTGTTTCCAACCACACTGTATCATGGCCATACCTGCGTTATCTTGATAAGAACTGAGTCATTTTTCAATGGGCAATTACATCATTTCTCCTTTTTCTACTTCTTTTAAGAGGTTTTCTGTAGCTGAGAATTTATGTTCTGATTTGAGCAAGGCAAAAATTCTGGGGAGAGGTAACAGCATCTCAGGAACTTTTTTGCCTCATTGCAAGCCACCAGCAAAACACCCACACCCTGAAAGTCAGTCTGAGAGCAGGCACTAAAGGGTGCTCAAGAATAGGACAGAGACAAAAGCTGTTAGAAAGGGGGAAAACCAATGCTACCTTCTGGCAAAAATGGAGGTTGTCATCACAGATGTGTGTTTCTGATTGAAGTTTTTTGGAGGTGGTGAAAAAAGGGTATACATTTATCTATCTCAACATAGGAAATGCAGGTTGACATTTCTTATACTATTTTTTACCCTATGCTGGTTTTCATTTAGTCACGGTTGTGCTCTAACAGATATTAGAAGGTACCTTCAAGGGATACCTCTGAAAGTGAAATGTTTTGCTTGTTTGTCAGTTTGTTAGAGAGGTTTTAGTTTATGTCTTTGGAGTTTTTTTATTTCACCAAGCTGGTGAAAAAATACATTCAGCTTGGATGGCCATAACCTTCCTTTGAAAAACAGGGAGCTTAAACAGAGAAAAATGAGTGCTAAATGTGAAAGTGATTAGTATAAGACCATGAGGAACACTCATGTCTTCAGGAAACCATGTGGCTATTTGCATTTACATCCTCTCTAATACATTCATTGTTGAAGCCTAGAATCTGTCAACAGCATAAATCAATCCCCTGCACATATCACTAAGTTCAAGTTTATTATACCATCAAGGTGGAGCTCAGCTATCCCTGCTGTCATGCTGCTTTAAATAAGCAAATAGATGAAGCTAATTTCAATATCATCTGGCTTTGGAGAGGACTGTGCTCTGTGCTTATATTGCAAAGAATTTGTGCTGGATTGGATTGGAAATAACAGATCTGAGTGGGGAATTTTTTAAGTGAGGCAGAACTGAAGGGGAGTGAAAACTGATACTGAGGTTTTATATAATGCATCAAAGCTTTGGCATGGTTACTGGCTTTATGAGTGTGTAACTCTATCTCCTAACGTGAATTAGTTTCACACACGTGACAGAACAGTGAGTATTGTGTCGTGCTGCAGAGCTGGGCATTATCTCTTGGGCCCTGGTGTACTGAGACCAAACTGGTATGACAGACATATCCTAACTGTCGGATTTGCTTATTCTTTCCCTGTGAGAGAGAATGGGCCAGGCATTTTTCTTGTGGTGAGACTATATGAAAAGAATTACACAATTCAAGTAGGGATAAAACTAGTGACATTTTATGAAGACAGTTTTAGTACAGTTCATACTTCCCTCTATGACTGCTAGAAACTTCTGTAATTCTTCCCTACATTTTATAAGAGTTCTTCTCAAATGTCAGGTGGATGTGGATGTTTCACCTAAAAGTTGCTGCACTTCTGAACTCAGGAATAGTTTTAATTTTTTCCATTTTCTGCAGATCAGTTTCTCGACATTCCTGCTAGGCAGATGGAAAACTTTCCATTTCTTTTTAGAGACACCATGAAACAATAGAACTAAGGAAAAGCTAAATTTCTATTTTACCAATTCAACATTAATTTACATGACAGACCTGCTTTTAAATGACACAGTTAAGTGTAATTCTCTGGGTTTTTTTGTTTGGTTAGGTTTTGGGTTTTTTTTGTTTGGTTGGGTTTTGGTTTTTGGTTTTTTTTTTTAAACATGAAATATTAGAAATACCTTTAATGACCTTAATTCCGCTGTTCTTTGGCTATGATGAAAAATTCTGTCCCTCTTGGCTGGTTATGTGTCTCAGATGCTCATGGTAGTGTCTGATGGTAGATCATCAGGACAGTTAACTATTTACCTTGAAGGGCAAGGAGTCTAAAGCCCCATGGCCAGGACATTCAGCTGGAAGACCTCAGTCCCTCCCTACCCTCTGATTTGTATCTTACAAATGTCTACAAACAGAGAAAAATATTCAACAGAGAGTCTAACGCTGGCTAACCACAGTCTTGATGACAAGAGGGAAAAGCATTTCTCTCTTAAATAAGAGGTGGAAGTTCAATGTCTTGGTCTTAGATAGCTGGTGGGAGATTTTAGCTGAGATGTCCCACAGTTTAGCTAACATCTATGGTTGGAGATGGAGGAATGGGGAAAACACCCTCTTTTTCTCTCCCTGTGTTCACTGTTCTCAGAACATGCATAGCAGGGAAAAGACCTAATTGTCCCGGTGTGAGATCTGCAAAGCACTGGTTGCACAACAGGGCTTCAACAAGTTAAGGACTCAGGTCTTGGGTACTTATGTTGGACACTGCAGCCAGAAACTGATGCTGGGTGAATATGGATATTTGTAGAGTTCGGGAAGCAGAAGAATCAGCAACGTGGCACTTTGGCACATGAATAGACAGGGCCCATAATGATAAGTGCAGTTATTCTGTGGCAATTATATACTCCTCATCACCAACAAAACCGTGTGTGCTGTGCTCAGTGTTCCGTGCCCAATCACTTCCCAAACTCTCTAACAAAAAAAGCTCATCAGGAACACTAATTAAAGAAATAATGACACGCTGGAGGGCAACTGAGTGGACAGATGCACAATGGTGCAAGCTTCATTTTGACTTTCATTGTACATCTTTAGCCCTGGCCTCTGTCAGTAGTATCAGAAAGTTACTGCTTTTGGCATGTGTAGATTTGCTGCTGCAGACCTCTGTGTTCATCAGAGCTCCCCATGAGAAGTGGCATTAATTAGCACTCTGCAGTTCCAAAGAGGACACCAGTGCTGAGTGAGCAGTCAGAGGCGCTAGCAGCTCTGCACCATGGGGCTATCCCATGGCTTGTGTGCGGAGAAACTTTCCTGGCAGGCAGGGTTGTAAAGGAGTACACACTGAGCTGTCTGACTGCCAGCCCCGAGCTGTGGGATGTGGGATAGGCTCTAGCTGCACCTACACAAGGACACAGAGGAGCAATGGTCCATCGGTGACTGCCTGCCTATGTCATTAATCACTTGCTAATGTGGCGTGTTTTCCTAAATTAGTACGAAAAAAATAAAGATGAGACAATGACTGATTGAAAAAAGGATTGGGTTTGTCCCTAATGAGCCACTTGGAAGAAATTCTCCTATATAATTTATCAGTTGGCTAATGACTGAATATAGCTTTGATAATGCTGACAAAATTGTGCTAAATTCATCCCTGATATAATCCATGGCATTGCACCTGGGAGCAATTTGGCCCAGTCAAGCTATTTGAGACATTTTAACTGTTTCAGTATCAAAGGGCCAATGAGTAGGTGGCAGCAACAAATGGAGCTGAAGGGCCCTTCAGACTGCTTAAAATGAGTGGGGTTTTTTGTTTTGCTCCTTCCTGATGTTAGATCTACAAACAATACCAGAAAAACTAAAGAAGACACTCATTTAGAAAACATTGTATGTAGCGCTTTATTCAACATAAACTGTAGTCAGAGGAAATAATATCCAACAAGTCTGAAAGGAAAATTGCACATGATGTGGAATTATAGATCATTCCTGTTGAATTGATTTATCTTCTAAAAATAATTATTCGTTGTCATTTCCCTTTAAAGCACAGGGAATGTAACTTGTCTCTATCAGAAACTATTAAAAGGAATTATTTTGTTGATTATAATCCTGCCAGAAAAGATACTAACCTTTAGTGATATAACAAAAGAAAATGAACTAAGAAGCAAAAGCTCTTCTTGATCCTTATTCCCTCAAGATCTGGGTCCAAGTTTTGTGGGGTTCTGTGGGCTTTTTGGTTTGGTTTGTGGGGGGAGGGGGGATATTTGTTTGTTTGGAGGGTGAAGAAAAAGACATATTTGAAGAAAATGTGGGACCCTAAGATAAAGGAATTGAGTCAGCTCTCCTGCTGCCTTTTATCAGTGTAGGAAATAGAGCCAGGTGGGATTTGGGAGGAAGGTGCAGATATGACCGCACAAAAAAAGTGACTGGGAAAGGGAGTTCACTTTCCCTAACTGGGAACAGTGAGATGTCCTAATAATTAGGCTTTGCTGCAATAGGTACTGAGTACACAGTAATTTTAAATTTAACATTCATTTCCTGGTAGTTTGTTCTTAATAAACAAAAAAGTCACATCATGGGAAAAAGAAAGATAGGCCAAACATAATTTTCTGAGTAATTAGGATGTTTCCATCCCTACTGTGTCATGCCACTCTTGAAATGCTGCTGTATACCAAGTACAAACTCTGGAAGTCAGATGAGTACGTTGGAAGATGATGGATGTTGCTGCTGCAAACTTTCATAAGCCACAGTACGCCTGCCATAGTTATCAGCATGTGGCAAACATAAAGGCCAAATTCAATGCTACACAAAAATAGTGCGTTTTCTGTGTTCAAAGCAAGCGGAGCAAAACCACTGTCGTGTTGCAGAGTTTTGCAGGCACTTTGGAACTGGCATTTATGGGATCAGAAATGACGCTTAGCACATAAATTCGGCGTGACACAAGACAGCAGGTTTGGCTCACCGCACAGCTGTCTTACGAAAGCTCCAAATCCTCCAAGTTTACAAGGATAGTAAATTCCTGAAACATACCAGTTACTAAGCTGAGGAATTAGACATTTACAACTTCTGTTTCCCCGCGGATATTCCCGGGGAACATAAACCCGGGCGTGCGTCAGGGCTGCTCTCCCCGCGGGCGCCTTTTCCTCGCCGCTCTCCACGTGCGAGCACAGCGATGCTGCACATGGAGCAAAGCGCCCGCATCACTTCCAAACGCCACAGCCGGGGGGTGTCATCGGAGACACCTCCTTGGCTCCTGCCGCTTCTGCTCTGAGTGAAGAATCCCGGGTTTCGGCTCCGCCGTCGGATTTGCGGCGCGGGTTTTCCCGCCCGGTCCGGCGCTGCCCCCTGGCGGCCGCTCCGCTCCCTCCGCGCTCCCCGCCCGCAGCCCGCAGCCCGCAGCCCGCCCGGATCCCGCAGCCCGCCCGGATCCCGCAGCCCGCCCGGATGCCGCTGTTCTCCCCGCCCGGCTCCGCAGCCCGCGTGGTGTTGAGGTGTAAAGAATCACCTTCTATATACCAAGCAGAGAACCACTGAGCCAGTGGGCTCAGAGCCGCCTCTCCCCACAGTGTCCACCCCATGTCCCGCCCTGTGTCCTGCCCCGGCCTTGCGCTGCGTTGAGGTTGGTGCGGAGGATTCACCTGTGTGTTTAGCACAGCCTTCATCCAGTGAGCGCCCTTGGTGACCTGGCTTAGCGGCTGCAGACCCTCCCTCCCAGCCCCCAGATGCCGGGTTGGCAGCAGAGCCCCGAGCTGTGTGCTCTCACCCACCGGTGGGTGTGGGAAGGGGGCTTGCAGGCAGAGTTGGTGAGGTTGGGACCTGCCCTGGGTGCTGGGAGCGAGTGATGGGTCGGTGGTGCTGGCGCCGCTGAGCAACACTGAGGCTGCTGGCAGCTGGCACTGGAATTCCTCTCCTGTCTGTGCACAGAGTGACTGGAGCTGCGCAAAGATCCACAGACAGATTGTTTGGCCGAAAGGGACAATTAGACCATCCAGTCTCATCTTTTGTATAACACAGGCCACAGAGTTTCACTCAGATCTGCACTGAGCTTCTAATTTGTTTACTGAAGTCATCTTCCCCAGAAAAGCATCTACCCTTGATATGACAAATAGCAAGAGGTGGGGAATTCACTACGTCCTTTGTAGTTTTGCCACAGTAGTTAATCACTGTCACAATTAAAATGTGATCTTAAAATATAATTTGATTTTTTTGTCTAGCTCCTGTGGTTGTATACAGGTCTCAATCACTCTGTACTTTAAAGTGAAGAGCCTTGAATCCTTGTTGTTTGTCTTTTCCAAAAGTTTATGTGTGGCAATCAGCTCATCTTTCACTTTTTTGATAGCCTGCATAGATTGAACTTTCTGGCTCTCATTGTGTTGTGCTTTTCCCAGCACGCAAATCACACTTGCAGCCTCTCCAATTTATCAACATGCTTTTGAAATTGCCTCTGTTAAGCAGTGAATATACAGACAGGAATGTGTGGAGCCCACTAGTGTTATCAAATATCCTCAAGAAGCTGGAATTTGTTTACCAGATACTGTATATTGTAGTAGCATCAGCTACACTAGGCTGGTAGTCGTTTTTTTGGGCTCAAATTATAAAGCTTGCATGTTTAAAAGCCAATATGTAGGATAAAAGCTTCCTGCCCAGGCTTGGACAGCCTACGTCAGAGAGCTCTGCAGGTGTCTGATCAAGAGACTTGCAGACAAAAAGTTGTTCCTAAGGGACCACAGATTTTGGGCTACAATTCAGACCAACTACTGGTGCCTGAAATAGCTCAAAGCAGATGTTTGTTATGCTCAGCAAGGGCTTTTTAGGACTGAACAGAACCAGGCAACTGTAGTCTCAGAGTCAGGAGGAGATCTCTGCTGCTGTCTGATCTAGGGGAGCTTCTCTGTTTGGTTTTGTGGGATGGTGTTTAAAATTTGTTTCAAGTCCCAGCAGCTTACAGGGACAAGATTTGTCTTAGAGTTCATAGGAGTACAAGATCACAGTTTACTTCATAAGTGAATTTAAAGATTTAATTTGCTTGCTTTACCCCATTCCTGCTGACCAACATTTTCCTATAGATTTGCCCTGCCTTTTCTGGGGTTAGATGTTGTCTTGTCAGAGGTGTTCCAGGAGAGTATTGGCCACCTCTTGTCATGATTTTATTTCCTTCTGTATTTTACGCTTTCTGTTTTTCTGTGTTCCTCAAGTTTCACACATCGTTCAGATTATGTTTTTCTTTCTCCTCCTGTCTCCTTACCAACCTATTTCCTATTCGGCTACGGCATGTATTGGGCTGAGCCTGAGAAGTTTGTCCAAGCCTATTTATTCATCCTTCTTTCAGGGTCAGGTACTTACCTTGCTCTTGCTTGAATATTCACTTCTCCCTTCAAGGCAGAAGCTCCAGATATTCCCTAGCTCCAAGACAGTAACCAGACAGGGAGCCATTCAGGCACCTGGATGCCAATAGCAGAATTGATACCCACAGGCCACCAGGAATAGAAAAGCATGTAGTCAAAAGGTTTGGCCGTTGACTTATTGCAGGACTTTGCTGGAAATCAAAAGAGGCTGAGTAGCAATTTCAAAACTTATTTTTCAAGCACTCTACTGTTGAAATTTCCCACTTGAACTCCTCTCTGTGATCAGATTAGTGAAAGCACACTCAGAGATATTTGACTGACTAGATTAAGCAATTTGTCTCCAAGCTGTTTCTTCTGGTTTGGATCTGTATGTTAAGGCTGAAACATACTGTGAATCTGCTCATTTCTGAGTCTTATTCAGTCATATCCAAAGATTTGTAAAGAAAAGAAATCAACCTCCTCCCTTATGCAGTATAAAAATCAGATGATAATGTGATTCCAGTTAAAATACCTGCCTAGATAACTGCCTGATAACACCTTACTGGCTGGTGGTTTCAGCCAGAGCTGACTTGTTGGTTTTAGCAGTGTTTTCTGACGTGATGCTATTTGTGCCTAATTACATGTTGACTGGTGGCTGGAGTCCAAGCTCTCCCACCATCCTTGTTTCCTGTTGTTGTCTCATGTTTCAGCTTGGCCGCAGGCAAATCAACTGTGTCTTCTCAGGCAGGAAAAATCAGGCTCCACATGGGGACTGTCTTGACCTTGAACCATGCCCTGCCATGCACTAGGATCTCAAGGCAGTTTGGGCTGATGACTTGAGACCACACTTGGCCATGGCTAATGAAGACAGTCTGGGATATAGGTTGTGCAACTTCAGTGTATAGCCACTACTAGCTAACTAATTTCCTGAGCTGTTTCTTGTCTATTTACTGGTGTCATCTCTTTCCACAGGAATTTCCAAAGTTTAGATGCTCCCTTCTACACTGGAAAAATGCAGTGGAGCAAGACAGAAAAGCTGTACTGTCATGGCCTTTTTATGCTTTTATAATCTGCCACTTTTTGTACCATTTCAGAGAAGTCTTTCATTCTGACATTTCAATGAAACATAGAAGATCAAATTAAATAACATCACATTCTACGTAAATAAGCTGAGGCATAATTTTTATGATTCATAAGGTCAGTAGACACCTGATATTTGTAAAATGCATGTGATAAACATCAATTCTTTGCATATCCAGATAGCCTATAGCCTAATACATAAGATCCATAGTTTGCTTTTATGTCTGCTGATTCAAAGTGCTCTGCACCTACCAGTCATTAGTATCTCCTACATAAAAGTGAATGTAACAGGTAGAATTTCCAGCTTCTGATTATGTGAAAAGCATAGACAAAATCTAAAGATCTTATGTATGTGGGCTTTCCTGTGGCACACAAGCAAAAGAGATTATAAAGGGCTGCTCTGTAGCAGTAACACAGAGATGGGTAGGAGAGGGTCTTGTGTTTGCTGGTTACACAGCAACTGCATCCTGGTGCTGGGGATCAGATATGGAGCAAGACAGAACCCTGTTGCTTGGTCTTCCTCCTTTTGCCGTGCTTTGTCACTGAAGAGATGGGTATTGGGAGGGAAGTATGCCAGTATTACAAATAAGGCATAAGCACAGTTAGAAACACAGACCCAGCTAAAAAATAATGGTAAATTTTTTTCAGTAGGACTCTCCACAATTTAAGGGCAGCATCAAGTCCCCTGGGGTTACAGGGCTGAGGGAGGTACAGAGCAGTGGCAGGAGTCTGGAGATGGAGAAGGAGGCTGAGGAGAAACGGGCTGAAGGGAAAATCAGAAGTGCAGATCCAACCTTCTGCCTGCCAGCCATACCTACACCTCTGTATTAGTAAAATCATCTCTGTACTTGTAAGATGAACAGTAAGATGAAAGTCTGCTTAGTGTGATTAAAACTCACATGTCAACTGGGAGAAGTGTTCAAAAGCCTTGTGCTTTTTTGTTGCATCTGGAGTAGATCATTAGCTTTCCTCCTCCTACCCTCTCAGTTCACTCACACAATAACTATGAAAGGGGTGAGCACCTGTTTGTATTGAGTACTGTGAATCCTGGTCTGTGCTTCAGGCTGCTATGTCATTGGCATTAGAAGGTTGTTGATATTTTTGGTAACTTGTTTGTGATTGAATCAAGAATAAATAAGCCAGATAAATGTATGCAAAATGGTACTTGACTTTTCAGGACACAAGAAAATTTTTCAATAAGGTCAAGCAATCCTAAACCATACTTCCAGTTAAATGTAGAATCAGTGATGCTTTGAACAAAAAAAATACTTTCAAAAGGAGACTGATAGTAGTGCCAGATTGCTCAAAACCCAACAACAACATGAAAAAGGAGTATTACAAAACCCAAAAAAGATCTGGCCGAGAGAGCTGGGGCCCAAGGCAAGCTGCAATTGTTTCGCAGTTTCTGGAGATAGAAATACCTTTGTCTCAGAGGAAATAGAGCAGACATTCTTTGTAACTGATTTCCTTCTGACTTCCTCTGCGCTAAAGATGCATGTTTTCCTAAAGCTTTTTGAGAAACTAAATCTTTCTTCTGTGATTTCACACTTCAGCAGCTTAAGTCCAGCTAGTCTTCAATTACATCAAATTTTGCTTATGTTAACAAAAAAACCTCAACCCTACCTAGACTTCACTTTACTTTCCTTACCAGACCATTTCACCCACTTCAGAATATTCATGCACTCCAGCTTGTGCTTTTCCTTATGATCAAGCTGAATACTTAAGTTTCTGGTGGCAAAGTTCATGTTTGCATTGTTTTCTCCACTGTTTAGTCTGGCATCTGTTTCAATATCACTGCTTTGTGTTAGAATTAGCAGGGAAAAAAAGAAGCATATTTATGCAGTACAATAGGTTTTTGTAATCATTTCCAGATGGCAGATCCCATCCTTCCTTTTCTTACTATTCACTGAAACTCAAAACACTGTATAAAGTGTTCTGGAGGTAAGGAAATAGGAATGAAAATCACCTCAGCGAAAAGTTGGTATGACTTGCTTTTCATGACAAATCTGTCAAAGACAAAGAAAGTTAAAAATAGGATGTGAATTAGTAATCGCTGAGGGAAGAGTTTATTAATCACATTGAGTGCAAAAAATGGACTAGTAAACAGTGTGACGATAGGGTCATAATCACAGTATTTCATGAAAATGGACCCATTCCACAGTCTTTTCTTCAATCTTTGCCTAAATGAACCATTTAAAAAGCAAAAGTATTAACATGCTTGTCCAATCTAATTTTCTTTCCCTGTTAAGAGAAATACAGAATTTCTTCAGCTCACAGCAGATTTACCAAGGCTGAGTTAGCCAGCTCAGGCAGCAGCGGCTCCTGCTGTAAGAAGCAGGGAGATGGACTCTGTTCCCATGCAAGAGGACTCATCCACAGAGTGCTGTTGCTGCTTGGGTGACATCTTTTCACTGTGCTCAAAGTTCCTTCACTGAGGAGTCAGTAAAAATCCCTCCCAGGCAGGAGAGGTACTGAGATTCCCTGGTCCCTGCCCTGTCCTTTCCATCACAGACTGCATACAATGTTTGGGGTTAACCCTGCATGTTCTCTGGCTCTTTTAAGGGATAGTTGGCTGCCTCATGCCTTTTTGAGAGAGGGGAGATGTGAGTCCTTCATGGGTAGGAAGAGGGTGATTAGAAAGCTATGTCATACTAGAGGCATTCAGCAGAGTGGGGTGTCTGGGTGGGAAGAGGGACACAAGTCCCTGTTCACAGTTCTGTTTGATAAAAGCCATCTAAGAAAATGTGTAATTCCTTACTTCCAGAAGGTAAAGGAATACTACCTCTTGGCTGTTTATGTAGCTCTTGGCCTCTGACTTTCAAACACTGATACCATAAGTTGATTTGTACTGGCTAGTATAGTGGCAAGAAATCAAGCTGAAAGAGACTTTGTGACAAAGTAGATTTATTTTTCCAATTAACGTCATCTATATCAGCTTGAGATGATAAAATGACACACAGTTACCATCCTGCTTTTCAGAGTTTGGCAAGGGCTCTCTTCCTGATGTTATTAAGAGGGAAAATGTATTTATTTCTACATGTGAGATTTATTTATTCCATTTCATTTCCATCTCCCTTTCATTTATCAGTCCAGGAAAGGAGCATGTCAGTTTAAAACAAACAAAATACTTGATATGTGGGTGGCTCCAGATTCACTGCAGATCCCTACAGAAGCTTTCATTGTGAAATACGCCTGTTTGGATGTGGTGAAAGCTGAGAGTTTTGTGGATTCCTGTTCCCCTCCATTTGGGTGACAGTGCTGTACTCTCTAATTGAACAGCATGATTCATTATGTTTTGGTTTCTGCCTTGTTTCTTTTCGTGCCTCCCACATCCTCAGTAGTGCTATCCTCTTCAAATCTAAAAGTACCTCCCATTTAGCCTACAGATGTATTTTACTTTACCATTAGTGGGATATCCAGGAATTTAAGGGCCTGAGTGTTTAACCCTTTCATAATCTCACTTCTGCACAAGGCACATCATGAAGAGCTTCACATGCACAGTATAATCTGCTTGATGGGTAGTATTAAAGAAAGATAAGCTCATCAAAGCCTGATTTGGGAACCTTGTGGCTGCTTGTGAATTGGCCATTTGCAGGTCACAAGCAGGACTACAAGTCTGGAAGGAAAAGAAAAATAAAAAGAAATGCAAATTCTTTATCATATGTTGTCATGGAAGATACTATTTGCAGCATAGACACAGTTGTCACCCAAGAAAGACTCACTGTTTCTAACTTCTTGAAAGATACTTACTTGATAAATTTGTGTTCTGTGTGTGGGCTCTTTTCTTCTTTTCCTGGCATAGATCCTGTTAAATACACATAGGGTCAAATACTTCTCTTGGTCTTCCTTCACAGAGGCCAGCTGCAGAGCTTTAGTGTAACAAAGCACACTTTTCCCTTCTGCCATTTACCTCTGCGTGAACTGACAGTGGGCACTTGAGACCAGGCCTGTTCTCGCTGACTGCAAACTGTATTTCCCTCCATCAACACACTGCCAAATGGAGGCTTTTCTGAGCAAGTGAAGAAGATATATTATTGAGCACGTCTGTCTTTGCCATACTAGAGTTATTTCCATGCCCATGATACAAGGCACTGTTGTGTTTCAGTGTTATTTCAAGTTAGGTTACTTTAGGGTATTTCAAGTAGATGAGTTAGTAGAGTAATTACTGAAAGGAAGCATTTCCTGAATGTAGATGGGGGAATGACATCCAGTAGTTAGCAATTCTTGGATGTTTTGGAGTATATGCATAGATGTTAGAAAGCAAAGGGAAAAACTAGGAGAGAAGAGGGAAGCACTTTTGTGAGAGACTGAGTCATCTGGGAAGATGCCACTGAATGGTGTGCAGGGATCTACTGTTACTAAAATCTGCCCAAGCATAATTTGAGGATATAGCTGGTATTTATTGATATTTAATGTACTGTAATTGCTGCAAGAAGTGCATTTTTCTGTCTATGCACTCTGCTACCAGTTTTGAATTTGCCATCTAAATGAGAACAAGGAGGAATTTAAGAGGAATAGTAAAAAAAATTATTCCCAGATACTGAGAGTTCTGTTGTATGTTCTTATCTTGCATGATCTTGCATTTTTTTATTTCAGACACCTAGGCTGTGAATTTCTTTTGTAAAGAATGGCTGGCCATTGACAGTTCTCCAGTCTCTCAGTATCTATCTTTCAAATTTAAAATTACATCAGGAACTAAAGAAGTATCTCTACAGTGTATTTGCTGCAGCAAGCACTGGTTTCAATAGCTTTCACAAGGAAATGGGATCATGTATTAGCATCTATAGACACATCCAAAACACAGTTGTACAGGCACTTTTGCTCCTTGGGGCATGCCCGAGGTGAAACATGTTGACACAGGAGAATCTGAGATCTTTTGCTGCAGTAGATTGTTACTTTTTTTAGCTGAAAATCTCTGAACAGCAGATTTAAAACTTCAGTGATGGAAGGCAGGAGAAATATAAATATTCTCTATTAAATAAAGAATTCCCTGAAGCCTACTGTGAATAGCAATTGTGTAGGAAGAGGCTATCAAAGCATGAGAGGGGTAAGTGCTTCTGAGGAAATCAGAAGGCTTTACGGTCTGAGACTGCTTGAACAATAAATATGCAATCAGTTCAGATTATATGGCAAACTCTTAAATAGCATCAGTGTATTTTGGCATGGTGGTTGAGTTAAAATGCATTAAGCTTTTCAGTGAGTAGTAATAATACGGCATTAGAGCATTAAGAACAGGATGAGCTTTGCCAAATCTTTGCTTTAGCTCTTTGCCTAAAGGCATGTTTAAAAGGTAATTTCAATGTGGTTTTAACTGGCTGCAGTACTAACCCAGGAAGGGTGAGGGAACTCTGGCAAGGACTGTTGAAGTTTTGAGGTCTTAGATTTTTGGATTACTGTCATAGTGGGATGCAGCTGGATTATTATGTGAGCAGAGCTCTGTTGCAGCTTGCATGGCTGTGAAGTGAAAGGAGTTTCACAAACAAAGGGAAAGCAACAAGATAAAATGGAAAGTACTGGTGTGTATATGCATGGTCCAGAACGTTTTATAGCAGAAAAAGAAAGCCCTTGTGCTTCAGTACCTGCTTATGCTCCAGACTGTGACTGTGCCACCTGAGGCCCTCTTCATTTCTGGAAAATACCCTTTTAGTCATGAGTTGCAGGAAGGATCCCAATAACCTCTGGATCTGATAGTGGGATAAAAGCTATGACTCATTAGACAGTGAAACATATATATTCCCTAGTGAATAGATTCAGAAAGAAACAGAAAAGGGGGATATGGGGGAAAAGAGGTCTGGCCCTCATGGCACTGTGTCTAGTCAGTGTTAAAGAGAAGCAGTTTCCAAGTCATTTTGTAGCTGGAGCCCAACAGCGCCTTAGGCTGAGGCTGTGACTCCAGGTGGCTGGCACCAGCCTTGGGAATACCACTTTGGAAAATTCTTAAATTAGAAAACCCAACCCCCAGCTGAGAACATGTTTTGCCTTCTTGGTTTTGGTTTGTTTTTGGTTTTTTTTTTTTCCCCACCTAGTGTTCCTGTTTTAAGAGCACAGGAAAACAGGTTTTCCATCAGATTCTGCTGGCAAAAGTCATCTAAGGGTGATCACTTCTGCTGTTGTGCAAAATTTCAAATTGTTATTGTACATTTTAAAATTTAATCAGGTTCAGGTTGTGCTTTGGTTGAGTTGCAGAAGGAACTGTCTCCGGAGCAATGCAATTTTTGACTGCTTTTTTATCATGATACCGGTGACTACAGTACTGCTGTCATTCAAAGTAATTTTCATTGTCTAGTCATCACAAAACTACTCTCAAAACAACAGCTTCACCAAGAAACATTTTCATAAACTCGAAGTAAATTTTTTTTTTTTCTGGCTTAATGATAATGTTGTAAACTTCTTAATTAATTATCCCATACAGAATATCTATGCTCAGCATTGGCAGGTGGCTGTACCACAATGTGAACTATTTGAAGTGATTTGCAACTTATTTGGGTATCATTTCTTAGTTGATATGAATAAACTAGTGTATCAGGGCTTGGAAATATTGGAGAGAGACCTAAGAGCCACCTTACAGCATCAAGTCAGTCTTCCAGTCTGTAGATTCCATAAAGGGAGTGCCAATACCTCCAGGTTCTCTCTTTGAAGATCAATTTTGTTTTATTTTATTTTATTTTATTTAAAAGAAGGCATGATGTTGTCAGCATTAGTTTTTTTATTGTGTTACCCAAATTTCCATATGGGCTACTGTATTCTGAGTATTGTATTCTTCCTAGTTTTTCAACAAAGCATGATATTCTTTTATTATCTTGAGGAGTTTACTTCTGTGTGTCACCACACATTTGGTAGGCTTCACCTGGGGTTCCTTTAGACATGCAGCCAGATGAAATGCTACATAATATTGGCAGAAGGGACCTCAGGACAAAGAGTCAAGAACGTCTCATGATTTCTACAATTATTCTGGACTCTTCCAGGATGTAAACCCCATGGAAATATAGGCCACTTAGGAACTGCTGAGGCTGTGTTGTGTATTTAACTCGTTTTCAGATACCTTGAACTTTTTAGAAAATTTTCCATTTTCTGAAGTCAAATTAATGTGGAATTCTCGCATTAAATACTTTATGCATGCTTTTATAAAGTCTAAAGTAGTGCCAAATATGTTTTGTTAACTAAGCTGTTTTACCTGAGGGACCTCAAGCCCTAGCCAATGCCTGTGCAATCTACAACATATTCCCTTTTAAGTTCTAATCAAGAGAATAAAATGTCTGTGACTTCTACAGCATTCACTTATGGCAGCATTTTGAATTTCTGCTTCTCTAGTGAGGACTATGTTGAAACATGTCATACAGTCCTGGAGCACAAGAGAATAAAATAAAATAAAAATGAAAAACACAGATTTAATGATGTTGCTCTCCAAACCCTTGCTTTTAATTTCTCAGGTTTGAGGTTAGTGTTTTAACATTGCTTTTTTAATGATGTCTATCAGTAATTTTCTGGATTTTAACTTCACTGAACAGAGATTTTTGCAGTCTTTTTTGTCTTGCAAATGAAGCCAAAGCAATTGTGATATAATTCTAAAAACACATCATAAAGCACCCACACCTTACCCCATAATGACTTGGAAACTATTATACAGGTGAAAGAATGGATTTGAAAGTCTGAATGTATCATAATAATGATGGCCAAAAGAGAAATGTGTATGTTTCACAGGTATGTGGCCTATCTGTGAAAAATATCGAAAGTTCCAGGTTTTTCTTGATGCTTTTGTCTTTATGATAAAGTAATTTTAAAATATACTCTTTAAATCAATTTTTTTCTGGTTTTGTCTTTAGCTGTTCACCACTAATTATGTTCCATTTTTCCCCAGTTAACCTGAACTCATTGAAGGTAGTTAATTTCTAAGCTCTCTGAATCTGTACACTTTCCTTAGGAAGAAACCCCCTTTTTCACAACTTGCCACTCAAGTTGAAATTGCAGCTATTAAAGATTTTTGATCATTTGTCCCCCAATTTTGTTCGAGCTTTATGCATTCTGTAGGACACTTGCAGAAGTCACTGAATAGCTAATTCAAACCTGGAGATAAAATAAGCAAGGTAACATTTTTTGAAAACAAACTATGTTTGGGTAGTGCTCTGTGATGTGTAACAGATATGAAATCAAAACAGACATTAATGAGATTTCATCAACACTTGAATTCAGCCAGGTGGAACAGTGGCTGCAGCAAGCATCTAAGGTCAAGGCAAGGCATAAAGACAAAAAATCTGGTACTGATGGGTGAACTTTGGTGAAGTTAGTGTGACGCCTATTTCCAATCACCTGCTATTATAGAGATTGGAATAAGTAAGGGAAAAAATTCTAAAAGCAGAGATGACTCTGCTCCAATTCTCTTGCTGGAGCTGCTCCCACTGTAGCTGTTGACAATGATAGCAAAAGGGCAGAAAAGCAAGAAAGCTTTGACTTCTGTACAGCATTGCTCTGCTCTGCTCTGCTTTATCCTCATGCCACTTCCAGTACTAGTGACGAGTAAGGCCAATTGCCCTTTTGAAGATGTCGGCAGAACTTTTTTTCTCTCCCATTTCTTCCAATATGAATCTTCTCTGAAGGCAAAAGGAATAACTTCTGGAGGAGGGAAAAAAAGAGATAAATGAAAATGCTCATTTAGAAAATCCTTCACAATTTTCACAAAGTCATTCTTAGAGAAAGGGCAAAGTGATGAAAGACAAAGGGATGACAAGCTGGTGTGGACTTGAAGTGAACAGCACTCAGATCCATTCCTGGGAGGAATTTCCAGATGGATGTTGAAGTGTACTCTGAGGTATAAAGGATATCAGCGTGTGATTTGATATCTAGTATGCAGAATCAAGCTTTAATTCTCCCAGTGATGTATTGGTAAGGACACCTAGCCAATGTCTGGAAAAACTTAAAGAAGGAGGATCTCCAGTGCATTCTTTCAGATAATTTTTGCCTTTCCTTGGAAATTGTTTCCTGTGTGTTCTTCATTTTCAAATGCATAGAAATAACAATTCATTTTCCAGATCTCCATTTTGGCAGTTCAGAGAGAGAAAAAAGGTGCACAAGAGTAGATTAATAAGAGCCAGTTTTGAATCTGCCCTTCAGAGCTTCTCAAGTGCCAAGCAGAGCACAATGACATGAACTGATAAGAGGGCATGAATGAAGTCGGAATGTTGGCATTCATAAAACCAGGCTAACTGTCTCATTTAAGATTAGATGAAGTTGTCTTAATTGAGGGTATCAGCGTGTCCTACTTATAGCAAAATGACAAAGAGATGAAGAGTGTGGAGACTCCCTTCTAGAGCAATATAGTAATATTCCTTTAGAAGAAACATAAAGCAGCTTTGGAAGGCCATTGCATATGCAGTTGGTGCAGTTTTTTGAAGATGCAAGTTTTCTGATGCAGTCAATGCAATAGAACCCTGCAGAGAGTCAGAAGGAAATAAATCTCTGCAGGTGTTATTCAGGAAAGTTTGTTCCTGATGACATACCAACCTCTGATCCAGGAGCCGTTGTGGCAATAGAAGGGCAGGATGGTGAATATCTAATAAAAAAGATACAGTTTGTCCAGAGAAAAAGTCTTCTTTGATATCGAGATTTGTAAGATGTGAGGCCTGCCCATTTTTCAGTTAACCAGCTGGGCACAGGACATGTCCAAAAAGCCCACCTGAGACACAGAGGTGGCTTTTGTGTTAGCTCCAAGTTTGTTGCAGTATTGGGTTTTATGAGTAACAAAACTGGTGTAGGACAAGAAATTTTTTTAATAAAAGTGCTTAGTCTCTGAAGCAATTGTTTCGTGATTGCCTGGCAAGGACATCTCTTCTCCAGAACTTTCCACTTGAAACAGAAACAGTTCTGATGTGAGTAATAAATACCCTACTGTAAAAGATTTGCCTTTTGCTCAATTTTTAGGGATCCTGTGTTTTCAAAGTAAGGCAATCTGTCTTTAATAATGTTATGACACACAGAAATACTGGGAAAAAAACGACCTTTATTTTCTGGCCATAGAAATATGACATGGGCTGAGATTACAGCTAGTTACACTTTATCCAGTGGGTCTCATGGTTGTTGTTATAAAGCTTTATCCTTATTATCATCACAATGGTCTCGAATTAATTTTTTCCTGTTCTCACAGTGTTGCAGCCAACAAGGCCAGTATCCTTCTGTGAGGCACTGGAATTATATTGTGTGGTTTAAAGCAGACTCTGTGAGAACCTTTAGCCCACATAGAAAATTTTCTGATTGTTTAAACTTATTCCAGTCTAAACCAATACCAGTGTTTAAAAAAACCCAACAGAGTGTATGAAACTGCATGTTTGCAAACTGAGCACAATATGTCCATGTTTACAGAGTGTGAAAAAAAAAAAAAAATCCCATCCATTTTACTAAGGCTATATTTACAAGCCACTGGGCCCTTTCCTGTCTCCTCAGAGCTTGTAGATAGTCTTCAAATGATCCTTAGCTTTTAAAGGCATGAAAATAAATTTGGAGCTAATACAGGAAGATTCCTGGCAGGGTTTTTCTTCACTCTGCCCTACGCAACTGTGAATGCAAACCAGGGCCAATGTTTTAGGCTGTGAAAAAGAAAGCTTATAAAAACAGTACCACAGTGTTTTGTGCAGGGTGTGTGGCCACAGTCATGTTAAAATAATAGCACAAGTATTATTATGATAAGTTGTCTATAGAAAGAATTTGTTGAAGTGAAATGTACAAGTTTTAAGAACTAACATTTACAATAGGCTTGGCCCATATGCTCAAGAATAATTACTACACTAGGTAAGAAAATGAACAATCAACCACTGCTAACAATTTCTGAAATGTTACAGTCCAATTCCCACCTCTGTGCATGAACTTGTTCTGACAGATGACAGCAAGATATGATCTGTTCTTTTGCAGTCCAGTGTAACAGCAGAGCAGCTTGCAGGAGACCAAGACATCGTCCAGCCTGCAGATGGCTGTGCATCAGGATCCAGCAAGCACATCCTTGCAGCCACATGTCATAATAGCCCTTCTCTTCCTCAAGGCTCCACTGCAATAAGGTAGTGCAAAGCAATGCTCAAGTTGCAGTCTTTCTGAAAACAGTGAGGGAAGAACTAAGAAAGGAAAGTTCCCATATTGCTCCAGAGGAATAGCAACAGCTTGTTTATCTCCAGGACCTTCTTTGAATGTTGGCATTTTAAGCAAAGAACTTTTTTTTCCACAATTAATCCAATCTTATAAACAACCAATATCAAAATCTGGTGGATGACTCTTGTTTTATAACATTAAGAAGAATTCAAGGGAAAAAGAGAAACTGGGTAAAAAGATTAGATGTAGTACTGCTCAGGGAGAATGAATAATTGAAATATGGCACAACATATCCTACATTCATTAGTAGTGAAAAGCAGAGTTTATTTTCTAGCACAGTGATATCCTGCACCAAGAAACAGTGTCTCCGGGTGTAGTGATTAGCTACAGTGGAGGAAAAGTTTCACATACATTTAAAGAGTTTTTCCAGTGGTTTGCACTGAATTATTTTCTAGGGTGGGTAAAAAAAAGTATCATGCTACTTCTCACCCTTCCAAACACTTCTTGTCCTGTTTGAAACTGTTTTCATTCTTCTCAGACACATCCAAAGATGTGAGACCCTCTGGCACTAGAAATTTATTTTACGGAATGATTTAGAAGGTTGAATGTTCCAGTTCTTCCACATAGCAAAAGGCAATACTCAAATTTGCTTCAAGGTGCACAAGACCTTATAGTGAATAATTTCTGCACAGTCTCGGTTGGCTGCTGCTAGACGAACAAGAAATCAGGGTAACATCGATTAAACACTTTTCCTGCCTGAGGACAGACATGTCAGTGCTTTCCTAGAACTGATGACATTTGGATATCTGACAGGTATGTAAATGTTTTGAAGATATGTGGCAAACTGCCTATCAAACAGGCAGCAGCAAACTTTTACTGATATCAGTCTTTTAGCACCCCCTCCCCAACTTTTTCAGCAGTCCCAAAACACAGCAGTTGCAGAAACACAGCAAGGAACAGCTTGGAGAGCAAGGATGGGAAGCAACAGCTGCCCACAGCACTTGGAGGGGGGGAGGGAACAAGGGAACAGCAGGTAGTTGGAGGTCTGGGCATGCTGGTTTGAGTTGTTGTGCAGCCCAGAGTGATCTTCTCTTCACCAGGACTATCCGCAGCTTCTTTTGGCAATGGCAGCTTAGAGAAAGATGCTGAACAAAACCCATTTTTGGATCAAATTAACTTTTCTCATCGCCATCTATAACAATAAAGCTGTAGGAAGACTGGGGGGGAAAATCCTGAAGGATTATACTAAATATGTCTTTATTCATGGGACAGCCATGGGGATCCTGATAGGAATAATGATAGTTTTTTTGACCACGTGCTTGATTATAGGAGAAAAACAGATTAAAAGTTTGTGAATTTTAAAATAAACCAAGAATTTATGTCTCTTTCAAACAAAGATGAAGCTCTTTGAAAACCATCTTTCAAAAGTCAAAATAGGTTTTTCTACAATTTCTTCTGTTCTCTCCTTTGAAGGCAGTTCCAGTTGGTTTAACTGCAGTTGGTACTTGTGTGGATAGGAGCCAGCTGCCAAGAGGCTGTAAAGATTGACAGCAACTGGAGAGAAATTTGGGAGAGGAAAAAGAGGACTGTGTTTCTTCAACATTTTTAATGAGGTGCAGAAAAATTAAAATAGTAAATACATGTAGAGAGTTGTTATTCAAAAGCCTACATTGACTAGCTAATGGGAAAATCATGATTTATTTAAAGATGTAAGATCAGGCTCAATTACGATTCAAAATCCACTTGTACATTATGCTTTCTGTTTGGTGGAACTAATTTCTTTCTCCAGTAAGAATTAGGTGTAATCAGAAAATTATCTCGCGTGATCATTTGGGTCCTGGTATATTAGAAAAACCCAAGATGTTTTTGGCATCTGCAGGTGCTCTCAGCATGAAATAATCTGGGTCTGGTTCACCCCTACCATTGTCTTCTTACCAGATGCCTTTTATCAAAGCAACAATATCCTTGAGGGATATCTGCACAGTCTGAGGACTAATAAATGCACCAAATAAGCCCCTGTGAATTGAATAGTGTGGTGCCTGCTCCAGACTAATCACAGTGCCATGAGCAATGTCCCAAGGTGTATATTAACTAAACATTGTCCTGTAGAAAAGATCAGCATGACACCCTTTGCACAGTTATACAGACCAACAGCAATGGCACTGGCTGCTGAAAATCTGTGGTTTGCTTTACACTCAGCTCTTCTGGACAGAAAAAAAAAAAAAGTGCTTTTATCCCCTCTTCCAGTGGTGTTGGCTTTGCAGATTTTAATCATTCAAGAACTTTTCTGGAAGAGGTTGTCAGTCTCATAGATCTGCAGAGGTGACCAGGGAGCTGTGTTCATTGCCTCAGGGGTGTTGTTCCTCATGCCTGCTGCGATGAAGGCATTCCTTTGAGTGGTCCCTGTTACTTGGCTAGAGAAGGACTGCACCACCTCTGTGGCTTCTCATAGATTCTTGAGCAAAAGTGTTACAAAATGCAAAGAGAAAAGATGCAACATGTTCAAAATTACCTCTAGAATTGTCAAGGTGAGCAACTGGCACTCAGTCAGAAAATGGTTTATTTGTATGCTCAGGGCCTTCTGTGTCCATATTTGTTTGTGCTTTGACACCCTCAGTCCAGTTCCAAAAGAAGCAGAGGGATGCATCTGTTTATAGATACTTCAGTGTAATGGGGACAACTGGGAATATTAAAAAAAAGGAAAGTGGGAGGCAATGCAAACCTGAGAAAATATTATAGCAAACTGTTCACTCACATCACTCACCTCTACCTGGACTCTTTGTGTAACCACAGTCTAAAAAAAGCACACCAAACCATTTTTACTAATGGAAGTGACGAAATTATTCTATTGACATTCATACCATATCAAAAGATCTTTTTCTGCCTTTTTTTTTTTTTTTAGGAAATACTAATGAAATGTATTGCAAACATAAGGCTTGCTTCTGCTTGAACTTCTTCTGTGAGCATGGATCTGTTCCAAAGCTGTTAAAGTAAATGGGAGGAGTATCACAGTGACAGGACTGGTCTAGACCCACAGAAAATACAACAAGTACTGGCAAGCTGACAGAGGAACTGTGCTTAATAAGGTCGTTTGTAACCTCTTCATGATGTGGACAGCTGTGTAGTAGCTCTGTTGCAGAATGAGATCTATAAACCAGACATTCCAAATACAGTATACTGTTAGGCCATAGCTGGGAGAAGATTTTTTTTTCAAGTTTTTGGATTTTATAATTCGTAACATTAAAATGATTGCTCTTTATTTTCCTAAAAGAAATTCTCCAGACTGTAAAATTGTAAAGAATATTATTTTAGAGTTATTATGATATTTCCTGTGGTTCTTCTTATGGTTTCTTATCATAGCCATGATACAACGGAGAATTTAGAAGATGTACTTTAGTGCCTGTCTTTCCAGAGTACTCTTTACACCTACTTTTCAATGTATTTTTTTTTCCTAATTAGAGATGCAGATATAAAATAGGGCATATGAGCTGTGTCCAATGCTATTGAGTTCAAGCACGACACTGACTTCAGGGGACTTTGAATCAGTCACTTTGGCCAACCATTGAGATTTCAGTGTTTTCTTGTGAAGTGTTGAAATGCTGGAATCAGTCTCAGATCAGATCCAGCTCTCTTGACTGTTTTTCCTCCTTGGCTAAGCCTTTGAACAGCTTCTGTTGAAAATACAAAGTTTGTTACTGTCTTCAGCATGAATGGAGTTGGTTAATTTCTGAGTAGTTGTAGTACGAGAGTCTAGAAAATGAAACGGAGAAGTGGATATTCTTTTTGTGTTGACAGTCTGCTTACAAAATCACAGCCTTCTGTGAAGAAGCGGTGAACCATTAAAAAAAACCACATGCGCTATGAACTATGGTTGGCAACATTTAATAAATGCTGAGGCTTAGGCAAGGAACACATGTTTTGTGTCAGTGATTTTCCTGTAGTTCCAAACTAAATGATGCTATTTCTTACGAACTTTTAATAGGAAATCCCTGAAGGGTTAAAATTTTTGATTGATTACTATCTTTCCCTCCCCATTTTTGTTGGAGAATGAGCTTCAGAATGAGTAATTCTCACTCCTAAATAAATAAAGAAAGGGAAAAATGCCCTTTTTGTTACTGATATTTTGTAGCCCAACAAGTATACACACAATAGAGGTATTGGGTCAGAGATTTGAGAAATTTGACCACAAAATCTATTAAGAAGTAAGCACTAGTAATCAACTAGTACATTATCTGAAGAAGTGAATTATGTGTTCAGCCAGACTAACTATGCTAAAATGAGTGGCAGGAGAAGATGTCAAGATTTTTTTCTTTATGACCTCCATTGGTATGCGTTGATTTTTTTTGGCACTGTCCCAGGTCCCAAGTGTATCCAGTTGAACAAGGGGAAAAGGCAGCAGATTTTATTGATTCATAATATGGCTTGCTGTAATGGTCTGAGTGAAAACAAAAGGCTTATGTTAACTATAAGGTACTGTAATATATATTTAACTGGTATAAATTATAAGGTTGTCTCTTCTTAAGAATATAATATATAAGGTTGTTTCAGAGAGAGTCTGAAGTGAAAAATGATCAAAGCACTGTCCAAAGTAGACAAATTCATCAAACGAACTCAGTTATTAAAAGAACACAAACCTATGTATGAATTATTTGCCCCTGCTCAGTTTTAACAAAGGCTGCTAACCATTCCCACTCCAAGATGAAGGGTAATTTTGGACTGAAGACAAGCACCATGGCACGTGATGTATTGCAGAATGGATCAGGTAACTTGACTCAGTTTTTCTCCTCAATGCTATTTCAAGCCAAACTTCCTAAGACTGGGAAGCATCATTTTCTGTAAAAGTTGTGTTCCTTTTGACTTAATGTACTGCAGGATATTTATAGATCCAGATAACTTCCAGATGTCCCTTATTGTCTCTCTTTGTGCTGCCCTGAAACATATCTGTTAATGTCCTTGAGGGCCAGCAGAGCTCGATGCAGCAGATGCACTGAACTGTCAGAGAGCATGACAAAGTTTTTGTATGGGCCAGTCACTGTGGCAGGTCTATCTTTGATACTGATCAAAATACAAAATCTTTGTCAGAGGGAAGCTGCAGCATCACTTCTGGGTTTAGATGAGTCTTTACAGTGCCTTCAGAAGGAGAGGCAGCAAAAGCTGAAGACTGGAGAGGCAGCTGCCATGTAGCATACAGGGTTTCAGTGTGCCAGGGATCTGCTACATGGGGACAATCAATAGCTTGCTCTGGGACAGGCATAGGGCAACTGACTACATGGGACAAGACAGAAGCCCTTGTTTGTGTAAAATTCATGATGACCCTGGGGTACCAACATCTTAAACTGTTTGGAAGCATCCTAAAACCTCTGTTACCTCTTCTAAGCAAGAAGAAGATAGTACTTCTTAGAAAAAAACCTGTAATTTGTCACATGCACTAATAATTTTTAGGCTGAAATTGATACGTGACCAAAGTAAAAGGGCTCCAAACCTAATCAATTGAATTTAAATCCTGGTTATACCCATGGCATGAAGTGCTGTAGAATTTGCCAAACTAGCTATCTAAAATGTAGCTAAAAAGAATTATGAACACCTAGGGTAAAATTTTGGCTCACTGAAAAGAGTTGGAATTCTGCCATTGATCTCAACATGACTAGAATTTCTCTCTCCTTAGACTGCCCCCCCCCCTTTTCACTTTATTAGCCATTGTACTTGCTGATTGCATGCATTTTTATTTTACATGGAGAAGTTGTATTAAGTCAGAATATAATATTTCACAATTGGCAAGACACCCTCCATCCTGCAACTGCAGTTGTAGTTGCCTGTAGGGAAGCAGCGAGTGGCTAAGGGCCAGCAAACTGCAGCGTTGAGTAGGGGTTACAAGGGAAGCAGAACAGTGATGGAGCAGAGAAGGAAAGGGGCCCCTGCCTTGCATTCTTCAGTGTGGGAGTCAGGAAGAAGCTGCAGCCATCTGTGCTCTTAGATGCTTCCTTTGTGTAATCTGCAATGGTGAGACTGGCTGCTGCAGTGGTCATTCAGGCTTTCCCCTGCCCCCTCCACCTCCCCAGTCATTATCCAGAGTGAGCTGCTGCAGTTTAAATTTTCCTCCAATGCCCTCATTGCGTGTGTTGACTCTGGAGAGCCTGCTCCTAAAGCCGAGAGTTAGGTGGTCTGTACTCCTTCTGCTGACATCTTTTACAAGGGGTGTTTCACGAACAGTGTATGACACTTTGCTGGTGACTGGAGAAACGCAGTAATAGCTGCACACAAAGCACTACTTCTCTGGACCAAATCCAGCTTTCTGACTTATTGGAGTAAGGCCCCATCTCTTCCGTTGGCAAATCTTCGAGCCCTATCCTTACTTCTTTATAGGGAAAATGTTGCCTTTAGTAAAAGAAGATCTTTCGAGAAAAATATATTTGATATGTTCACCACCCATGTTTCCCTGATAGCTTTTGTTAACTGCTTCAAGGAAGATTTCTCTGAGCACAGAAGGCTTCCAGGAAACAAGTCAGCCCCCCAAAGCCACTGGGTAGAATGCTTTGTGCACCCCTTTGCTCACACCTGTGGTCCCAACAAAGCTGCAGTCCTCAGTGGCATTGCACTGTATCATGTTATATTTGCAGTCCTCCTGGAATGCTTTTTTTCCATACACTTTATCCACATTTTGGTCATATATTATCTTCCTGACAATTCAACACCTATAAAAATTTACGAATTTGTATTAAAAGCAATACTTGATTATGTCAGTGTTTATGAGGCTTCCCATGAGCCCTATATTATTCAGTTGAATCTAGCTATAGCCCCTCATAATAATAATAAAACAGGCCATATTTCACCTTTTCTCTGTTAACATGACTCAGTGCTAGTAATTACAGTAGCTACCAGCTCACAGTTTTGTTGATTTTAAGGATTTGCTGCCTTCTAAGGGTCTTTGCTGATCTAAATACACATGGACATTTAGTCAGTGGGCCTCTTTAACTGGGCTAGAAACAGTTGTGGGTGCGTTTTTCAGTCTTCAGAGAACAAGGTCTACCTATAGTCACTCATGCAGAAGTGTGCAGTGACTCATAAGGAATGTGTAATTGTGGGTTTATGTACTGATAAGAAAAAATTGACACCACTAGGTCCTTTGTGTTTGCAAATGCTCTACACAGGGAGACTAACCGAAAAATATAAAGAAAAAAAAAACAAATCTGCTTCTTCCTGCTGCAGTAAGACTCTTCTTATTTCCATCCCTTACTTGTCTGGATCAGCCTTAAGTACTTTATTCTGGGGCTTGATAGAGGATTTTCTTGAAGTGCCAGCTGCAGCCCATACACCACTTAAGCAATAAATGAGTCCTCTTCTGGCTTTAACAAGGCAGGGTGTTTCACTTCAAGTTAATATATTACAGTCTGTTTTTTGTGTTGTGCAATTCTTCTATCTTCATTATGCAGTTTTTAAAGTCAAACCAAGGTATAGAGTAAGATCATAAAGGACAAGTAAGACTAACATTTTAAATTACACAGTGAGTCTGGGGAATTTCTAAGATTTAATACTAGCAATAGTAACACAACTGCCATTAGGGTGTAAGTCTGTACAACAGGCTTGCAATGTAAAGATTGTTACATCCTAGCAATGATAAAGTTGTATTGAAAGTGAATCAGGGAAATAACTTTTATAGAGATAAATACATACATATAATATAAATCACTCATCCACATTTTCCTAATTCTGACTAACCTAATTACTACACAGGAAGAACATGGAGGTACACAAATATTATATGTGAAACACAGGAACAAATTTCTTTCATTTTCCATTTCTTTACTCCCCATAACATGGCTATAGTATTTATGTAATATGAGAACTCCACAAGGATAATTTTTGCTGGTTTGAAGGATGAGCTTGATAAAAGTTGGCTCCAGAAGTTATAGCTATACATAAATTTAAAGCTCTTAGCAATGCATGTGTAACACATACACAACTTTTAGCCAACAGTTATGTAGCATTGTAGCAAATTTTATGGAGACATAGAACTGTTATGATTCTTGAACTTTTTAGTTCCTTCTGTATTAGATTGTATCTCCAGGAAAAGAACAGATGACATGCCTAAGTGTAAATGATTTTGAAGTTTTAAATTTAACAGATGTAGATAACACCAGTACTACTCTCCAAAGATTTTTTCCACGTCTCAAAATACTTTGAACGACTTAATTGTCTCAAGACCAGTGGTGTAAAAACCATTCAGCATGATAGATCACACTTTTTCCAAGTCACATTAGCTTCCATTCTTAAAGAAAGCATTTATTGCATTTACAAACCTGGAGATTGCTGGCAACAGTAGTATGTTGCATTTTGGAAAGTCCTGTGGATCATATCCCCATATCCTACACAAAAAGCAGGGATTTAGAAAATGGAGCAAAAAGGGAAAGAAATTGGTAGACTATTATATGGGTATGGATAGACTTGTCATTCCTAGAAACTCTGTTGTTCTAGAGCAATCTTACAAACCTCTTCTAAAATTTGAACGGCTAAAAATCTAGGCAACGAAAGATCAGTGTTTTTGAAAATGATTCCATGACTCATTTAAAACTTGGAATCTAGATGCATAAGAATAATTAAAATCATGTAGGTCAGAAGAAGATTACGCATACTCCAGTAGAATAATTAGACAGCATTCCTCTTTTATTTAAAGAAGGATTTGGAATTTGTAGATTTTGTTTTGTAAGAATATTTCCTAAGCAGTCAGATGGTCAGGATATTGTAGTCAAATTTCTACTTATAAGTTCTCAGGATAGGGGCTGAGTGCAGATTTTCTCACCTACATAGTGTTCTGACTACTGCTTAGAGATTATTTCTTCCTCTTCCTTATCCTTGCAAATGTCATCAATTGTGAAACTTTCCTGTCACTTCTTTTGAGTTTCCTGAGCTTGATGCAATTCTCATCCGCAGTTCCTTTGGTGTGGATATTACAAGAGTTGGTGGCATTCACGTGTGCATCACAGCTTAAATTCAACGCACTCCAGCTTGTGCTCTCTCTCTCTGCTATTCTCCTTCCTACACTTAAAGATAGTTTCTGCATGGCCATGTGAAGGTCTTAAGGGATATTGGATGACTGTGCAAAGCTGACTTGAAATCTAGCTATATAATTATAAAATACACCATTTACTTCATGAACGTAAATCACGCTCTTTTATGGAAAGAAACAATCAAGTTGGTGCCACTAAAGTCTATAAAATATAAGGTACTCATTTCAAGGTCAAGATATAAAAGTCCTTCCTTTTAATTATTCTGCTATTGTAGACTTCCTTTACTTTTATTGCACTGTAATTGTTGACTGGAGACAGTTTTAATTTAAAATACGATCCTATTTCCCTTGACAAAAACTTAAAAAATCAGTATTAACCGCTATGCTTCCCGTTTGCTAGTAAGAGCTTGTAACATCTCCACCTAGTGGTTGTTTCTCTTAGGAATGAGCCTAGACTGCTGAATCTCAAATCATGGTTATTTTGGCTCTGGGACTCCAGGTCCTCTGAACATACATATCATAGACTGAGGAATTTTAGCTAAGAGATTCTTTTATTAAAAAAAATATAGATTTCTCTAATGTAGATTAAAATCAGTTCTTATTTCATGCTTTTTATCAGACATTATTAAAACATTGCATTTTAGACAAAATCAGTAATTAAATTCAGGGGTAAATGGCTACAGAGGCAATAAACATACAGGACACCTGAAAATGTTCAACTTGAAAAGAAGCTTTTCTTACATGAAAACTGCCATCAAAGCAAATAATAAGATGACCGAAGGGCTGGATCAAGAAGAGGAATCATTTTTTACCCATCAAAATATTTGCAAATATCCTCATATTTGATGAAAAGAATACACATTACACACAATAATACTCAATAGGTTGAGTGGGAAAATGTTATTGTCCCTGTTTCACAAGGGGAAAGCTAACTGAAGAGACTGTGCCCTTTCACAAGGTCGCAGAGAGAGATGATGGAAAAGAAGAGTAACTCAGACTTTCTGTTTTACAGTCCATGCTGTTTTACAGTTAGATCTGCCATCTCTCATCTTATATTAATAATATCAGGAAATTGTCTACGCAACTGTAAGAAACCTCAGGTCACAGGTATTAACTCAACAGTAGTCATGGAAGTTGAACTTTTTTTTTTTTTATTTTTTTTTACTTTTTATTTTATTACTTGCAAATGTAAGAAAAAGGTCCCTTGATATTTCTGGTATTTCCTTGATCATAGTCAGCCAGAAAAACTAGGACATTTGTGGTATTTTGTCACTTCCTGCACACACCAGAATTTTAAAAAGCCAGGATAGGCAAATAAGTAAGTGCAATTGTGTTATCTGGGCTTTTTTTAAATGTCTGAAATACTTTGGCTTGATATTCTAAATGAAAGTGTCCCAAGCTCTTATTTCTGAGTTCCAGTTCTCATTGTAAGCATGATTTTATTTTCTCTTTATTTATTATTTATGGCTACTTCCCCTTCATCTATAGAAATCTTTCCTGGTTTTGTTGTAGTCATTTTAATTTCCTTTATAACATATAATTTGTGAAAAGCTACTCAGCAGCCTTCTGTAATGCATCATATGAAAGGAATATGAGAAGTCTTTTGACATAATGGCATAAATATAAGCAGCATCATTCCCTCTTTCTGCATTTTGAGAGGTACCTTACTGCCAGGAAAGCTGTATTAGCTCTGGTCACAGACCTTCTATTTTTGCTTTGTGGCAGGGAATCAGTTATCCTCCTCACCCCACTAACAGCAGCACCTTTCTTTAAATAAGAACTGCTGTGGTAGGAACTGAGGCCCAAGATGCTCTGTCACACTCTGCTGATGTTTCTTTTCATCTCTCTGACTCATCCTGAGATATACAGTGAGACCCAAAGTGCCCTTTCTGTTCCCTATTCCTACCAAGTTGTGTCCATTCCCTGAATTGAGAGGAACTATGAATGAAAATGAGTACTTGTCTATTAGCAGAAAGAATGAGAATTCTTTCATTTTACTTTCTTTTCTGTCAGAGAGTGCTCTTTTTTAACTGTCCTCAGTGTCCTGTTTTATAATTTATCCAAATGCATCTAACCTAGGAGGGCTCAAAAGCTCAAATAAATCTCTTCAAGCTTCAGGCATCACAGGTAGCAACAAAACTGACTCTAGTTCTAAGATTAGAAATTAGATTTTTTTTTTCTATCTGTATAGTTTTCCATAGGCACCAAAACTTAAGTGGAACAGTTCTTGGTGGCAGCCTTGCAAAAGCATCAGTTTGGGTGCAACTGCGGTTGAATACTCTGAGAGCTGATAACAAAAAACCAAATAGAATTGTTTTGTCCCAGTGAGTGTGTAAGATTTTGAATAGCTGAAAATCCTGTCATGACAGTACAAACTAATCCAAAATGTTGTGTGAAAAGGCACTCCATGAGGAAAAGACTGACAAAAGATGAAGTCTTTGAAAACTTTTTTGAAATTCAGAGATTGCCTGAGTTATAAATCTGACAGAGGAAGAAAGGAAGAGGTTTTGGCAAGAATAGCAGGGGGTATAATATGGACATCTGTAATCTGTGCTTCCTAAGCAGAAGAGAGAGTTTTGAGCTGGAGAAAAAAAGCTGGAAAGAGGAGCTGTGAAGATGGTGGATGATGAGGAAAAGTGACGAATGTGGCCAAGTGGAACATATTAAACTAGCTAAATATAGGTGTCTTTACTACAGCTAGTGATCCCAGCCTCCTTAATGGGGCATTCTCATTAGATTACTCAGAAAGGACATATTCCTCAGTCATAGCTTTATACAACTGTGTTCTATTTCTTTTTCTGTTCTACTCTATTCTAAAAGGAAAAAAAAAAAAAAAAAGAAAACATTTATTTTAGAAACATTCTATTTTTGAAAGAAAATGCTTTTCTTGTCTGCAAGTGATCTATCCATGGACTTTTTAGACAATACAGAAGAGGCACTCTGAGGGCATGGTTATGTAAAGTAGTTATGTAAAGTAAATCATAGACAAATCATGTTAGACGTTATCTTTGTTCTGTTGGCTACAAAGCGAATGCAGATTGATATCTCAGATACAATATCTGAAGAGTGGTCTGTGATTTAGACTAAAGAAACCATGTCCTAATCTCCAGAGGATCCAAACTGTGGTCCCTTTTCAGCAGTGAAAAAGACCTAGAACTTGTTGAAGAACTTCAGCTCCAGAGCTGCAGTTCCACTTGCCCTGGCTGCCCTTGTCCACAGGTGCTGGCTGTGTAGCATGTTGTAACCCCAGCTCTGGTGTTCAGAGTAGTCCAGACCATTTTGCAGTCAGCTTAAACATTAGATACTTGTGACATGAGACTGAGCACCATGACACAGCTGGATTTCTGAAACAGAATACCCCAAGTAGAAAATGTGGTTCTGATGAGTGGTCCCTCTTGCTTACTAAGGTTTTGATCACCATGTCGTGACTAATCCATACTGTCCTGCTTTTCCAGCATAATTTCAGAATGCTACTGTATTAAATAACCACGGAGCTTTGAAGAGTAGAGCTGTTGAGGGATGGGTGGGAAAACTTTAAAAACCTAAAAAAGTTTGTTCAAATAACATATTCAGATTCTTATTGGGAAATAATTGGTCTGGAAATCAAACCTCAGTGCCTCCTTGTCTCAGATGTTTGCAATGCTGAAGGAAAGCCACACCTTTTAAACGTCTGCCCTGCCAGATTTCAGTGAGGCTCTCAAGAGTTTTTGAAATGTTTAACTTTTCAACATTTTTGCTAAGAGCGAAAATTTCGCCCTGTTCTGTGTGAAGAAGTCTGCCTGAGACTACTTAAAAGCTTGGCCCTGCACACTTCCAAACAGGACAGATGCTTCAATGAAGGAAACACTGCACACCATGCTGTGGCTCCCAGGTCCACTCAATGTTACTGGTATGCGGATACTCTGTTAGTCTGCTGCCACGGGGTAGAATAAAGTTGATGTTAGTGCCAAATATACTTGCTTAGCTAAACCCTGCCCAAGTTTCATTCATCCTGTACTCTCAGAAATGCTTAGAATGGTCAAAACCTAAAAAACAAAACAAAACAAAAAAAATCCAAACCAAAACAAAAACAAACAAACTCCTCAAATGATAGTTTTTAATCAGTGGAAGTATCTTTGCTTTTTTGTTTGTTTTGTTTTAGGGGCTTGTGGGCTGTGTGCACATACACACAAAACTCTATTACCCAGAGTATGAGTCAAAGAAATAAGAAAAGTCAACTCTGTGGTGTTCAATATGATCTGATGGAGACCATAAAGGGATGTAGCTTGTTCTCTGACTCCATTCAGCTGCCTGTAAAGTAGCAACAACAGCATTTCACTTCCAAGCTGCTCTAAGGTTTAGCTGGTCATCTTCTATAGCAGAGCGTGCAATAGTTATGGTCTGAAATATTGTTTGGGGTAGAGGAATATTGTGACAAAAATTTGAAAACATGGTCTTTCTCTGGAGCTGAAAGGAAATTCCACTTAAAACCATTGCTAGCACGACATGCAACCATACTGATTACGGGGATTTAGATCTATTATCTCAGTTTTTTACTGAAAGATGCTTCCTAGAGCAAAGAAAACAGAAATCCTCTTTTTTTGGTGTTTATCTTAAATTCATAATACTTCTGCTAGAACACATATGTGGAAGTATTTAAATGAACACTTAAAGTTTAGAATTTGAAATTTGATGAAACAAGATTTTTATACTGATGGTGCAAGGAATCTAGAAGAAAACAGTGTTCCATTTGTAATGAAGCAGGGCAGCTATTTATTCTGTCGGCTGCATTCCAGCACAAAGTGCACTCATGGCATCAATTTAAAGGGCATATGTTGCAGGCAAACACACAAAAGTGGTTTGGAAAGAGGTATGGAGTAAACGTTTCTGAAGTGCCTAAGTCTCTTCAAAGAATGAGATTTCAAGGACACTCATTTGATTTTGAAAGTTTTACTCAGGCTTACCAGAAACAGAATACAACTTTAAATTGGCCATGATCCTCTGTAGCTGCAGAAAATTCCACACTTTGGGGATAGGTTTTATTCGAGTTATTCCAGATGTACTTGCCCTATTCCTGTGTTAGAAGGAGGTCCAATTTGATTTAAATTACTGAACTTCAACCACAGCAGGATTAAGTCTTGAGTCTTTTGTCAGTAGAAGACTCAGAAATTACTTTAGCCCTTTTAATATGAATATTTTTCTATCTTCTTGAAACTTCTAGCTTCCATACTTACTTCTTCTTAGCCATGTAAGGTACATTACTTAAAAAGCCTATCCTGAGGAGAGCAAATCACTTTTTCTCTAACGTTTCCAGTTTCTACCAGACTAAAGAGGGAAAAGCCTAAGTTCATACATTTTACTGCATAGCAGAAACCAAATTCGGCATGGAAACATTTTATCTAGTACCTTAGTTTTCTACACATTCCTGGAGGAACTGCAAAGGAGGAGCTTGTCAGCTAAATTGAAAACATACTAATAAAGTTAAAAAGTTAATGGGAGACATTTGCAATTTCCCCATAATTTTCCTAGTGACTTAAACTCGAAATAACTGTGTATGCTTCTGCTACTGTTTTCCTTACATCTTTGTATCAAATGACATGCAGAAGAATTAGTGCCGGATATCTACCATTTGTCGCACACCTATCAAATTATAGTTTTCCTAGGCAAACTTACAGTTCAGGTGGCCAGATCTCTGTTTGTCTGGAAGGCTATTTTCAATTACTTTTAAGTAATAATGTGTGTTTTATAACTCAAACCACTTGTATAAATAGAGCTTAAAACCTTGTGACTGAGGCAATAAAATAGAAGCAAAGGTTTAGCTGTTTAAGCTACTATGCAGTCCATTTAAGGGCAGTGGCTGAAATATAATTACAGACTCTGGGCCACTTTTATGCTAACTAGAAAGTATAAAAATTCTCCTTTATATATAGAATTAGGATGATTATTATCTTAGTAAAGCAGCTCTAATGATTGCTACTTCTTTCAGTGAGCCTTGGCTAGTTATTGTGAACCAAGACACTTCTACATGCCCTGCTAAAGGGTATGGGCTGACAGCATTTCCTTTGCCTTCTATCTTCAGGCTTGCAAAAGGATGCCATTTAAATGTTACATTTTAATTTAAGAGTACAAAGAAGGATAAATCTGTGGGGCTTGGTTAATTCTGTCTTTAATTCTTCTGTGTCTCTTCTTTCCACTTCACTATTTACTATGACTAGATTATCATATCTGAATATCACATGACCAGTCGTGTTTATACCAGCTAATGCTGCATGTCACTGGCATCCTGACTAAAAGGTCAAGAGAGAAATAGCTTTGGTGGACTGACCTGCTATTTCAAAGGATATCCTTTGTTTTTCATTCCATTTTGAATAAAATTTTATGTCCAGGCACCTATTTTATAAAATTTGTGTATTTGATAGATCTTTTTGACATCAGGAAAGAAAAATATAAAGTGATATCTTACCCCTTTCTTTTATCTGCCGTAAACCTCCAAGAACATTCCTCTGCATTCTTGCCTCTGCTGATAACATCTTTTCTAGCTGCTAAAGAGCTGACAGCATATTACAGGGGTTGTGCAGTGCTGAACCCTTCTCATTTAAATTTGGCCTGAATGCCAGAAATGTTGACCTTTTCTGTGTTTAATACGTCTTAGAAGAGGCATCTTTCCAAGTCTTAATATAATCTGCTGCTGAACCTTCTCATCCTCCTCCGCTTCCCCTCCTCTTCAATCTTGTAGCGCTCCTAGTTAAATGTATGGGATATGGACACCCTACATTGCCTGGCATATACTTTTATGTATATTCAGGGAATTCAGGAATTCTTTTGAATTTCTTGAGTGCTGCTATATTTGGCAGATTCTCTTATCAGTTTCTGATATCAGTTTTTGCTTATCTTTAAGGATTTAATTGCCTGTTAGTGTGAGCGGCTCATTTCTTTCCCACACAACTGTTTTTTTACGTTGTCGACTTTTGCCCATCAGTTCTTTCAAAAGAATTTTTCTGATGGAGGACTTGACCTTCTCATAAACAATACAGAATAGAAACAGGAACTGAAAATAATATAATTTAGTTTTTTTACCTCTCTCTCTTATGAATAGGTACATCTAATAATATCCCAGGGCAACTATCTTAGTTCTGCTTTGACTATATAAATATTTTTCATATAAGAGTGATCAAAACAGACAAAGTTTTAATTAAGTTTTATGATCAGGCCTGTTTCTGAAACATAGAGATCCATGAAAAGGGAAACACTTTGAAAAATTGCCTTTAGCTTTGCTCATATTTTGCAGTTGTACTAGTGATCAATGTTCCTTCCAACTGACATTTCTATTCTATTCTATTCTATTCTATTCTATTCTATTCTATTCTATTCTATTCTATTCTATTCTATTCATCTTCACAGTTGCAGTATATTCACAATGATGTGTGCTTCTCACTTGGATGTTAAATTGACACCTATTTTGAAAGCAGAATCTGATTTTGAGCTTAAATAACAGGTCCTATAATATTCCTTTGTAAAATTATAGCACACAGTGGATGAAATATTATAGTTTTTACAGCTTTTATTCCACAGTCTTCTACCTGATTTGCCATCTATCAGGGGTACTGATGAAAGTGGTTTTGTAAGCCAACCAAAACATAGCTATGTCCTGAGCCAGCTTGCTTTCAACAGCTGTCCCCCATGAAAAAGTCCTTGGATAATGCCTCCAGACATATTTTTCCAAATGTAACCATGCAATTCTCAAAAGTCAGCCCCTTTAAAACTTATTCCTTTGAGCCAAGCGCAAACTGTGGCATTGCTGCACACACACTTTAAAGCAACCAGCACCAAGCCTATCCTTATTCTCCACAGAGTTGTGGAAAACTCCCCCATAAAGGCAATGGGCAACACAGCCCGTGGCTAAACTGTGCCAAGCAGATATTTGGATAACACTTTTGATGAGAAGTCCTATGGTCCCCAGAGATCATTTCCTTTTTCACTCAACAGATTCAACTCTACTGAGGGAACAAGCAAATACAGTACAATGGAAAGAGTCTGCCCTTCTCTTTGTACTCAGTGCAAGGTTGTGCTACTAAATCCTTAAAAAGAAACTCCAATTCAATCACAAAGATATTCAAGATGAAAGACATCCCTTATTTTAAATTACTGTGTTTTAAGTTAAAACTGCAGAGATTTGGGGATTTCAAACTAGTTGAAACTGGGGAACGTAACAAGATTCACTTTTTCGAATTTTCTTTTCATTGTTAACTTCACATATGTTTATCTCTTCCCTGTCCTCCTTCTCTTACTCCACCTATGTACTTTCTTCTAGTATGGATAAAAAAATCTTTCTAGCTAAGATGGAGTTATATCCCATGCCAGACTTCTCCCAGTGTTGCACCAGTAAATTTCAAAACAGAACAGGATAAACTTCCCAAAGAAAACTCTGTTTTCAATCTGTAAGACTCACAAAATTAATTTAGCAGATGGAGAATCCAGCCCTGTGTGTTCCATTGACAGTGGCCTACTTTCAGGTCAGAAGTTCCTTTTAGAGTAACAGACAAGAAATGTAAACTGGTGCAGGAGGCCGCATGTGGTGGTGCAGAATTCATATTAGGTATTATCAACTCATCTTAGGCATATTTCTCTATCAGCTAACATCAGGGCCTGTTCCTTATAAATATGGAGAGCAGGAAGTAGGGAGAAAAAAGTTGCTTCTGGCTGTAAATTGTACCTTTCTGATCCCACTTACCCTTGATTATTCTTTCATGCTGGGTTGATACGTTTCTTTTGAATTGTGTTCACCATATGATCAAAACTTATGAAAGTACTGTTACAGTCCTAAAGACAATGAAAAAAAAAAAAAGATAGTAGAAATTTTGACTGTTTTTACAGCAAAAAACAAGATCTTGTACAGGTTAAACGCTGATAAAACATTCAGATTTAATTACAGTACACCAAATTCTGCCCTCAGGTACACCAGTTAATTTGGGTAAGACTTGGCATGGAGGGGGCATTTTCAAATCCAATACCATGGTATTTTTATAATACCATGCTAAATAGGGCATAATGTATTTTTAGAAACTTTCTTGGTTGTAATAATCAAATGTTCTTCAAGATGATTCATATTAAAAGAAACAATTATTCAAAACCTGGATGTGTGCCAGTGGCAGGGATGAAAAAAAATCTCAAAGAAGTGAGCCCATTACTCGGTACCTTTTGCAGTTTCCTTTGCCTGCTAGGTCAGAGCTCCCTATTGCTTCACAGAGGTGAAGAACTGGAAGGGACCTCTAGGGGTCATCTAGTCTACACTTCTGCAGAAGGATAAATGCAAACTGACAAGGGTAGAGATCTGTCAGTGAAGGTTTAATATCTGTTGAAAACATTTAAAAATGGGAAATTCCATGCCCCCTCATATTCTTCAGTATTTTTGCAAATGGGTAAGTTTTTTCTAATAGCTGATTGGAATGGATTTTCCTGCAAATTGCGATTTCTTTTTTTCTTTTTCCACTGTACCAGGAGAAACATTCTATCACTCACTGGAAAGTTATCAGTTTATGGCCTTTCAATTTCCTCTCTTAGAAAAGACATAGTAGGGAGCCTTCACTTTTCCATCTCCCTTATATGCACATTGAACTCTCCCTATACTTGCTGCTCTTCTTGGGGTCCTTACCCAGTTATTTCCGTCTCTTTAATTGGAGTGCCAAAAGCAGCAGCTCAGTTCTGGCCAGCAGTGAGGAGGCTACAACAATCATGTCCCATACATTGCATATATATTTTTCTCAGTTTTCAATAGCCTCACGCTGCTGACACACATTTGATCTATAATCCACTATGAACCTCATGAGCATCTATATGTACTAATTGTTGCCTTCATATTTTAGACTATTTCCCCAATTTATCAAGAGTGTTTGAATTCTAATTAAGCCCTTCAAAAAGGTTTGTGACACCTTTCAGGTTATAGTACTCCAGTCCGTTAGCCAAAACAATAACTTTTGAAGAAAACTGGGCCTGGATAGAGGCTGAAACATTTCCATATTTTTAAGAGTGAATGATGATTAATTGCTCTTTAAAAGTAGTATTTCATTCATCTCTGCAAAATGAAAATTTCACTATAATCTAGTTTACTTTATTTAGTACAGCATCAAAAGCTTTTCTAAGGACAGATTTATTCTGTGATTTTTTTTTTTCCTAAACAGTTCAAAATGAATTTATTTCTTTCCTTGGATAGATGTATCATTTTCAAGGCAAAATTTAAAAAGCTTTGCAGCTAAGGTTCATGCTCCTAAGGAATAACATTATTAAATGAAAGCTATTACTACTCAAACTTTGTTAACTTGAATACAGGCAGTCTATTTATTAAAATGGATGAAAAATGATTACAGTTATTAACCTGCAAATCACTGGAGTAATATGCTATTCCAATCATTCTCTGGAAGGGTAGTGGGATGGGAACAGTATTGTGAAACTTATTTGTAATGCAACTTGCCATCTTTCTGTTAAAGACAAGATGAGTCTGTTAGAATAACAATTCTGAGTTATCACTTTTTAGCCCTTTCTCACCAACCCAAAAGCAGGGAGCACTCACTACACTCTGGGCAGGAAAAGTTGTTCTGCCTCAGGCTGTGTTATCTCTCCTCTCCCATTCTGCTTTGTCACATCAATGAGAACAATAAAAGCATTTTTAGGCTATGTTTTAAGGAAAACTGCTACAATGTTATTCTGTGGAGAACACGGTTTGATGTAGCCCAAAAGGTCACAGAGCTACCAGATCTTCAAGTGGTCTCTATTTGATCCTACAGATCTTCTGTCTGAACTTCTCTGACTTCTCCCTACCCACTCCACTTAATATATTAAGCTTTAAGTATATTTGATGAGGGTTTGGAGGGTTTTTTGCAAGTATTAGCTCTTTCATATCTAAAATATTTTATTATAATGTTAGGAGTTTTTTATGGTGATGCACTATTTTCTTCTTGAAAAAGTCTCTGGGCAAATAATAGCACAAAGCTGTTTTTTCAATGATTTCTGGAAACAATAATTTGTTAAACATAGGCCTCAGAGAATTAAAAGTCCGAAATCTATCAAAGAGCAACTTTTTTTGCAAAGTCGAAACTTTAGAGGATGGATCCTATCCCTAGGTGAGCCTTTCATGTCTGCAAGCATTCCCTAGTGTGCCTCAGATGAACAGACCATGTTGAGTTGTTGTGTTTAATTAGCTATGTGTAAATATACATATATATATATTTATAATGTTTGTGGGTGCCTGTACATGTCTGTTTTTTGTGTGTGTTCCACACCAGGGACATGGTTGGAAACACACAAAGCCTGTCTGGGCAGGGGTAGGCAGCCTACTCAGCTCATTTAAGCAGGGAAGAAACCATCCCTGTGAACTACAAAGCAGTGATACATTTGGGACTTTCCCTATTGGTCCATTTTTCTGGTGGACAGGCAAGTAAAGAAATATAGAAAAAATGTATACATTCTTTGTTCAAGGCAGTGTAGGTTTAGGGTAAACATAACTGCAGTTCTCTATCTCCTGTAAATCTCCTTAATGGTTCATAAGGGATGGTATGAAATTTGCTTTAATTTCCCATATATCTTCATGGGAAAGCACAGTTAAAGTTGCCCAGATATGTCACCTTGACTCCCTTGAGGGTTAAGCAGGGAGGCATGCATGGGGAAAAGAGGAGCATAAAGGCAAGGTAAGAACCTAGTTCCCTGACCTGTCTGTCTACACGTTTATATCTAACTTGCACATTAAGGAATCCTAGCTAAAATTGCACTGTCTGGAAGGTGCATACCCAACTCCTTTTGGCCACTGCTAGAAACTGTGACAGGTTGTAGTCTGTGCTGGCCACCCACAGTCAAGGCTGCCACTACTCAATCATTTCTACTTTCTGTAACACTGGGAGTAAACTCTAGTTTCTGGTGAAACACCCTGAGTGCAAAACACAGCTGAGCAGTGATCTGCATCAGTTCTGTTTGTCTCATGTCTGCCAGATATGGAAAAACATTGGGCATAATTTATCTCTCCTAGAATCTTACTTCTCGAAGGTTGTAAAAAATGTCACTTATTTATTTGATCTCTGCTTGCTTTATCATCTTCATTGATGAGGAACTGTAGCCCTTCTGCTGGTCTTCTGGCAAGTGACCTTTTCTCTCACTGAGCCTCTGACTTAGGGCAAGTGGAACCTTTCTAGGAGCACAGATAATCAGATCTCCTGCACTTGAAAAATCCTTAAACTTTTCCTCAGTCCTTTGGCTCCTCATTCCTCAATTTATCTTTCAGTCTATATTTGCTCTGATAATATGTATTTCAAAGCAGACTGCTAGAGCTTTTTTCCTTCTTTTTATTTGAGTTACACAGGGGCAAATAGACATCAGCTTTGCACTGTAGGGTCTCCTTCCTGCGTTTTTTTCTCCTAGTGCTGTGACTTTGTTTCTACCTTCACCAGTGCTGGTCCTTAGCTTGGCTTCTCCCTGCAGGAGTGTTTCAGATACTAAGCAACACTGGAGAGCAGGTTGGTAAGGAGTTACTAAAAATTATATTACATTAATTTGTGTTTCAAAAGAATGAGAGTCTGTGACTTCACCAGGTTGACTTTGTGTCAGTTTGAGGTAACTTCTTATGAGTATCTAGCAGATTAAGCTGCTGACAGGAGTAGATAAAATGATCCTGAAGTTGTCAAGGCCATGAGATCCCTTAGTGTGATGCGGATGTCCCATTTGCCAAGCATGACTTGCATTGCAGATATTAAATTAACTTTCCCAAAGTTGTAGGTTTTGGGGACAGAAATAATTTTGAAAAGTCCCTAGAAAGTTTTGACTGCTTTTGTAATATAAAAACAATCCCACAGGCAGATCACATTATTTAGAGCAAGAAATTTTCACACGAAAGTGTCTCAACATTCTGAAGTGAACCAGATAAACAGGAGAGACAGACACACTGCTTTTTATGCAAATGGAATGCTGTTTAAAGTACAAAAGAGTATATCTTGATCACAAGAATGGACTTCAGCAAATTTCATTTTTTGATACCTTTCAGATTAGATAAGACTAAATTATGAAATAATAGTAAAGAGGATGTAACATCCATGGCTGTCATTTTAGAATAAATTCCATCCTAGGCTATTGCATGAAAAAGAGCTATTCCCCTGAGGCGTTTATTATCAAAGATGTAATTTAATATAGGAAGGAACCACATTAAAAAAAAAAAAAAAAAGGCAAACAAAAAAACACAAAAACCCCAAAGAAACAAAATAAACCCCACACCTCCAACTGAATGATATTTAATGAAAAACAGTTTTAAGTGGGCTAAAAGATAATTTTCTTCAAAAGAATGTATGTTCTTTGCATATTTTCTTCCCTCTACAATGTTCCAAGTGTACCAGTGGTCTGGATAAAAGAATCATCTCACTGAAATTATGTTGCCTTTTCAGTTTGAACTCAGCAGGTCTTTGCCATAAAGTGAAAGGTATAAAAACTTTCTCTGCTTCTCCTGAAGAGAAAGAAAAGAACCTTACAGTTGGACCAAATTATACAATGTGGTTAGTATTCACTGTCTCCCATGTATTGTCATCTAGCCAACAAAAACAGACATCTCGGGTCACTCAGAGGACAGAGTACTCATCACAGAAAGTCTATGATCTTGAGCAAGCTGAGGTGGTGTCATAGGATGCATGATTTGGAAAAAGCCTGAAACAAAACATGCAGACTGTTTGCACTGATTGGTACATATAGCACTGACTGCTACATGGGTTTGCAGATATAGCCATCTTATACAAAAGAGGAAAGAGATGAAAGTTCAAATTGTTACGCGTCTTGATGTACCAGCTTTCAAAATGAACAGTGGAAGGACCTCAGTACAGATTACAAAAAAATAAAAAAAATTAAAAAATTTAAAAAACCTAAACAAACAAACTAAAAAAACCACAATATAGAGGATAGTATTCCTTGTATCATGAAGTTTTTAAACTTCAAGTCAGTGAGCTGAGTTTCCAGCAGACAGTTTTCTAAGGGATCTCTGGCGTTTGTTGACCCCAGGGGCATTATGGAGTCACCCACAGTTCCAGGGCAGCTTCTCTCCTGCGTCCCTTACAGTGGTGCACAGTCCAAGGAGGGTGGCTGCACAGCCACCTGCCATGCTCTTCCCTACTCCTTCTGCTCTGCCATCACCCTATACTGCCATCACCCTATACTACCACAATCTTAAGTCTGTTCCTTGTGGCCACAGGCTGGTGGGGGATGTACAGTCTCTCCCACCAGGTGCAGCTTTCTCTGGACTTATCAGTCTCAGAGGGAGAAGGACTCAAACCTGAAATTCAAAATGAAGGATTTATTTTTTCTTGGAATATGTCTTTATTGATAACCATGATATAATAATAGAGCTCGAAAGGTTTCTCCTGTGTTTGCCCTTTTAAAGTTCCCACAAGACACGTGCACCAATATTGTCCTGGTGAAGGGGTGCTGGAACCATGGGTTAGTGTGACTTGGCACTGATTGTTCAGGATAACGTGGAGGATTTAGCACCCCAACTTTAGAGTTACATAAAGAAAATCCTGCTTGCTGAAGTCTGCAAACGTCTTGCATAATCCTAACAAATCGCAACATTACTGTGGAAAGCTACAGGACATTTAAGAATTTTCTAAACACTTTACCATTTTACTTTATATTTAGCTTTGATTCTCTATAAACCATCTGTTGCAGCCCTTATATGTAAGTTTGCATCACCTGCAATTTTGCCTTGAATTT